>CM027830.1:18910745-19510745 GCA_016097485.1 Eucalyptus sideroxylon x Eucalyptus melliodora | reverse complement strand
AAGAAGTAGGTTTTGTTGCAGTATTGGAAATTGTGGAGAAGAGGTGTTGTTTATTTAACATGCAAAATTGCTCCTCCGAAATCCCTAGTTGCTTCTTAACCTCCTAAGGTCCCTGTTCGTCTACCACGTAGGTTCGACTGGTCCATGACGCACTTAACCCCAACTTAGGATAGCAATGAGGCGGGGCAAGTATGGGATTGCAATCCCTCTCCCTGCGCCGCTCCGGTGCTCGCTTCATGCCCCACATGAATATATTTATGCACCTTATCCTCAATAGTTTCAAGGTTAAATTTGTTAAATTAAATTAGTCGACAAACACATTGTATTTTAAATACGGGCAAAAAAATATGAATTTGAAAATCTTAGATCTATTAGCATAAAGTTTAGTTTGAAAAAATTCCCATTATTAATTAATAAGACAAAAGGAATAAACTATTGGAAGTATTAATGTTAATATCAACACCTACGCAAAAAATAAGTGACTTCATTACCAAAATAATATATATTATATAAAGAACTTACAGTAATACTAGGAATCTCCAAGGTCTAATGTAGGATCTCGGGTAGAAGTGGGAAAATGTTCATGGTGACGGGGCAGACTATATCCATTCTTGCCCTACTTGGCATGCAAGGCAAGAAAATACTCGTCGCTTGACTGTTTATATCTTGATGCAGGTGGGGTAGGCGAATATGCTTTGAATGATAAGGAATAATTGATAAATGGATACCGATAGATTAATGATAGATTACAATCACCACCAAAGTCTAAAAGATATGCCACCAGTTAAGGATAAAGATTAAGATTGACGAAATTCATCATTAAAACTTAGAAGATATGCCACCAATTTGATATTTTTATTCGACCAAGGGTGCCAAAATGGTTTTTGGATTTGTCAAATTATGGTACTTGATTCAAGATTTCCTTTTTAGGTACCTATTCCCTCCCTTTTTTCGTACTTCGTTCTTAGTTTGAACCCCTTTTTTTCCTTCATTGGCACGATTCAAGATTTCCTTTTTTAGGTACTTATTCCCTCCCTTTTTTCGTATTTCGTTTTTAGTTTGAACCCCTTTTTTTCTTCATTGGTATGAAAGTGAGAGAGAGAGAGAGAGAGAGAGAGAGAGAGAGAGAGAGGGATGGGCAATGGCAAGGCAAAAGACAACGTTGAACTCAAGAAGGCAAGGTCTTGAGAAGAAATGGTTGTGCATTTTGCTGGTGCTAGTGTCTGCCTCAGCTACTTCGTCTCAGCACATTGTAGAGACACTTCCGGGGCTTCCCGGAAGACTTCCGTTTAAAGCTTGAGACCGGGTCAGCTTGTATTCTTTCATGCCATCTCTCTCTCCCTCGACGATGATTGTGAGGGCATTGAACGAATATTTTGCTATCTTTTCAATAACTGAAAAAAATCATTTTTCAACCAAAAAAATTTATTAAATTCAAAAGTAAACAAAAAAAATTAAAAGAGCATTATAAGTTTCTCACATGAAGAGTAAGAATGAGGTTGATTATTGCATTAAAAGGACAATTAAGTTATTTTACCAAGTGTAATTTCTTAACAGAATACGAATCCTCAATTTCTTTGTTTTACCTTTTTGTCATCTTGCTAGGTCAATTTTACCTTTTTCTTCTCTTTATTTTACAATTATGAAAATAAGTTTATAAGGGTTAATTAGAAAACACAAAAGTATGGCAATGACACCTCGGCATAATTATATAGTGTGACATTCGGATTTTCACTCAACGAATCATGAGCCTCAGACGCTTAATAGTCAACGCCGCCAAGCTAGACATCGGATCACACCAATTCAGCTCGTTCCCATCCTCACCGAGCCACCTCAGCCTCACTCGCGACGTCACCACGTCCCCACAACACCAACTCAGCGCCACTTCACTCGCCGCATCAACACCACATCACCGCTCCTCGCCGCGTCATCACCAGGTGGCGCCACCTCAGCAGCTCACTACCAGCAACGCAGCCCTCTCAGCCAGAGCTTGCCACCAGCCCCCATCAAAGCATGACATTCTTCTAGCTGGTGCGAATTAGCGTTGCTGAGTCAACGCCGCACCGCTTGAAGGAGAGGGAATGGCTTTGCACGCCAGTAGCTGCTCCTTCCTTCCGCTACATTCCTTCGTGCGACACCGCACCAGGCCATTACCGCACCAGGCCATTCAGCCCCTTCAATGAGTGACACACCATCCCCAGCTGCACATTTCCTGGCAGCCAAAGTCAACGACGACGACCACGAGTGGGACGGACGACCGCGACATAAATGAAGCAACACCACCCGTCCCTCTTCAGTTCACCGAAATTTGCTCTCTGCTCTTCAACATCTCTCATGGTCTCTCTGTAATTCTCTTCTGTCTTACGTGCGTGACGCACTGCATGCAGCGCCACGACTTCCCCGGCAACCCGTGTGCTGCTTGCCGTCTCGCCTCAGCCAGACCTCAAACCACTTAAGGCTAGTCACGACCTCAGACTTCCGAGACCCTTCGAGCCGCGTCCTGACTTGCTTTGGACTAGAGGGATATAAACTGCTCCGTATATGCTATATGTGTTGATGATTGTTGCCTAAAATTATTGTTGCCTCGGTTGATTTCGTGCTTACTTGTGTTCATTGACAGTTTCGGAAAAGGTATACTGTTGAAATTTAGCTCATTGAATTTAAGGATGTGTTGTTGGAATGTCGGATGTTGAAATGTGTGCTAATTTGAGCTTAAATGACAGAAGTCATGGACGAATTTGAGGTTATAACTATTTTCGGATCGGTTCACTATAGGCAGGAAATTTGTCCATTTTGTATTGGCTTTTGTGGTACGAATTTGGTGAGACTTTCTTCACGAAAGTTGTGTGTTATACCTAGTTTTAGAACATACTTTAATTCGGATTTTTGAACTTCGTACATGCAAAATATATGTCGCGACCCAAATTTTTCGAGGGTGTGAATCACTTAGGGTTTGGCTAATGGATTGTTAAACCTAGACTTAACTCGGGCTCTTCCAAGCCTATACCAATTCGCGACTTAGGTTTAAATTTCTCAACATGCAATTGATTTTTAATTAGGAGTCGCCACTAATCTATTTTTGGTGGGTCGATTAGAAATCCAAGTAAAAAGTAATGGGAGATTTACTTTACTCCTACGAACTAGAGATTTGGGTACGGGGACTTGGTTACGCTAGATTTCTCTAACGCCATTTCGGTACCGTTTCTTTTATTATGAAAAAATGTTTGTGCAAACAGCTTGAATTGATTTTAAATCTATTTCCCTAACATGTGAAGTGATCATGCGGGTGCGCAAACCACCAATTTAACACCCAAGTAAAGCAATAAATAAATTGCAGAACTTACCTCGTAGTAACGAAAGCATCTGCGTTGTTAGCTTAGAATTCACATCAGCAATCCTAAATATGATTTCTAATTAACATGCAATTTCCTTTTTTTCACTTATTTAATGAAAATCATGCAATATGCAATGCATGCCACTAATTTAACATGAAATGATATGACATGGCAACATGACTTAGCTATATGACCTAAGCAATATGACATAAATAAGCATGTAGTCTATCCTGAAGCATGAGATGGATTTATTCTAAAAAATAATTTTTTGTATTTTCCATGAGATTCGAAATTAAAGAAATGCAACACTTAAATATGCAATCTAAATTAATCTAATGACCTAATTCTAATGACGGGCAATTTCTAATTAAATGAACCTAACAAAAATCACTAAATGACGTGCATTGTATGAACCTAATTATATATGACGTGCACATGATTGTTATTTTCCTAATAAGCATGCAATCTATTTAGGAGAAATTATCTAAACCTATCATATGCAATCCTAACATGCAATGACGTGCAAAGAATGCCCTAATTCTACATGACATATGCATGATATTTTTTTATTTTTTTTCAAAAATTCGAAATAAATAAATTTCCTATTCTAATCATGCAAGATAACCCTAAAACAAGGAATATTCTAAGACGAACCTAATTTAACTTAATCTTTTTTTGGATTTTTCCTTTCTTTTACGGGAGCAATCAAAATAAGACATCAAGAACATCACGGCAACAAATCAGGCAATATATCATCCATGTCCATTTTGGAAATAAATTGACGAATCGTATCTCGCACATGAGATCGGATTGGCCAATTTCAAATAAAATCACGAATCATATCTCGAGATGAGATCGGATTGGCGATTTTTCCATGCGATTGCGAGTAGTATTTCGAGCATGAAATCGGACTATCAATCATATGCACGTTGTTGAATTAGGAAAATTTCCTAATTCATGAAGGATCAAGAGATCTTTTGGATATGGCAATAACAAACAAATATTCAAAATAAGATTGTGATATTATGAATTAGGTGGCATCATGTATGAAAATCAGATTAATCGAGAGTCTTACCTAATTCACGATGTCACGCGGGTGACGTTTCCAAATTCGGATGGATGATGGGTCACGGGAATAACGGTGAGGGAGATCGTCTCATAGCAGCGGCTACTCGTGGCGGCTTCACGCAAAAGTGCGATCGGAATTTCCACGATATTCGCCTGTATCGTGTTCTCCCTCGGTGAATTACCAAGTACTCTGGAAAATTGCTAAGCCTGAGGAGGAATAGTCAAAACGCATGCATAAGGAAAATTAAAGAGCACCAATAGAATCCTGCCATTATCATGACCAAAATTGGGACAGCTCTTGATTTGAAAATATCACAATTGCATGTGATGTTGCCGCCACTGGACACGCCATTGAGACATACAATATTTGATCGGAGACAAGGACGTAGCTATGGAAGCCTTGTAATGATCTGGGAACATCAACGAGGGACGGACTTCGTCTCGGCTTCAAGAGCGACTCAAGGGCAGCTAGTGCGATGCTACAGTGTGGACTCGGCCAGGGCTCTTCTTGCTTGAGAATAATTCAAGTGCACTCCTTCAGTAATACTTCACCGCCACATTCACAGATCACACTTCTGGCACAGCTACATGCAATTGGGATTGTTCGGTGAAGCTGGGCTTAAAAAGGATTTTTCGGACCCACCCCAAACTGACATGTTCACACGTCACTCTTTGCCGAGAATCCTTCAATTCGTTGCCATGAGTATGTGAATTTCGAGGCTAGTTAAAGCGGACGAGATTTCTGGTTGCGGTGAGTGACATCGCCAGACGAGGGAGGACTGGTCTGGTGCGGCGGTGAAGGTGCTTCGCTGGAATTGCAAGTCCAGCAACAAAATGTTTGTCAGTGTAGATCACGGTGACTAGCTATCACTGCCGGCACCGGGCGGTACTTAGAAGCCACCGGAGAAGCTTAGCCTGAAAAACCTGTAGAAGAAATATAAAGAGCAGCAGTGAGAAAATCACCACTCCCTGCGATGGGTGATGATTGGGTGTGACCGGAGCAAATGATAAAGCGTGAACGCAAGGCTTGCTGAGGGGGGCTTCGCTGGTCGTCTGGAATCGCAGCGGTGATGATTGTCGCCGCAAAGATTCACGAACTGGGAGAGGATGGTTAAGACATGTGTCCCTGTGTTGATCGTTGTCGCCTCAACCTGTGGGCATCCGCCCCTCCTTTTCTGTTGTCGCCGCCTCTCCCTCTTTACCTCTCGATTTGTCCTTATCAATGTCTTCTCTTTGTGGCCGTATGTATCAATTGTTTGGCCTCCTCCAAACCCTAGGTATTTTTTACCTATTTATAGGGCACGAATTAGGGTTTTTAAATTTTTCAAATTCATCTCCAAAAAGATTTCTTTTCGAAATGCAATATTTGTTTTTTTTCCAAACGTAATATTTGTTTTTTCAGTTGAAATCTCACAAAGATAAATCCATAAATCTCTCCGAAGATATGGGCTTGGGCCGATTTGCTTTCTTCGTGGGCTTAGCCCGACTCATCAAATTAAAGTTTCTAAATCATCAATTTGAACCCATCCATCACCGGCCCAATGTAAATGCAAATAAAAAATAAAAAATAAATGCACCTAAAACTATATGCTGTGCGATTAACTATTATTTTAGGGATAAAATTAATCCCTAATTTTTTAATACAATAAATGACTAAACGGGTCGCCAAAATTTTGGTGTCAACAATATATTTGAAAAACTACAGGATCCGAATCTATCTTCATAAACAATTATCGGACCTTCACTTAGTTTCCATTTTCTACAGAATTTTCAACACAAGATTTGAAATCGCGTCCTTCATGAAAGTTTTAGACTATTTGTAATTTTCCCGTGATTTTTGGAACTCATTTAAGCTTTTGAAACATCCAATTTCAGAGCTGTTTTTTCATGGAAATTCACCTTGTTTTGACCTAAAGTATATAAAATTATTGGACCCATACAAGCTGAATCGGATTTTGAGTTCTTCGTGAAAATATTCCCAAGAGTCTCGTCCATATCGTGTTAAAGTCTCGTGATTTCGGGACTGATTTGCTTGGCGAATGCCTTTGATTTCTGCAAACTGGCAAGCTACCCTTTTTCTGTCAATTTTGGACAAACTCCTTTTTGTAAACCATCCTTTTGAACTAGTGCTACCAACTAAATGTTTGTATCATTTCTCTGGCTTATAAAGTATAGTTGATGGTAGACACTAAACTGTTCTTGTACATTAACTTAGCGGATGGCATGTTTAAATTGAATTATTAAATAGCTGCACCATCGGATGAGTGTGTGATTTGGGAATGCCATCGGTCTTTGGGGGGTGACGATGCTCTGGTTGTAGTAGGGATGCCTAGAGGGGTAAGTGTGTTCCTCTAGATGCCTAGGGGGTGTAACACGGTTTTCCGAGATGTCCTCGCAATGCTAAATGAGTGTGAGATGCCTAGGGGTAATGGAGTTCTCTGGAGGATTGACAAGTAATTCATAGTAAATATGATCATTGGCATTTTCAGATTTCATTCGAGCTTTCTAGTTTCAAAGAAAATATTTTTCACTTGTTATCCTGATTTTGACAAAGGTTTTCAGGCAAGTTGATTTTAAAACGATCTTCTATATTGTATGTCTAAACTTCCTCACATGTGTTGTTATTGAGATATGTAGTACAGATTAGTTGGTAGTTTGCTTGCTGAGTTTTTACTCACTTTTGACGGATAATCATTTTTCAGATGAGTAGACATGCCTATGCTATTTGTGCCCCCAATGACCCTCTACGATGCCTTGATAGATTTCATGTGACGCCAGATTGAGCTACACAACCTCGACTTTCCTAATGCCACCTTCATCTAGGTCATCGCAATACTAACAATCGATGCTGGCCTCTCATTGGTCCCGGCACGAAGTGACCTCTCTATTCTTCAATCCCTTAGTTTACACGGGAGAGATTTGCCTAAGGCGTTCGATGAGCGAAACTCTGCACAACTCAATGCAGGCATGTACTAGTTGTTCGATCAGGTAAAGATGATGCGCACATATACTGACCCCTCAAGCAACATAGCGGTGTTGATCGTTTTCAGGCGGACAAGAACCACGATAAGGTCATGCTATATTTTCACCTAAAATGCAAGGAAGACGATCGTTCTGTTTGTGCTCGTTTTGACTTGTAAGTTCAGTGCTGTCATAGTACTTACAGCACCTCCCTGCATTTGCATCGCAGTGATTTAACTCTAATGTCATGGTGCAATGGGTTCGTGAAATACCGTGGACGTCGAGCTCAATAACATCGCGCCCTTCCTCATTGTGCCATTTGCATTCGGGCTCGAAATCCTCGTAAACACGCTTGGAGGGGGCAGCAGCCTTGCGTCTCATGGCGTGCTTTCCCTTCTTTGGTGTATTTTTGTCTGTTAAGGAGTGTTTGAAACGGGATGTTTCAATTTGTCGAATAAAGGCTTCTCCTCATCTCTCTTTCCTTCTCTTTTTATAGGTTAAGGTGTCCGACAGGAATCGGATTCTTTTGCACTAAGAAGAACAATGACTCCTTTATTTAGTTGAAGGCTTCAGATGGTTTGTTGATCTCCTCCAGTGGGGGGCAATGTAAAAGTTATGATCACTATTCTTGCCTTAACGCGCAGGCAATTGTAGAGAGAGCATGCCCTAATTCATTGGTGAAAGGAACCTTATGAAATTGAAAGACAAGTCATGGATTCTTTGCCCAATGTTCTTGGTCGTTGCTTTGTCTAGGGGGAAATTGTTCAAAAAGTCCAAAATTCATTGTAACTTTGCCAATTCATTCCTAAAATTTTAATTATGCTAATTAAATCCTAAGCATCTTCATGTTTTATCAATTGTGTTCATCTGGTCAATTTTGGCCAGAAATCACTAACATTAAAACCTATTGTTTTACGTTGCATGTCCGACAAACAATTTTTTATAATTTTTCGATTTTTTTTATTACTTTTTTTCTTTTTTCTTTTTCCTCTATGGGCCATCGACAAGGTAGAGATCGCCTGCGTCAAGCGAGGATCGCCCTTGCCAGCCTTAGGAGTGGGATGCTTGGGCCTAGGCTTGCAAGGGTTGTCCTCACTTGGGCTGACAAGGCTCGGTGATGGCTGGTGGAGGGAAAAAGGGAAAAGGAAAAAGAAAAGAAGAGAAATTATAAAAAAAATTGAAAAAAATAAAAAAAGCGTATGCATTAAAAATTATAAAAGAAATTTGATGTCAACATGAGCATGTCACATAAAACATATGGAGTTCACGTCGGCTCTTTCGGTCTAAATTAACTAGATGGACTAAATTGATACCAATGTAAAAATGGTTAAAATTAAATTGATCTAATTAAAAGGTTTGTAACTAAATTGATATTAATATAATAAGTTTGAGACTTTTTTTGGTACTTTTTCCACGTTTCTTTTGTATCAAAGAATCTGCATACTCTTTCTTACCTTTACCCAAAGAAAAAAAGAATCTGCATACTCTTTAGTCCTTAATTTAGAGGTCACAAAATTGGAACCCATATTTTAATGAGTTTGCCTTAGATTTTAAAAATAAGTTTAAGTAAGCCATAAATGGGTTGCATAAGAACTATGTGAATCTTTAATGAGTCATAAATGGGTGACCTAACACGTTTTAAGTAAATCACAAAGAGGTCATTTTATATATATTTGAATTTTTATTTTATTTTATTTTATTTTTGTTTTATTTTTTTTTCCCTTTTCCTCTTTCCTTCTTCATCCGTTGGTGGCTAGCCATAAGCAAGGGACGAGCTTGCCAAATTGGTGAGGCTGAAGTCTCACGAACCTTTGGTGAGGCTCCAGCTTCGTCTATATGGTGAGACTTAAGCTTGGCCCGAACCCTTCCGACTCCAACAAGGCAAGGGGGATTCGAGCTTATTTATAGTCGATCGCCAGCCTGTGACTGACGACCAAGCAAAGAAGAAGAAAAAAAAAGGAAAAAAATTTAAAAAAATATAGATTTTTAAAAAAAAAAATCAAGTCACCTTTGGTCTTTTTGATTTCTTTTTTTCTTTTTGATTTCTATTTTTTTTTACATTTTTTTTTATTTTCTTACATCTTCTTATTTTTTATTTTACTTTCTTAATTTATATAAAATTTTATCTAAGTAGCACATTAACATGAAGAGCTTAAAGTGGGTTAAGTAACATGATATTTACTTTCATAGTTAGGGTTAAATATGGATGTGTTTTAATAATATAGGTCAAGTCAAGTATAGGTCTATGCTAGGGTCAGGTTGAGTACGGTCATCAAAATTATATTGCATGAAAATGGATCATTATTGATTAAAGGGGTCAATATGAGTAAGATCATTTTCCACCCAACCCAAACTCAACCCATTCCACTCATTTGACAGCCCTTGTCCTCATAATATTGTTACAGAACAAATGCCCTATGTTGCCGCAATACCGAATAACGCAACATTCTGTCGACCACAAATCATGGGCTTGCCGTTAGTCTTTGCACTTCTCCTCTCTTGTGAGTTTTGAGAAAATTTTTGTTTACTTTAGTTTGTAAACATAGTACTAAGCGAATACACGTGTGATTTAAGTGAATGGAGTGGAAGATATGGGTATGATATCGAGTGATTACGATAATTAGAGAAATTGTACAGATGACGAATGAAAGTTATGACAAACAACGAGTAACAATCGATTCACCGATTACTCTTCCAGATAGCCATCTTTGCCAATCAATAATGTCGAGTGACGATCGCATTCTGGACGTCAATATATTGAACAGCTATGTAGCACTGACACGGACACGCGACACGCGACACGTGACACGACACGACACGACACACCGACACGTCATTTCTTAAAAATAAAGAATTTCGACACGTTCCGACACGCTATATATTAAATATATTTTTATATATAAATACATAAATAAATAATAATAAAAATAGCCCAGAATTAATTTACACAAAAAATATTAAATAATATCATTCATTGTTTTAATTTGTTACAATAATACACAAAACTTAGAGGAAAAAAATATTATTTAAAGAAAAATGCTAAAATGATATTTTAAAATTTATTTATTTATCATATATAGCATTTTTATTACTTCTTTCATAGTAAAAGACTTTTAAAAAAAATAAAACAATTCTAAAAAAAAAACTGAAAAAAAAAATTGACCCCGTGCGTGTATATTTATAACAATTTTATTACTTCTTTTATTACTTCTTTTGTGTATATTTATATTTTGATCCCTCAAGTATTAGAAATTTTTAAAATTGACCCGTGCGTGTCGGAATCACGTATCAGAATTCTAGACTTGCATGTCGGAGAGAGTTGACCACGTGTCGGATTTTTCGACACTCGTTGACCGCGTGTCGAAGCATGTCGGGACGTGTCAGAGCGTGTCGGACACGTGTCGGAGTGTAGGACACAACATGAAAGCTTCCGAAGAATGCTCGTGCTACATAGCTGAACGAGACCGTTTGAGGGCAAGGGAAGACCCAAGAGGAAAGAAAAGATGTTCTTGGTACCTTTTTCGTGAAAGATTGCACTTTTACTTTCCAAGGCCATTCTGAAAATGCCCTCTGTCTAGTAATGGTTCTCCAGTCTGAAAGTTCCAAGGAAAGATAGCTGGCATGGCACTACATAATCAAAAGTACCTTCATAGTAGAGAGTAAGACAACGTGAACCTTTGCCCATCCCTCTTAATGTACTGCACTGTTAGATACTGAGCACAATCTAATCGATCAGGTTTGTTGTCATCTACACCCGGATCAATGGGCATCTAGTGGGACCACTCCCACTCCCAGACGGTGATGACGATGGAGATAGCTGGGTTGAGTAGGACGAGAGCCGAAGGATGAGGATAACACTCACCAGATTATGGGGTTTGGGACATGTAGGCAACCTTGTAGATAGATGGTACCGTGGTTGGAGTGATACAGTTAGTGAAATTTGGTACAATCCGAAGTATAGGTCGCGAAAAGTATATAAATAAGAAGGAAATGAAGTTGCCTGGTTTTATCTTCTTGCGTGCATTATTTGAATTTTGTATGTCCTGGATTACTATTGGTCTAAATATGCTTCCACTTGCTTAAAAATTGGAAAGAATTGGAAAACCACATTAGCGGTAATGTACCGGGGGTGTCACATATAGATATCCAAATTCTAATCTAAAAGGAAAACAATCATCGACTAATTCACTATTTTTTAACAACTAAAACCAAACATTTATTTAAAAAAGGATAGAAGCATTTATTATGTATTTAGACTAGTTCTCATGTGTGCATGCAACTTCATTTTAAATGGTATGGTAAATTTTAATTGTAATTCATTTAGTAAAGATCATTTAGGATTAAGATGAGAACCATCATATACATAAAAATATAGGTAGAAAGTGGACATTATGATGATAGCATTCCTAAATCAGTCTGAATCATATTGCCAATTAAGAAAGATGAAACATAAGGTAGTTATACATGCGTGAAAAAGAAAAAGAAAAAGTAGAAGGTTACTAAATGAATGATATTGCTCATAGCAAAAATAATTTCAAAAAGCAAAAAGTGTAGTCAATAGTGCTTTTGGCTTAAAAACGTTAACTTCACATGACATCTAATGTAACCTTATCATCGACTCAATCCTCATGTTCACGTAGTGGAGAAGATAAGGTCAAGTTCATTTAAAATATGTACATGCATTATAGGCCATATATGTACTAAATTTTCAAAAAGAGCTACATAATTGGCGACAATAGACATTATATTTTGTGTACATAGCGATGGATATGTGTGACATCCAAAATTTAGGGTTCTAATTTCGATTGGATAAATAGAGCCGTTTTTGTTCAGTTGAAGCCAGGGATTGAGAAATTAGGATGCAAGTTGGATTATATGACGGGAAAAGTCATGGGATGGACAATGATATCTTGATAGATTTATTTAGGCTTCAATTGAAATTATTTGTTTGAGAATTGAAGAAATTTGAGTGAAACTAAAGAAGAAAACTTAGCAAAATTCGTATGCCCATAGACCCAACATTTTAAAATACCTAAAGTCTTCTAGAAGGGGTATTTTGGGGCTTGAAAAGGTAAGTGGAGGACAGCCATTTGGTGGGCCCATTCGAAGACCAAAGAGGGGGGAGAGAAATTGGTTTTCTCTTCTTCTTCCTCTCTCCTCCGTCGACGGATCCCCCCCTTCTTCCTCTTCGGTTGCTCGGCACCATGGAAGCCGAAGAAGCCGAAGCAGCTCCGCCCGTCGCCGCCTCTCACCGTCGTCTTCGCACGCCCGCAAGCACCGGAGCTGCTCGCACACCCAAGCCCGCCGCCGTGCTGCCGTCCGCGCATCTCCGCCCCTTCTCCCTCCTCTGGTTCGAACAGAACCGACCAGCAGAAGCAGAAGCAGCGATCGGCGTTGCTTGAAGGAGCTGCAATCGCGCCGCACGCCGCCTCATCGCCGCACGCCGCCGGGCCGCCGTCCGCACCACCGCGCACGCCAAGCGCTCCGCCACCGCCCCTTTGCGTTTGCCGTCCCTGCCGTGCGCCGTCCAGCTCCCAACTGCCTCTGTTAAGCTCTGTCTTGGCCAGCACCGACCACGATCCGGCCACCGTGGGCCACCGCTCGGCCTCGCCAAGCCACCACCCGCTCTCCCGACCTCTTGCCGCCCCCAACCCTCTCTCTTTCTTGCTGTTTTGCGGCCGAACCAGCAAACCCATGGAGTGGGTATCCAGCTGTTCGTGGGCCATTTTGGGCCGTTTCCCGGCCCCGAACCCGAGCCGTGCTTTGGGGACAATCGTTCCTCGCGTCGCCGCCGTCGGATTGATCCGATTTGCGCGCGATTTGGTGAGTAATCTCACTAATCCAGGATTAGTTGGCTAATTATGCTTAAGGTTGGTTTAGATTTAATTAATTATGTTTAGGTTGTTAGATTAGAATAAATTAGCAATTATTAGTCAATTGTGATGCGATTTAAATAAATTGATTGTGCAATTAACAAGTAGACGTGGTCTACTATTTATTGGAAGCATCTCGGGAATTTTCTGACGCCTAATCAGGCTTCAATTTGAGATTCGGGCCTAAGTGGGATTTTTGGCATTTAAATATTATTTTTCGAAATTAAATTAAATAATTATTTATTTTTCGAAAATTCAACTGAGATGGCCTGGAACCGGAAAATTATGCTGATGACCGTGGTGAAGTCCATTTGTTTAATTGAGTTTTAGTTTGTGCTAAATTGAATTTTTAATATTTATTAATTAATTTTCGAAATTAATTAATTATTTATTTATTTTTCAGAAATTAAGATTTTGATGGCCGACGACCGAAATCTCGTGCTGATCGTCATGGCGTAGTTCGTTTATTTATTTGAGCTCTACGTTGTATGGAATTAAATAAATTGTGATGTTTTAGGGATTTACCCTAAATTGATTGAAATTGAGTGAAATTGAATTATTGATTGGTAGATGGCCGAGTATGGCTAGTTAGCAATTGTAATGCCTTGTTGAGCTGTAAGTGGAGAGAGCAATGAAAGCTAACTGAGAATTCTATTGGCTGAGACCGATCAAGTACAAAGTATAGACAGGCGTGGTTCGGTGATAAAGTACATCACTGCGCGAAAACGGTGCCTTAAAGAACGCACGTAGACTATCTATGACTTATGGTAGGCGTGGTTCGGTGATGAAGGACATCACTGTGCAAAAACAGCGCCTTAAAGAACGCACGTAGACTACCTATGAATCGTGACAGGCGTGGTTCGGTGATGAGGAATATCACTGTGCGAAAATGGCGCCTTAAAGAACGCACGTTGACTGTCAGTGATTTGTGACCTATGACAGGCGTGGTTCAGTGATCAGGAATATCACTGTGCGAAAACGGCGCTTTAAAGAACGCACGTAGACCGTCTGTTACTTATGTCACCTTGGCGAAAATGACGCCCGAGAGCATTGATGGAGCTCTGTGATTAAGTGTACTATTGGAGGTTATGTGGGATGGAGTGAATGACCTAAAAATGATTCGACTGACTTGTAATCGACTAGGTCGATTGATCGATGATTCGATCTAAGTGTGATTCAATGTGATTGATCATTGTCTTGATTTGATGTTGTGAATTGATTGACTAAATGGAAATGACCGTGAGTAGTCTTGTTGGCATTTAATCGACTAGGTCGATTTGATCGATGCTTTGATCAGTAATATGATTGCTTGGGTGCTTATTATGAATTGTATTGACTTGCAGGTGGGATATGAGGCCAAGGTACGTCTTCTGTCCTATGTGTGTATAGGCAGCATATAGTATAATAGTTTACTAATTGGGCTTAGTGGGGTAGAACTCGCTGAGACGTAGTCTCATCCCAGTTTGGGGAAAAACATTTCAGGACCCCGATGAGGAGCTGAGGAGGAGTCTAAGAAGGAGAACTCGGAGGTGAAAGTTAAAGAGAAGGTTTTTTGGAAGAAGAAGATAATCCCGAGAGGGGCCTTGAGTATGGCCTGGATGGGCTAAGAGTCTATCTTCTTTTGAGAATTTCTTTTGAAGTGAATAGTTATGAATTGGTTTGTGTTTTGTATAAAAGTTTGGTTATAAATTTCAATAGGAAAAATATTGCCCTGCTTTTCTATCCCATCGTTTTATTGTCTGGGGATTTTAACTGCTTCCGCATGTGCTTAAAAATTGAAAGGGTCGGCGATACATTGTCCTGGGATATCACATTTAAAAATCGACCAAGTAGAAGGATGTGTGCGTGCTCGAGGATCGGGGCGTGACATCCAGTTTAAGTGGTATCAGAGCTAAGTTGAAGATTGGAGTGATAAGGAGCGTTAACCATGGGATAGTTAGTAGGAAATGCCTTTAAATTCATACTGGTGCATGTCTGTGTTAGCTGGATGCTAGAATTGATTGTCATATTGGGATCGCTCATCTTCTAATCTAGTGTGGATGTGGAAGACGGGTTTCGGTGTAAAGGCGAACCATGAGCGGCGGGAGCTGAGAACTCCTAGTAAGAGGACAATGTCCTCTGTGACTCGGGATAATGCACTGACAAAGGTCGGTACCCGAGGTGGTTGTGGCAGAGTGTCGGCTCTGGCCAGCTCGAGTGTAAGAGTACCACTGCAGGTTGGTACTAGTGTAGCAGCGTCGAATGATCCTAAGTTCGATAGGATCATTTTGATGCAAGTATTTCTTGGGAACTGGATGAGCCAGTAAGCTCAGGATCAAGCCGTTGTCATTGTCGCTATCACTACTATCGTTAGTGCTGCAAGCGCCTTTGTTGCTACACCTGTTAAGATCCAGAGTGGGGATATGATCTGGGATCGAGCCATCGCTTCCAAGTCAAGGTACAGATCCAGTTCAGGTAGAAATGGAAATCGGTCAAAGGAAAGACCGAGGTTGAGAGAAAAGTATTCTATTCCACCCAATAGGAAGGGCGGCATAGTCAAGTCAGTATTCAGACAAATGGAACATGTTGTTCCGTGGAAGATATGTTACATGGAAGATGGTATGGATCAGTCTCATGTATTTTGAGGACAGGAGGTAGAAGACTCACTAGGTGAGTGCCGAAAGTATGGAAGGAATGCATGGATTAATCATGTGTTCGAGAATGACTAGAACATGCTTTGATGGTAGTGAGCACGGCCATCAAGTGAGGGACTATCGGTTGGGGTTTAAGAAGAACACCAACACTGTTACTACCGTTAGAACGCCAGCAAGATGGCAAAAGGAACAGGAATGGAACCGACTATGCCTTATTCAATGAAAGAATATTTTGAGGTGATTTTATCAGAATAGTGCCAGAGAATGTTGGGATTGCAAGTGTGGAATTTCAGTTGTTTGTTAAAGCTGTAGGAAAAGAACCATTGACTAGAGTTATACTTGATTGGCTGTTGGTGTATGACTTATTCGTCAAGTGTAGAAAGAATTGGTTCTTGAGCATTTTATGGTGATGAATTGTTATGGTAGAGTAACCCAGCTTATTCCAAGCGCATGTAGAATTACCGAGTTTTACTGAGAGTTGAGAAGGGTCCTTGACTTCTTTGATCTCGTCACTTGAGGTAACCTGGTTGTCGGACATAAGTTATCGAGATTAGTGGGCAATGATCTTAGATAAGACAGATTGAAGAATTAAAAATTGAGAACTCCTTAGTAGTCCAAGAATTCTTGGAAGTGTTGCCAGAAAAGTGGTCAAACCGTTGCCAGAGAAAGAGATAGAATTACGATCGAGTTAACATCCGGAACAGAACCATTCTCTAAAAGTTCTTACCGGTTGTTGTTGTTTGAATTGATAGAACCAATGGTGCAGATGTGAGGATTGATGAATGAGGAATTCATGCATATCAGTGCATCACTTTAAGGATCATCAGTTTTGTGAAAAGAGAAAGAAAGATGGTTCGTTGCAATTATGCATCAGCTATAGTCGACCCAATCAAGTGACAATCAAGGATAAGTGTTCATTGTCAAAGATCGACGAATTGGGCGACTTGTTATAAAGAGTGTGGATGTCTTCAAGGATCAACTTGAGGACAGGTTATTGTCAGTTGAGAACCAGGAAGGAGGTTATACTGAAGACGGCATTTCACACTTGATTTTGTCCTTGTGAGAATAATGTAAAGCCAATTGATTTGACGAACGCTCCAGCCACTGTCATAGATTTGACAAATCAAGTATTCAAAGAATAACTAGATCAATGGTGATCATGTGGTGTAGCGACATTATAGGGTGTTCATTAAGTGTTGAGAATCACGAGATGCCCCTAAGAATGGTCGTGTGGTTACATGCAAAGAAATCTTCATGGACCCAGCCAAGATCGAATCAGTTGTTAATGGACCGAGACCGACATCAATGTCAGAGATCAGAAGTGGTGGGGATTGGACAGATTACTACGGAAGGTTTGTGAAAGAATTTTCAGCATCAGTATCATCGTGGGCTTGACCTCTTGAGAAAGAAGAGAAATTCATTGGCATAGACAAGTACGTGGATAGTTTCCAGAGCTTCAGTAAGATCAGGCTACCGCACTTATGCTAAACTTTTTATTTGGCTCTGGAAAGCATGAAATCTTTAGTGATGTGTCTTGCCAACGATTGAGTATGTATTGATACAACATGAGAAGATTGTTGTATAACCGTCCCGCCAGTTGAAACCCGATAAGTTGAACATGAAACAGTGTCGTGAATCAGAGTTTTGGCAGAACTATAATGATGTTATCTGGTATTATCTTGGGAGAATGAAAGGAGTAATTTATGTGTTGAGCCGAGAGTCTTCGATTATACATAGGCTGGCTAAAGTATAAACTTTACCTAAAAATGGTTCGAAATTTGGTTTTCAAATTTGAGGTAGGCTACCTTTTAAATTTTATAGCCGCCCTCAAAATTGAACCAAATGTTCAAGTTGTAATCAGCGCCTAGTTGACAGACAGAGATGTTCAGAAGATCTTATAAGATGATACTGGCAAGAAAGAACTTGATTTTAAGACTTCTAAAGATGGAACGTTCGGGTTCCATGAGTGATTGAATACACTTGACAGTGTAGCACTCAGGGAAAAGATCTTGTCAGAAGTTCACTATAGTATTGCAGCTTTGACCAGATGGTGCAAGTAAATCAGAATCGGCATTAGCTAGATTAGTAAGCTGATATGAAGATAAATACAGCTGAGCAGGTTGAAAGCGTCAGAAGTGTCAGTAAGTGGAATGCGAATCGGGAGAATTTTACCATCACTTGAGAGTCCCAAGTAAGAATGGAAATATATCACAATGGAACATTATGATAGGTTTACTAAAGATTCAAGGGATTACTAATACCATTTGAGAATAGTGGTTGATCGATAGATGGAGTTGGTCAACTTTGGTACAGTACGAATAGATCTTGTTTTGAGTGTGTAACATCCAGATTTCGGGCTCTGATTTCGATTAGATAAATTGGGCATTTCATCGACGCGATTACAGTGTTTTTCTCTGAGTTGGCCACTCATGAGATAACTAAACTAGCTGGGTAAGTTATTAAGGACCTTAAGGCAAATAGACTTGAGAATTCGACCAGGGATTGACCTCTCGACCGTGCTCATCTTTAGAGATCATTGCGGCACAAGTATAAAATCGATTTGAAATCGAAATAGATCGGCTCGATCGAGATGAATGACCGATCGTGGGTGACTCCACTAAATTGGAAAATTCTCATCGACCGGTAATAATTTGATGTTTATATCATTTTGGTACCCGTGTCCGTATTTGAGCCTTTGAGATTTTCACGACAATTGAGAGTCGCCAATGGGTCGAGTGGGTTCATTGTGGCTCGAAGAAAATCGACCACGGGTCATTTGTCCTAAAAAGCTCTGAACACTACCCAGTAGCCTAGGTCACACTAAAAGCGTGTCGGAGTGAAATTAACCGCAAATCTAAGTTCGATTTCAGAAATTGAAGATCCTATCTTGCCACAAAGTGGGTATACCGAAGTGTGTGTGTCTCGGATAGTTCACCGACACGGAGTGTCAATGATGAATTATATTTTGAATCTATATCAGAAATTATAAATTTGACAAAGTTTTAGAGGGTTCTTTATTAAGCAGTGTATAGCAGAGGGTACAGAATTTCAGTGGTGAAAAGAAAGTGAATAATGATGTCAGCTCAGTAATCAGTGTTTGCAGTTGTCAGATTAGTGTCAGAGTAAAGATTGCTCAGAATTGTCAGAAATTTTGAATCGTTAAGGTTCGAAGGTTTATTAGGGAGTCGAGAAAAGGAGATCGAGATGTGGATGACGAGAATGTCTTATGTGAGAAGCTCGGTCCGGTTGTTGGTTCGAAAGAGCAGATTTTGTGTACAAAGATGATCCCCATTCATCACAATCACACTCAATTTGCCACAATCAATCATCAAATTCAAATTCTAAATACACAACAGCGATCGGCACGAAATTCTAAAAGTTTAGGGTCCCGACGAAATTTTCGAATTTTAATAAATAATTAAATCTATTCCGAAAATTAATTAAATAATAATATCCATGTTTTCGTCATCCACGCTCAATTTATAATATCCAACCATCAATTTCAAAATCCGAACACACCGCAGCGATCGGCACGAAATTCTGAGCAATTGGGGTCAAAAATAATTTTTCCTTTTTTTTAATAATAATATTTTAATAATTTCGAAATATAATATAATATTATAAATTCTAGAATTTCGAAACAATTAAATAATTCAAAAATAAAACCATATTATGTCACATCAAGGTTTATTATTAAATAAACTCTCTTAGCCTTTAATTAAACACACTTTAAATTAAACAAACCTTTTAATCCAAATCACAATTAAATAAACTAAGATATCCACATAAACTTGCTTAACGTAAACTAAGCACACTTATAGCATAATTAACCGTCTAATCAAGATTTAGTGAGTTAAACTCACCAGATTAACGAACCGAGCGAACCAAAACGACGAGGACGACGCGAGGATCGACTTTCCTCAAGGCGGGCCGAGCATCCGGGCTCGGGAAGGCAGCCAAAACGGGCCAAACACCCGTTGCATACCCATTTTTCTTGGCTGCTGGTTGGGGCCGAGAGGGAGTAGATCCGGCGCCGGAATGGGCGGAGGAACGGCGGAGAAGCGGCGGCTGCAGCTTGGCGGGCGAGGCGGCGGCTCCGGCGAGACTCACGGCAGCAGGGACGAGCTCCGGCAGCTCGTGGAACACATGAACAGGGGCAAGCGGAGGCAGCTGGGCGTCGGCCAGGCGCGGGCGAGCGCAGGTAGCGGCGGAGCGGAGACGGTGCGACGGCTGGCCGGTGAGCGATGCGAGGCGAGGACGGCGTGCGGCGGGCGACGGCTCCCGGCAACGTGGGCTGCTGCTTCTGCTCAGCGTCCGACCAGATCTGAGATCTCGAGCAGCAAACGGAGGCGGAGCGGGCGGAGCGGCAATCCGGCGAGCTGATCGGCGAAGCGGCTTGAGGCGACGGCTCCGGCTGCAGCTGCGACGGCTGCTGGCTTCCGGTGATGTCCGAAGAAGAAGAAGAAGATCCCCATGGAGGAGAGAGGCTCGACGGGAGAGAGAGGGAGGAGAGAGAGAGATTGGGCCATTTTCTTTTTCTTTTTCTTTTTCTTTAACCCACAAAAATGGCCCACCACCATGACATCATGGGTGACATCACACTCCACTCACCCAATCCTCCACAACCTCTTCCAATGGGTCCATTTTATTTTTCCGCCAGGGTCCAATTCTTGTATGTCCCATTTCTTCAATTCTCATCAATTCTCTTCCAATTAAATCAAATTGATGTCCATAAAATACATCCAATGTCACCACACTTCAATTCACATCTTCACTTGTCTATAAAATCAACTCGTGTCCCAAAAGTACGACCAAAAGCGGGCCTACTAATTTCTCGAGCCAAATTAGCCATTTTCTGATTTAATCTGCCAAAGAACTCTGATTGCATGAAAAATCCTCCAAAGACAAGTTAATAATCCGGAAATGATTTGTGACACACCCAGACTTCCAATTTCTGAATTCGATCTCAATTCCACGGTTAATTTCACTTTGACACGATACTAGCGAGGCCCAACCTACCGGGTAGTCTTTAGAAATTTTCATGCATTTGACCTGTGGTTGATCATCTCAAGCCACAATGTACATCTTTGAAACATTGGCGACTTTCGGTTGTCGGGGTAATCTCAAGGTTTCAAATACGAACACAGGGTACCCAATCGATAGAAAAGTCGGCCCAGTGTCGATCGACAAGGATTATGCGATCCGGTGGAATCACCCACACTCGATCACATGCCTCTATCGAGTCGACCTATCTCCGGTCTCTAATCGACTTTTATTTGTGCCGTAATGACCCTTGCAGATTAGCTCGGTTGAAAGGTCGCTTCCTGGTCAAATTCTCGAGTCTGATGCATTAGAAACTCTTAACGGCTTCACCCGATAGACTAGTTTTCACATGAGTGGCCGACTCAAGGAAAAGAACTATATGCGTGCCAACGAAATGCCCGTCTCAATTTATTGAAAATAAAATTGGAAAATCGGGATGTCACGGCTCCGGCCCCCGTCGCCGAGTTGCCAAAGCACCGCCGGTCCACCCTTGCCGGAGCCCCGACGCCCCTCGCCGCCCCTCACTAGAACGCCAGCGACCCATCACCCCCGACGAACCACCACGAGCGGCCAAGCATGGCTAGAAAGCAAAAGCAAAAAAAAAAAAAAAAAAGGAGAAAATCAAATTAGGTAGTTTTTTTTCTATTTACTTTATTTTGTTATTTTATTTTATTTCTTTGTTTTTTAGTAGAATTACTCTTAAATGTAATATTGAGATTTCCCTATACGAAATAGCCTCTTAAATTAGGGATTGATAATCCGATTTTTGCGATCAAAGTCCAACTTGCAATCGCTTGAAAAATTGTCAATCCAATCTCATGCCTAAGATTTAATTCGTGATTTATTTAAAATCAACCATATGGTTCATCAATTTTTTAGATATTGTCGCGACCTAATTTTCGGGTGCACCACCTAGACTTTAGGTTAATGAACTGCTAAGCCTAGACTAAACTCGGGCCCTCCCAAGCACATACTAATTCGCGACTTAAGGTTTAAATATTTAGCCACTAATTAGTTTACGGTAGGTCGATTAGACACATAAGTAAAATAACGGGATAATTATTTTACTCCTACGAATCAAAGACTAAGGGTCTGGGGACTTAGTTATACTAGATTTCTCTAATGCCCTTTCGGTACTATTTATTTTTTAATTTTGAAAAATGTTTGACAAGCAATTTGAATTAATTTTAATTCACTCCCTAACATGTGAGGCGATCAAACCACCAATTTAACACTCAGATAAAGTAGTAAATAAATTGCAAAGTTTATCTTAAAGTAATGAAAGCATCTACAATGTTAAATCAGAATTCACATCAACAGCCATAGATATGATTTCTAATTAACACACAATTTTTTTTTCACTTAATTAATGAAAATCATGCAATATGCAATGCATGTTACTAAGGGCCCGTTTGTTTTCGTTTCTTTTTTTTTGTTTTTAAATACTTTATCTGTTTTTATGTTCCGGGAACAAAAAAGAAACGGAAACACGTTTGGGCGCGTTTTTGTTCCTTTTTTGTTCTTTTGTTCCCAGGAACAAATGTAGAATAGAAATAAGAAACAAAAAAATTGTGTTTCTTATTTCTGAAACACAATTGAAGAACAAAAGAGAAACAAAAGAGGAACAAAAGAGAAACAAAAGAGAACTCTCGTGTTTCGTTTCTATTTCTTGGTCATTCCTTCGAACACGCAGCCTCTCCTCCTCCATCTTCTCCACCGCCATCTTCTCCGGTGCCTCCCACTCTCCGGCGCCGACAGCTGCCTCTATCTCGAGACCATCCGGCTTCTCCACCATCGTCCTCTCCGGCGCCGACAGCCGCTACTCCTTCACCAGGTGAACCTACTCACTCCTCTTCTTCACCGATTGACAAGGCCCTCGCAGATCTGGGTGATGGCCGGTCGAAGCTCGAGCCGCTCGAGCTCCGACCAACCATCGCCCAGATCTAGGGCACCATTGCTCGCGAGATTTGCGGCAGCAGCTCGTCTGCTTGCTCAAGATCTGGACGAGCATGCTCGCCCAAATCTAGCGAGCAACGGTGCCCTAGATCGAAATTTTGGTTGCAGCGAGCCCTGCTCTGCTTGCTCGCTGCAGAGCAGAGCAGGGCTCGCTTGCTTGCCTGCTCGAGCGAGCAAACGGTCACTGCTCTGCTCGCTTGCAGCTCACTCAAGCGTGAGCAGCAACGAGCGTCTGCTCGCTTGCTTCTCTACTCAAGCGAGTAGAGCAGCAGGCCCTGATCGAGCTGCAAGCAAGCAGAGCAGCGACCGTCTGCTCGCTCAAGCGTGAGCAGCAGCGAGCATTTGCTCACTTGCTACTCTACTCGTTCGAGCGTGAGCAGCAGCGAGCGTTTGCTCGCTTGCTACTTTGCTCGAGCGAGCAAAGCAGCGAGCCTTGCTCTGCTTGCTCTCTATTGCTTGTTCATCCACTGAAGTTGCAGATTCAACCGAGGTAAGCAAAACGAAAATCCTTTTAATAGCATTGGATGAGGCGAGGGCTTCCGGTGTCGAAATACACTCTCGACAACGAAAGTTCGGGGCCAGGATGCATTGCAATCTGAAATGATTTTTGAACTTGGATGGGCTTTGTTCTGCAATTTCGTATCTCTAACCTCTTTGTGCATATGCCTGAAAATGAGTTTGTATATGTGATTTTTGGTGCTTGATGCCTTCATGAGAGTTGAAGATAGTTCGATTAGCTTTCCAACGAGCTATAGCACGTCCCGATCCGATATCATTAGCTACCTGAAATCCTTTTCGAAAGTTAAGAAGGGATTTTGGAAAACTGATACATAACAGTTTACTGTTATACATTGACTCGGCCTTGTCTATTTTCCAATTCTCTACTGAATTTGGTGCTTCAAATTCCTGGATTGGTGCTTCATGAAAGTTTCTTGAACTTTCCTTGGCTAGAACATACAGATTTTTTTAGATTTTCAGGAGTTGATATGATTAGAAAAATGTTCATTAAATCGTCCTTTTGTCCTGGCTATGGCTTGGTTGTTGTTTGTCTTGGATGAACTGTTAAACATGCTCTTTTAGTCTCGAGATCTCTGTGAAAGTAACTGTATATTCCATGGACTTTTCAATAATATACGGATTGCATCAATTGACCTTTGTTCTCCCTATCAATTGCATACTTGAAACTATGCTGCAATCTGTCAATGTTGCTGAAATATTGATCACTAGAACAACAGGTTCAGCTTACTGTTTTTTGTGTGTGTGAGTTTCTCTGTATGGATTTTGATTAAGATGTTTGATCCTAACACTCAGACCTAAAATTAGCTGCTTTGTTCCTCTTTTCAGGTCTATCCTATACATATTGTTAATGTGAACTAAGAGTATTTCCATGTGATTGAGTTTCTACGATATGCTAGAGCTAGTCCCTTCGTGTAAATCACTTGATATGAACAGGTAGATGATGTTATTAGGACTTAATGTCTTCTAGATAATTGTAATAGGCATCTCAAGCTTTAAAATGACATATTGTATGCCTGAATCGACCATCATTTGCCATGTTTAACATTTTTTTTCTAATCCATTCTGAAATCTGGAATTTGCCTTGGTCAGAAATGCATATTCTGTTTTTGGGTGGGCCTGATTGTCTACCACTTTTCTACGACCTTTTGAGCATAGATTTTGAGGGTGATAATATAAAAAAAAAAAAAAGAGTAAATCACGTGTGGGATGGTCTTGCTCTATTGTTCTCTTTTTTTAGCAAAGTTTTGTTGTTTGATAATTGATATTAGATATCCACCATCAAACCAATTTCCAACATTAATCACTTTGCCCAGTAGCTTATTTGTGTTCTATCGATCCAAACTCTGTGTGTTTTTGTTTGTAAAGACGTCCAGAGTTATGTTGTTCTTTAAGCTTGGCTGATTATCTTGTTACTCGTGTGCAAGTTGACACCATTGTCAATGAATCATCTCTTTGAAGAGTACATGGTACAAGTGCCAACATGTGATGCTTGATTGTGCATAATTTTAGAGAGCTGGCATGGATTCAATGGTTCCATCGTCCTGCTAACTTCGATTTGTGGATCAATGCGGGAAGCAGAATCAGCAACTGTTGAAGCAATATCAAAGCTGAAAGTTGGAAATGTATGTTTGGAGAGGACCTCCAATCTATTTGATAGTATTTTTGTTTGCCAGTCCCTGCCACATAATTCACAATTTGCCGACTTTGGAAACAGTTATCCGCATGCTAAGGTTGGTCTTTTGGTTTTTTTTTTTCATTGTCTTAATCTTAGAGATCTTATAATTTAGTTGGACCGTGCACAAAATAAGATAGGGTATACGGATCCATATAGGTTACCATGCTGATTCTATGTATGGCGTGTAGTTTGTATGGTATTATGTTATAGATTTAATTCATAACTCATATGATGCTCAACCGGTCAAAGATTCAATGGCATCTGAGAGATACGCATTCAATGCAAAGTGGACGGAGTTTTATTGGTGGATGAGGTAAAAAAGGGAAACCGCACCTCTTCCACTTTCAACAAAGCGGGGTGGAGGAATGTATTGTTTGAACTCAGTAGATAGACGGGATTCCAATTTACCATGGTACAGCTGAGGAACAAAGTTAACAAATTGAAAAAACAATATGGCAATTTTCACAAACTCATTTTTCAGTCCGGATTTGATTAGGATAATGTGAACAAAAGAGTTGTTGTTAACGATCTAAGTATATGGGAATCTCATATCAAGGTATTTCTTAACTTTGTGGTCATTTTGATATCATTACAGATGTCAGTTTTAGAATGTATGATTATATTACTAAAATGTCATTATTGTGAAAATTGTAGGATAATGTCGAGTGGGCAAGATTCCTGAGCTCTGTATTGTTTTTGGTGGTACATATGCTACTGAGGATCACGCCATAAGAAGTGCTCAAGATAGGAATGTATCGGATGATGATGACAATGGTGATGATAATGTAGGTGGTGACAACAGTGGTGGCGATGCATATGGTGTCAATGCAAGTGGTGACTATGATGGTAGTAATGCAAATGATTTCAGTGGATACCACAGTGATGACAAACTCTTTACAACAGACGATGCTGGAACTTCAGCTCATGGAAAGCACCAATTGGATAGAACTCCAAATGGTAAGCGGAGGAGAAGAAAGAGTAACCAATCTGGTATTGCTGAAACTTGCAGAGCCATACAAGAATTTCTGAAAGTTAGGTCTTCAAGTCAATCTGGTGGTGGCTCTATGAGCTCAAGGACTACACAACCACTTGTAGACCCTTTCTCCGTATCCGTTGTGGTCCAAATTCTACTGAGTATGCCTGAGATAGAGCAAGATGTTTACAATAAAGCAGTGGAACGAGCATGCGCCGTTCGAATGGAGGGAGGCTTTCATTACGTCCACACCGAAAGGAGGATTTGACTTCTTCAATTCCTTTAGTAGATGTTTGGAAATATATTATGAATTGCATGGAGTTTCATTAAACTGTATAACTTATATTATCTATTAATGTTTAGTTTATTCAAATATGATTAGTGTTGAGACTCTTGTACTTATATGCAATAGCATATGTTATTGAGATTTTATGACTTATGTTATTAAATGTTATTGGGATGTGTTTTCAAAATCTATATTGATGTTTTGGTCATTTTTGCGATTATATAGGTACTATGGAAGAGGGATCGAATAGTGTGTCTAATGAGCAAGTACAACCGGTTGGACAATTCTTGGATGATGATATTAACATATTGATAGCGTGGTTCTGCTTAGCTGCAATGGACACATCCCTACATCCGAGAGAACCTATTAGGGACAATCAATTATCAGGAGCAGAATGGATAAAGGAGATTGTTCATGGACATTCATATAGGATATATGAAGCATTTAGGATGGAAAGACATGTTTTTCTGAATTTATGTGACTTAATAAGGGTAAGGGGTTAGTTGAAAGATAATCGATATGTTCAAATAGATGAACAAGTTGGGATTTTCTTAAGTGTGGTTACTCATAATAACTCAAATAGAGATTTATGTGAGAGATTCCAACATTCAGGAGAAACAATCAGCAAGTATTTCAACAAAGTGTTAAAAGCAATGATCAAACTTTTAAATGAGATAATCAAACCACCGTCCTTTAATGCCATTCCACAAGAAATTCTTATTGATTCTAGTCATAAACGCTACTTTAAGGTATGATTTTTATATTGATTTTATACCATCAAATACATGTAGTTGATAATCTTATATGATATTAGATTATTAATATATTGACAGGGTTGCGTAAGTGCTATGAATGGCACCCATATAGATGCTATTGTCCCTGTGTCTCAGCAGATTCCATTTAGAGGTAAGAGTGGGAGGACAACCCAGAATATGATGTGTATTTGCTCTTTTGATATGAAATTTACTTTCATGTATGCTGGATGGGAAGGAACTGCCAACGATTGTCGAGTGCTTTCAGCAGCACTCGAAAATCCTCAATTGCAATTTCCTCGACCACCACCTGGTATTTACTTTGTTTATGAAGACAATTTTAAGATTATATATTATGGTTGAATATTACGACAAATTTATATATATCATGTTATAGGGAAATATTACGTGGTAGATTCGGATTATGCAGCACTTCCAGGATTTTTAACTCCATTTAGAGGCGATCGGTATCATCTAAGTGAGTATAGAGGGAATGGGGGATGACCAAGGACAGCAAGATAATTGTTCAACAAGAAGCACTCTTCATTAAGAAATGTAATTGAGAGGTCATTTTGGGCATTAAAGAATCGCTTCACAATTTTGAGACAGATGCCTCCATTTACAATTCAGAAGCAAGCACTTGTTGTAATCGCTTGTTGTGCTCTCCATAATTATATTCGTGATCAAGATGTGATGGATAGAAACTTTTTCCTATATGGAGATCCAGAGTATCCATGCGGACCTACAAAAGTGGAGGTTGCAGATGATACATTGCATGATACACCTGGAATAAACATGCTTAGGACAAGGATTGCAAATAAAATGGCGAAGGGTCATAATATGCCTGAGATTTCATGACTTTGTGTTTCCGACTTTTGTAATTTTGTTTTTAAGTACTCACTTATCAAATTCAATGTGATGAAGTTGAATAATGAACTCTATTACTTAATTATTGTGATGTTATGTATGAAAGGGTCTATGTAGAGATCTATAAGATATTCCTCTTTTAGCTAGCTCTTATTGTACAAATTTTACTTACGAAATTTTGTTCTCGAGTATACACATGATCATGTTCAGAATATTTGTCTTCACGCACCATGAACAAAATTAAATTGATGAGCATTTCATTAAAGTGATAATGCAATACCAAGTTTATACTTTATTTAAAGAAAAGGCACGTGACAAAAATTTGGTACAAAGTTTATTTATAAAATTTCCTCAAAATATGCACTTATAACCATGTTCAGAATGTTTGATTTTACTCATCATGAACAAAATTAAATTGATGAGCATTTTATGATAATGAAAATTCAAAACCAAGTTTACACTTATTAAAAAAAAAACAATTGGGAAAATTTTGGTACAAACTTGAAAAATTTTCTTCCAAGTAAGCAAATATGATCATGTTTAGAATGTTTGTTTTCACTTACTATGAACATAATTAAATTGATGAGCATTTCATGAGAATGATAATTTAATACCAAGTTTACATTTTATTAAAAAAAAAACACTTGAAAAACAAATTGGAACAGAAATTTTTTGTAGTTATCAAGGGGGCGCATGACAACATTTCTGTTTCAGAAATAATTTCTGGAACATAAATGAATTTTTCTATTTCTATTTCTGAATGAGTTTCTGAGGAAAAAAATATGTTTGATAACTTAATAAAATTTCTATTTCAAAAATAGAAATTCGTTTGATGAGCAAAAGGAGAGGCAGAGAAGAGTTGGAGCAGAGGCGGAGGCGGAGGTGGAGCAAAGGCGGAGGAGAGGCGGAGGCGGAGGCGGAGGAGAGGCGGAGGAGATCTGTTGCCGAGGGGTGCTCGGACAACAAGCGGGGACAGTGGGTCGCGGCGAGGGGGTGGATTCGCGAGCAGATGTGGATGAGCAAGAGAAGAGGCGGAACAGAGGCGGAGCAGAGGCGGAACAGAGGCAGATAAGAGGCGGAGGTCGCGGCGAGGGGGTGGATTCGCGAGCATATGTGGATGAGCAAGAGAAGAGGCGGAGGAGAGGCGGAGCAGAGGCGGAGGCGGAGGCGGAGGAGAGGCGGAGGCGGCGGCGGAGGCGGAGGCGGAGCAGAGAGGCGGAGGAGACGCGGAGCAGAGGCGGAGGCGGAGGAGAGGCGGAGGCGGAGGCGGAGGCGAGGCGGAGGAGGAGGCAAAGAAGACGCGTACAAGGGAGAGGAGTGAAATTAGGGTTGGAGAAATCAAAAATTGATTTCTTGAAGAAATCAGAAATAGAAAAAATCAGAAATAGAAAATTTATATTTCTGATTTCTCCTCTATTTCTATTTCTGGAATAGAAATCTATTCCAGAAATAGAAAATTTGATAAGCGTTATCAAATAAGTTTCTGTTCCAGAAATTGGTCTGGAACAGAAAAATCATTTCTGGAACAGAAATAATTTTTATCATGCACCCCCCAAACGTGTTTTCGTTCTTTTTCTATTCCAGAAACAGAAAATTTGTACAGTTACCAAACGTGTTTCTGTTCTTTTTCTATTTCAGAAACAGAAATTTTATACAGTTACAAAACACGTTTTTCTGTTCAAAATTTTTTCTCTGGAACAGAAACACATTTTTCTATTTCTGTTTCCTGAAACAATTTTTAAACAGAAACGTTACCAAACACACCCTAATTTAATATGGAAACCCTAATTTAATATGGAATGGTATGACATAGCAATATAGCCTAAGCTATATGACATGAGTAAAAGAAATGCAATAATTAAATATGCAATTTAAATTAATCTAATAACTTAACTCTAATGGAGAGTAATTTCTAATTAAATGGACCTAACAATAATCACTAATGACGTGCACTTTCATGATCTTAATTCTATATGACATGGGCATTTTTATTTTTCTAGCAAAAACATGCAATCCTAATATGCAATGACATGCAAAGAATATCATAATTCTACAGCATGCAAGCTAATGTGCATATTATATATCATGCAATATTTAGCAAATGAAATAATCTAATGACGGGAAAATGTTAATGTCACTATGCTAATATGATATGCATTACCCTAAATATGATTTTATAAATGACATGATATATAATTAAATGCAATCTTAATTTAACTTAATATGAATGGATTTATTTTAATGACATGTGAGATGAAATTCATATTTGAACTTATCACTACATGTATGCAATTTAATTTATATAGTCCTATATGTGCATGCGCTATGTGATATGACATGGTACATCTATATGCATATTCTTTTTATGATTTTTTTTAATGATGATCCATTTTTAATATATGCAACCTAAAATAATGATGACATAAAATGGGATTAATTATGAACTAACCCATTAACCAACTAAGCAAGAGACCTTTGTATTTTTACTCTCTTTTTTTTCAAAATAACTTAATAATTCTTATTAAAAAGAAAGCAACCTAATGATGCAATTAAATAAAGCTACACAATGGGGCTACTAAAACATTAAACTATGAGTTGCTAATTAAAGCGCACCATATTATGAAATCTATATGACCTAAATAACATTTTTTAGTTTTGGTTTTATTAAAGGAAAATTGTCTTAATTCTATATGAATCTTTAAAAAAAAAATGCGTTGCTTTAAACATGAAATGTGCATGGCCCTAAGTACCTAAGTTTTAGATATGCCATAATTATACTAATAAACAAATTCTAATTAAATAAACCTATTATGCAAATTAATTAATATGCACTTAATATTTTTGTATTTTTCTTAATAAAATTCGGAATTAATAAAAACCCTAATTAAACTATCTAACAAAAAATAATTTTCTAATTTATTTTAGGGATTAATTTCACTTAAACCCTATCCTATCTTGAAAAACTATTTCTAGAAAAATGAGATAATTAAAATGTGCAAACATTACCTAAAACCCTATTTATATAGAAAATTATTTAGATCTAACCCTAAACTATTTATAAACAAAAAATTATCTACATATGCAATTCTAAAAATGTAATCCCAAAAAAAAATCTAATTTCCTAATCTTACATATTTGATTTACTAAACCAATATGCTTATGCAGGATTTTGACTTTTTTGATTTTTTCGATTGTTTTTAGTTTTTTCTTAAAGATAGGTGATTATTAAATATTAAATCTAAACAATCAATATAATCAACAAATAAAGGATTAAAGTAATAATAACCTGTTGTCTCATAAGTCAAATTAACAATTATTCTAACCCTAATTATCATGACAAAAAGGTTCAAAATAATTAAAAATCTGGTCCGAAATCTTACGGATCAATTTAATAATTATATTGATTCAACAATTAAAATATTATCAACAACCCCAAAAATTAATATAATTAAAAAAATGATCCGATATCTTACGGATCAAATTAGTAATTACAATAATTTTGGAGAAAACCCTACGGATAATGCCTACAAGATCTTATAAATATTAAGATCCAATATTGCAATTTAAATAAATAAACTTAAAAATACAAACGAAATAAAGTAATTGAAAAAAAAAAAAAAACTACCTAATTTACTTTTCCTTTTTTTCTCTTGTTTTTCTTTTTTTTTTTGGCCGCCGGTTCGGGGGTTCACCGTCGGTCGCCGTCGTCGAACTCCGCGAGGAGGACCAGTGGCGAGCGGATCGGCGGTGAGCGGTGGCGTCGCGGGTCGGGGATCTCGAGCGGGGTGTCGTTCGGAGGAGGGGGCGTCGGACGGCGGAGGCGCGAGATCGGGCATGGCAGCAGCAATCGTCGGAGGAACAAAGAAGCGCGGCGTCTCACGGTGGCTCGGGCGGCACGAGCACGAGGACAAAGGGGGGGTGCGGTTCGCAGCGTCGGGTCGGGCGGACTGCGGAAACGAAGCTTCGTCGCGGGCTGGGAGGTGAATCGGTGGACGGGGCGTCGGGTCGGGGCGATTCGACTTGGGTCCGATTCTTGGGCGACGGGTGGCGATCGAGATCGAGGCGTCGGGGAAGGGCAGCGCGCGATGGTGGCAGGCCGGGTGTCACGAGGCTGACCGGCGCGCGAGGCGGGGACTCGCGGGTTCTTGGCGCGGTGGCCGGCGCGGAATCTCAGGCTGGTGCAGCGTCGCGGGGAACGGGCTGCTGCGATGGAGGTCCGCCGGTGTTGAGTGACGCCGGAGCAGCGGCGGAGGCGTGGGCAGCTACGGTGGGCGTCGACTCGGCGGGGGTCGCCGGGGAACCTACGAAGAAGAAGACCTCCCCTTTTTCCCCACTTTTTTTTTCACTTTTCTGCACTCACGTCTTCGCTTGTCAGCAAAAAGGAAGAAAACTTTTTGACTTTTTTTTCCCCGAGCCCGAAAACTCTCTTCTCCTTCTGTAAGTTTTTTTTAACCTAAAACTCGAGAGAAGCCCCTCCTTTCATCGACCTCCATACACCCCTTTTATATGCAAAACCGTTTGAATATTTCATCCCACGAAGATTACCTCCAACCTCCCCGATCACGAAAATTTTTCTTCCTCATCTTTTAATATTCTCCTCCGATCTTATCTATTGCTAAAGATAAAGTTTATCTATTGCTAAAAATAGGATTGCAATGCGATTTTCTCAATTTTTCACAAGGTAATTAAAAAAAAAAAAGGACTTGAGCTAATTTGCTCCTTTCGTGGGCTTAGTCCGGCCCATCAATTTAAAATTCAAAACTAATAATTCAAACCCACCTATCACCGGCCCAATATAAATACAAATTAAAAATAAATTCACTTAAAACTATATGTTATGCAATTATTAATAATTTTTTTTTTTCAGGGATAAAATTAGCCCATAATTTTTAATGCGATAAATGACTAAATGAGTCATAAAAATTTTGGTGTCAATAGATATCAATTTTATCTTGCTCTAATTTGTTATTGTGTGGTTTAAGTTGACTTTGTTTTTGTAAAAATAATCCAAATAATCTAAGATGGATTAGGTTCATATTAGAATATTGCATGCTTTAGGGTAATTTGCATATTTAGACTAAGCATTTTATTTATTTTGAATTTTTTAGATAAAAAATACCAAAAACATAAATTTAGGACGTTAGATTTTCCTTGCACTAATTTAAATTACATATTTAATTATTTGCAATTTTAATTTCGAATTTTAAAAGAAAAAAAAAAAAAAAAATAGAATCAGGGCATTCTTTACACATCATTACATATTAAGATAAAATTGCACGTAGTTTAATTCTAGATAATATTTTCTAATTTCTTATAAGTTTAAATGTTTTTGTTAGATAGATTGCATTTTAGGGTTATAGTAAGATTACCTAATTCCTAATACAAATTGAATAGAACATTAATCTAGCTAGATAATCCTTGCATTTTTCTAATTTTAAATATCATGGAAAATACAAAAAATTGCCTTAGAAATAATCAAGATATCATCACCATCAGTTGCCTCTCTCTTATTTTCTTCCCCAAATAGTTGGGCATGTATAATATACCGGGAGTCCACACCGATTGCTTTCTTTTCCTTGTTGCCCATTGAATATCTCGAATTGTCTTATGCAAATGCATAATGCAATTTTGATATTTTTTTATTAGGGGTTAAAGATTAATCCTAATTTTCTATGCAATAAATAACTAATCGGATTGCCAAAATTTAGGTGTCGGCAGGTGATTATTAGCATTTTTAGATTTCATTTGAACTTTACTAGTTTCAAAGAAAATGTTTTTCACTTGCTATCCTGATTTTGATAAAGGTTCTCATGCAAGTTGATCTTAAAACAATCTTCTATATTGTATGTCTAAACTTCCCCGCATGTGCCGTTATTGACATATGTAGTATAGATTTGTTGGTAGTTTGCTTGCTAAGTTTTATACTCACTTTTGGTGGATAATTATTTTTCAAATCAGTAGACATGCCTCTACTATTTGTGCCCCCATTACCCTCTATGATGCCTTGATAGATTTCGTGTGGCAGTAGATTGAGCTGCACAACCTCGACTTTCATGATATCACTTTTATTTGGGTCATCACAATACTAACAGTCAACGTTGGCCTCTCATTGGGCCCGGTGTTGATCGGGTTTGTTGTTGTCTACGCCTGGATCAGTGGGCATATGGTGGGACCACTCCCACTCCTGGACAATGATGGCGATAGAGATAGTTGGGTTGAGTTGGACGAGGGTTGGAGGATGAGGATAACATTTCTAGAAAGACCAGGCAGTGGGGTTTGGGACATGTAGGCAACCTTGTAGATAGACGGTATTGTTGTTGGAGTGATACAGTTAGTGAAATTTGGCACAATCTGAAGTATGAGCATTTTTGGTCGATCCCTATTGTACCCGACTTAGGTCGCCAAAAGTATATAAATAAAAAGGAAATGAAGTTGCCTAGTTTTATCTTCCTGCATGCATTCTCTGAATTTCATATGTCTTAGGTTATTATTGGTCTAAATACGCTTCCGCATGCTTAAAAATTGGAAAGAATTGGAAAACCATGTTAGTTGTAATATTCCGGGCATCACATATAGATATCCAAATTCTAATCTAAAAAGAAAACAATCATTGACTACTTCACTTTTTTTTAACAACTAAAACCAAACATTAATTTAAAAAAGGATAGAAGCATTTATTATGTATTTAGACTAGTTCTCATGTGTGCATGCAACTTAATTCTAAATGGTACGGTAAATTTTATTTGTAATTCATTTAGTAAAAGATCATTTAGGATTAAGATGAGAACCATCATATACCTGAAATATATAGGTTGAAAGTGTACATAATGATGATAGCATTCCTAAATCATTCTAAATCATATTGGCAATTAAGAAAAATGAGACAGAAGGTTGTTATATATGCGTGAAAAAAGAAAAGAAAAAGAAAGTGGAAGGTTACTCAATGAATGATATTGCTTATAGCAAAAATAATTTTAGAAAGCAAAAAGTGTGGTCAATAGTGCTTTTGGCTTAAAAACGTTAACTTCGCATCACATCTGTAGCCGTGTCATCAACTCAATCCTTATGTTCACGTAGTGGAGGAGATAAGGTCAAGTTCATTTAAAATATGTACATGCATTATAGGCCATATATGTACTAGATTTTCACAAAGATCTACAAAATCGGCGACAATAGACATTATACTTTTTGTAAATAGAGATGAAAATGGATATAGATATTTCATGAGTTAGATAAAGCAAATAGCTATGGTCGTAAATGAAATAATCAGATAATTGTTACTAATCTACCTTAGTTATTGAACTTGAATTTAAATCTTCCTCGTATCATCTTCATTCAAAATATGTGATCGATTCCAATCTATGAACGTTGTTGCCACTGGCAAAATGTGGGGTTACCACCATTTGTGCATTAAAATGCTGATATAGCAGGCCATCAATAAGTCTCAATTCCTGGAGAGAAAATTTACAACATCAAAGGAAATTAACAAATTTAATATCTTCCTATTGTTGTGTACGGGTATTGAATTTTTTGCCTATTGCCAAAAAGAGATATTAGTAGTAAGTAATTTCTATGTGGTAATTTTCATCAAATAAGCATAATGGATGATGCTTGTCCTTAGGGAAAATTATCAAAAAAGTTATAACTTCTTACACTTTTACCAATTTAATCTAACCCTTTTAACTATACCAATTTTTTTTTTTTGTCGCCATTTTAACTATACCAATTGAATGATTAATTTTTTCACATTTTATCTATTGAATTTATCCAATCACTTTTGGGCAGAAATCGATGATATGGATGCCAACCTTTTCTTTTTCATATTTTTCTTTTCTTATCTTTTCCTTCTTTTCTTTTCTTTTTTTAGTGGCTAGCGAGGGTTGTGGAGAATTCTTAATATATATATATATATATATATATATATATATTTAAAAAAATTATACTTTTCATTTGCTTCTCTTTTTCTTCTTTACTTTTTATTTTATGGTGCCTGGCCACCCTTGCTGCCACGATAAAAAAAGAATATAAAAAAGAAAAGGAGAAGAAAAGAAAAGGCCAATGTTTATATTAATGATTTATGGCCAAAATTGGCCAAATGAATTCATGTGGCAAAAACTTGAAAAGGTTGAAAACTCAATTAATATAATTGAAAGATATATGATTGAATTGATAAAATTTTAAATGGGTTGAAGACTTTATCGATGATTTTCCCCAACCTTATAATTTTTCGACAAATCAGATTAGGAGGGGAAAATAAACACTTTTTTTTTTGGGTAATATTCATCAACATATCAACATCCTTCAAGTTTTTTTTTTTTTTTTTAATGGGGAGATTTTGGAAAGGTGCTGCTTTTAATAAACTCATTTTCTTCTTTGCCATAAATACCGTTATATTATTTTGAGTTTTTGGAAAGATAGACTACTTAGATATAGTATATCTCAATATCCACTCTCACATGTAGACTGAACGAGAGTGACACGTGAATTAACAAACTAGGAACTACAAATTCGTAATAAATATGGGGCAAAACCAGATATTGTATCACATGAAACAAAATATTCGTGAAATTAAGCAAAACGATGCAGTTTTTATCTAAAACCATTTACATTAAATTACTCTCTATGACATGCAAGATGGTTCGGGATGATTATATAGCCACGTTAGCAATTTCAAGTGAGACTTGAGTGAGATGACTTGATTGCATTTTTACTTAAAGGTTCAATGTAAGGATTTAGGATTAAATTGAAATTCGTATAATAAGTCTAGAATTGAAATATCATTTAAAAGAAAATTGGCACTGAAATAATCTTTTAAAAAATTAGTTGGTCGTAAAGTCACAGCAGTAGTGAAATTAAAAATTTGATAAATAATGTTGTCAACCAAAAGCAAAAATTACAAAGCAAATATTCTTCTTTTGCCACCTTTTTTCTTTGCTTCGTTAAGACTCAACCAAAATCATGGAGCAAACACACACACCCTTGCATTCCGAATAATTTCATTTAAAATTGCAAAGATCAAGTTGCTTTCCTTAAAAAGAAAGCCAAAAAAGGAAGTGAGGAAAATTGTCTTCACCTCTCATCCTTAGCTTCTCTTTTGCTTCTTGTCTTATTTTCCTCTATCTTGAGATTAAATATTAAAGCTAGGAGTTTTGTAAAAATGTCTCAATTAAGGAAAATCAATCATTCAACAATGTCATTTGAAACATAAATTGTGCATCATCACAATCTGAAAATTGTTAGTACCAAGAAATAGATCACTTATGCCACAACTAGTCATCCATTTATGTGATTGGCCAAAACTGCATCATGATTATTTACAACAATGTCATGTTAAAATTCTTTGGTAAACTAAGTTGTCAAAATTATTAAAGTAGTCAATATAAAAAAACCATGACAAATGATTGTTCATAAAGATTGGGCACTGAGAGTTATGCTTTCCTTTATCTCTTCTAAAAACAAATGACGGATAAAACAAATTATAAAAAAAAAAAAAAAAGTGAATAAGAGGATTTATTAGAGGCGTGGAACATGATAAATTTGTATATCTATGTTGATAAATTGATAAGAAAAAAAGAGCGTGTAGAAATTATGCGATTAACTAAAACGTCACCAAACAATCATATATAAATTTACATGTTAATGAAATGTTACCTTAAACCCAAATTACATGCGGCGTAAAATTTAGAAAATAAAATAAAAAGCGAAAGTTATTTTTTATACAAAAAAAAAGATTAAAAAAAATACAAACAGAGGTTGCCAATTTCTGGTTTCTTCCCTTTTCACTTTCCCTCCTTCTCTCTCCTTCGATTTTCCGCTTTCCTGTTTCCGCCACCCCACCGCCAGCAGCTCCGCCTAAAACCCCGCCGGCGAGCGGCGGCGACGACGACGGACGACCCGGCGGCGCTCCGGCCGGCCCCGAGAGGCTCATCAGAATCGGTCGCCAAATCATCCCAAACCGAGCTCGCTACTGGGTCCGATCTTTTTCGGCTTTTTCCTCCGAAAATCTCTCGACTTCCGCGCAAAACCGGCGGTCGTAGCCGGCGCGGGGGTCGAACTGCGGCGGCCCCGTCCCTCTAAGCTCCGGGCACCTTCAGTGTGAGTCCCTCTCCCGCCCCTGTAATCGTCCGACAATGATTATTGTATGTTTGGTGGTGTATGCTGGCCACTTGCATAAGCAGACTGATCTTCATTGTAAACGGTCGGTGGCACTGGGCTTGAATGTAAACGAGTATTTTAGTTAAGGAATTTAGTGGGTAACTTTCAAAAGTGGTGCTGAAATTGAAATTCACAGTAAAGATTAGTTTTTTTCTTTTTCTCTTTTTTGGTTGTTGTATGTGTCGATATTAGGCCTTGTTTTTTGGGGATTCTGTTGATGTGATTATGTTTCTCTTTGGATTGTTTTATACAGTCAAGATGGATAGTGAGGGGATTTTGGTGACTTCTATGGAAGATGAGGGTGCGGTCGGTGTGGAGGTCAAAGATGGTCAGGCCACAGTAGGAGAACCAGTACTGACTGAAGAAGAAAAGCATGAAGAAGGGGAGGGGTTGCAGGAAGAGGAGGAGGAGTGGGGAGAAGAAGAAGAAGATGATGACGATTATGATGGCGATGGCGATGGCGAGTATGTTTTCCAATTCGGAAGTGGAATGGACCCACTAGATTTCACGAAAGACGACGATTCTGGACTCCAACCTTACCAGCAATTTGAGCGCCTTGAGTATGAAGCATTGGCCGAGAAGAAATGGAAAGGCCTGGATAGCTCTCAAATGTATGGAGATTTTCATTTTGTTTGGGCTGGATGTTACTGAGTTTTGCCATGATTTGTGCTTATGTTACTGACTGTCTTCCTTCTTGTGCAGTGTTTTGGAAAGATGTGCAAAGAAGGCTCGGGTGGAGGACAATCTTGGAGCGACCTTTGAGGAGATTATGGAAGCAATGAACTATGGTTCGCGTAGAAAATCAAAAAAGGTTGGGTTTATCACTGGAATTGACATTCAATTAGTGAAAATTTAAATCTAATTCATGTAAAAGCAAATGCACACTGGAGCTTATTTACATTTAGATGAAATGGGATCAATAATAGGTAGAAGAATTTTCAGTGAATTTTGAGAGTGGGGAGATATTATGCTAGCATCCAGTTGGTGCTTAATCTTTGGGGAGGTCCTATATGTGTAGTCTAACACCGATGCAATTGTGGTGTTTCTGATTATTGAGTTTATTGTTGTTTTTTTGGCGAAATAGGGATTGTGTGTTTTGACTTAGTCCATAGTGGAATGTATCTTTGAGGAATTGCATATTGTATCTTGTTTTTTGAGGGACATGATAGATGGTATTATCATTATTGTAGTCAATATTGATATTCTTATGCTGGAATGGTTGCATTTGCCTCTAGTGGCTACTTCTCATATGGCTGCAACCAAATGATGTATCTTGCTGAAGCTCTATTAAGAATGTTCAACTACCCAGAGTTGAGGGCCATCCAGGCAATACTACTGTGGATAATAAAGAGATTGGTGTATGTAATTTGTTTTTATTGTCATGCAGACTAAGAAGAGGGGTAGGAGAAAAGGGTCAAGAAATAAGCTTAGTTCGGAAATCACGCGAATGCTCGGTGATGCAACTCTTCACTATGCCCGTGGTAATTATGATGAGGTAAGTTCTAGAGAGAATCCTTTTATTATCTGTTCATAAAATCCCATGAAGGTCATGGCATTTTACTATCGATCGGAGCAACTATCTTTTGATGGACATTTTGTAGGATTTTATGCAATAATCTGTTAAGGAAATATATCCAATTGTTCATGCCCTGTCTGCACACGTGTTGAATTTGTTCATAAGTCTCTTTAGCTGCCAGGTTTTACAATAATATTACTAATCTTCTTTTCAAGCTTATTTGACTTCTGCAAGTCTCAAATTACAAAAGTACATTGAACTCTCTCCAGCTTTATTATAATTAATTCCTTTGATCTTTCTTAAAAGTTTGTGGGGAAAATTATGTCATGTCTCCTTTGGTTCTCTGTAAAGTTGAGTCAATTAGTCTTTTGGTCCTTTAACATAGAGTATGTCATCAGGTAACCATTTTTGAGATTACTGCTCGTATTTTATGTAAGCTAAAGTTGTTTACTGCTGGACCTTTTCTACATTCTATTTTTCATCTTTTGCATACATTATGTGGGTGAGGACATGTTCTATCTTTTGTAAGATGGTTGCAGCCTTATGGTTCAGCAGATTGATTTAATCAACATACTTATTTGGTTTGTTTTCTTTTTTTCAAAATTTCAGGGCATATCAATATCGAGTCAAGTGGTCAGGCTAGCACCAAATTTGCCTGATCCATATGATACATTAGGAAGGATTTATGATGATCTTGGCAATGACAAAAAAGCAGTGGACTTTTACATGATTGCTGCACATCTTAAGCCGAAAGATTCTTCAATGTGGAAGCGTCTCTTCACCTGGTCCTTGTAAGCTTTTGGTCGTCCCTATTTTCATCAATTCATTGCATAGTAGGGCTTGTACCTGGTTAGTATACTTATGTATATGAGTACATCTGTTGAAGTTCTTTGCTGATGCTGGGATGGATACTTAGACTTAACTATTTTTAGACTAACTAGGCGTTATGGGCAACATTTGAGTTTCCTTTCAAAACAAAGATAATATATTGATTTGTAAAATATCGTTAAAATTTGGGGTAACTTTGCATGCTGGTATTTATAAGCTTTTGAAGATTTTGGGTGTCGAAAGCCCAAAAACAAAAAACAAGAGGTTGCCTATCTAGTGTTAAAACTAAAAACAATGCAATAAATTAAAGGCCAGCAAAAACGCAATTAATTATTGGAGTGGCAATCTTTCCAAGCTCGGGGATTCAAAAGATTGGTAGGGGAATGGTTTACCTTAGAGGTAAGTAATGCGGTGGAAGGGGTGGTTAAAGTGAAGACAATGGTGTTGGCTTGACTAGTGCAGCCATTGGTGAGTATTGCGATTAAGCGAGCGATCGAACAATAATATAGACAGAAAAGAAAATAAATTGGACCCTAAAGTCACTCAAACACTCTTGGTGTTTTCCAAACCCCAATTACACCCAATACACTAATCTTTCTTGGATGTAAATCACGAATAAGTTTTGCTGCATAAGAAACACGAAGACCTACTATCAAAAACCCAACGCCTACGAACATATAGAACACCCACGACATTCAAAGTAAACGGCGCTTCAATATGTGGCTTCGCTCTCAACACATACGTAGGGTTCTCTTTTCTTTTAAACCGACTTCACGCGCATGCCAAAAAGGAAATCGTGTGCCCATGGTCAAATAGTTGACCTTACCCCCACCAACGTTGGATTCACGCGTACATGCAAAGAGCTTCCCCTTTCTATTTAGCCCACCAATATTGAGTGTGCGTGTGTGCCCAAACTCAAACTTTTGACCTTGGGCCCACCACTTTAACAAATCTTCACGTGCAGGGCTTCTTCCTTCACTTCTTCTGCGTAGAGCTGCAGCGACGTCCCTCGAAGGAAAAGAGAAACTTCAGCGGCTTCACTCTAAAGGGAAAAATTCCTCCTTTTAATTATTTCCTCCTTTGTGCAGCTTTAAGGAGTCCAGCGAATCGCATTTTTCCAAACGCTTAAACTCGAGTCATAATTTAACAGTGAGAAGTCAATTGGGTGAAAATATTGTCATTCAGAAAGGCTGAATACAATTTTTTCTTGGCATCAAATTTTGATGTATGTCTGAAAGTGCTTATAAGGTGATTTGATTTGACGCCTCATGTACCTAGTGACTTTGAGAACAATCGACCTCTGTTATCTATAAATCTGTGTGCCTTTAGGGTCTCTGTGGTAATTTTTTGCTTTAATTGTAGTGTTATTGATTTCCTGCTCTTCTGTACACAGAGAACAAGGAAACAATGGTCAGGCAAGGTATTGCCTCTCTAAAGCCATCACAGCAGACCCAAAAGATGTTTCTCTACTGTTTCACCAAGCATCACTGCATTCAAACCTTGGAGATTAGCAAAAGGCTGCGGAGTTGTTTGAACAGATACAAAAGATATGTCCTGAGGATGTTGAAGCTCTCCAGACTGGGGCAAAGGTTTCTAACTTGTCTCGGATGAGACATTTTCTCATAAGATAAATTCTTGATTCATGTGCTTGGAAATAGACTCGTTAATTGTAATGAACCCTTGTTGGTTGTTAAAATAATAGGTATTTTAGTATCTATCTTTTGGGCTTGGATTTTGTTTGGTTAATTTGTATGGTTGTTTTTACTTTCCGGTGCTAATTTGATGGTTTATGTACTTTATGAAAGTCAGGCTTCCTGGGCTGTATTTACATGGTGATGGATGGTTAGTTTGTGCATTGGTGTGCATCTAGGGCATGCATCTTGTGCAGGTTGGAGTAGAAAACTTATATCTTGTTAATTCAAGGGCAATTGCTACTTTCTACTCGAGGGTGAGGATAGGTTGTATGTGTAAGGTTCTTTTCAAAATATCATGCAGAATTGCGTGAGTTGCCCATGAGTTGCACGATATGCAAGTCTGATGTTTGCAATAGTTGGTCCAGGATCTAAACTTTCCATCATTTCATTGAGGAGGTTAGTTTGTGGTGAAGACTAAACTCGAAAAGTTTTTGGTACAACCATCATATAAGGAAACTGTTTCTGGGATATATGTATGGTTCGATTAGAGTGGGGATCTAGTTTTCTGTACATTTTGCTTCACATTGTGCTGATTTCCTTTACTCATGAATTTAATACCAGATGTTATAACTGAAGAGGTCTCCTAGTAGGTTTTTCTCACACTATCTGGTTGTTTCTTGAAGCTTGGAGAAGCATTTGCAGTAGATATAGTCACTTGCTAGTGTTTCCCATGGGATGATAGTTTCTTGGTCAATGACCATCTTGTTTCGATCCATTGAGAGTCACTGCTGACGTTGATTCTTCTTCCTAGAAAGCATTCTATTTTCTTTAGACAAATATCTAGACGGTGTTTATGAACACTTTTGTTTAAGCTTTAATTTGGTCACCAAATAAGTCTTGACCAAATTGTTGATTTTTGAGCAAATTTATGGTGGGACAATGGCCATAGATTACAAGATGAAGTAAGCGTCAGATAGTGTCACTCCCTGTATGATTACAATTAGGATGAATAATTATTTATCAACTTTTGTTTATTTTATGCCTTCTATAAAATCTGTTATGGACAGGGTGTCTCGCTAATATTCTGTGAGGTTGTGCTTTTGGGGAACATTGTTCTTATGTAGACATATGTTTTTCTAGAAATGTAACAGTTTCTTACTTTACTTTTTCAGTTGTACCTTAGATGTGGCCAGCTTGAGCATGCTATCAGCATTTTGGTTGAATATGTAGACAGTTATCCATCTGAAGCTGATTTGAGCGTGGTTGATCTGCTAGCCAAGATATACATGGAAAATAATGCATATGATAAAGCTATTCAGCCTTTTCATTCTCACAGCCAGAAAAAGCCACTCCCTGCAAATTTGGTTGTGAAAGAAGGAATTTGTCATCTTCATCTCAGAAATTCAGAGAAGGCAGAGGTGCAATGGCTATTGCTTTTTTTTTTTTTTTGCTAATTTTTTTGTGTATCTTTTGGTAATCCTATTACAGTTGCAGGGTTTGCTATCTCTACAACAGATGCTCATTTCTTGCTTACATTAATGCCAAAGGCCTGTGTTGATCAAATGTTATCATTGTGCTTGTTCTAATATTGTGTCGTATATGATGTTCAAATATTTGAGTTCTCTCAGGCTTTGTCCGTTCCAAGGCCTTTTTGACTTGCGCTTCTACCATATAATTGAGTTATTATTGGAGCATGTTGATGCCGTTGTTTGCAGTATTCAAACATCCATGGACCTAATGGATTTAAATTTGGTCTGATATAAGCCTGATGAAGGGTGCTTAAAGATGATGGATTGGATACTGTCATTTTTGTACTTTGGAAATTGGCAGAAGAGGGGGAAGGAAACGTGAGGGAGAAAAGGAGAGAGGGAAGAAGAAGACAAAAAGAGGATGTCACGTTAATTGATGGAAATTGTACGGATGATCTGAATGGGAGATCGCTGTGATTTGCACAAGGAATCTTACCACATAGGACCAAGCTCTTGACCATCAGTCGACCCCTTGATTCTTCAAGACAGTTGCTCTCATTCCCAGGAGAACAGCCCAGAAAAAAAATATATATATCTACCACTTGCCCTACTTCAACGCTAATAATATTTAAAGTCATCTTCGCAATCACCATGAAGCTCAGCCTTGTTTACTTTCATATTTGCAACGAGGCGAAAGATATATGTGTTTGTATGCGACTAAAAGAGATATAAGTTAGCTCTCTAAACCTCATCGAACAAGCATGTCCTCATCGTCGACCTCCATCATCAACCCAAGCCTTAGTGAGGAGCAATGGGTGAAGCACATCCAAGACGCCCTAAATCACAGGATCGATATTGAGACCCCGGTTTCCGTCCACTGCGTGCCTAACTTTATCAGCTCCGCAAAGCCGGAGGCCTACGTCCCGCACCATGTTGCGCTGGGACCATACCACCACCTCCGGCCACAGCTCTACCAGACGAGCACCCAAAGAGCCCGGTGGGCACAGGGCCTGAAGCTCCCGGCATTCGATCGGACGGCTGGTTTGCTCCAAGCGGAGGAGGCGAAGATTCGCGCAAGCTAACAGCTGCACCTGGAAGTCGGCACGGACACTCTGAAATAGATCATGACCATCGACAGCTTGTTCTTGCTCGACCTCTGTACAGATACAAGTCACCCACTATCGGAATCAAGGAAGACTCAATTTGGGATGATGACCCAGACTCCACCGTCAAAGACGTGATGATGGTGGAGAATCAAATTCCGACCTTTGTGCTGAGGAAAATAATGTTGCAGACCGAGAATTCGATGAACGAAGTGAGAGAAAATGAAGAAGATGAGTCCATAGATAGGAAGCTTGGGGAGATGTTGACGAGGTTCTGCGAAGGGATATCACCTCTCCGGCTAGAAATGTGCTTGCCGTACGAAGCCATTCAGCGTAAGCATTTGCTCGATCTCCTTTACAATCTCATCTTCGGAACAACAGGCCCGGATGCAGCACATGAGACGAAGAAGAATGAGCTTAGAAGTTAGTTCTCATTCCCCATGCCATGCGTTAGATGATATGGCCTCTTTCCTCCTCCTTTTGTTGTATCCGAACATTAGAAAAGTGAATAAAAGTACCTTTTTTTATCAACACAAGCATCAAAAGTCACTAAGGCATGATACACTAAGGTAATGTACGGCATTATCGACACCTCCAAGGATTTGAAGTTCTTTGAGGGAAGCGTCCATTGTCTTGAACCGCCTGAATAGCGACAACAAGGTCGTGGAGCTCTTCAATGGGGTGTTCAACTCCATAGGCTCCAAAAGCACTGCGTCGGAGCTGGACGAGACGATTCGAGACGTCAACGAGTACTACAATAGCACTCGAAAGGTCAAGGCTTATAATCTCATGAGGAAGTACGTCTACTCTTCTTGGAAGTTTCTCACTCTGCTTGCCACCGTCGTCGTCGTGCTCATTTTGCTCATGGTTCTGCAAACATTTTGCTCGTATTGAGTTGTCCTCGGTTATTCAACAAAGCATGAGCATTTGTATTGTTCATCGTGATATTCTGAAATTTGACCCTATTTCGAAATATATGAAATGGTTATTTCATCGATGCACTTATAATCATTTTACTCTGAATTGATTACTCACGGGTTAACTAATCTATTGGGTGATGCTGTAGAGGATTAAAATGTGAAAGACTAGGAAATTCAATTAGGGATAAATTGTTTGACCATTAAGATTGACAAGGGTCAATACTACGCTGTTTTAAATCAATTAGCGAACGGATATAAATTGATTTAACGGAAGCACGTAGTCGGTTTGCAGGTGATTCTACACGATTACAATATTTGTGTCAAACAACAATGAACTAATTTTCTATTGATATTATATTTATGGTACGTAATTGAACTCCCGCGATTACATGACAACCGAATGTCGTCCACGATTTGAAGAGGCACAAACGTGGATCAAGAATTATCGACCACGGGTCAACCACGCGAGAACCCCTAAAAGCCATCTGATAATTTACACTCCCGTTCAACCGAGGTCAGTTTCGTTCAAATTGGTGCAATCAATCCTTCATCATTCAAAATGGTTATAACTTGTTGAAGCAACACGTCGACAAGGCATGCGCATATGGTGGAATATCACACATATGGCAGCGAGGATGGTAATGGTAGGACGAATTCTTTTGTTTTATGGTGTTCTTTTTGCTTGTCTTGTTGGATTTATGAGTTAATGTCTCTTTTGTCCGACAAAATGCATATAAGTTGTGTCGGAATTCTAATTAGATATTACTGCTGTTGGGATCCTACATGCTGTGATGGTGGTCCTTGTTTTGCAATTTCTTAATACTCTATTTTTGTTTTTTTTTTCTGGTTTATATTTTGTCATTGATAGTCAGAACTCACGGTCTGTCATGGAATTTAAAAGCCCACATAGATTCTCATAGGGAAAGTAGATAGACATTTAAAAAAAAAACTATAATTACTCTAATATCGGTTCTTTGATGGAAAGTATTTAGAGGAGGAAATTTGGTGGAAGCACATTGAGACAAAAACAATTTGAGTCTACGTGTGCATGAGTTTACAATCAGAGTACGGGGGCATCTTGTTTTAAATAATTTTTGTGCGCACTAGTTATTAGGAACTCGAGGTGTCTTGTTTTCAGTTTTTGTGCACTATAATGGACGTAACTGTTGTAAAATATTGCGTTATGAATATATAATAGAGAAAAGATTGAGAAGAGAAAGCAAGTGAACACTAGAAATAGTAGAGAAAGCAAGAGGAGAGTATTATTTTCTAGTATCTCACAGTTGTATTTCTGTTGTGATTCTATTGTACATCAAAACTAAATTCCTATTTATAGGATAACAAGAATGTACTTATCATTAATATCAATGTATTAAATGATACATATACTGGATAGGGAGATGAACGTTCATTGTATAGGCAGATGTACTTAGAATGTATGATACAAATATACCATAATAAGTACATTAGATAAGATAAATATAATGAATATTCATTTATGTATTTCATAATACTTCCCCTTGAATATTCATTGTATTTATTATGAATGTGTATCGAATAATACCGCATCATTAAAAACATTAGGCCGGAAAAATCCAGTGGGACAAAAACTGAACAAAAGAGAAAAAGAGTGCAAAGCACAAACTTTATGATTTCTCTCTTTTATTGATGCATTAATTGCCTCGTTAAAAAATTTAAACTGGCAAAATCCTGTGGGAAAAAACCGGACAAAAAAAAAAAGTGCAATGCATATATAGTCATTGCTGGGGCTAATTAATCTTGTATCTTGTGAACTCGCCATATATCAATGTTGCAATGTATAGTTCATAATATCTCCCCCTTAATTGAGCCACGTAGCCACTGCTGGGACTAATCAATATTGCATCTTGTGAACTTGCCGTATACCAATGCCATATACTAATTTCTCAAAAGTTGATGTTGGCAATGATTTGGTAAAACGATCTATAAGATTATTTATAGATCGGATATGTTTAACATCAAGTTGTCGACTTTCTTGGAATTCATGAGTATAGAAAAATTTCGGCGAGATATGCTTGGTCCTATCACCTTTGATATATCCTCCCCTAACTTGTGCAACATAAGCAACATTATCTTCATAAAATATAGTGGGAGAATTTGTAACTGGTTTTAAAGAACAAGAATTATGAATATGCATTATAATGGATCTTAATCAAACACACTCTCTTTCAGCTTCATATAAAGCAATAATCTCGAGTGTTTAAAAGATGTAGCTACTAGTGATTGCTTCATAGAACGCCAAGAAATAATGGTGCCATTATAACAAAATAAATACCCGATTTGAGAGTGAGCCTTATGTGGATCAAATCTATATTCGGCATCAGCATGTCTAACTAAACCAGAGTTAGTGAAATTCTTGGAATAATATAATCCAAAATCTATGGTTCCTTGGAGATATCGGAAAATATGTTTAACTCAATTCCAATGTATTCGAGTTGGCTCAAAACTAAAACGTGCCAATGAATTTACTGCAAAAGCGATATCTGGTCTTGTACATTGTGCCAAGTACATCAAAGCCCTAATTGCATTGAGATATGGTACTTCAGGACCAAGTATCTGTTCATTTGATTTTCTAGGACAAAATTGGTTCTTTTGAGATCTAGAGACTTTACAACTATAGCGGTGCTCAATGGGTGAGTTTTGTCCATGTTGAAGCGTTTAAGTAATCTTTCAACGTACGCTAATTGATGGACGGTTATTCTATTTGCTTTATGCTCAAGCTCTAGACCAATACAAAGTTTGGTTTTACCCAAATCTTTAACTTCAAACTCCATTTTCAAATATTCAGCAGTTTCAGCTAACTCTTTTAGAGTTCCAATTAAATTTATATCGTCGACATAAACTGTTACAATAGTAAATTCAATTTCTAATTTCTTAATAAACATGCATGGACAAATAGGATCATTCTTATACATTTCCTTAATTAGGTACTTACTTAGGCATTGATACCACATGCGACTAGATTGCTTCAATCCATACAAGGATCTTTGCAATTTTATTGAGAATAAATTGTGGGGACTGCTTTGCTTTAGGCATTTTGAATCCCTCGGGAATTTTCATATAAATATCGAGTCTAATGAGCCATATAAATATGCCGTCACAATGTCTATAAGACGCATTTTCAATATTTCAAAGATTGTTAGATTAATGAGAAAACGAAATGTAATCATATCCATCACAGGTGAATATGTCTCATTATAATCAATCCGAGTTTACGGAAGAATCCTTGGGCAACGAGTCGGGCTTTATACACGACAACCTCGTTTTTCTTTTCGTTTTAGGATAAATTTCCATTTATATCCAGTGGGCTTTACATTATCGGGGATACGAGTTACAGGTCCAAAAATCTCTCGTTTAGTTAGAGAAGCTAATTTAGTTTTAATTGCTTCCTCCCACTTTGGCTAATCTTGTATTTGACGACATTCAATAATAGATTGCGGCTCACAATCATCATCCAAAATTTTATGAGCAACTGAGAATGCAAAAGCATCATTAATGATGATTTCATTTCAATCCTAAATTTCATTACAATATGTAATGAAATTCTCGGTATTCTCGAGGCTAGTGTTCCTTTCATAGGTTTGCCCCTTTTCGGGGTAATAAGCTCTTTAGGAGCAAGCACAACGTCAGCCTATTCTGAAGCGGATTCTGATTCTTTCCTCTTCGTTTTCGAGGAACAATATCTTTTGATCTTATCGGTCTACCTCGCTTCAAGTGCGGGGGATTTTGATCCATTTTATCCTATCATTCGAGAACAGCTATCCTAGCTGGAGCATTTGTAGCTGGAATGTGAGACTTCCTTACCTTAGTAGCATCATTAAATGCGTCAGGAAGTCTATTGGCCATAGCCTATAAATGAATTATACGTTGTACTTTGTTTTCATATTCAAGAGTCATTGAGTCTAATTAAAATAAAATTTTCTCATTCCATGAGAAAACCTTAACTAGTTTTTGTTTTGTAATCATGGAAGTTGTAGCTATCTCAATTGATGGAAACCTAGTCTCATTGAAATGACAATCTGCAAATCTGGCAATAAAAATATCACCAATAGTTGGTTCCAAAAACCTAATGATAGACGGTGAATTAAACCCAACATAAATGCCCAAATGGCATTGGGGAGCCATTTTCGTCCTTTTTGGCGATGCTACAAGCACATGTACTGCTATGTGAAATATCTGATTCATAACTAGTAACCATTTGAAGGGGTGTTGGAGAAATCTTTCCAGAATATTTTGAAGCTGACAAAACGTTTCTATCAGTCTAAGTCTGGATGTTCGGAGACTGACAGTTTAAAGTCTCAAGACTCAAGACTCAAGACTCAAGACTCAAGACTCAAGACTCAAGACTCAAGACTTAAGACTCAAGACTCAAGACTTAAGACTCAAGACTCAAGACTTAAGTCTATTCTCACTGACAGTCTTTCTAATCCAAGTGACGAAGGAAATCCAAAGCCGAGGTAAATGGTTAAGGATTCGATCCTATCCTCTGGAAAAGATTCTTTGGTTGGATAAATATTTCGGATTCTTTGATTCTCATCTAAGATCGATTGAAGATCCGATGGTTGACGAAATAATCTTGGAATGTTCTATTCTTGGAAACCAAGATCCTGATTGTATGGGCGAACAGGATTGATGGGCTATCATCAGATTCCTTAAATAGCTCGGATGATCTTCTTGATTGATTCCGTCCAACGGGTAGATTGGAGGAATTCCTTTGGTAAGTGCCAACGGCTATGATGGCATAAAGAAGTATAAAAGGAAGACGTTCTAGTTGTTTTAAGTGTGTGATTAATAGAAAAATTCCAGAGTCTGAAGAACCTTGATTGTTAGTCGATACAGTTCGAGCGAAATTGAATACACAGAGAGTGTTTATATTTGGTGACACCTTGAGAGAGTGTGGTAGATCATCTACACCTAGAAATCAAGGAAGATCGACATTGTAACAGCTCTTTGATCATAGTGGAATCCAGCCAATTGGCTGTCAGTGCAGAAGAGTGGACGTAGGCTTGAATCAAGCCGAACCACTATAATCCGCGTGTTCAATTCTCTCTTTCCCTTACTCAGTCTTGCGATTGAATTTTTAACTGTTGCAAATCCTTTAACTGTTTAAATATTGTGCAATCTTCAAAGAAATTTTTTTATACCTATTCACCCCCCTCTAGGTTCTCGTACTAGCTATATCAATTGGTATCAGAGCTCGTGTTCTTACTTTATTTGAAGTGTTTTACTTCAGAGTAAAAGATCCATGGCTAGTATGCTAGCACCAGGGTTGGTGGAAGGGCAAAGCAATACCAGACCACCCTACTTTGATGGAAAAGATTACAACATCTGGAAAAACAAGATGAAAGCTTTTCTGCGGTCAAAGGATCCTCTGGAATGGGATGTGGTGGAAAGAGGAATCACTCATACTGCTGCATCAGTATCTGAAAGAGGAAAAGAAACTGTTGAAGCCAGCGGAATGTCTCAAGAAGAAATAAACAAGAGACAAGCACTCGATGCAAAAGCAATTTACTCTTTATATTGTGCTTTGTCACCAACTGAATATAACAGAATATCTTCTTGTGTTACAGCAAAAAAAGTCTGGGATAGATTACATATCACTTATGAAGGGACAGACCGAGTGAAGGAGACCAGAATTAACATTCTCCTTGGTCAATATGAAGCCTTCAAAATGAAACCAGGAGAATCTATAACTGACATGTTTAGCCGTTTTACAGATATTGTCAATGGTCTTGAGAACCAAGGACAAAAAATTTCTGATCCCATGAAGGTGAACAAGCTTCTGCGTGGACTCTCCAAGGATTGGAATCATATCAAGACTTCAATAAGAGAGATGCAAAGAATCATGCCATTATCTGTAGATGAGCTGATTGGAACTCTTCAGTCTTACGAAGTGGAACGAATTAATGAAGACGAAGATCCAAGAGGTAAGAAATCTATTGCACTAAAATCAAATGATGACTCTGATGATGCAGATTCTGAAGATGATATGGATGATGAGGAGCTCGCCCTCATGATAAGAAGATTTAGAAAACTGAATAGAAAAGGCAGAAGGTTCAACTCAAAGAAACAAAGTTTTCAGAGACAGCAGACCAAGTCTGTTGATGATGAGGAACCAAACAAAGATGTAGTTTGCTTCGAATGTAAGAAAAAGGGACACATCAGACCCAACTGTCCTCTTCTGAAGAAGAAAAGAGGAAAGCCTGAGAAGTCTCGAAAAGCTCTTAAAGTCGAAACCTGGAGCGATACAGAGTGTGAAGAAAGTGATGAGGAATATGCCAACCCGTGTCGATGGCGCAATCGGACTCGGACTGGATCGAGACTCGAGACGGTGAATTTGAGGTAAGTGATTATAAAATCCCTGTCAAAGTCTCTAAATACATTGATGAATTATGTTTTAGTCTTAAGACTTCTCTCAAAAAGATTTCCGAACTTAAAAAGGAAAACTCGGTTTTTAAAACAAAAGGAAAACATTTTAGAAGAAAAAGTGAAAAGTTTAAACTTGAATGTTTCTACTCTTAAAGAGAATGAAGAAAAACTTTCAAAAGAAAATGCTTTCTTAAAAATTGATTTATCAAATATTTCAAAGAAATTTTCAATAGGGTCGGAAAAACTTGAAAAAGTTCCTTCGGTCAAAGACCTTACTTTAATAAGTCTGGTCTAGGTATGACAGCGGAAACAATCCCCTTGATTGATTTTCCAAAAGTAAAAGAAAGAATTAAGAAAAGACCGTCAAAAGAGGCTTACAAAAGTCATTTCAAGAAAGTCTTTGTAAAGTCTACGTAGGTCGAAATGCTCTAAGATGTTCAAAGTGTAACAGTCAAGATCATTTTGAAAAAGACTGTCCTATGGTTAGGAAGCACTGTTAAGAGAGTATGGCCTAATGATGCTCATCCTACTAACACCAAAGGACCCAAGAAAATTTGGGTACCAAAGAAAGCTTGAGACTCTTTTTTGAATGCAGGTCTCTGTCAAAAAGAAGGTAAAGTGGTATCTTGACAGCGGATGCTCAAGACACATGACAGGAGACTCAAATTGCTTCATAAAGCTTATTCAAGTAAATGGTGGAAAAGTTTCATTTGGAGGAAATAGCAAAGGAAGCATTGTGGGATTCGGAACTGTGAAAATTGGAAATCTCACAATAAGCAATGTCTCTCTAGTGGAAGGACTCAATTACAATCTTCTCAGCATTAGCCAATTGTGTGATACCGATTTCAAGATCTCCTTTCAAGAAGGCATATGTTCTGGAATTAGTAAAGATTCGACTCAGTCTTTCATGGGTCGAAGGCATGGAAACATCTACCTCCTTGATGTAAAACCAAATGAAGCACAATGCCTAATCTCAATTCAAGATGAAGCATTCTTATGGCACAGAAAGCTTGGCCACATCAACATGAAGCAATTAGCCAAAATCTCATCAAAGAAGCTTGTTCGAGGACTACCTAAAGTGCCATACCAAAAGTCGACTTATGCACTCCATGCATTCGGGAAAGCAGGTAAGAAATTCATTTAAGCCAATAAATCATGTCTCTACTAATCATGTACTACAGTTGCTTCATATGGATCTCTTCGGACCAACAAGAACCCGAGCATTGAAGGTAAGAAGTATTGTCTAGTAATTGTAGACGATTACTCTCGCTTTACCTGGGTATATTTTCTTGCAAGTAAGTCAGAAACTTTTTCGTACTTTGAGAAGTTTGCAAAAAAGGTTCAAAATGAAAAATGATGTGCTATTTCAAGTATAAGAACAGATCATGGAAGTGAATTTGAAAATCAAGATTTTACGAAATTTTGTGATAAATCTGGTTTTAACCATATATTTTCCTCACCATATACTCCAGAGCAAAATGGAGTTGTGGAAAGAAAGAATAGATCTCTTCAAGAAATGGCTAGAACACTTTTAATTGAAAGTAAAATCTCTTCACGATTTTGGGCTGAAGCTGTTTCAACAGCTTGCTATATCATAAATAGAGTCTTCCTAAGACCTATTCTAGAGAAAACCCCCTATGAATTGTTCAAAGGTAAGAAGCCTATTATTTCATACTTTCATGTGTTTGGTTGTAAATGCTTTATTTTGAAAAATGCAAATGATCGAGTTGGTAAGTTTGAAGAAAGATCAGATGAAGGCATCTTCCTTGGATATTCTACTTTAAGCAAAGCCTACATAATCTACAACAAGAAAAGCCGATCGTGGAGGAATCAATGAATGTCAAATTCCAAGACTCAACGCAAGATGAATCAGCCAGACTCAATATGAAGAGTCTGAACTCGCTCTAGACTTTCCAATGTCTTCAACTCAAGAAGCATCTAAGACTCAGGAAGTCCAACATCAAGATTCTCATGAAGATTCAAATAAAGAAAGAGATCATCAACCAGGCAAATCAACTAGTAACTGGAAGCACAAATCCAGTCATCCCAAAGATCTCATTATTGGCGAAATCAATGAAGGAATCCGCACCAGATCAAAAAGGCGTGAAGAATCTAGTCTTTGTGGCTCTCATTTCTGAAATTGAACCAAAAAGCATAGAAGAAGCTTTATCGATGAAAGTTGGATCGAAGCTATGCAAGAAGAACTCGACAGTTCAACATTAATGATGTACGGGAATTGACATCTAAACCAAAAGGTAAAAGCTGTTATTGGAGCCAAATGGGTATTCGGGAATAAGATGGATGAAGAAGGAAAAGTCGTACGAAACAAAGTAAGACTCGTGGCCAAAGGCTATATGCAAGAAGAAGGAATAGACTATGACGAGACTTACGCACCAGTAGCAAGGTTAGAGGCTATTCGTCTATTACTTGCGTTTGCTTGTTATAAAAATTTCAGGTTATTCCAAATGGACGTCAAAAGTGCATTCCTAAATGGATTTATCCATGAGGAAGTTTATGTGGAACAACCACCTGGGTTTGAAGACCCAAAGAAGCCAGACTTAGTCTTCAGACTGAAAAAGGCCCTGTATGGTTTAAAGCAAGCACCTCGAGCTTGGTACGACAGACTAAGTAAGTTTTTATTACAGAATGGTTTTGTCAAAGGTAAAGTAGATACTACTTTGTTTATCAAAAAGGAAAACAAAAGCTTTTTACTTGTTCAAATATATGTGGACGATATTATTTTTGGTTCACCTAATGAAAGTCTATGCAAGAAATTTTCTAAGTCTATGCAGGATGAGTTTGAAATGAGTATGATGGGAGAGTTAACATTCTTTCTTGGACTCCAAGTAAAACAAATGAAGGAAGGAACTTTCATTCATCAAGAAAAATATGCGAATGATCTTGTCAAAAGGTTTGGATTGGGAAAGTGCAAAAAGACCGACATACCAATGTCATGTTCTCGAGAAGATAGACAAGGATGAAGAAGGGAAGAAAGTAGATCAAAAGCTGTACGGGAGCATGATCGGTTCACTTCTTTATCTTACCGCTTCTAGACCGATATTTTGTTGAGTGTTTGCATCGTGCTAGGTTTCAATCAGATCCTAGAGAATCACATCTTATTGCCGTGAAACGTATTATCAAATACGTTGCCTCATCTTCAAGCATCGGTCTTTGGTATCCAAAGAGGGGAGACTTTAATCTTCTAGGATACTCGAGATGCGAGATCGGCCGATTGTAGAGTCGATAGAAAGAGCACTTCGGAACTTGTCAAGTTGCTTGGAAACGGGACGGTGTCTTGGTTCTCAAGGAAGCAAAGCACCGTAGCTCTCTCAACGACAAGGCGAGTATGTAGCTCTTGGAAGCTGCTGTTCGCAAATTCTATGGATAAAACAACAGCTACAAGACTTTGGCATTGAAGACTCATGCACAGAAATCAGATGTGACAACACCAGCGCGATCAATCTCACCAAAAATCCAATCCTTCATTCAAGAGCAAAGCATATTGATATTCGACATCACTTCATTAGAGATCATATTCAAAATGGAGAAATCTCGATTCAATTTGTTGATTCAAAGAGTCAACTAGCTGATATATTCACAAAGCCTTTGGAGAAAAATCAATTCGACTTTATCCGTGCAAGACTAAACATTTTGAAGCTTGAAGAAGTTAAAGTCTAGAGACTCACCAACTCTAAACTCTGATCTCTCAGACTTTAAATCATGAGACTCAAACATTCATGACTAAAGACTGTAAGTCGCTATCTAAAAGTACGAATTCTTATTTAGTTATTTTATCTCGAAAAGGTACGATCTTTCATTCAGATATAATTCGTGTGAAATTTGAAAACTTGTCTTTTTTAAGGAATTAATTTTGGCAGTTATTGATTTTGAAAAGAAGTGTTCGTACACTTTCCTTGTACCGATTAAACTTCTCTTTTCAAATCCGAGGTATATATATATACAGTTTTTCTTCGCCCAATTTTCAAAACCCTAAAAGGCACTCTCCTCCCGATACTGTTTCTACTTCTTGTTCATCGTCGAGAAAGTGGTCATTTTTCTTGGGAAAAGCAAGTTAAGGAATCTTCCAATAGACAAAGAAAGATGTCGTCTTCGAGGAAATCATCAAGAATCGCAAGCAGGGGACCACAAAGAATGGAGAAGGGACCGACTCATTTCGATCTCACCGAGGAGGAAGACTTATCAAGTCAGCGACAAAGTCCGATTCGCTCTCATCCACGTCATTCAACACCTCCTGCCCCACAAGGTGTAAATCAACATCTAGAAGATGAGATAATCGAGGAAGTCGACCCAGTAAAAGTTCAAAGACCCTCCTTTATTTATAAGCTTTATCGTGCGTTGAAAAGCTCCGGTTCTTCATTAAAATATATAGATGACTTCCTTAAGGACAAAAATTATGGGAATGAGTATCTTTTTCTGCGGAAAATGGAGGAATTGGGAATTGCTCCGAAAGGAAGGGCAGAGGAGGCTCTTGCGAACATTCCCAGTGATCCTCGTTTGCCAGGACAAAATCTGATTGAAGGGAACGATGATGACAAAATGTTCCTTGAATTTAAACCTAGAATGGGTGTGGCAGCAAAGGTGAAAGGAAATCGGATGGATTTGTTTAAATCCAAGGATCAGGAAAAAGTGTATTTCAGGCTGTTGAAAAGAGGGGTGATAAACCCTAGAAGTGTTGATTTTGACTTCCTGGACACCATCAACATGAACTTAAGAGAGAAGTTGAATTTGCTTCAACTTGAGAATTTTTGCTACGACTCTACGGACGGGTATGCTCAACTGACCGCTTATTTCTATTCAAATCTTAGCTTTTTGGATGCGAATAGAATTTCATTTAGTGTACGAGACCAAGTCTACGTGGTAGATGTGAATATGTTGGCGGACATAGTTGGAGTTGAACGGGGACGCTATCTCCCAATCAAAGTCTCACCTGCTCGTACTACTCTGGATCTTGTCAAAGATATGGACACAGAGAAGAAAATTACCTACTCAAGGATGAAGGCCATCAACATCGTGCTTCATAAGATTGTGATCAACTGTCTCAGACCAAAGTCTACGTCAAAGACTTTTGTGTCTCTTTCTGAAGCAAAGTTGATGTATGTGATCAACTCAGGACGGAAGTTTTCTCTCCCGCACACTATTCTCTTCCATATGTACAGAGCAATGTCAAAAGACAAAGGACAATTGCCTTATCCTGGTCTGGTGACCAAGATCTTCAGACACATGAACATTGAACCGCCACATACATTTTGTGTTCGACCGTGTGATAAGATGGTGGTAGGGTTGAAAATGTTAATGAAGATGCGTCTGCAAGAACTCTCCAAGGCAATGGAGAAATTCAAAGTGAAATCTCCAGTTCAGTCTGCCTCAAAGAGAAAAGGAAAGGAGGCCATTGGTGCTCCATCGAAAAAGAAGAAAAGAACTCTCATCCTGGAGGATGAAGATGAAGATGAAGATGATGAAGATCCCACTATCCATCCACTGACAAGAACCAGACGTTCTGTGTCTCAACCGACAGAACTTCAGCAGAGCAGAGAAGAAGAAGAACAGAGAGAGAAGGAGAAAGAAGTTGAAAAAGAAGGAGAAGGAGAAAAAGAAAAGTCCGCTGATGAATCTGGAGAGAAGGGAAATCAAGAGCATGATCATCATTCTTCCTCTTTCGATGTCCTAGAGACAGGGGGAGTTGACGAGCAAGAGAGGTCTACACCTCATGCTGCTGTCAGTGAAGATCTAAGACAATCTCCAGAAGACCCAGAAGAAGTTCAGGTCTCTCAATTGCCTGAGGAAGGTCACGATACGTCGAACCAAATCTGCAAGACTTAACGAAGCGCCATCGTACGCATACACACATTCCGAGAAAGCCAATGCTAGTACACGAGACGGAAGATTCTGCAGATTTTCGTCGTATCATGGATATTCTTACGGAAATGCGTGGCCAGATATATGCTCCCGGATCGTGAAATCCAAGCCTTGAAGAATGCTTTGGACAAGCATCTTCGGTCTCTGGAGGATAAATTCAAAGACCTCGCTCCGCAACTTCAAACCAATGCTAAGGGAGAAGAGGTAGCTCAACTGAGGGAAGACCTGAAGAAGCTCGAAGGAGTAGTCCAGTCCATTGGGGATTTCCAGATCGTGCGCATTCTCAAGTGGACATGACTCCTTTCTCACCCTTTTTAATGCTGACAAAAAGGGGGAGAACCAATTTGAACCAACATACCAATTTGAACCAACATTTTTTTTAACTTTTGTGATTATGGTTATGTTTGAGTATGACTTGAGAACTTGAACTTGAGTGTGAATTTGACTGAATTGGCTGTGGATTGTGATGCTTGACTGGTTGCATTTATTTCAAGTGTTGTTATATGGTGTTACTCATGAAAGACTAACCAATTTTCTGTGGATGCAGAGTCTGGTTGTTTTATTAATCTTTATGAGTTAGCCATATTGCTTGAGAAATGTTTTTGCAGGTCAAAGTTGTTCAAATCTACAAGAAAGTTTTGTCACCATCAAAAAGGGGAGATTGTTGGAGAAATCTTTCCAGAATATTTTGAAGCTGACAAAACGTTTCTATTAGTCTAAGTCTGGATGTTCGGAGACCGACAGTTTAAAGTCTCAAGACTCAAGACTCAAGACTCAAGACTCAAGACTCAAGACTCAAGACTTAAGTCTATTCTCACTGACAGTCTTTCTAATCCAAGTGATGAAGGAAATCCAAAGCCGAGGTAAATGGTTAAGGATTCGATCCTATCCTCTGGAAAAGATTCTTTGGTTGGATAAATATTTCGGATTCTTTGATTCTCATCTAAGATCGATTGAAGATCCGATGGTTGACGAAATAATCTTGGAATGTTCTATTCTTGGAAACCAAGATCCTGATTGTATGGGCGAACGGGATTGATGGGCTATCATCAGATTCCTTAAATAGCTCGGATGATCTTCTTGATTGATTCCGTCCAACGGGTAGATTGGAGGAATTTCTTTGGTAAGTGCCAACGGCTATGATGGCATAAAGGAATATAAAAGGAAGACGTTCTAGTTGTTTTAAGTGTGTGATTGATAGAAAAATTCCAGAGTCTGAAGAACCTTGATTGTTAGTCGATACAGTTCGAGCGGAATTGAATACACAGAGAGTGTTTATATTTGGTGACACCTTGAGAGAGTGTGGTAGATCATCTACACCTAGAAATCAAGGAAGATCGACATTGTAACAGCTCTTTGATCATAGTGGAATCCAGCCAATTGGCTGTCGGTAAGAGTGGACGTAGGCTTGAATCAAGCCGAACCACTATAATCCGCGTGTTCAATTCTCTCTTTCCCTTACTCAGTCTTGCGATTGAATTTTTAACTGTTGCAAATCCTTTAACTGTTTAAATATTGTGCAATCTTCAAAGAAATTTTTTTTATACCTATTCACCCCCCCCCTCTAGGTTCTCGTACTAGCTATATCAAGGGGAGATTGTAAAAGACTAGCAATGGGGCATAATCTTATTAGAGCTGCCACATGCAAAACTGCATGACCCTATGCTGTATCGTTGAGATTCGTTCTCAATAATAGAGTACGGGTAATGATTTGGATACGTTTAATCAATGATTTTGCCAATCCATTTTTAGTATAAACATATACAACCGAGTGCTTAACCTCGATTCCGAGCGGAGCACAATATGTATCAAAACTCTTTGATGTAAATTTACCAGCATTATCCATTTTATGCTCTTAATTGGATAATTAGGGAATTGCACCCAGAGTTTTATAATCTGTGCAAGTAAACGTGCAAATGCGACATTGCGCGTAGATAATAGGTAAACATGGGACCATCTACAAGATGCATCTACTAATACCATAAAATATCAAAATGGTCCACTTGGTGGTTGTATTGGTCCACAAATATCACCATGAATTCTTTGCAAGAATAAAGAATATTCAAGATTAACCTTTGTTATAGAATGTTTGATAACGAGCTTTCCCTATGAGCAAGTCTCACAATTATAATCTTTGGACAACAATACGTTTATATCCTTTAAATGACGTCATTTTGTATTTTGAATTATCTTACGTATCATTGAAGTGCCAGAATGACCAAGGTAACCATGCCACAATCCAAACTAATCAGGACTTACCAATCTCCAGGATGTGGTGGCATAGGTTTCAACAGCTTTAATCATGACACAATACAAACCCATAAAAGAAACTTCTAGCTTCTCATGGATGGTCTTCAAGCCCATCTTATAAGAGAAAATGCCAATATATTCCTTATTTTGCTCATAAATAGTCTCAATATGGTACCCATTACGGCGTACATTTTTGAAATTGAGCAGATTCTTTTTTGATCTAATGCTCAAAAACGTATTCTTAATATGTAGGATTGTGCCATTTGTCAAAATAATTGTGGCATTCCCAAAACCATCAATAATCGGAATATGACCTGATATTGTATGGATTTGTGCTTTACACAATGTCGTACTCAAGAAAAAGTGTTTATTACAAAATATAATATGTGTTGTTGCACTATTAAGCAAACAAACATCTTCATTTTTCTTTTTACCAAAAAAAAAAAAAAACATATTCCCTTTTCTCCGTATTTTCCATTTGCATTTATATTGACAATTTCATGTGTCAAGTATTATAAAAGTTGTATATTAGTTATATAGTCGAATAAATTTCAAAAATAAATATTATGTAAGATTCATAAGCATTTCATAACCATATTAAAGAACAATAAAAAGTAATACATTTAAAGCGAAATAACATAAAATTCGAAGTTCAAATTATCATCCACCACTCTGATCTCTCATAAAAGTAATAAGAGGTTCCCAAAGAAATTAGAGACATCCAAGGATGCATTTGCTACTTCAGGAGCAAGAGGAGTCCCACCAATAGAGATATTGTTAGCCTCAACGGTGGTTATGGAAGTAGAATTGATTTCAATGACATGAGATTCACCACGCTTGCCCGTATTTTTTAAAGATGCCTGTTATAGATCAACAAAATGTTTTGATGTACAATAAGTACGTAATTAGTGCACAGTCATACCATAGCGAAACAAATACTTTCATTAATCACCTTCTTTGGCTTCTTATTTTTGCTATGATTCAGGCCAAAGTTTGATTTTTTAAGGCGGTTAAATTTCTTGCCATCCCTTCTAGGATTATGTTTTTGCTTGCTTTTATAATCCTTAAAATGGCCAGTATTTTTTTTTTCAAAGTTAGCATGTGCTTTAGGCAATGCTTTTGAGCCAGCAAGTCTAAGATCATGATTTTTTTGCAGTAATTCCTTGGTTTGCTTGGCAGTAAGAAGTACAGAAATTAATCCAGAGTATGTGGCAAACTGATGTTACTAGTATTGCTATTGCAATACAATATTTGAAGCATGGAAGGTGGAAAAAATTTTCTCTAACAATTCCGCATCAGCAATATCAAATAAAGTGGAATTATAATCAGACATTGATTTAAAATCTTGTAGTATGAGATTTTGCCAGTCATATTATGCTTGAAGGAGGATAACAGTTTTTGTATGATCATACTTATCCTTTAACCTCCTCCACAAGATATGAGGGTCTCGAACGGATAAATATTGAGTCGCAAGCTCTCAAGCAAATGACGGTGAATAAAAATCAGCGCATTTGCTTTATCCTTTTCATTTGAGATTCCATCCTAGCGAGACCTTGCCCTTGGAGGTGCATTTTTATGTCAAGGCACCAAGATAGATAATTCTTTCTACTAACTTCCAAGATGTGGAATTTTGGCTTTTCAATATTTGCCATAATCCTTGCAAAAATAAATCCTTATAAATTAAAGGATTTACAAATATCCACCGCCACTTTAGGAGCATAAGGATACTTTTAGATTTGAAATTTGGCTTCAGGCCAAGAAAAATAAAAATGAAGAATTGATAGAAGAATATGAAATATAAGTTGATTAATAAAAAAAAAAATATCCACCTTGCAAAAATCACTTACTCAGTCGGTAGATCTTCATGCTGATAACGTGTAGTAAAATATTGCGTTGTGAATATATAATAGAGAAGAGATTGAGAAGAGAAAGCAAGTGAACACCAGCAATAGTAGAAAAAGCAAGAGGAGAGAGTATTATTTCTAGTATCTCACTGTTGTATTTTTGTTGTGATTATATTGTACATCAAAATTAAACCCCTATTTATAGGAGAACAAAAATGTACTTATCATTAATATCAATGTATCGAATGATACATGTATTGGATAGGGAGATAAACGTTTATTGTATAATGAGATGTACTTAGAATGTATGATACAAATGTACCATAATAAGTACATTAGATAAGATGAATATAATGAATGTTCATTCATGTATTTCATAACAGTAATTTCTAAAGTAGCAATTTGGTAGATTACTCGTTAGAAGTTCTTCTTCCCAAGTTGTTAATATGAAGACTATTTAATCTTTGTGTCAAGATGCATTGTAGATCCTGATAGTTATCATTCCACAATTACTTAGTAAATTTTCAATTAAGTCTTCTTGATATGATTGTGTTTTCAGCCTTGTTTGTTGAACAAGAAAGAGAGAATCTAGACAAAAGTTAAGTCAACCAAACTTAGTAGTTGTTTCCATAATTTTCAAGCCAATAACATATGAGCCTAAGAAATGCTTTGAATGTATTCAGCTTTCTTTTCTTTATGGTATATATATCTAAGTTTGGTTCTCGGGCCACCATGGTTGGCTTGCCTAAGGAGAAAGTTATGGCAACGTCGAAAACATTTTAACTCCATAATACATAATATTTTGACAAACGGTATCCAATAAAAGTGTGGTATATAGTCAGTAGTGTGCCTAGTTTTCTTTCGTTACTCAATGCATGGTACAATTTTATTGCAATTGTTTACTATTTTTGTTTTTTTTTTCCAGTGTACGTTTTGCATGGAAATATATTAACTTTTTTTTTACTTTATTTTGCACTAGTTGAGGGATGTAAGAACTAAACTATTCAATATATTATGGTGGGTATGATGGCGTTGCTAGAGAAGGTGGGTTCGCCTTTGTTGATCTTGATGAGTTATACATAAGAAATGTAAGTTGTGCTGACGGTGATGGTTCAATAGAGAGGGATATGGAGGTTGGAGACATTAGTTAGTACGTAGATATGTTACCTAACAATGTAGATTTCTTGAATATGAATGACGAAAATGAGTATACACATCCTGAATTTAATGTTGATGTTGATATGGAAAATCCTGTCTTCAAGTTAGGAATGTGCTTTAGTAATGTTGAGGAGTTTAGAAAGGCTATTAGGAACCATGCCATAAAAAAATGGGAGAAAGGTAAGGTTTGTTAAGAATACACCTAATAAATTGAGGGCAATGTGTTATGATGGTTGTGATTGGCTTATATATACTTCCAAATTGCAAAATGAACATACTTTACAAGTCAAAACCTTTAACCCCATACATACATGTAATAGAGCTCTCCATGTTTCTCAAATAAACACTAAATGGTTAGCAAACAAGTAACATGACAGGTTGAGAAACAATCCTACATGGCCAAGTGTTTCAATGAAAAAACAATAGAGTCTCGAGAATGTTTTAAAGTTGTCGAGGACAATGGCTTATAGAGCTATGGCAATGGCAATGAGTATGATCTGGGAATGAGGAAGAGCAGTTTCGGATGCTCAGGAGCTATTGTCAAGAACTTCTTGATGCCAACCTAGGATTCACATGTATAATCAAAACCGAGTAATATCAAGACCAATGCAAGTTTAAGGCAGTCTATATTTGTCTAGATGCATTAAGGAGGGGCTTTGTAGAAAGATGTAGGCGTTTTGTGAGTTTTGATGGTTGTCATTTGTCATCAGGCTACAAGGGTATACTTCTAGCAACGGTGGTCATAGATGGCAACAATCAAATGTATCCCTTTGCATGGGCAATTGTCAGACAAGAAACATATAAGACACAACATTGGTTTATTAGTTTGATTGCTGAAAACTTGGGGATTACCAACCCTGAAAATTCAAAGTACTGGACTTTCTTATGTGACAAACAGAAGGGATTGGTGCAAGCATTATCAAATCTAATGTCTGAAGTAGAACATAGACTTTGCTTAAGGCATCTTTATGAAAACTTCAAGCTATATCACAGAGGAGTAGAACTTAAAAAGCTCATTTGGAAGGTTGCCATGGCGACTAGGGTATGTGAGTTTGACTTGGCAATGGAAGAGCTAAATGCAATAATAAGAAAGCTTATGAATGGTTGTCTCAAAGGCCTCCGGTGCAATGGAGCAAGTCCTACTTCAGGACAAGCTCAAAATGTGATATTTCCTTGAACAATTGGTGTGAAAGTTTCAACAAGAGCATCATTGATGCAGGGGACAAACCTATCATCACAATGCTTGAAGCTATAAGAGTGCAACTCATGGAAATAATTCATAAGCAAATAGAAGAGATGGCTAAGTACATTGGTGTGATATGTCCTAATATCCAAAAGATATTAGATCTTCAAAAACAATTTCAGCATCATGGATTCCTAGCTGGAATAGGGAGGATGAATTTGAATTGAGTGGCCCATATGGTGACAATAGAGTTGTTAATATTAGACATAGATCTTGTAGTTGTAGAAGATGGGACATTAGTGGAATCCCTTGCTGTCATGCTGTGGCAGCTCTTATATACATGAGAGAAGAGCTTGAAAAATGGGTTCACACAAGTTTTAGTAAGGAAACATTCATGCAAACTTATAGCTATGTTGTGCACGTTGTAGATTCTATGGATACATGGCCTGCTAGAGAGCCATTACTCTCACGAGATGTGCCTAAGCAAGTTGGCAGAAAGAATAAACAAAGAACAAAATCAGTGAATGAAACAACATATAAAAATTTGAAGACAATAAAGAAGGAAGTTGTGCAAGAGCCCGAGGGAACAAAGTTGAAGAGACAAAATACTATAATCAGTTGTGGAAAATGTGGCGGCATAGGCCATAATAGGTATCATTGCAATAATCCATCAATAGTATCGATGGCAGCAGCACCAACAACAGTCACATCAGCATCTTCAACCCCTTTAGCCCCATCATAATCACAACCTGAGATGGTTGAATTTTTTGCTTCAACTTTTGGTAACATCTCAAGCTTGTCAACATCTATAGGAAGGAAAAAGATGCAGGTACCCATTTGCCCTTGACTTTGTCCTAGAAGTGTTCTTATTTGCACTTTACTTCTTTTGACTAATTAATTAATTTTTTGATTCAATCATAGGTAAAGAGGAGAATGTAAGGATCTCAACTTGAAAGTGGTGGAAGACGAGCAATTTTTTTGGAGAAACGCAAGACCAACAACACAATTTCTCTTCTTGTTAGTTGGTGTGGATGGGTCTATTTTGGTCTATTAGGGAGCATTTTAAAGTATAAATATGTATAGGTCTACTTCGTTAGGAAGATTTCTTTTGTGGGATATTTCTTTTTTCCATCATACTGGCCGTGTTTCGTGGTCTTCAAGGAGGACCACACATCTTGTAGTCTCGTGGTTGATGTATCTAAGTTTTATGTTCTTGATATCTATGATGCTTTTACCATTTGTTGAATATCTATCAATTTGATAGAATTATGGAATCTGTTGATATCATTTGACTCCATTTAGCGCGCTAGAAGCACAACTTCCTTGTTGCTTGAACTTTGGCTAAACTAGGTTCCCAAACTCAAATTGAAGTAATGCCCCCGGTTACATTTTTCCAAGTTAGAAATACCATTATGTTCTTAAAGAATAAGTTGAAGCTCATCAGTCCATGGACGTGAGTTTCTCTACCCATTAAACTTGATCTATCAATGGCCATTTAGACATCACGTCCAAACGCTTTAGATAGCATAATTTTGTACCTTTTTCATTTTTTCTACATCCCTTGCATCATGTATGAAATCAAAGCCTTGCATGATAATCATTTAATTGTAGAAGATAGACTATGTCACTAGACTGGGCTGTTTCGGGGAATCTTTTGATATTAATGCTTCATCAACTTATTATATAAGACTCATTAGCAGAAATAAACTTCTCTGTCCATTGAAGCCCAAGGAAATGTAGGTGTATAACTTGAGTTTCTCAGTTAACATGTTCTCATGGTGCGATAAAGAAAGAGAGAATTTCAAATTTCCATCTTTACAGTATCCTTTTTTGTTTCAGATAGAGAGATCACGATACAAACTTTCTTGACATCGAAATTTGTATCTGCAAGAGCACTTCTACATCATAATTAATTTTGTACCACACTAATCCATGATTTGTCCCTAAGCTCTTGTACTTCATTGCTATTTTCTCGAACTCGATTGTAGGAAATTGTTTTGCATACTCCTCGACATCGTGGCGAAGTTTAGGACCCGATTGTAGCAATCTCTAATTGAAAGTGAGGGGAAGACTGCATTGTGGCTAGGAAGTCCTTCAACTTTGTTCTTGCTAGACAAAGTTTTTTAACATCGAATAAAGAAAGCGTGAACAAAAAGAGGAAGCAGTAGAGAAAAAAACATTAAGCATGCTTGAATGCATGAGGTGATTTGAACCATCTATAATTGGCAAAGAAAAAAATGAATTTGGTAGGACCATTCACGACCTTGATTTTCACTACCCAACTAACGACAACATCAAAGAACTGAGCTACTTCCAAAAAGTCCTCTTCGACAAGAAAGCAACAAGATGGACAAATTCATAAGTAACCAACATAAAATCCCTGAACCTGAAAGCACAATCTAGTCCATAAGAAGCCTCTATCATCAGGAGCCATGGCAGATTCATCTCCTACAACACAACAATATGAATAGATTCCGTCACCTTTTCAACTCTGGAACCATCAATTCCTTGTAGAGATTCGAAAGCAAAAAAGAGGTATAAATTGATTCCTATTTTTGATGGGTAAATGGTAGTACAATTAAAGTGCCTACATTACCTACGAGTAAAGGGTAGATGAACTATAATATTTGTGTAAGTTCTTCAAGGTATATCTAGCAAACTTGTAGAAAGGAGAGAATGTGGAGTTTTTGCATTACCTTTTTCTTCAAGTTCACTAAAACCGAATGATTTTTAGTCCCCCCAGAAACAAGTTCAATAAAAAAAGGAAACAGAGGTAAGAAAGTAATACAGAGTATTCTACAAACATTTCAATCTCGAGCATAATTCGAATCCACTTCCATAGACCCAACCAAGAGACAGAGGACATCTCCATCTCGAGTACCCACATCTTAGGCACAATTCGAATCCACTTCCACGGACCCAACCAAGAGACAAAGAACATCTCCATCTCGAGTACCCACATCTCGGGCGCAATTCGAATCCACTTCCATGGATCCAACCATGAGACAAAGAACATCTCCATCTTGAGTACCCACATCTCAGGCATATTTCGAATCCACTTCCACGAACCCAACTGAGAGAGAGAGAGAGAGAGAGAGAGAGAGAGAGAGAGAGAGAGAGAGAGAGAGGGAGGGAGGGAGGAAGGGCACGTACCTTTGGAACTTAGGGAGCCGGGGATCTTGCTCCACTAACAGAGAATTTGGGTTCTCCAAACGAGAGGGGACAAAGAACGTAAAAGATGAAGAGCATAAGAAGAATAACGTGAAGAGTTTAGAGGTTATGTTTCTAGGGTTCTGTTAATTTCTATCTATATTTTTTGGGACAAAATTGTCCATATTCCAGCCATCGGAAATGTCACATGCTTGCCGATGGTGGGTTTAGGTCCTTATTTGAGACTTGTTAGCCATTTCGGATCCTTATTTGAAACAACGATCATTTTGTGTCTTATTTGAGAAAATAGACTTACTTTGGGTCCTTATTTGAAATTTTCCCTCCGAATAATTTCCTTTAAAATTGCAAAGATCTAGTTGCTTTCCTTTAAAAGAAAGCCAAAAAAGGAAGTGAGGAAAAGGGAAAATTCTAAATAAGGACTTGAAGTGAATATATTTTCTCAAATAATGACCCAAAGTGAACTTTGTGTTATATAAGGACTCGAAGTGGACCCATTGTTTTAAATAAGAACTTGAAGTGAATTTTGCGTCAAATAAGGACCCAAAGTGATCGAGTTAATCTTTATTGAGGACCTTAGCTCGCCGGCAAACATTTTCCGGCAATTAAAATAGGGGCAATTTTGTCAGAAATTTGTGATTGGAATAAAAAAAGGGAAAATTCTATATTAATTAAGTTTAGTCATTCATTTAGATGTTTACGTTTTCTTCTTTCTTCTTCCCCGCTACTCTTTGCCTTGCTCAACCGGCGGAGAATTTGGGTCTCCACAAATAAAGAAAGAAGCATCTGGTTTTCTTCTTGTTTTTGAATTTGTGCCTCGACCAGCAGAGAATTTGGTCTTCGACTTTGCGGAGGATGGGTACAAGGAATTGGGAGAACTTCGGTCTTTGACTTAGCGGAGGATGGGTACAAGGAATAGGGAGACCGTAGAAAACCTAGGGATTTTATTTTTCTATTTTACGATTTGTTAATTTTCCCTATATTCTTTTGGGATAAAATTGCCCAAACTCCAGTCATCGAAAATGTCACATGTTTGATAGCTAGTGAATATTTGGCTGACCAGCAAGCTTAGGTTCTTATTTGAAATTGATTCAACCACTTCGAGTCCTAATTATGAATTTTCCCAAAATCGATTGATGGGCTTTTGTACATTATTTAAGTAATTTACATATACAAAAAAGAAATCAAAATGCAAGATTCACCTTTATTTATTATTATTGTCCCTTTTTCCATTTGTTTTTAATATGGAGAAAGGAAAGAAATATTGACATTTATTACTTTGCATAAATGTGGTATTTTTTATTTATTTATAAAAGAACAGTTTGGTATTAAAAAAAAAAGAAGAAGAAGGGAAATTGGTCAATTTTCAAATAGTTAGGGACTAAATAGAACATTAGATGAAAGTTCATTGACCAAATTGAGCAAATTGAAAGCTTAGTGATGAAATTGAACATTAGATGAAAGTTCAAAAACCAAATTGAGCAAATCGAAAGCTCAGTGATGAAATTGAACATTAGATGAAAGTTCATGGACCAAATTGAGCAAATCAAAAGCTCATGGATGAAATTGAACATTAGATGAAAGTTCATGGACCATTTGTGACATTTTCCCTAAATCAAAGAACCATCTTTCAATCTTCTCAAGTAAACACAACTATCCATCTTACTTTTCGAATAGTCTTGACTAGCCATGAAAGCATTTAAAAGCTTATACAATTGCCTAGGAGATTATTTCAGCCCATACAAAGATTTCTTTAACAAATAAACACAATCTTCCTTGCCAAAATAGCAAATCTCTCTAATTACCTCATGTAAATTTGCTCCTTCAACTCACCATGAAGAAACATAGTTTTCACGTCTAGTTAGTCTAACTCGAGATCTTGCACAGCAACTAAAGCAAGCAAAATACAAATAGAAGTATGTTTTACCATAGGAGAGAACACATTGTTATAGTTAATGCCCTCACTCTATGTATATCTTTTGCCACAAGTCTCGCCTTATACCCCGTTGCCTCGACATTGGGAATGCCCTCCTTCCGTTTAAAAACCTATGTACTTTCAACAATATTTTAGTTCTTTGGTACTTTGACCAACTCTCATATCTAATTTTGATGAGTGATTATTCTATCTCTACGCCCATAGCCCCTAGCTACTGCGACAACTCACTCCTAACCATCATATCAAAGTAAGACAAATGCTCATCTATCTTCACCTTGTCACCTATAGTCAATGCATAAGTAATATCTGTATAACCATGACATAGTGATGATTTAATTTTTCTTCTCTGTTTGTTTGCAGCTATAATGTGCTACAACTGTGCTGATTGGTCACTATCACAAACTTTAGGAATTACAACATTATCTCGTAATCTCAACTTTTGTTACTTTAAGGTCTTTGAAATCTTCACCGAAGCTCTACCTCACTAATGACACCATGATCTGTCTACTCTGCTAGTTTTGTTACAAGACTCCTTTGTTGAAGTATTGCAGTCTTGTTTAAGATTACGTCTTTGTTGATTAAAAACCAAGTGATCTAGGATCGTGCACCATAGCCGAGTAGCATTTCACTCATGTGCATAACTCAAAAATATCACTCGCATGAGCATACTTACGATATTCAAATATATGTAATCTAAAATAATCAATAGGTTTCTATCACGACCTACCCGTTGAGGGGAGATAATAGGTTTAGGGGTATTGCCTAAAGGATGAACCTAAAGCCCATGATTAGGTATGGACTCTCCCAAACTCATACCTCGCTCGACATTGGGGTATTTTTAAGAATTTTGCAATAAGGAGCCATCATTAGTCTATTGAGGTCGGTTAGAAACCAAGTGAGGCATGTGAGTGTAACTCAATTCCTACACAACTAGATAATCTAGGATCAAGGATTTGATTACACTAATTAACCAATTAGTGCCCTTTCGGTACCTAATCTTGTTCATTAAAAAAAAAAAATTTGTTAAACAATTTGGGTTAATTTTATACCAATCCGCTAACATGTGAAGTGATTATGTTGGTACACAATCATTAAAATAATAGTTAGCAGCCAAGGTAAACGTTTAAATAAATTGCATTGAAGAGCAAGTATTTAACATTAAGGAAAAGATAAATGTTAATCTTAATTGGACTAAAGGGGTCAAATCAGCACAAGCATGCAAACAAGAGTAATTGTCTTTGAAGACCATTGAAACTTTAATGTAGAGCGCTAAGGGCTTACTCAATTTTTTAGCATACTTTTGAGTTAAGAAACTTCCATTTTGTAAGAAAATAGCTCGGAAAGTTTGTTTATAAAATTTTTCAAATGAAATTCTGAATTTTCTGTTATTTTTTTAATTTTTGATTTTGAAATTTTTAATATTTATATTATTATATTTAGAAAAATGGATTCAGACTGGTAAACCCAATCCGGTCCATTGGCTTGACACAAACTTGGATTAAAACTAAAATAGACAAAACATATTACTTAAAACCCTTTTTCTTGTCCTTTTTTTGTTTTTTTTATTTTAATATTAATATTTTAATCAATTATTTTGTCTTTTCCCTATTTCGTCTTTTTTACTACATCTCTTCTCTGCGGCTTCTCTTTCCCAAAGCCAGCTTTTGTGTTTCACTTTTTCTGCAATTTTTTTTTTTTTTTTTCCCCCTCGGGTCTTCTTCTCCCCGTGCTTTCTTCTTCACCGATGGCTTCCATGGTGCATCTTTTTTCTTCATAGTTGGCAATCCTTGGTCGCTGGTGGCTATACAACCAGCCACCAGCCCTTCACCACTCGCTTCCATCCTCACCGGCGTCAACCACCGCCGGCCACCAACTCCGGCGACTGCTAATCTACTTACCGGAACCAAGAAAAAGTTTCGCCAACTCAACAATACCCAACCATTTTGCAACAATCACGTAGAAACACCACAAGCGATAAACAAAAGGGGGATCGAGTTCGGCTAACCTCGTCTATGGAATAGAACATATCACGGTCACCAATCAAGACCAAACTTCCAGTTATCAAAGAATGATGGTCGGGCGAGGAACTCGTGAGAATAGTTCACCGGAATGGTCGTTTATTTCCTTGCTCCTCATTATGCTCGTTGTTCCTTGTCTCCCTGCATCCGCGTGTTGCTCAAAACAATGCCGAAAAACAAGAAAAAAACCCCCTCTCTTCACTTGCTCCTCTCTCGCTTTTCAGCATTGACGCCCATGGTCTTCCCGGCCTTCTCTCCGTTCGCCAAATGGAGCATGCCGTATCTCCTCCCTTTCGGCGGCGGTGACTCTCGTCTTCACGGGCTTGAGCTTGAACAGCGCGAAGCAAGAAGATGACGAAGTGGTCGTCGTTCTCGCGCCCCTGACGGACTCGGTGTCCGAGAACGAGAACCCACCCGAGCTTGAGTCGGAAGAAATGGAAGTGGAGCTAAGGTATAGCGCGTTGCTGTCACGGTTGGGCTCGTACTTGGGCTTCCTTAGTAGCTCCTGCGAAAAATGGCTCCTCTTCGCTTCCGCCGCGGCATTAGCCCTGTCGCTGCCGCACTACTTCTCGACGGAGGAGGCGAACGGCGGGCCCTGCTTCTTGGACAACGCCTCCCTGCAGGACCAAAAAAAACATAGCTGAGAACCCCCCGCTGTAGAAAATTATTCTCATAAACAATTAATCAATTAAGAACAAACGGATCCATATATCATTGTAAAACATCGAGATCAATAAATACAGCGGAATTAAAGCGTACCTGTTTGAGCCATTGCTTCACTTGAAAAAAAGTAGATCACTCTGATAATCATGGATCTATTTTGGAATGCCAAATCTTCCTTTCTATAACCTATTTCGATATAACAGCTTTCAATGGGATTAAAACAATTGATAGGCATAACCTACCCTTTTATAAGTTAGAGAGGAGACCTAGCAAACCCTAATCAACAGCATGTCAATTGGGCCCTTCCCATTACGGGCTTCAGTCAAACACAATTGCCTACACTTTGCTACTCAACTAGGCCCGTTATCAATAGATGTCAATATCCAATTCAATCAAATCACTTTAGGGTTCAACAAATATTGGAATATCCATTAACCCGATTATTTAAAATAGAAAATCAATTAATTAATGTAAACCCATATTATAGGAAATTTCTAACATTCTCTCACTTGGGCTATATTAATTAACTTATTTTATTTTGAAAAAGATTTTATATTTGAAAACGACACTATCAGGTTAATAACTAAAAATTTTGTTTTATGTGGCCACAACTTTTAAAAAATAATATTCCAATAATGGCATCTCAATACCAATCCAATCCTATATAACCTCAGTATAGGACTATGGAGATTAATGTGTTAAGAAAATATCATTACACAAGACATTCCATAATCACATATAATAAACATTATATTTTCATGGATCATGGGCCTAGTAGTGTAGTAAGAAATAGTGCCATCATGTGATTAAAATATACATTATTTCTTATCGGTCCTCAATGCAATTTCTCAATGACATGAAACTGCATTAGCGCAATTTCTAAACAACATGAAATTGCTTCAGTGCGATTTCTAAACAACATGAATTGCTTCAGTGCGATTTCTAAACAACATGAAATTGCACAATTATGTCACAATCAACATGAGATCTCATAATTAGTGACATCCAATTATCTTTAAACTAAAATTTGTTTAAAGATATTGTTTTATACTTCCATTTCTCAATCAATAAGAGAAATGATAACAACAGAATCGATAACAACAATCATTGAAAATAAATGCTTTAATATACATCATAAAAGCATTATCAGTCTGCATATAACTATAATATCTAGAAATAGAATTTGTATAACTCCCACTAACAAAATAAATCAAAAGAATCTAAAACACCCATATTCTTTACATGTTCTTTAAACAAAATGGGTCGTAAGTCTTTTGTTAGAGAATCGGCCAACATGGACTTAGTTCTTATATTTTCAATTACAATGTCTCCATTTTTGACCAAGTCCTTAACAATATAATATTTGATCCAATTAATATTTCAACCATGGCATTGTTGTTATTTATAGCAAAAGTAACTGTTTGTCACACATAATGCAATAAGATCAATTATGGGCAATAAGTATTTCAACAAAAAATAATTAGTACATTATAAACTCCCATTTGGACAGAGTGTGTAATGCACAATTATTTTTCATAGCATAAAGTTTATAAAGCAACAATAAGGAGAATTATATATAATTGTCAAAGATCCATCCACTTTAGGCAGACAAATCATTTAAATTATACATCTCCATGATATCAATATATAGAGACGATAAAAGAGAATTACATATAATCTTTAAGGTTCAATCCCCTTTGGGTAGACAAATGCTTTAAATTATATATATATCTCCATTATCTCAATAGAGGGGAATTACACATAACTCTAAAAAATTTATCCCCTTTAGGCAGATAAACCTTTTGAGTCACACATCCCCATCATTCATCTCTAATATATCAATATAGAGGAGAATTACATATAAATTTCAAAAATTTATCCTCTTTGGGCAGATAAATCTTTTTGAGTCATACATTCCCATCTTTTAATTTTAATATATAAATATAGAGGGGAATTATATATAACTTTCAAAAATTTATCCCTCTCAAAAATTTATCCCCTTTGGGCAGATAAATATTTTTGAGTCATACATCCCCATCTTTTAATTTTAGAATTTATCTTCATGCAATTTTCAAATTAATATACACAATAATCCCCTTTGGGCAAGTAATTGTATATACTAATTTTTATCAATAGAAAACTCCAAAAAATATATGCCCAAAATTCATCTAACAATATGAAGCACTTTACGACATGTGCTTCCCAAGATCATATTGCATTTATCATGCAACAATTTTTGCCATAATTTTTTTAAATTATTATTTTAATATTTCGAACTCATGGCAAAACAAGAATGGATACAAATGGTTACTAGAATTGAAGGGAGCCGAAAATCTCGTAGCTATCATTAATCATTACATCAAAAAATCATGAGGATAATCTTTATCTCACACTTCCTCACTGTCAACCCTTGGTTGGCATATTTAAATTTGGGAAATTTCGTGGTCATGCAATAACTCAATCTCCACCTATTTGACACAATTATATCATCTGAATTTAAAAGTATCCTTTATGCATGTTAGCATGAAACCCACAAGAGATCAAGCAAAATCTCTATAAAAAGAACTTCTAAACCTCAATCATGTTAAGCTAGTCCACTCCAATGATTCGTGGTAAAACCACACAAGAAGACATGAAAAGTCCGTTTGGTTTGCCAGAATTTTCAATAATATTGATTAATTCGTATTTTGATGCTATAGTCTTCCGTTAGTCACCGGTCCAAAGATTACAATAAAAAAAAAAAAAAAAAAAGCTACAAATGGATAGATTTAAAACATAATTCTCATGTAAAAAAAAAAAAATCATTCATGTGCTTCTCATCATGCACCATCTACGTTTTTCCCCTTTTGAACCTGGGGTTTCCACAAAGCACTACACAGTAGACTATGGACTTTTCTTCCACTGCTGAAACCTTCAGCTTTTACATCTCTCTAGCCTAATCCTAATTTTTTTGATAAATAACATCCTCTTGTTTGTATCTATATACATTTGGATCTCGATTCACAAATCTCTTGGTTTCATTGTATCGCCTTCAATGGAATTTTAAACCTTAGTCAATAAAACACCAATGCATCACAGAGCCGTGCGAGCAATTTGCAAAAAGATTAGAATTTGCAAGTTTGGAATTTGCTGGTCAGGCCACATTACTCAGCAAATCAACTATGAACCCAACAAATCCAGATAGATAACTTAGCATAAAACCATTTGTACAAACAAAAATCACAGTTTGATCTTTTGCTCACCCCACAATCAACATATTTATGGCGAAATCACAATGAAGCCTTAAAGCAGCGGTTTCATTTAGAATCTAGCAACAAGATGCACGCACTACACATGAAAAGCAAAAACCGACTATTTTCATCTTTAAATTTTGATATCCCGACAACTTGAGAAATCTTAACCATTGGTTCTCTTTTACAAACTAAAGGGAGCACCATAGCCCCAAAGATTGAGCGACTCACTAACTACTTAATATAGAAATAACACAAATCAATGAAAAATAGGGCACAAATCTCGACTTTATAACAAAGCACCCCATAAGGGTCACCCCTTGCGTACGTGGATCAATTGATGTGTAATCTCGGTCCACCGAGTAAAACGGCAAAGCGGCAATCAAGGAAAAGGAAAGAGGTGCAAGAACCTAATGCGAACGCACAGAAACCCCATACACACAATCGCACCGAAGCATGATGCGGGAGGAAGAGAAGGCAGAAACCCTAACCGCTCGTTCAGAGCAGAACAAACAATCAACTACAATAATCTCTAAACCAACCGTTGCTACCGTCGAATAAAAATCAAAGGTAACACTAGAGTCTAACTTAAAATTCTAGAACTTTTTCTATATATATACGAGACAATCACTCCAATTGCACCATACACAGCAACCCAAAACCCAAAAATCTCGAGTAGCCAGTTAAAAATAAATAAAAAATTCTCTCTTCCAAACAAAACGATCACTGCACAAGCTGCATCTGAAGAATTCTACCACAAGATTTCGGATCTCTAAAGCAAAAAAAAACAAGAAAAGGGTGATCAAACACAGGCACAAACGAGGATATGAAAACACACATCAATCAGTACACTAGCCGCCAAATTCCAACATATGTGAATCATTAAACGTGAACCTACACGAGAAACTGAAGATGTTCAAGCCACTTAGTCCTCAAACCCGAATTGTTTACGCGCCCTCCAATCAAAGCAAAAGCTACTGCACAATGAGGCTCAATCCCATGAATCTAGCCCAAATCACACCAACATCATCTATGTTTCGTAGATCTAGTCTAGCATTAGCAGAAGAATCTAAAAGCACCAAACAAAATAGATGTGGACACCTGACAATAAGATAAAAGTGCGGATGCCATGGAATATTAGGATTCAAAACCTTTTAAGTCTCCTTCAAAGAGCATTGGCCAAAGAGAGTGTAAAGGTAAAAGACTTTCACACATCAACTGCGATTTCTAGTGACTGCCACCGCACACATATCGCATAATGCCTTGGCACCCTAAGATCTTACATGCATAGTCAGTATGCCATACTCCCCAATCTCTACATTACAGCACACAATATTTGAAGAAGGACAGGTTGGAATTGCTTCCAAGTGGGCGCATCCATACACCCTAGACAAATCTAACAACTATCTCGTATTTCCCTCCTTTCAAGCAGTTTAGGATGCTCAAATTGTTCCATTTAGTTTCAAATGCTCATTATATTCAAGACAGCCAAACGGTCTTTCAAGATTTAATTTGATAGCAATTCTTCCGACTACGATCCAAGTGCCTCACAGAGGAAAGTTTTCTTGTGTATGGCAGCTTTCTATCAAAGACAGCAGCAACACTTTCTCGTCTTGGAAACACCAATATCACTGCCGTTCCCCGATCCTCCCGAAATTTGACGTCTTTCTAACTCTAACATTCCACATCTTGGAGAACCATTCATCAATATTATTATGCTGGAATACCCATAAGGTTTCCAGCTCAATCATTTAACCCGTCCCCCTTAAAAACTCGATTGGTTCATTCTCATCCAAGAAATTGTCCACGCGATCGATATTTCCAATGCTAAAATGGACATTGGTAAACTTTCTATGAATTACGAGCAAAAGAAAGCATGATAATGGAGAACCCAGCTAATTAAAGCTCAAGAAACTGCGATAAGAAAGTGATGCCGCATTGCATAGAAAGACAAAACGAGTGCTTACGAACAGCTTCACTTTCAAGAGTAAAATCAGCCGCAAAGCTTACGAATTGCTACTATAAATATCCAGCCAATTATTCAATTATGCGCTTGCGTATCGATGCCCCGCACAATCACACAATCACGTAGGAGAGTCGATTGCCAATACCGAAGACAGACTCAAAGCAAAACTATCATCGCTTTTCCAAAAGAGAAAATCCATCCTAAACACCCACAAAAAAAAAAAAAAAAAACGAAAACTTGAAATCAAGCGCAGCAAGCACAGATCGCCAAATTCCTCCTCGATCTCGCTCTTTGTCAGATCCTTTTTTTTTTTTGGGGGGGTTGATAGGATATCGAGGGCTTTTCTTAGGGCCGTGATTAATCATGGGGTTTTTCAGGGGAATTATCTGGAAACCTAAGCTGACCACGGTTCCCATCTCGATGGGCACAATCTGGCCAGAGGGACGACGGGGAAACAATCCACTGCGAACTATAGAATACACACGTGAGAGCAAGCGAAAGAAAACACAAACTAGCATTCAAATCGTCATCTGCTCAATGAAAACGGTCAGCCCAACGCACGCAACCCTAATTCGCTCCGACGGATCGTGGAAGATAGCAAGCACGCAGAGAGAGATATCACATGAACAACTAATTCGACCATATTCAAGTTCAAGAAATTCAGATCTGACACTTCCATGACTACAATCTAGATTTCCACAAATTTAAGCCCAAAAAAAACTTACCTTAATGCAACAATTTACCACAAACATCAATCAATTGCAAGTAGTTTGAAAATTCTAGAACTTTTTAATGCATAAACCCTAGAATTTCAAATTTAAAATTCTCTCTCAATTCTTAACGACATTATGCAAATTATATACAGTTGGAAAGATCTTGACATGTAGAACAAAAGCCCTAATATTTCGGGATTAATCGAGCAAAAAAATCGACACAAAAAAGTAATGCTCATATTCGGCTCAAAGAGGAAGATTTCGAATTTGTCATGAAAAAGAAATTTTTTTGGGTTCTACAATCATATATGACAAGCTCTGATACCACATGTAGAAAATTATTCTTATGAACAATTAATCAATTAAGAACAAACGGATCCATTTATCATTGTAAAACACCGAGATCAATAAATACAACGGAATCAAAGCGTACCTATTTGAGCCATTGCTTCACTTGAAGAAAAGTAGATCATAATCAAGGATCTATTGGAATGCCAAATCTTCCTCTCTATGACCTATTCCGATATAGTAGCTTTCAATGCGATTAAAGTAATTGATAGGCACAACCTACCATTTTATAGGCTAGAGAGGGGACCTAGCAAACCCTAATCAACAGCGTGTCAACTGGGCCCTTCCCATTACGAGCTTCAGTCAAACACAATTGCCTACACTTTGCTGCTCAACTAGGCCCGTTATCAATAGATGCCAATACCCAATTCAATCAAATCACTTTAGGGTTCAACAAATATTGGAATATCCATTAACCCGATTATTTAAAATAGAAAATCAATTAATTAATGTAAGCCCATATTATAGGAAATTTCTAACACCCGCTTCACTTGCTCCTCTCTCGCTTTTAAGCATCGACAAGCATGGCCTTCGCCAAGCCACCGTTGCTGCCGGTCTGCCCCCCCGACCACCAACTCTGGTGCGAAGCTCATGCTTGTCCCTTCAACCTCTGTCCTTCCTCTTGCTCGCGTACGTTCGCCTCCTTTCTGCAGAATGCGTGAAGGACAAAGAGAGGGGGAAAAGAAGGCTGGGCTCATGTTGGGCAAAATAAAAGAAAAGTGGGCCGGTCCAGGCGAAAAGAAAGAAAAGGGAAAGAGAGAGGCTGGGCTGATCTGCCCCCGGCCTAGTCTCATATTTCTCATTTTCCTTTCTTTTTCTTTTTCTTTTTTTTTTTGTAATTAATTTCTTTTGATAATTTTTAATCATTTTTCTTTTTTATGACAATTTTTTTTTTGGAAAAAATTAAGAAAAGACCATTCAATATGCGGTGCAATAATGAAAACACAATAGCTTTTAATGAATTCTTTTTTTTTTAACTTTTCTTTCTTTTTTTTTCTTTTTTTCTTGGCTAGGGTTTGAAAATTAATCCCTAATTTTTTACGTGATTAAGTCTTAAATAAAAATATAAAATTTAAGTGCCAACGGTTTTCCTGATCATACTTTCTCAAGAGTCTTAAACTTGATAGTAGATGATGGAGATCGGAGTAACCAAGTAACATACTATGTTCATTAATTTGCCCGAAAATCCTTTGCCTAGTCCTTCATGCAAAAGCATGCATCAAGCTCGCTCAAGTAAAGTTTTTTTATTGTGTAATGCCACGCCATTCTAATATGGTGTCCCAAGTACTAGGCGATGTCTCATAACTCCTTTGTTTTTATAAAATTTAGTAAAATCTATATCACATAACTCCATGTCATTATTAGTTCTCAGGCACTTGATTTGTTTATATAACTACTTCTCAATTAATGCTTTAAATTTCTTGAACCGATTAAACACATCATGTTTGTGCTTTAGAAAGTATAACCATTCATTCGTTGAATAATTGTCGATAAATTTTAGCATATACCAGGCACCTCCTTTTAAAGGAACCTAGACGTTTGAATGAATGTATTTAACTAGTCACTTAGTCGAATGAACAATTGAAGTAAACTTTATTTAGTGTTACTTCCTAAAGATGCAATGTTCACCCTTCAACAACCTCCTTTTACTTAGTTTCTTCATACCTGCTTCACTCATGTGCCATAAATGCATATGTCAAAACTGAGTTAAGTCAGAGATTAACTCACCTAGTGAAACTGCAATAATTCCAGTCATGGTCTTTCCTTGTAACTAATAAAGAGTATTCACATTCTTCCCTTTCATCACTATCATGGCACGTCAAGAGATGTTCAGTACTCTACCTTCAATGGTGTACTTGTCATTAAGTGTCCCTAGAGAAATAAGGTTTTTCTTAAGCTAGAGTATATGCCTCACGTCTATCAATGTGCATATGACTCCATTGTGCATCTAAATACCAATTGTCCTCATCTCCATAGCCTTGCAAACTATGTTATTCCCCAAAAGAACTTTACCACCATTTGTAGCTTGGTAATTAGTAAGACAATTCTTATGAGGCGTCATATGATAAGAATACTCCAAATCTAGCACCAATTCAACGTAAATTCGCGGCACAATATCTTTCAAGCGTTCAAGCCCTCTACATATACCCAGGATAGAATTCAACGCGTTTGTCTTTTTTCTTGCATATAGCGGCTTCTTCTTGATTGTGTTCTTGGCTTGTGCGGCTCTTGTTCTTGTGTGGCACTCTGAACATTCGATGCTTGTTTTCTTGTGAAGAAACCCACACCTTTTAATATATTGTGCCCAGAGTCAACAATTTTGACCTTGCCCGCCATGTGCAACTTCAACAAGGATTCGGCAACATATATGGGTGCGTTTGGTTCAATTTTGCAAAGGGTTTTAAGTGTAATGCAAATGCTGAAATCAAAGCTAATTGGGAAAATGCAATTTGCATTTGGGAAAAATTCTTTGCAAATAAATTTTGAGTTCAAGTTGTGCTTATTAAAAAATGACCTGAGCCCTTTGTTGGTTTGATGAAGGGCTATGGCCGCTAACGAGCCAGATTTGGCACCAGTTCGGTAAGTCACTCGACCCAAGTAGCATGCACCCACATGACTGTCTCCTAAGTCTCGCGACCTTAGGCGGTGGTTGTCTGGATCACACGACCCTTGACAGAGGCCAGTCGAGGTTGGGCAACTTCAACCAACGACCATCAATGCCAGATCTAACTCGTCAGCGACTGTAGCTCTTCGCTGGACCTGCGAAGGGTTTGAGTCATTTTTTAATTAAAAAAGTATATTGAGGGACAAAATCAAAAAGTTGAAGAATTAGTAAGGATAGTTTTGGAAGAAAAAACTAATTTTAGTATTTTGTCAAATGCTAATAGGTACTAGCTTTGGGCTTTCAGTTTTGCCAATGCTAGCATTCGGCTGAAAGCTCCTTTAGAAAACTTACCATACACTCCAGTATTTCCCTAAGAGACTTTGGAGTCCGAAAGTTCATTGGGAAAACTATACCAAATGCACCTTATATTGTAGAGTCCTCACCTTTCATGCCACTTTTATAAAGAGACCAAGTATGGCTTCTGGAGAAATAAAAGCAAAACAAACCCTTACTTTGTTTCTTTCTCAAATAATTACCTTTTGGCCCCCAAAAGAAAAATATAATAAAAAAAGATAGTGCGCCCATCTTTTGTCCTTTAGTGTAAAACTTTTGGTTCAAACTTGAAGTCTTATATGCAAGAATGCACTCTTGGACTATTATCGAAAACCAACGCCCGTGAATAAGAAACCAAAATCTAATTTGGATTGGGAATAACAGATTTTGAACAAATCAAAATCTTCCAACTGATCAAATCCATAAAGACTCAAACTTGAGACATTAATTTAACAACATGCATGTGCAAGATTAAAAAAACATATACTTAAATAAAGAGCTAGCGAGAATTCTTAAAAAAAAAAAAAAAAAAAAGGAAAAGAAGTAGGCGTTATTTGATGAGAGGAGGGAATTGGTGTTGGAATATAACTACCATAAAAAATAATAATAATAATAATCAGGATCACCTACTTATTTGTCAACTTAAGTGAGGTAATTTTGGAAATAGTAAAAAGTAAGACGACATGGTGTTTTGGTTTCGTAGTATACTAGCTTTCATGCACGCGCTACTCACTTTCCTGATTAATTTTCATTCCATGTGAAAAATTATAACCTAACAATTAATGAAACTCACAACTTTATTAGCACGGAGAAATAATAAATAAATAAAAACTCGTCGTTATAGTGATCTACATAGAGAACATTGAATGAATATTATGCTATCCTTTCAATAACTGGAAAAAAAAAATCATTTTTCAGCCAAATTTTTTTTATTAAATTCAAAAGTTAAAAAAATAAAAATAAAAGAGCATTATAAGTTTGGGCAAGAATGAGGTTGATTATTGCATTAAAAGGACAATTAAGTTATTTTAGCAAGTGCACTTTCTTAACAGAATGCAAATAGTCAATTTCTTTGTTTTACCTTTTTGTCATCTTTTTAGGTCAATTTTACCTTTTTTTCCTCTTTGTTTATTTATTTATTATTACTTCCGACAACGCCACCTTAGCAGCTCACCACCAACACCGCAGCCCTCTCAGCCAGAGCTTGCCACCAGCCCCATCAAAGCATGACATTCTTCTTGCTGGTGCGAATTAGCGTTGCTGAGTCAACGCCGCACCACTTGAAGGAGAGGGAATGGCTTTTTACACGCCAGTAGCTGCTCCTTACATTCCTTCGTGCGACACCGCACCAGGCCATTCAGCCCCTTCAATGAGTGACACACCATCCCCAGCTGCACATTTCCTGGCAGCCAAAGTCAACGAGGACGACCACGAGTGGGACGGACGACCGCGACATAAATGAAGCAACACCACCCGTCCCTCTTCAGTTCACCGAAATTTGCTCTTTGCTCTTCAACATCTCTCATCGTCTCTCTGTAATTCTCTTCTGTTTTACGTGCGTGACGCACTGCATGCAGCGCCGCGACTTCCCCGGCAACCCGTGTGCTGCTTGCCGTCTCGCCTCAGCCGGACCTCAAACCACTTAAAGGCTAGTCACGACCTCAGACTTCCGAGACCCTTCAAGCCGCGTCGCGACTTGCTTTGGACCAGAGGGAAATATACTGCTCCGTCTATGCTACATAGGTTGATGATTGTGCATTGAGGTCGAATTCCTAGAATTATTGTTGCCTCGGTTGATTTCGTGCTTACTTGTGTTCATCGACAGTTTTGGAAAAGGTGCATTCATTGAGTCTAAGGATGTGTTGTTGGAATGCTGGATGTTGAAATGTGTGCTAATTTGAGCTTAAATGACACGAGTCATGGACGAATCTGAGGTTATAACTATTTTTGGATCGGTTCACTATAGGCAGGAAATTTGTCCATTTTGTATTGGCTTTTGTGGTATGAATTTGGTGAGACTTTCTTCACGAAAGTTGTGTGTTATACCTGGTTTTAGAACATACTTTAATTCGGATATTTTGAACTTCGTACATGCAAAATATATCTGAAAAACTACAGGGTCCGAATTTGTCTTCATAAACAATTATCGGACCTTTACTTAGTTTCCATTTTCTACATAATTTCCAACACAAGATTTGAAATCGCGTCCTTCGTGAAAGTTTTAGACTATTTGTAATTTTCCCGTGATTTTTGGAACTCATTTAAGCTTTTGAAACGTCCTATTTCAGATCTGTTTTTTTTTTTTTTTTGGAAATTCACCTTGTTTTGACTTGAAGTATATAAAATTATTGGACCCATACAAGCTGAAGTTGATTTTGAGTTCTTCATGAAAATATTCCCCGGAGTCTCGTCCATATCGTGTTAAAGTCTCGTGATTTCGGAATTGATTTGCTTGGTGAATGCCTTTGATTTCTGTAGACGGGCGAGCTACCCCTTTTCCGTCAATTTTGGGTAAACTCCTTTTTGTAAACCATCCTTTTGAACTAGTGCTACCAACTAAATGTATGTATCATTTCTCTGGCTTATAAAGTATAGTTGATGGTACACACTAAACTGTTCTTGTACATTAACTTAGTGGATGTCATGTTTAAATTGAATTATTAAATAGCTGTACCATCGATGAGTGTGTGATTTGGGAATGCCATTGGTCTTTGGGGGTGATGATGCTCTAGTTGTAGTAGGGATGCCTAGAGGGGTAAGTGTGTTCCTCTGGATGCCTAGGGGGTGTAACATGATTTTCCGATATGTCCTCACGATGCTAAATGAGTGTGAGATGCCTAGGGGTAACGGAGTTCCCTGGAGGATTGACAATTAATTCATAGTAAATATGATCATTGGCATTTTCAAATTTCATTCGAGCTTTACTAGTTTCAAAGAAAATATTTTTCACTTGTTATCCTAATTTTGACAAAGGTTTTTAGGCAAGTTGATTTTAAAACGATCTTCTATATTGTATGTCTAAACTTCCTCGCATCTATCGTTATTAAGATATGTAGTACAGATTGGTTGGTAGTTTGCTTGCTAAGTTTTATACTCACTTTTTGACGGATAATCATTTTTCAAATGAGTAGACATGCCTATGCTATTTGTGCCCCCAATGACCCTCTATGATACCTTGATAGATTTCACGTGACGCCAGATTGAGCTACACGACCTCAACTTTCCTGATGCCACCTTCATCTAAGATTGCAATACTAACAATCGATGCTGGCTTCTCATTGGGCCCGATGTTGATAAGGTTTTGTTGTCATCTACACCTAGATCGGCGAGCATCTAGTGGGACCACTCCCACTCCCACACGGTGATGACGATGGAGATAGCTGGGTTGAGTAGGACGAGGGCTAAAGGACGAGGAGAACACTTTTAGTAATACCAGACAGTGGGTTTTGGGACATGTAGGCAACCTTGTAAATAGATGGTATTGTGGTTGGAGTGATACAGTTAGTGAAATTTGGTACAGTCCGAAGTACAAGCATTTTTGGTTGATCCCCAGTGTACTCGACTTAGGTCGCGAAAAGTACATAAATAAGAAGGAAATGAAGTTGCCCAGTTTTATCTTCCTGCGTGCATTCTTTGAATTTTGTATGTCCTGGATTATTATTCGTCTAAATACGCTTCCGCTTGCTTAAAAATTGGAAAGAATTGGAAAACCAGCCGTAATGTACCGGGGGCGTCACATATAAATATCCAAACTCTAATCTAAAAGGAAAACAATCATCGACTAATTCACTATTTTTTAACAACTAAAACCAAACATTTATTTAAAAAAAGGATAGAAGCATTTATTATGTATTTAGACTAGTTCTCATGTGTGCATGCAACTTCATTTTAAATGGTATGGTAAATTTTAATTGTCATTCATTTAGTAAAGATCATTTAGGATTAAGATGAGAACCATCATATACATAAAAATATAGGTTGAAAGTGTACATTACGATGATAGCATTCCTAAAGCAGTCTGAATCAAATTGCCAATTAAGAAAAATGAGACAGAAGGTAGTTATACATGCCTGAAAAAAAAAAAAAAAAAAAAAAAAAGTAGAAGGTTACTCAATGAATGATATTGCTCATAGCAAAAATAATTTTAAAAAGCAAAAAGTGTAGTCAACAGTGCTTTTGGCTTAAAAACGTTAACTTTGCATGACATCTAATGTAACCTTATCATCAACTCAATCCTCATGTTCACGTAGTGGAGAAGATAAGGTCAAGTTCATTTAAAATATGTACATGCATTATAGGCCATATATGTATTAAATTTTCAGAAGGATCTATAGAATTGGCGACAATAGACATTATATTTTTTGTACATAGCGATGGATATGGATATAGATATAAGATTTCACGAGTTAGATATAGCAAATGGCTATGGCTGTAAATGAAATAATTGGATAATTGTTACTAATCTATCTTAGTTATCGAACTTCAATTTAAATCTTCCTCGTATCATCTTCATTCATAGTGCGTGATTAATTCCAATCTATGAACATTGTTGCCGCCGGCAAAATGTGAGGTTGCTACCATGTGTGCATTAAAATGCTGTTATAGAAGGCCATCAATAAGTCTCAATTCCTGGAGAGAAAATTCATAACATAAAAGGAAATTTACAAATTTAATATCTTCCTTTTGTTATGTACGGGTATTGAATTTTTTGCCCATTGCCAAAAAGAGATATTAGCAGTAAGTAATTCTATGTTGTAATTTTCATCAAATAAGCATAACGGTAATGCTTGTCCTTAGGGAAAATTATCAAAAAAGTTATAACCTATTACACTTTTGTCAATTTGATATAACCCTTTTAATTATACTAATTGAATTCTTAATTTTTTATGCTTTGTCAATTGAATTCATCCAGTCAATTTTGGATAGAAATCGATGATATGGACGTCGACCTTTTCTTTTTCATTTTTTTCATTTTTTATGTTTTCCTTCTTTTCTTTTCTTTTCTTTTTTAGTGGCCAGCGTGGGTTGTGGAGAATTCTTAATAATATTTTAATTTTTTTTCAAAATTTTTATATTATTGTGCCCCAACCACCCTTGCAGCCAATAAAAAAGGAAAGAGAAGAAAAGAAAAGGCTAGTGCCTATATTAGTGATTTCCGATCAAAATTGACCGAATAAACTCAAGTGGCAAAAACTTAAAAAGGTTGAAAACTCAATTAATAAATTGAAATATTTATAACTGAATTAATAAATTTTAATAGTTTGAAGACTTTTTTTTTTTATGATTTTTTCCATCCTTATAATTTTTCGATAGATCGGATTAGGAGGAGAAAAAGAAACACATTTTTTTTTTGTAATATTCGTCAACATATCAACATCCTTCAAGTTTTTTCGAAAATGGGGAGATTTTGGAAAGTTTGTACTTTTAATAAACTCATTTTCTTCTTTGCTACAAATACCATTATATTACTTTGAGTTTTTGGAAAGATAGACTATTTAGATATAAGTCCCATTAAAATTCCATAGACAAGCGATATAATATATTTGAATATGCACTCTCACATGCAGACTGTACTGAGAGTCACATGTAGACAATAATAAGAGTGACACGTGAATTGACAAACTAGGAACTGCAAATTCGAAATAAATATGTTGCATTCGAAATAAATATATTGAGAGTGACGTGAATTGATAAATTAGGAACTGCAAATTCGAAATAAATATGTTGAGAGTAACGTGAAATGACAAATTAAGAACTGCAAATTCGAAATAAATATGATGAGAGTGACGTGAATTGACCAATTAGGAACTGTAAATTCGAAATAAATATGGGGCAGGGGGTAGGAAAAGAAGAAAGGAAGAGAGGGAGAAAGAGAGAAGAAAAGAAAAAGGGGAGGAGCTCTGCAGGCGATGGGAGGGTGGGGACTTTGGCAGAAGAGGGGGAAAGGAAACGTAAGAGAGAGAAAAATGAAGACAAAAAAAGGATGCCACATTGATTGATGGGAATTGTACGAATGATCTGAATGGGAGACCGCTTGACTTGAACAAGGAATGTTATCACATCGGACCAAGCTCTTGACCATTCAGCCGACCCATTGATTCTTCAAGACAGTTGCTCTCATTCCCAGGAGAACAGCCCCAAAAAAACAATCTACCACTTGCCCTACTTCAACGCTAATAATATTCAAAGTCATCTTCGCAATCACCACGAAGCTCAGCCTTGTTTTCTTTCATATTTGCAACGAGGCGAAAGATACATGTGTTTGTATGCGACCAAAAGATATAAGTTAGCTCTCTAAACCTCGTCGAACAAGCATGTCCTCATCGTCGACCTCCATCATCAACCCAAGCCTTAGTGAGGAGCAATGGGTGAAGCACATCCGAGACGCCCTACATCACGGGATCGATATTGAGACCCCGGTTTCCGTCCATTGCGTGCCTGAATCTATCAGCTCCGCAAAGCCGGAGGCCTACGTCCCGCACCATGTTGCGCTGGGACCATACCACCACCTCCGGCCACAGCTCTACCACACGGAGCACCCCAAGCTGGCCGCAGCCCGACGGGCACAGGCAGCGCTGAAGCTCCCGGCATTCGATCGGACGGCTGGTTTGCTCCAAGCGGAGGAGGCGAAGATTCGCGCAAGCTACCAGCTGCACCTGGAAGTCGGCACGGACACTCTGAAATGGATCATGACCATCGACAGCTTGTTCTTGCTCGACCTACTGTACAGATACAAGTCACCCAACATCGGAATCAAGGAAGACTCAATTTGGGATGATGACCCAGACTCCACCGTCAAAGACGTGATGATGGTGGAGAATCAAATTCCGACCTTTGTGCTCAGGAAAATAATGTTGCAGACCGAGAATTCGATGAACGAAGTGAGAGAAAATGAAGAAGATGAGTCCATAGATAGGAAGCTTGGGGAGATGTTGACGAGGTTCTGTGAAGGGATATCACCTCTCCGGCTGGAAATGTGCTTGCCGTCTGAAGCCATTCAGCGTAAGCATTTGCTCGATCTCCTTTACAATCTCATCTTGGGAACAACAGGCCCAGAAGCAGCACAGACGAAGAAGAAAGAGCTTAGAAGTTAGTTCTCATTCCCCATGCCTTGCGTTAGATGATATGGCCTCTTTCCTTCTACTTTTGTTGTATCCAAACATTAGAAAAGTGAATAAAAGTACCTTTTTATCAACAGGTGCAAGGTTTTGCCGTCTGATAGACATGTTATCGACGCAAGCATCAAAAGTCACTAAGGCATGGAACAAGTTATCGAAATGCTCTTTCATGAAGAAGCTGAAAGTGCTGATCAAGCTCTTCTTCAAGATGGTATCGATACTAGCATCAATAGTCACTGCAGCATGGAACGAGTTATCGAAATTCTCTTTCATGAAGGAGCTGAAAGAGCGAATCGAGCTCATCTTCAAGATAATTCAAGTGGAAATGCAATTGATTCCCAGATGCTCCGAGTACCTTCCGAATGACCCTTTTCAAGAAATCGTTATGATCCCCACAGCGTCAAAGCTCTACAGCATCGGGATCAAAATAAGCTTGGCCACAGGAGGTATCAAAACCATTGCGTTCGATAAGAAAACCGCTACCTTGAAGCTCCCTCAAATCGATCTGGATGCTACCACCGAAGTCCTGCTGCGAAACCTCGTGGCCTACGAAATGATATCGCAGAGGGGCTCCTTAATTCTGACACGATACACTGAGTTAATGTACGGCATTATCGACACCTCCGAGGATTTGAAGTTGCTGAGGGAAGCGTCCATTGTCTTGAACCGCCTGAACAGCGACAAAAAGGTCTTGGACCTCTTCAATGGAGTGATCAAATCCATAGGTTCCAAAAGCACTGCGTCGGAGCTGGACGAGACGATTCGAGACGTTAGCGAGTACTACAACAGCACTCGAAAGGTCAAGGCTTATAATCTCATGAGGAAGTACGTCTACTCTTCTTGGAAGTTTCTCACCGTGGTCGCCACCGTCGTGCTCATTTTGCTCATGGTTCTGCAGACATTTTGCTCGTATTGAGTTGTCCTCGGTTATTCAACAAAGCATTCAACAAAGCATGAGCATTTGTATTGTTCATTGTGATATCCCGAAATTTGGCCCTATTTCGAAATATATGAAATGGTTATTTCATCAACGCATTTATGATCATTTTACTCTGAATTGATTACTCACGAGTTAACTAATCTATTTGATGAAACCGTATAGGGTTAAAATGTGAAAGACTAGAGAATTCAATTAGAGATAAATCGCTTGACCATAAAGATTGACAATGGTCAATACTACGCTGTTATAAATCAATTAACAAACGGATATAAATTGATTCAATGGAAGTACGTAGTCGGTTTGCGGGTGATTATGCATGATTACGATATTCGTGCAATTAACCGATTTTCTATTGATATTATATTTACGTAATTGAACTCTCACGATTACATGACACCGAAGGTCGTCCACGATTTGAAGAGGTACAAATGTGGATTGAGAATTATCAACCACGAGTCAATCGCGCCAGAACCCCTAAAAGCCACCCATTAATTTATGTCGTACCCAAGGTCGCGTTTGATTGATTTTTAACCATGAAATTTAATTCAATTTCTCATATTGAACTTTCGAGGGTTTTGAGGATAAATTATTGGATGTTGCATCATCGTTTGTCAAATTCATGGCAAGTTCAAAATTTTCGGAAAAATGAATTATCGGATGGAAAATTGGAAGTCGAAAAGGAAAAATCGAACCCAATGGCAAGGTTGAAATTTTTGGACCAAAAAGGCTTGTATTCAAGAAATTGGAAATAAAATGAAATTGACAAATTGGAAATAAAAAGTAATTGAGGGGACAAATTGTTAGGTTGAGAGGAAATTGTGGAGAGTGAGTGAAGGGGAAATCATGAAGATTTTAGAGAAAATTCTTCTTATTTTCTCTCTCTCACTTCCCCCCACTTCCTATCCCCTTGCTCAGCCGAACTCATCCCCCCACACTTTCTCCATTTGTTTTTATTTTTTTCAACTTCTCATTCTTGTTTTTCTTCCCTCATTTGCCGCAAGTCACGCCATTCCTCACCACCATGTGTTGCCGCCATTGTCCACCGCTTGACCACCCCACCGCCATCACCGAACCACCACCACCACCATGAGCCACCATCCTTGCCACGGCCCGCTCCCCGCCGCAAGCCACCATCGCTGGTTCGCCACCGCCCAAGCCAAGCTTGGCCGTGGGTTTTGAGGAGCCACCGCCACCATTGAGTTTTTGTTCAAGTCGTGAGCCTCATGTTTTCATCACCGTTGGACCACCGTCACCATGAGCTCGCCATCATTGAAAGAATTAGGGTGTTAATTACGTTTGGGGGTGGTTAGTTTAATATTAATGACGCTTAATATTAGCTAATGTTGGTTTAAACTTAATTGTGATTAAAGATGGTTTAGATTAAATTTAAGTGCGATTAATTTAAATAATTACAATTATATTAATTAATCATGGTTAGATTAATTAATTGAGTTTAGTTTAATTAATCATGATTTATTTAACGAATCATAATTTATTTATTTAATCGTAATTATTTTATTTAACAATGATTAATTTTAATTAAGTATAGTTAGGTTAATTAATTGGGATTAGCCTAATTAATCGTAATTAGCTTAATTAATTGCGATTAGTGTAATTAATGACATATTAGCCATTAACTAAAATTTTATGCCCGTTTTTCAGGATGAAATTGTGCTTAATTTTGATCATTTGAGCATTATGATGCTATGTTATTGATTGTCCAATTATAGATTTTATTTATTACATCAAAAAAAAAGTTTTAAGGATAAGAAAATAGAAAATTTTGATGTGTCAGGTTTGGACACCGAATTTTACGTGCTTAATAAAATAATAGGGTTTAAAAAAAAAGTGTGCAAAGTTTGACAGATTGGTTTTAAATAACTCAAACTTTACTAGCGTGGAGAATTGAAAAAACTCGTCATTATTGTCTTCTTTTTTATCACTATGCAATTATTGATCAACATAGAGAACATTGGATAAATATTTTTCTATCTTTTCAATAACAGAAAAAAAAATCATTTTTCAACCGAAAAAAACATGTATTAAATTGAAAAGTAAAAAATAAAATTAAAAGATCGTTATAAGTTTCTCACATGAAGTGTAAGAATGAGGTTGATTATTGCATGATAAGGACAATTAAGTTATTTTACCAAATGCACTATCTTAACAGAATGCGAATAGTCAATTTCTTCGTTTTGCCTTTTTGTCATCTTTCTTGGTCAATTTTACCTTTTTTCCTCTTTTCTTTACAATTAGGAAAATAAGTTTATAAGGGTTAATTAGAAAACACAAAAGTAAGACAAATGACACTATGGCATAACTATATAATTATACAAATTCTAATCTAGAAAGAAAGCAATCATTGACTATTTCAATATTTTTTAATATCTAAAACCAAACATTTATTTAAAAAGGATTTAAGAATTTAATATGTATTTAGACTAGTTCTCATTTGTGCATGCAACTTCATTTAAAATGATATGGTAAATTATATTTGCTATTTTATTTAGTAAAGATTATTTGGGATTAAGATTAGGACCATCATATACATAAGATAAAATAAAAAAAGGTTGAAAGTGTACATAATGACGATAGCATTCCTAAATCATTCTAAATCATATTGGCAATAAAGAAAAATGATATAGATGGCAGTTATATATGCATGAAAAAAAAAAGTGGAAGTTTACTCAATGAATGATATTGCTTATAGCAAGCATAATTTTAAAAAGCAAAAAGTGTAATAAATAGTGCTTTTGACATTAAAATGTTGAACTTGGCATGACATTTAATGTAACCTTATCATCAACTCAATCCTCGCCTTGATGTAGTGGAGAAGATAAGGTCAAGTTCATGTAAAATATGTACATGCATTAGAGGCCATATATGTACTAAATTTTCGAAAGGATCTACAGAATTGGCGATAATCGACATAATATTTTTTTATACAAAAAGATAGATATGGAAAGTCTAGGAAACTTGGGATGCCAAAACTTAGCACAATAGCACAATGGGACACTTAAATGCCAAAAGTTAGGAAAGTAACACTTAAGTGTCAAAATCGGAGCAAAATGGATCGGTTAGGCCTTGTTTGGCAACCATCCAAAAATAGTGCTCGATTCTGATTTTTTGTTCCGAGAATCGTTTGGGAACGAGAATCGCGTTTGGTAAATTTTTTGTCCAAAATTGATTCTCGGGAACAAATTTACTCCCATAATCACTTTTGGACAAGAACTCAGAATCAGAAAAAATATGATTCTCCGTCGAGAATCAAAAAAGAGAATCAAAAGTGCCGAATCAAAAAAAAAATTATTTCTATATTTTATTTTTATTTCTTCCTAGTATGAAATATATATTTGTTGTATATAGAATACATATTTAATTTTATGTTATAATTTAGTATTTTTATTTATTACATATTGTAGGGATATTAGTATAGTTTATACTATGGTTTATTATTTACTATATAATAAAAATTGATTAGTTAATATTTTTATTACTTAGTATAAAAATATAATTAATCAGTGAATGGTTTATGAAAATTCAATATCAAATTTATTTTAATCTAAAAAGGTAATTAAAAAAGAATTGAAATAGAAATTTTATATTGTTACCAAACGCGTTTCTATTCTTTTTGTATTCCAGAATCAGAAATTTTATTTGTTACCAAACGCGTTTTTTTACTCAGAATCAGTTCCCGGGAACAAAATCAGAAATAATCATTTCTGGTCAGAATCAGTTCCCGGGAACAGAATCGTTACCAAACGTGCCCTTAAGTGCTAATGGCAAGAAAATCCGACCAAAATGCTAACGTGGCAATTTTCCGATGAGCCAAGTATAAAACAACGTTGTTTTGCACACTGATGTAGTTAGACAAGTGCAAAAACAATATTGTTTTACTGCTGACGTGGGTAAATAATTAATATAAAATTAATTAAATTAAATCAACCCTTGCCACCGCCGCCTCCCGCTATCGTCGGGAAGGTGGGGGAAGGGTCGGGGGTCGCCGACCCTTGGCCAGGGGCCGGCAACCCCAGCCGATCAGCGGCAAGGTCACGGCTCTCCCCCAGATCCGACGTGGGTCACCGGCCCTCGCCTGATCAAGCCAAGGGCCGCCGCTTGTTGGGGGGTCGACTCGGCCAGTGATGGCTCTAGCCCGGCTGAGCGAGGTCTAGCAACCTTGCCAAATCTAGGGAAATGCCACGACTTCGCCACAGATTTATGCAAGGGCTTGCAGGCCCTTGCTATGTCCACTAGGGTCGTCGGCCTCTGGCCAAGGCTCGACGACCTCGGCCAACCCTCCCCCACCTTTTTGGCGACAACGAGGCGGCGGCGGTAGTGAAGGTTGAGTTCTCAACCGCCAGCTATTGTTTATCTTCCTCCTTCCCTTTTTTTTTCCTAAAAAAAAAGATTTGATTTAATTAATTTTTCTATTAAAATTCAAATTGTGCCAAAACAACGTCGTTTTTATGTTTCTTTACTGAGTTAGCTTTTCAACGGGCTACGTAAGTAAGTAAAATTAATAAAAAAATTGCCACGTAAGATTTCCGGCGAGGTTCACTAGATGTGACACTCAATTGTTTCATTTAAAAAAAAAAAGTGACACTTAAATGTCACTTTCATAACTTTTGGCATTTAAATATCTATGTGTGCCAAGTTTTGATATTTAAGGTGTTCTTTTACCTAGATATGATTATAGATATAATTCTACGAGTTAGACATAGCAAATAGCTATGGTCATAAATTAAATAATCAGATAATTGTTACCAATCTACCTTAGTTATCGAACTTAAATTTAAATCCTCCTCGTATCATATTCATTCAAAATGTATGATTGATTCCAATCTATGAACGTTTTTGCCGCTGGCAAAATATGGTGGTATTATCATGTGTCCATTAATATAGCAGGCCATCAATAAGTCTCAATGCTTGGAGAGCAAATTTGTAAACATCAAAGGAAATTTAGAAATTTAGTATCTTCCTTTTGTTGTGTCCGTGTGTTGAATTTTTTGCCATTGCCAAAAAGAGATATTAGCAGTAAGTAATTCTATGTGGTAATTTTCATCAAATAAGCATAACAGATAATGCTCGTCCTTAGATCATATTTAGACCGCTGCGTGTGTGCTGTCATTTGATTATATCCCAAATGCATAAATGCGTTGTAATAGGGAAGTTACTTTAAATAAGATGAATTCACTGGACTTGGAATATCTATCTTTTTTCTCAAACTAAAAAAGCGATGCTTGGTAATTAAAGATTTTTTTTTTAATTTTTTCCTAAATAGGAAACATTTTCTTTGTGGACTTTCCTTAACATCAAAACAAAAGAGTTTTATCGGGATCGGATTCTAAACATTCTATGATCTTCGAATGAAAAAAGAAAAAAAAAAAAAAAAAGGTAAACCCCATCCGTCAATTTTAAAGCATTTAAGTTGCCGTGCCTAATGATATTTTTTTAAGAGCCACGAAAAAGCGTAAGAAACTATGATCAGGAGTCGGGGCACATTTTTCGATAATTAATTGGACTTTCGATAAAATTAAATTCAGCATAATTCTTTATTCCCTTTTCAGTATTTGCTATACAATTTCAGGACTAGAGACTCTCAAACCATCTGCCTAACTTTCTTGGTTTTTTCCTCACCTAATTAGCGCAGCACTATCAAGTTCGTTACCACATTTCTACAGGCACGTGCACGTCATGCGTCATGCGTCATGCTTTTTATGTAAGTTCCTTCGTCTCGCGTCCTTTTCCCTCCTGTCCAAATTGCCTTCTTGTCTCTTTTGGATCCGGTTCTATGTCCCTTCTACAACATGCCAATATCAAACAACTTCTCGATATTCTCGTACTTAGATTACTACCACGGGGCATTGTAACGTTGTGTGATACACTTGGAATACCATAAAAGTGTATTTTTTAACAAACAACTTGATAATACGCATGTAATTTTGGTGTATGTTAGCTTACACCATGACATGCTCAAATAGGGAGAATTACCCAATTAATCTTAAATTTATTGTATGAATGTGAATTCAATTTTAAACTTTCAATTTTTGACAAATTAATCCTAAATCTTTGCTTGAATTTCCAATATAATGATTCTGATCAATTTTCGTTGCAAATTGCAAATGCCATTGTCTAATCATATTTGGTTGTTCTACTGGCACATGGCTATATTATCAATTTCGGCGAAAATTAACTAAAAAGACTATATTGGGATTGTGAAAATGTTTAAGACTAAAACAAGAAAATTTGAAAATTTAGAATCAAATTGACATACGTATAATAGATTTAAGACTTATCGAACTCCTTGAATATAATACTAAAGTCTCTCCTACTTTAAGACTTTGATGTGTACAAAAGATTCAAAAAAAGAAAGGGCTCTCCTTTAAAAGGCAAAGAGAAGTTATTCAAATTCAAACATAACTAGTACGGACACGATGAACCGAAAGATCCATACATGAACAGGAACCGAGGCGCAAAAGGCCTATTATACCCCACTAAGCTGGTATAAATTACTATACCTCGACCCGACTATTCTCTCTCAAATTCCATGGCGGGGCAGCGGTGGCGAGCTTGCTCATGACGATTAATAGCCATGGTTCAAAACAAATGTTTTTGCCATGGGTATGGAACTTCTGTGGTAACGCTCAAGGGAGTCACCGACGTTGGTCGCCCATTACCACCATTTCACTGATTGAAAAGCTAAAATCGTAACGAAACATGGAAATCCCACAAACTGGAGTGTTGGATGGAGAAAGTGAAATGAGAAGAGACAGGCATGAGAAACACGACAGTATATGGCCTGTTTTGCGAGAAAAATCGGTTAAAAATGTTTACAAGGAGGGGTTTCGAATAGTTTGCATCTTGTAAAGATACTTCTGTAAATCTTTCCGCCCTTTTCCTACTAATTATCTAATGGATAGTGCAAATTGCTAGTTAGTTATCAAACTAGCCACAAGATGAAAAGAGTAATTTTTTTTTTTTTTTTAAAATTGAACATGTAAATAGAGCCAATATGTGTATATCTGTACATACGTATGCAAATATCTAACATAGGACACAGATTGCATTTATGAGCATGCTTATTGTCGAACAATATCAGGCTTACCCAGCAGCATCGTGATTCTAGTGATTTTATTAGCGGTTAGTGTAGGGTCGTTCCTGGGCCACTGAAGCCCGATTTCCGGCCATTTTTCAGCCCGGGAACGAACGGGACGTCCACTGCGCAGACCGCTTTCTTGATCCAATTTATTCCCAGCCACAAGCAAACCTAATCATGCCATTCACCTTTCTATCTCCCTATTGGATTTACATGTCGGTCAAACATTAATTTCAACTATTCTCTCTCGTTACGAAATTGGCAAAGCATTTACGCGCACTTGTTTCATTGGTAAAGAACATTTTCCTCGTCGGGGCTTGGCCTTGCCATGGCTGAGGGCTAACCATTGCTTGTCGTTGATGGCCTATCACCGGCAGAAGAAAAAATGAGAGAAAAAGAAAAAACCGAAAAATTATTAAACTATTATTAAAAATTGACAATGTTAACGCTAACGGTACCATGTAAGCCAATTTGCGTCCATGTTAGTAATATCTAGCGAAAATTAGCTAAAATGATTAAATTGACACTAATTCAAAATGTTTAAAATTAAATTGGCATTAATAAAAGATTTAAAACTAAATTGGCACCAAAGTAATAGGTTTATGACTTTTTTGACAGTTTTCCCCTTCTCTAAAACATCAATAAACGGGAATTCCACCTAGTTCTCGCATCGGAGGTTGACTTAGTCATGTTTCTTTCTCTTTTGCTTGTAGAGCAACTCTATATGACATTCTCATGATTTCCCCATAGATATTATCTCATTTGCTCGAGGAATAATACTAAAAAAGTCATAAACATATTACATCAATACCAATTCAATTATAAACCTCTCAATTAGACCAATTTAATTTCAAAGATTTTCATATTGGTATAAATTCAGTCCATTTTGCTAATTTAGACCGAAAATTATAGACATGAATGCCATATGTCTTATGTGGCACATTTGTCACCGACGTGGACATTTTTATTTTTTAAATAATTGTTAATTTTTTATTAACTATTTGTTTTATTTTATTTTTCCTTCTTTCCTTTTCTTTTTTTTTTCCCTTATTTCCCTTCACTAGTTGCTAGCCTCCGTGATGGTTGGCAGAGGTTGCCAATCACCTACAAGGGTCCCTCACTAACATTTGGTGAGGCTACCCCTCACTAGATCCAATGAGGGAACCCTTGCCCAGCCTTGCCAAAAGCCAGCAAGGAGGGGCCTCACCAAGATGGCGAAGGAAGCGAGGTCAAACCTTGCTAGCCTATGGCACTAGTTGAATTTTTTCATGTTCGCATCCCACTTAGGTTTTTGAATTGGCGGAGTTGATTGTGGGAATGTCGATCAGGAGCTCCAATTCGGGGAGCTAGAAGTTTCGATCCTGAATTTAGGGCTTGAATTGAAGGTGCAAATCCGATGGAGGTCAATTCCTCGATGGGGGCCCCTCGCTCTAGCCTCACCTATGGAGCATGTACATAGGGAGTTCCCTACGTCCTCAAGGCAATAGATGAATCGAGTAGCCAATCTAGAGGTACTAGCTAGTCATCCGGAAGTGGGCCGGAAAGCGATTGGGATCCATTGTGAGATAGAGAGAGAGGAAAGCATATATATAATTTGTGACAATTTGTGAGAGAACAATGAATGGTGGAAATGGGAGTGAAAGAGCTCTAATCTATAATTAAGGTTTTCTATCCCGGGGAGGATGATTGGCCGAGACGACCATTCAATGGCCATTAGGGTGGGACGGCGTGTTTGCCTCCCTTAGTTTAGCCCCTTCTTTTCATTTTAGATGGCGTGAGCTTCACGACTAAATTTTTCTGACCTTTCTGTACAAATGGGTATTTGAAAAGGAAAATTGAGTATTATTATTTTTTTTTTTTTGCCACAAAGGAAAGTAGAGCTTAATATAAAACTATAGCACTTAAAATGGGAGAATTATCAAAAAAGTCTTAAACCTGTTACAACTGTGCCAATTCAGTCCTAAACTTTTTTTTGGACCAATTTAATCTTAATTATTTTACAATTGTACCAATTTAGTCCATTCGGCCAAAATTGGCCGGCCGGTGTTGGCGTGGACACCGACTGGCAATGGATGTCCGGTGAATGCTAACGTGACATTTTTAAATTATTATTTTGAATTTTTTAAATATTTTTTTGAATTTTTGAATTTTTTTTCCATCCACTTCTCCTTCCAATGGTTGGCCGGCACCAGCCAGAGGCAAGGGTCGGCGAGGTTGGTCTTGCCATCGCTAGGTGAGGCCCCGCCAGATTTGGCAAGGCTTGGCCTCGCCCAGCTATGGCGAGGGCGGAGCTCACCGGCATTGGCGAGGTCGACCCTTGCCATGGCTGGGTGGGGCCAAGCCTCACCAAATCTAAGGCGAGGGTAGACCTCGCCGGTGGCCGGTGAAGCTGAGCCTCACCAAATCTGGCTATGGTGGCCGGCAAGGCTCCTCGCCCAGGGACGGTGAGACTCGACCTAGCCATAGCTAGGTGAGGCCGAGCCTCGCCTGATCTGGCGACTGCGGCCTCACCATCGCTAGACGAGGCTCGCCTTCGCCAGTGGCCGGTCAGGACGAGCCTCACCACTGGCCAGCAAAGCTGACCTTGCCAACTGGCCAAAAGAAGGAGAAGGTGGAAAAAAAAAGAATTAAAAATTCGAAAAAAAATATTTAAAATATTTAAAAAGTGCCACTTCAGCTTTCACCGGATGATGTCCACGTCAGCGCCGGCCGCCCAATTTTGGCCGAATGGACTAAACTGGCACAATTATAAAAGGTTTAGGACTTAATTGGAAAAAAAATTAGGATTGAATTGGCACATTTGCATTGTTTGGGACTTTTTTGATAGTTCTCCTCACTTAAAAGCATTGTATCTATTCATTAAAAAAAAAAAAAAGCATCTTTGATTTATTTTGGCCAAGACATCGTGTATCATCTTGGGAAAATTGCACAAATGGTTCATAAACTTTGATTTACTATACAATGTCATCTCCGGACTTTTAATTTATTCGATATAATTCATTAACTATCAATGAATATTCAATCTAGTCCTTAAATTTTATGAAAATGTTCAATGCCGTTGTTATGTTAAGGCAAGTTAATGGAATATGTTGCTGTGGCTTCCGATCAGGTTTAGTTTGAATGGTGGATAACAAAAAAAAAAGTCACATGTGGATTATCCAAGTAAGATATTAATCTCAACTAGAGTATAAAAATTCAGGTCATTAAATAATGATGGATATGCTAATGCCTAATATTTTTCCTTCTCTAAAGTATATCAATAAAAAGGACATACTGACTTGTCATTTTTCCTTTGAAGATATGATAATTCATGTTATCAAATAATATTTGATCTACCCTTTGGGCAAACAGAATGACTATATTTAACATTCAGCAAGAGTTCAGACACTGCATAAAATATATTGAAAGTCTAGTGCTGACACATATTAGACCAAAGTTCAATGGCCACTTGTTTCATCTTCCCCGTTATCTTTACAAAAGAATAGTCTAGTTCTAGTAAGTCAGTTTTTCCTCCCTTACAAAGATCCAATTCTAGTGTTTTCATAAATTACTTTCTTAAACAGAAAGTAACTTCAGAATATATAATGGTGCAACTCTCTATTGGCACTAAAGAATGCGCAAGTCTTTGACCGTCAACTCAGGCTAAGAAAGACGGAGAGAAATCCCCAATAGAGGCAAAATCTGCTAGTGTTAAAAGGCTTTTAGTTGGCAAGTATGGTTAGTCGACAAAGTGAGTGGCTCTAACTAACCAGAAATACGAAAGAAAATGTTTTTGTCTTGGAGCATAGGCGTTGAAAAGTGAAGCTCAATTTAGTCGACAAAGAACCACGACTAACACGACCTATGATGAGTTGGATACAAAGTAGGTATCTAAGAGATGGAGCCGACAATTTCGGACACAATTTGCTAGGGCACATCGACGTGGCTGTGAAGAAGTGAAACCGATACAGTAATCAAGTGGTGAATGCCATGGATCTCGGAAGCCACTAACGAAATAGATCCAGAAAATCTGGGTTATTGCAACTGTCGGAGTAGTGGTCCGAGGGACTTCGTAATTAACTGTGATGCTGGCCAAAGAATAACCATCGAATAATGGGTATGTCCTGGTATTGGTTAACCAGTAGCTACAAGTTGTTGAATTTTATAAGTCACATAAAATGCAGTTGTGTTCTTTGTAACCGATGTTAATTGTTGACAATAGTTATAAATACTAGAATTATAATTCAAGCAAAAGACTACCGGTCAATCAATGAACACCGATTACCGACCAAAAAAAAAAAAAATCAATAAACAGCGATTGTTCAATTTTACTTCCAGTTTATCTTTACGTTTTAGTACGTTTTTACGTGGATGGCCACAATTGTCTCCTCTCTTAATACTTTTAATTTTTCTGTCAATTACGTTTCTTATCCAAGAATCAACAAAGGACCCTACGCATTTTCTGTTGATTTCCACGTCAATCCATATTTTGAAAGGCATTTCGTCAACAGTTTCTAGCAACGCGTTTAAAAGATAACCCCATTTTAAAAGTCAAAACTAAAATTTGGCAGGTATTAAAAATGGAGGGGCAAGAAATAGGAGAAGAGAAGCAAATTATTTTCCATCTTAAATTTTGGAAAGGTAAAAGTGGACGTAAAAAATACGTAGATCTTCCTATAGGGACACAAACGCATAAATCCTATAAAAGAGATTTAAATTGATTACTTCAAGTTCCTCAGTTGAATATCCCTGACACTTTAATTAACTGCGTTAAAAGGAAGGGGTTAAAAAACGTAGAGTTTTATCTACAAGTTTATAAATAACTAGTAATGGTAAGGCAAAATCTAGAAAGAAGTAGGTTTTGTTGCAGTATTGGAAATTGTGGAGAAGAGGTGTTGTTTATTTAACATGCAAAATTGCTCCTCCAAAATCCCTAGTTGCTTCTTAACGGGGCAGACTATATCCATTCTTGCCCTACTTGGCATGCAAGGCAAGAAAATACTCGTCGCTTGACTGTTTATAACTTGATGCAGGTGGGGTAGGCGAATATGCTTTGAATGATAAGGAAATAATTGATAAATGGATACCAATAGATTAATGATAGATTACAATCACCACCAAAGTCTAAAAGATATGCCACCAGTTAAGGATAAAGATTAAGATTGACGAAATTCATCATTAAAACTTAGAAGACATGCCACCTGCCGAAGATTTGTGGTGTTCTCCTCCCTAGAAAGATTGTCAATCCAATTTATTCGGAGCACAAGTAATGATAATTACGTTTTTTTTACCTTCCTGTCCCCTATTGGCTTTACATGTCTGGTCGAATTTTGAATTAAACTGAGATTCTCATTAGAAGGATCTGCAAGCATTGATGAGCACACACTTCATCATTAAAGTGCGTTACCTCCAGTTGCACTTGTTCGTGCGGATCTAATCAGTCTGCAAAATATTCATAGCGTTTCGTGATTCTTGCCACATGGGGAGCACACAAGGCGAGTTAACAATTGAGAATCCCCACAGATGGAAAGAGTTAAATGCATAGCATTGAAGCAATTAGCTACCTACTCAATAAAATATTCACAAACTTCTTATCAATTAATTAAATATTCACAAACTTCTTATCAATTTGATATTTTTATTCGACCAAGGGTGCCAAAATGGTTTTTGGATTTGTCTAATTATGGTACTTGATTCAAGATTTCCTTTTTAGGTACCTATTCCCTCCCTTTTTTCGTACTTCGTTCTTAGTTTGAACCCCTTTTTTTCCTTCATTGGCACGATTCAAGATTTCCTTTTTTAGGTACTTATTCCCTCCCTTTTTTCGTACTTCGTTTTTAGTTTGAACCCCTTTTTTTCTTCATTGGTATGAAAGTGAAAGCAGAGAGAGAGAGAGAGAGAGAGAGAGGGGCAATGGCAAGGCAAAAGGCAACGTTGAACTCAAGAAGGCAAGGTCTTGAGAAGAAATGGTTGTGCATTTTGCTGGTGCTAGTGTCTGCCTCAGCTACTTCGTCTCAGCACATTGTAGAGACACTTCCGGGGCTTCCCGGAAGACTTCCGTTTAAAGCTTGAGACCGGGTCAGCTTGTATTCTTTCATGCCATCCTCTCTCCCTCGACGATGATTGTGAGGGCATTGAACGAATATTTTGCTATCTTTTCAATAACTGAAAAAAATCATTTTTCAACCAAACAAATTTATTAAATTCAAAAGTAAACAAAAAAAATTAAAAGAGCATTATAAGTTTCTCACATGAAGAGTAAGAATGAGGTTGATTATTGCATTAAAAGGACAATTAAGTTATTTTACCAAGTGTAATTTCTTAACAGAATACGAATACTCAATTTCTTTGTTTTACCTTTTTGTCATCTTGCTAGGTCAATTTTACCTTTTTCTTCTCTTTATTTTACAATTATGAAAATAAGTTTATAAGGGGTAATTAGAAAACACAAAAGTATGGCAATGACACCTCGGCATAATTATATAGTGAGACATTCGGATTTTCACTCAACGAATCATGAGCCTCATACGCTTAATAGTCAACGCCGCCAAGCTAGACATCGGATCTCACCAATTCAGCTCGTTCCCATCCTCACCGAGCCACCTCAGCCTCACTCGCGACGTCACCACGTCCCCACAACACCAACTCAGCGCCACTTCACTCGCCGCATCAACACCACATCACCGCTCCTCGCCGCGTCATCACCAGGTGGCGCCACCTCAGCAGCTCACTACCAGCAACGCAGCCCCCTCAGCCAGAGCTTGCCACCAGCCCCCATCAAAGCATGACATTCTTCTAGCTGGTGCGAATTAGCGTTGCTGAGTCAACGCCGCACCGCTTGAAGGAGAGGGAATGGCTTTGCACGCCAGTAGCTGCTCCTTCCTTCCGCTACATTCCTTCGTGCGACACCGCACCAGGCCATTCAGCCCCTTCAATGAGTGACACACCATCCCCAGCTGCACATTTCCTGGCAGCCAAAGTCAACAACGACGACCACGAGTGGGACGGACGACCGCGACATAAATGAAGCAACACCACCCGTCCCTCTTCAGTTCACCGAAATTTGCTCTCTGCTCTTCAACATCTCTCATGGTCTCTCTGTAATTCTCTTCTGTTTTACGTGCGTGACGCACTGCATGCAGCGCCGCGACTTCCCCGGCAACCCGTGTGCTGCTTGCCGTCTCGCCTCAGCCGGACCTCAAACCACTTAAGGCTAGTCACGACCTCAGACTTCCGAGACCCTTCGAGCCGCGTCCTGACTTGCTTTGGACTAGAGGGAAATAAACTGCTCCGTATATGCTACATGTTGATGTTGATGATTGAGGTGCCTAAAATTATTGTTGCCTCGGTTGATTTCGTGCTTACTTGTGTTCATTGACAGTTTCGGAAAAGGTACATTGCAAGTACTGTTGAAATTTAGCTCATTGAATGTAAGGATGTGTTGTTGGAATGTCGGATGTTGAAATGTGTGCTAATTTGAGCTTAAATGACACGAGTCATGGACGAATCTGAGGTTATAACTATTTTCGGATCAGTTCACTGTAGGTAGGAAATTTGTCCATTTTGTATTGGCTTTTGTGGTACGAATTTGGTGAGACTTTCTTCACAAAAGTTGTTTGTTATACCTGGTTTTAGAACATACTTTAATTCGGATTTTTGAACTTGTACATGCAAAATATATTTGAAAAACTACAGGATCCGAATCTATCTTCATAAACAATTATCGGACCTTTACTTAGTTTCCATTTTCTACAAAATTTTCAACACAAGATTTGAAATCGTGTCCTTCATGAAAGTTTTAGACTATTTGTAATTTTCCCGTGATTTTTGGAACTCATTTAAGCTTTTGAAACGTCCAATTTCAGATCTGTTTTTTCATGGAAATTCACCTTGTTTTGACCTGAAGTATATAAAATTATTGGACCCATACAAGCTGAACCGGATTTTGAGTTCTTCATGAAAATATTCCCCGGAGTCTTGTCCATATCGTGTTAAAGTCTCGTGATTTCGGGACTGATTTGCTTGGTGAATGCCTTTGATTTCTGCAAACGGGCGAGCTACCCTTTTTCCGTCAATTTTGGGCAAACTCCTTTTTGTAAACCATCCTTTTGAACTAGTGCTACCAACTAAATGTTTGTATCATTTCTCTGGCTTATAAAGTATAGTTGATGGTAGACACTAAACTGTTCTTGTACATTAACTTAGCGGATGGCATGTTTAAATTGAATTATTAAATAGCTGCACCATCGGATGAGTGTGTGATTTGGGAATGCCATCGGTCTTTGGGGGTGACGATGCTCTGGTTGTAGTAGGGATGCCTAGAGGGGTAACTGAGTTACTCTAGATACCTAGGGGTGCAACACGGTTTTCCGAGATGTCCTCGCAATGCTAGATGAGTGTGAGATGCCTAGGGGTAATGGAGTTCCCCGGAGGATTGACAAGTAATTCATAGTAAATATGATCATTGGCATTTTCAGATTTCATTCGAGCTTTCTAGTTTCAAAGAAAATATTTTTCACTTGTTATCCTGATTTTGACAAAGGTTTTCAGGCAAGTTGATTTTAAAACGATCTTCTATATTGTATGTCTAAACTTCCCGCATGTGTTGTTATTGAGATATGTAGTACAGATTAGTTGGTAGTTTGCTTGCTGAGTTTTATACTCACTTTTGACAGATAATCATTTTTCAGATGAGTAGACATGCCTATGCTATTTGTGCCCCCAATGACCCTCTACGATGCCTTGATAGATTTCATGTGACGCCAGATTGAGCTACACGACCTCGACTTTCCTGATGCCACCTTCATCTAGGTCATCGCAATACTAACAATCGATGCTGGCCTCTCATTGGTCCCGGCACGAAGTGACCTCTCTATTCTTCAATCCCTTAGTTTACACGGGAGAGATTTGCCTAAGGCGTTCGATGAGCGAAACTCTGCACAACTCAATGCAGGCATGTACTGGTTGTTCGATCAGGTAAAGATGATGCGCACATATACTGACCCCTCAAGCAACATAGCGGTGTTGATCGTTTTCAGGTGGACAAGAACCACGATAAGGTCATGCTATATTTTCACCTAAAATGCAAGGAAGATGATCGTTCTGTTTGTGCTCGTTTTGACTTGTAAGTTCAGTGCTGTCATAGTACTTACAGCACCTCCCTGCATTTGCATCGCAGTGATTTAACTCTAATGTCATGGTGCAATGGGTTCGTGAAATACCGTGGACGTCGAGCTCAATAACATCGCGCCCTTCCTCATTGTGCCATTTGCATTCGGGCTCGAAATCCTCGTAAACACGCTTGGAGGGGGCGGCAGCCTTGCGTCTCATGGCGTGCTTTCCCTTCTCCGGTGTATTTTTGTCTGTTAAGGAGTGTTTGAAACGGGATGTTTCAATTTGTCGAATAAAGGCTTCTCCTCTTCTCTCTTTCCTTCTCTTTTTATAGGTTAAGGTGTCCCACAGGAATTGGATTCTTTTGCACTGAGAAGAACAATGATTCCTTTATTTAGTTGAAGGCTTCAGATGGTTTGTTGATCTCCTCCAGTGGGGGGCAATGTAAAAGTTCTGATCACTATTCTTGCCTTAACGCGCAGGCAATCGTAGAGAGAGCATGCCCTAATTATGCTAATTAGATCCTAAGCATCTTCATGTTTTATCAATTGCGTTCATCCGGTCAATTTTGGCCAGAAATCACTAACATTAACACCTATTGTTTTATGTTGCATGGCCAACAAACAATTTTTTTTATAATTTTTCGAATTTTTTATTAATTTTTTTCTTTTTTCTTTTTCCTCTATGGGCCATCGACAAGGTAGAGATCACCTGCATCAAGTGAGGGTCCCCCTTGCCAGCCTTAGGAGTGGGATGCTTGGGCCTAGGCTTGCAAGGGTTGTCCTCACTTGGGCTGACAAGGCTCGGTGATGGCTGGTAGAGGGAAAAAGGGAAAAGGAAAAAGAAAAGAAGAGAAATTATAAAAAAATCGAAAAAAAAAATTTAAAAAAAAAAGTGTATACACTAAAAATTATAAAAGAAATTTGATGTCAACATGAGCATGTCACATAAAACATATGGAGTTCACGTCGGCTCTTTCGGTCTAAATTAACTAGATGGATTAAATTGATACCAATGTAAAAATGGTTAAAATTAAATTGATCTAATTAAAAGGTTTATAACTGAATTAGTATTAATATAATAAGTTTGAATCTTTTTTTGGTACTTTTTCCACGTTTCTTTTGTATCAATGAATCTACATACTCTTTCTTACCTTTACCAAAAAAAAAAAACAAACAAAATCTGCATACTCTTTAGTCCTTAATTTAGAGGTCACAAAATTGGAACCCATATTTTGATGAGTTTGCCTTAGATTTTAAAAATAAGTTTAAGTAAGCCATAAATGGGTTGCATAAGAACTATGGCCATGTTTGGTTCAGCATTAGGAATGTTCATTTTGGCTCTAAAGGGGTTTGGCCAAATGCTATGGTGTTTGGTTCATTTTTTTGGGGACTTTGGGGAGATGCAATTGCATCTCCAAGGGGGTTGAAAGGGCTTTGAGGGAATGGAATGGGAGAGGTCCATTGGGAAGTTGCATTTTCGAAATGCAACTTCCACTGTTCATCTTCACCGGAGAGAAGCCGATCGGAGGCCGACAACCGCCGGCCGAGGGGTCGCGTGTGCTAGTAATGTGCCGGCGACCGTCGACCAAGGGTCCCCCAACCCCGGCGACCGTCGTCGGACCTCAGGCGATGCCTGGGTCGCATGACCCAGGCGGCAGTCGCCTGAATCGCACGACCCAGGCGACCGCCCGAGGTGTCGCGACCTTAGGCGACGGTCGCTAGGGTCGGGCGACCCCAGGCGACGGCCGCCTGAGGTAGCGCGACCCAACCGACCAAATCCGGCGGCCTAGTGGCCGGACTTCAAAAAAGAAAATAGATTTTTTTTTGTTTTTTTAATTTAATGAAAGTCATTTACAAATGCAAATTTTACCAAACGGTATTTTGGTCAAAGTTGTATTTTAATGCAAATTTTACCAAATGATATTTGCATTTCGGAAAACCCTAGTCACCCAAAGGTATTTGCATTTTGATAAATGCATTCCCAAAAGCCGAATCAAACGGGCCCTATATGGATCTTTAATGAGTCATAAATGGGTGACCTAACAAGTTTTAAGTAAATCACAAAGAGGTCATTATATATATATTTGAATTTTTATATTATTTTATTTTGTTTTTTGTTTTTTGTTTTTATTTATTTTTTCCCTTTTCCTCTTTCTTTCTTCATCCGTTGGTGGCTAGCCACAAGCGAGGGACGAGCTTGCCGAATTGGGGAGGCTGAAGTCTCACGAACCTTTGGCGAGGCTCCAGCTTCGTCTATATGGTGAGACTTAAGCTCGGCCCGAACCCTTCCGACTCTAGCAAGGCAAGGGGGATTCAAGCTCGTTTATAGTCAATCGCCAGCTTGTGACCAGCGACCAAGCAAAGAAGAAGAAAAAAAAGGAAAAAAAATTTAAAATATAGATTTTTTTTAAAATAAAATCAAAGATGGTAGTCACCTTTGGTCTCTTTGATTTCTTTTTTTTTCTTTTTGTTTTCTTTTTTTTTTTTACATTTTTTGTTTTATTTTCTTACATCTTCTTTTTTTTTTTTTTTTTTACTTTCTTACTTTATATAAAATTTTATCTAAGTAGCACATTAACATGAAGAGCTTAAAGTGGGTTAAGTAACTTGATATTTACCTTCATAGTTAGGGTTAAATATGGATGTGTTTTAATAATATAGGTCAGGTCAAGTATAGGTCTATGCCGAGGTCAGGTTGAGTACGGGTCATTAAAATTATATTGCATGAAAATGGATCATTATTGATTAAAGGGGTCAACATGAGTAAGATCATTTTCCACTTGACCCAAACTCAACTCATTCTACTCATCTGACATCCCTTGTCCTCATAATATTGTTACAGAACAAATGCCCTATGTTGCCGCAATACTGAATAACGCAACATTCTATGGACCACAAATCATGGGCTTGCCGTTAGTCTTTGCGCTTCTCCTCTCTCGTGAGTTTTGAGAAAATTTTTGTTTACTTGAGTTTGTAAACATAGTACTAAGCGAATACACGTGTGATTTAAGTGAATGGAGTGGAAGATATGGGTATGATATCGAGTGATTGCGATAATTAGAGAAATTGTACAGATGACGAACGAAAGTCATGACAAACAACGAGTAACAATCGATTCACCGATTACTCTTCCAGATAGCCATCTTTGCCAATCAATGATGTCGAGTGACGATCGCATTCTGGACGTCAATATACTGAACAGGACCCTCATGTGAAGGTTTGAGGGCAAGGGAAGACTCAAGAGCAAAGAAAAGATGTTCTTGGTACCTTTTTCGTGAAAGATTGCGCTTTTACTTTCCGAAGCCATTCTGAAAATGCCCTCTGTCTAGTAATGGTTCTCCAGTCTGAAAGTTTCAAGGAAAGATCGGCATGGCATGGCCTTCATAGTAGAGTAAGACAACGTGAATCAAATGTACTGCACTGTTAGATACTGAGCACAATCTAATCGATCGGGTTTGTCATCTACACCCGGATCGGTGGGCATCCAGTGGGACCACTCCCACTCCCAGACGGTGATGACGATGGAGATAGCTGGGTTGAGTAGGACGAGAGCCGAAGGACGAGGATAACACTTTTGAAAAGACCGGTCAGTGGGGTTTGGGACATGTAGGCAACCTTGTAGATAGATGGTATCGTGGTTGGAACTTGGAGTGATACGGTTAGTGACATTTGGTACAGTCCGAAGTATAGGTCCCGAAAAGTATATAAATAAGAAGGAAATGAAGTTGCCTGGTTTTATCTTCCTACATGCATTCTTTGAATTTTGTATGTCCTAGATTACTATTGGTCTAAATATGCTTCCGCTTGCTTAAAAATTGGAAAGAATTGGAAAACCACATTAGCCGTAATGTACCGGGGGTGTCACATATAGATATCCAAATTCTAATCTAAAAGGAAAACAATCATCGACTAATTCACTATTTTTTAACAACTAAAACCAAACATTTATTTAAAAAAGGATAGAAGCATTTATTATGTATTTAGACTAGTTCTCATGTGTGCATGCAACTTCATTTTAAATGGTATGGTAAATTTTAATTGTAATTCATTTAGTAAAGATCATTTAGGATTAAGATGAGAACCATCATATACATAAAAATATAGGTTGAAAGTGTACATTATGATGATGGCATTCCTAAATCAGTCTGAATCATATTGCCAATTAAGAAAAATGAGACAGAAGGTAGTTATACATGCGTGAAAAAAAAAAGAAAAAAAAAAGTAGAAGGTTACTCAATGAATGATATTGCTCATAGAAAAAATAATTTTAAAAAGCAAAAAGTGTAGTCAATAGTGCTTTTGGCTTAAAAACTTTAACTTCGCATGACATCTAATGTAACCTTATCATCAACTCAATCCTCATGTTCACGTAGTGGAGAAGATAAGGTCAAGTTCATTTAAAATATTTACATGCATTATAGGCCATATATGTACTAAATTTCCAGAAGGATCTATAGAATTGGCGACAATAGAAATTATATTTTTGTACATAGCGATGGATATGGATAGAAATATAAGATTTCACGAGTTAGATATAGCAAATAGCTGTGGTTGTAAATGAAATAATTGGATAATTGTTACTAATCTACCTGAGTTATCAAACTTGAATTCAAATCTTCCTCGGATCATCTTCATTCAAAATGCGTGATTGATTCCAATATATGAACATTGTTGCCGCCGGCAAAATGTGAGGTTACTACCATGTGTGCATTAAAATGTTGTTATAGCAAGCCATCAATAAGTCTCAATTCCTGGAGAGAAAATTAATAACATCAAAGGAATTTACAAATTTAATATCTTCCTTTTGTTGTGTACGGGTATCGAATTTTTTGCCCATTGCCAAAAAGAGATATTAGCAGTAAGTAATCCTATGTGGTAATTTTCATCAAATAAGCATAACGGTACTGCTTGTTCTTAGGGAAAATTATCAAAAAAATTATAACCTATTACACTTTTGTCAATTTGATCTAACCATTTTAATTATACTAATTGAATTCTTAATTTTTTCACGTTTTGTCAATTAAATTCATCCAGTCAATTTTGGATGAAAATCGATGATATGGACACTGACCGTTTTTTTTTTCATTTTTTCTTTTCTTATGTTTTCCTTCTTTTCCAACGAGGGTTGTGGAGAATTCTTAATAATATTTTAATTTTTTTCAAAATTTTTATGTTATTGTGCCCAACCACCCTAGCCACCACAATTAAAAAAAAAGAAAATAAAAAAGGAAAAGAGAAGAAAAGAAAAGGTCTAGTGCCTATATTAGTGATTTTTGGCCAAAATTGACCGAATAAACTCAAGTAAAAACTTGAAAAGATTGAAGACTCAATTAAAAAATTAAAAAATTTATAACTGAATTAATAAATTTTAATAGTTTGAAGACTTTTTTGATGATTTTTTCCATCCTTATATTTTTTTGATAGATCGGATTAGGAGGGGAAAAAGAAACACATTTTTTTCATAATATTCATTAACATATCAACATCCTTCAAGTTTTTTCGAAAATGGGGAGATTTTGGAAAGTTAGTACTTTTAATAAACTCATTTTCTTCTTTACTACAAATACCGTTATATTACTTTGAGTTTTTGGAAAGATAAACTACTTAGATATAAGTCCCATTAAAACCCCATAGACAAGTGATATAATATATTTGAATATACACTCTCATATGTAGATTGTATTGAGAATCACATGCAGATTGTATCGAGAGTCACGTGAATTGACAAACTAGAAATGCAAACAAAGTTACTAGTAAATTAACATTTTGAGAGTGACTAGTGAATTGACAAACTAGGAATGTACTTAGAGTGACTAGTGAATTGACAAGTTAGGAACTGCAAAATTCGAAATGACTATGGGGGCGGGGGAAGGAAAAGAAGAGAGGGAGAGAGGGAGAAAGAGAGAAGAAAAGAAAAAGGGGAGGAGCTGCAGGGGATGTGGCGTGAGGGAGGAGAGAAAAGAAAGAGAGATAAGAAAGGAGGGTGAATGGGACTTGGCAGAAGAGGAGGGAAAGGAAACGTGAGGGAGAAAGAGGACGGGAGAAGAAGACAAAAAGGATGCCACATTTTTTGATTGGAATTGTACAAATGATCTGAATGGGAATGGGAGATCGCTGTGATTTGAACAAGGGAGGACCAAGCTCTTGACCATCAGTCGACCCCTTGATTCTTCAAGACAGTTGCTCTCGTTCCCAGGAGAACAGCCAAAAAAAAAAAAAAAAAAAAAAAAAAAAAAAATCTACCACTTGCCCTACTTCAACGCAAATAATATTTAAAGTCATCTTCGCAATCACCACGAAGCTCAGCCTTGTTTTCTTTCATATTTGCAACGAGGCGAAAGATACATGTGTTTGTATGCGACTAAAAGATACAAGTTAGCTCTCTAAACCTCGTCGAACAAGCATGTCCTCATCGTCGACCTCCATCATCAACAAAAGCCTTAGTGAGGAGCAATGGGTGAAGCACATCCGAGACGCCCTCAATCACGGGATCGATATTGAGACCCCGGTTTCCGTCCACTGCGTGCCTGAATTTATCAGCTCCGCAAAGCCGGAGGCCTACGTCCCGCACCATGTTGCGCTGGGACCATACCACCACCTCCGGCCACGGCTCTACCAGACGGAGCACCCCAAGCTGGCCGCAGCCCGGCGGGCGCAGGCAGCGCTGAAGCTCCGGCATTCGATCGGACGGCTGGTTTGCTCCAAGCGGAGGAGGCGAAGATTCGCGCAAGCTACCAGCTGCACCTGGAAGTCGGCACGGACACTCTGAAATGGATCATGACCATCGACAGCTTGTTCTTGCTCGACCTACTGTACAGATACAAGTCACCCAATATTGGGATCAAGGAAGACTCAATTTGGGATGATGACCCAGACTCCACCGTCAAAGACGTGATGATGGTGGAGAATCAAATTCCGACCTTTGTGCTCAGGAAAATAATGTTGCAGACCGAGAATTCGATGAACGAAGTGAGAGAAAATGAAGAAGATGAGTCCATAGATAGGAAGCTTGGGGAGATGTTGACGAGGTTCTGCGAAGGGATATCACCTCTTCGGCTGGAAATGTGCTTGCCGTCTGAAGCCATTCAGCGTAAGCATTTGCTCGATCTCCTTTACAATCTCATCTTGGGAACAACAGGCCCAGAAGCAGCACAGACGAAGAAGAAAGAGCTTAGAGGTTAGTTCTCATTCCCCATGCCTTGCGTTAGATGATATGGCCTCTTTCCTCATTCTTTTGTTGTATCCAAACATTAGAAAAGTGAATAAAAGTACCTTTTTATCAACAGGTGCAAGGTTTTGCCGTCTGATAGACATGTTATCACGCAAGCATCAAAAGTCACTAAGGCATGGAACAAGTTATCGAAATGCTCTTTCATGAAGAAGCTGAAAGTGCTGATCAAGCTCTTCTTCAAGATGGTATCGATACTAGCATCAATAGTCACTGCAGCATGGAACGAGTTATCGAAATTCTCTTTCATGAAGGAGCTGAAAGAGCGAATCGAGCTCATCTTCAAGATAATTCAAGTGGCAATGCAATTGATTCCCAGATGCTCCGAGTACCTTCCGAATGACCCTTTTCAAGAAATCGTTATGATCCCCACAGCGTCAAAGCTCTACAGCATCGGGATCAAAATAAGCTTGGCCACAGGAGGTATCAAAACCATTGCGTTCGATAAGAAAACCGCTACCTTGAAGCTCCCTCAAATCGATCTGGATGCTACCACCGAAGTCCTGCTGCGAAACCTCGTGGCCTACGAAATGATATCGCAGAGGGGCTCCTTAATTCTGACACGATACACTGAGTTAATGTACGGCATTATCGACACCTCCGAGGATTTGAAGTTGCTGAGGGGAAGCGTCCATTGTCTTGAACCGCCTGAACAGCGACAAAAAGGTCTTGGACCTCTTCAATGGAGTGATCAAATCCATAGGTTCCAAAAGCACTGCGTCGGAGCTGGACGAGACAATTCGAGACGTCAACGAGTACTACAACAGCACTCGAAAGGTCAAGGCTTATAATCTCATGAGGAAGTACGTCTACTCTTCTTGGAAGTTTCTCACTGTGGTCGCCACCGTCGTGTTCATTTTGCTCATGGTTCTGCAGACAGTTTGCAATGTATTGGATTGTCGTAAAGTTATTTAACACCGCATGAGCATTTGTATTGTTCATCGTGATATCCCGAAATTTGACCCTATTTCAAAATATATGAAATGGTTATTTCATTAACGTACTTATGATTATTTTACTCTGAATTAATTACTCACGAGTTAATTAATCTATTAGGTAATGCCATATAGGGTTAAAATGTGAAAGACTAGAAAATTCAATTAGGGATAAATCGCTTGACCATAAAAATTGACAATGGTCAATACTACGCTATTATAAATCAATTAACGAACGGATGTAACTTGATTCAATGGAAGTACGTAGTCGGTTTGCAAGTGATTCTGCATGATTACGATATTTGTGTCAATGACACCGATTTTCTATTGATATTATATGGTACGTAATTGAACTCTCGTGATTATATAACAACCGAAGGTTGTCCACGATTTGAAGAGGCACAAACGTGGATGAGAATTATCAACCACGAGTCAATCGCACCCGAGAACCCCTAAAGAGCCACCTAATAATTTATGTCGTACCCAAGGTCGCGTTGATTGATTTTTAACCATGAAATTTAATTCAATTTCGCATATCAAACTTTCAAGGGTTTCTAGGATAAATTATTGGATGTTGCACCATTGTTTGTCGAATTCATGCAAGTTCAAAATTTTCGAAAAATGAATTATCGGATGGAAAATTGGAAGTCGAAAAGGAAAATCGAACCCAAGAGCTCGCCATCATTGAAAGAATTAGGGTGTTAATTACGTTTGGGGTGGTTAGTTTAATATTAATGACGTTTAATATTAGCTAATGTTGGTTTAAACTTAATTGTGATTAAAGATGGTTTAGATTAAATTGAAGTGTGATTAATTTAAATAATTACAATTATATTAATTAATCGTGGTTAGATTAATTAATTGAGTTTAGTTTAATTAATCATGATTTATTTAAAGAATCATAATTTATTTATTTAATCGTAATTATTTTATTTAACAATGATTAATTTTAATTAAGTATAGTTAGGTTAATTAATTGGGATTAGCCTAATTAATCTTAATTAGCTTAATTAATTGCGATTAGTGTAATTAATGACATATTAGCCGTTAACTAAAATTTTATGCCCGTTTTTAAGGATGAAATTGTGCTTAATTTTGATCGTTTGAGCATTATGATGCTATGTTATTGATTGCCCAATTTTAGATTTTATTTATTACATAAAAAAAAGAAAGGTTTAAGGATAAGAAAATAGAAAATTTTGATGTGTAGGTTTGGACGCCGAATTTTACATGCTTAATAAAATAATATGGGTTTAAAAAAAAGTGTGCAAAGTTTGACAGATTGGTTTTAAATAACTCAAACTTTACTAGCATGGAGAATTGAAAAACTCATCATTATTGTCTTCTTTTTTATCACTATGCAATTATTGATCAACATAGAGAACATTGGATAAATATTTTTCTATCTTTTCAATAACAGAAAAAAAAATCATTTTTCAACCGAAAAAAAAACATGTATTAAATTGAAAAGTAAAAAATAAAATTAAAAGATCGTTATAAGTTTCTCACATGAAGTCTAAGAATGAGGTTGATTATTGCATGACAAGGACAATTAAGTTATTTTACCAAATGCACTATCTTAACAGAATGCGAATAGTCAATTTCTTCGTTTTGCCTTTTTGTCATCTTTCTTGGTCAATTTTACCTTTTTTCCTCTTTTCTTTACAATTAGGAAAATAAGTTTATAAGGGTTAATTAGAAAACACAAAAGTAAGACAAATGACACTATGGCATAACTATATAATTATACAAATTCTAATCTAGAAAGAAAGCAATCATTGACTATTTCAATATTTTTTAATATCTAAAACCAAACATTTATTTAAAAAGGATTTAAGAATTTAATATGTATTTAAACTAGTTCTCATTTGTGCATGCAACTTCATTTAAAATGATATGGTAAATTATATTTGCTATTTTATTTAGTAAAGATTATTTGGGATTAAGATTAGGACCATCATATACATAAGATAAAATAAAAAAGGTTGAAAGTGTACATAATGACGATAGCATTCCTAAATCATTCTAAATCATATTGGCAATAAAGAAAAATGATATAGATGGCAGTTATATATGCATGAAAAAAAAAGTGGAAGTTTACTCAATGAATGATATTGCTTATAGCAAGCATAATTTTAAAAAGCAAAAAGTGTAATAAATAGTGCTTTTGACATTAAAATGTTGAACTTGGCATAACATCTAATGTAACCTTATCATCAACTCAATCCTCGCGTTGATGTAGTGGAGAAGATAAGGTCAAGTTCATGTAAAATATGTACATGCATTAGAGGCCATATATGTACTAAATTTTCGAAAGGATCTACAGAATTGGCGATAATCGACATAATATTTTTTTATACAAAGAGATAGATATGGAAAGTCTAGGAAACTTGGGATGCCAAAACTTAGCACAATAGCACAATGGGACACTTAAATGCCAAAAGTTAGGAAAGTAACACTTAAGTGTCAAAATCGGAGCAAAATTGATCAGTTAAGTGCTAACGTGGCAATTTTCCGACGAGCCAAGTATAAAACAACATTGTTTTGCACAATGATGTAGTTAGACAAGTGCAAAAACAATATTTTTTTACTGCTAACGTGGGTAAATAATTAATATAAAATTAATTAAATTAAATCAACCCTTGCCACCGCCGCCTCCCTGCTATCGTCGGGAAGGTGGGGGAAGGGTCAGCCGGGGTCGCCGAGGGCCTTGGCCAAGGGCCGCAACCCCAGCCGATCGCTGGCAAGGTCACGGCTCTCCCCAGATTCGGCGTGGGTCACCGGCCCTCGCCTGATCAAGCCAAGGGCCGCCGCTTGTTGGGGGGTCGACCCGGCCAGTGATGGCTCTAGCCCAGCTGAGCGAGGTCTAGCAACCTTGCCAAATCTAGGGAAATGCCACGACTCTCGCCACAGATTTATGCAAGGGCTTGCAGGCCCTTGCTATCAGTCCACTAGGTCGTTGGCCTTTGCCAAGGCTCAACGACCTCGGCCAACCCTCCCCCACCTTTCTGGCGACAACGAGGCGGCGACGGTAGTGAAGGTTGAGTTCTCAACCGCCAGCTATTGTTTATCTTCCTCCTTCCCTTTTTTTTTCTAAAAAAAAGATTTGATTTAATTAATTTTTATATTAAAATTCAAATTGTGCCAAAACAACGTCGTTTTTATGTTTCTTTACTGAGTTAGCTTTTCAACGAGCTACGTAAGTAAGTAAGATTAATAAAAAAATTGCCACGTAAGATTTCCGGCGAGGTTCACTAGATGTGACACTCAATTGTTTCATTTATAAAAAAAAAAAAAAAAGTGACACTTAAATGTCACTTTCATAACTTTTGGCATTTAAGTATCTATGTGTGCCAAGTTTTGATATTTAAGGTGTTCTTTTACCTAGATATGATTATAGATATAATTCTGAGTTAGACATAGCAAATAGCTATGGTCATAAATTAAATAATCAGATAATTGTTACCAATCTACCTTAGTTATCGAACTTAAATTTAAATCCTCCTCGTATCATATTCATTCAAAATGTATGATTGATTCCAATCTATGAACGTTTTGCCGCTGGCAAAATATGGTGGTATTATCATGTGTCCATTAATATAGCAGGCCATCAATAAGTCTCAATGCTTGGAGAGCAAATTTGTAAACATCAAAGGAAATTTAGAAATTTAGTATCTTCCTTTTGTTGTGTCCGTGTGTTGAATTTTTTGCCATTGCCAAAAAGAGATATTAGCAGTAAGTAATTCTATGTGGTAATTTTCATCAAATAAGCATAACAGATAATGCTCGTCCTTAGATCATATTTAGACCGTTGCGTGTGTGCTGTCATTTGATTATATCCCAAATGCATATATGCGTTGTAATAGGGAAGTTACTTTAAATAAGATGAATTCACTGGACTTGGAATATCTATCTTTTTTTCTCAAACTAAAAAAGCGATGCTTGGTAATTAAAGAATTTTTTTTTTAATTTTTCCTAAATAGGAAACATTTTCTTTGTGGACTTTCCTTAACATCAAAACAAAAGAGTTTTATCGGGATCGGATACTAAACATCCTATGATCTTCGAATGAAAAAAGAAAAGAAAAAAAAAAAGGTAAACCCCATCCGTCAGTTTTAAAGCATTTAAGTTGCCGTGCCTAATGATATTTTTTTAAGAGCCACGAAAATGCGTAAGAAACTATGATCAGGAGTCGGGGCACATTTTTCGATAATTAATTGGACTTTCGATAAAATTAAATTCAGCATAATTCTTTATTCCCTTTTCAGTATTTGCTATACAATTTCAGGACTAGAGACTCTCAAACCATCTGCCTAACTTTCTTGGTTTTTTCCTCACCTAATTAGCGCAGCACTATCAAGTTCGTTACCACATTTCTACAGGCACGTGCACGTCATGCGTCATGCGTCAAGCTTTTTATGTAAGTTCCTTCGTCTCGCGTCCTTTTCCCTCCTGTCCAAATTGCCTTTTTGTCTCTTTTGGATCCGGTTCTCTGTCCCTTCTACAACATGCCAATATCAAACAACTTCTCGATATTCTCGTACTTAGATTACTACCATGGGGCATTGTAACGTTGTGCAATACACTTGGAATACCATAAAAATGTCATTTTTGAATAAACAATTTGAATAATACGCATGTAATTTCGGTGTATGTTAGTACACCATGACATGCTCAAATAGGGAGAATTACCCAATTAATCTTAAATCTATTGTATGAATGTGAATTCAATTTTAAACTTTCAATTTTGACAAGTTAATCATGAATCTTTGCTCAAAATTCCAATATAATCATTTCGATTAATTTTCGTTGCAAATTACTTATATGATTGTCTAATCATATTTGGTTGTTCTACTGGCACATTGCTATGTTATCAATTTCCGGCAAAAATTAACCAAAAAGACTATGTTGGGATTGTGAAAATGTTTAAGACTAAAACAAGAAAATTTAAAAAGTTAATATCGAATTGACATATATATAATAGATTTAGGGCTTATCGAACTCCTTGAATATAATACTAAAGTCTCTCCTACTTTAAGACTATGATGTGTACAAAAGATTCAAAAAAGAAGAAGAAAGGGCTCTCCTTTAAAAGGCAAATAGAAGTTATTCAAATTCAAACATAACTAGTACGGACACGATGTACCGAAAGATCCATACATGAACAGGAACCGAGGCGCAAAAGGCCTATTATATCCCACTAAGCTGGTATAAATTACTACACCTCGACCCGACTATTCTCTCTCAAAATCCATGGCGGGGCAGCAGTGGCGAGCTTGCTCATGACGATTAATAGCCATGGTTCAAATCAAATGTTTTTGCCATGGGTATGGAACTTCTATGGTAGCGCTAAAGGGAGTCACCGACGTTGGTCGCCCATTACCACCATTTTACTGATTGAAAAGCTAAAATCGTAACGAAACATGGAAATCCCACAAAGTGGAGTGTTGGATGGAGAAAGTGAAATGAGAAGAGATAGGCATGAGAAACACGACAGTATATGGCCTGTGTTGCCAGAAAAAATCGGTCTAAAATGTTTACAAGGAGGGGTTTCGAATAGTTTGCATCTTGTAAAGATACTTCTGTAAATCTTTCCACCCTTTTCCTACTAATTATCTAATGGATAGTGCAAATTACTAGTTAGTTATCAAACTAGCCACAAGATGAAAAGAGTAAATTTTTTTTTAAAAAAATAAAAATTGAACATGTAAATAGAGCCAATATGTGTATATCTGTACATACGTATGCAATTATCTAACATAGGACACGTATTGCATTTATGAGCATGCTTATTGTCGAACAATATCAGGCTTACCCAGCAACATCGTGATTCTAGTGATTTTATGAGCGGTTAGTGTAGGGTTGTTCCTGGGCCACTGAAGCCCGATTTCCGGCCATTTTTCAGCCCGGGAATGAACTGGACGTCCACCGTGCAGACCGCTTTCTTGATCCAATTTATTCCCAGCCACAAGCAAACCTAATCATGCCATTCACCTTTCTATCTCCCTATTGGATTTACATGTCGGTCGAACATTAATTTCAACTATTCTCTCTCGTTACGAAATTGGCAAAGCATTTATGCGCACTTGTTTCATTGGTAAAGAACAGTTTCCTTCTCGGGGCTCGGCCTCGCCATGGCTGAGGGCTAACCATTGCTTGTGGTTGATGGCCTATCACCGGCATAAGAAAAAATAAGAGAAAAAGAAAAAACCGAAAAATTATTAAATTATTATTAGAAATTGACAATGTTAACGCTAGCGGTGCCATGTAAGCCAATTTGCGTCCATGTTAGTAATATCTAGCGAAAATTAGCTAAAATGATTAAATAAATTGGCACTAATTAAATGTTTAAAACTAAATTGGCACCAAAGTAATAGGTGTAGGACTTTTCTGACAATTTTCCCTTCTCTAAAACATCAATAAATGGGAATTCCACCTAGTTCTCGCATCCGGAGGTTGACTTAGCTCTATTGCTTGTAGAGCAACTCTATATGACATTCTCATGATTTCCACATAGATATTATCTCATTTGCTCGAGGAATAATACTAAAAAAGTCCTAAACATATTACATCAATACCAATTCAATCATAAACCTCTCAATTAGACCAATTTAATTTCAAAGATTTTTATATTGGTATAAATTCAGTCCATTTTGCTAATTTAGACCGAAAATTATAGACATGAATGCCAGATGTCTTATGTGACACGTTTGGCGCCGACGTGGACATTTTTATTTTTTAAATAATTGTTAATTTTTTTATTAACTATTTGTTTTATTTTCTTTTTCCTTCTTTCCTTTCTCTTTTTTTTTTCCTTATTTCCCTTCACTAGTTGCTAGCCTCTATGATGGTTGGTGGAGGTTGCCGATCACCTACAAGGGTCCCTCACTAACTTTTGGTGAGGGCTGGGCGAGGCTACCCCTCACTAGATCCAATGAGGGAACCCTTGTTCAGCCTTGCCAAAAGCCAGCAAGGAGGGGCCTCACCAAGATGGCGAAGGAAGCGACGTCAAACCTTGCTAGCCTCTGGCACTAGTTGACTTTTTTCATGTTCGCATCCCACTTAGGTTTTTTGAATTGGCGGAGTTGATTGTGGGAATGTCGATCATGAGCTCCAATTTGGGGAGCTAGAAGCTTCGATCCTGAATTTAGGGCTTGAATTGAAGGTGCAAATCTGATGGAGGTCGATTCCTCGATGGGGGCCCCTTGCTCTAGCCTCACCTATGGAGCATGCACATAGGGAGCTCCCTGCGTCCTCGAGGCAATAGATGAATTGAAGTACCACAGCCAATCTAGAGGTACTAGCTAGTCATCTGGAAGTGGGCCGGAAAGCGATTGGGATCCATTGTGAGATAGAGAGTGAGGAAAGCATATATAAAAAAAAAAAAAGTGGGAATTTGTGACAATTTGTGAGAGAACAATGAATGGTGGAAATGGGAGTGAAAGAGCTCTAATCTATAATTAAGGTTTTCTGTCCCCGGGCAGGACGATCGGCCGAGATGACATTCAATGGCCATTAGGGGGACGGCGCATTTGCCTCCTTAGTTTAGCCCCTTCTTTTCATTTTAGATGGTGTGTGCTTCGTGACTAAATTTTTCTAACCTTTCTTTACAAACAGGTACTTGAAAAGGAAAATTGAGTTTTTTTTTTTGCCACAAAGGAAAGTAGAGCTTAATATAAAACTATAGCACTTAAAATGGGAGAATTATCAAAAAAGACCTAAACCCGTTACAATTGTGTCAATTCAGTCATAAACTTTTTTTTTGGACCAATTTAATCTTAAATATTTTACAATTGTACCAGTTTAGTCCATTCGGCCAAAAATTGGCCGGCCGGTGTTGACGTGGACACCGACCGGTGATGGCTGTCCGACGAATGTTAACGTGACATTTTTAAATTATTATTTTGATTTTTTTTTAAATATTTTTTTGAATTTTTGAATTTTTTTTTCCATCCACTTCTCCTTCCAATAGTTGGTTGGCACCAGCAGAGGCGAGGGTCGACGAGGTTGGTCTTGCCATTGCTAGGTGAGGGCTCGCGATTTGGCAAGGCTTGGCCTCGCCCAGCCATGGCGAGGCCGAGCTCGCCGGCATTGGCGAGGTTGACCCTTGCCATGGCTGGGTGGGGCCGAGCCTCACGGATCTAAGGTGAGGGTCGACCTCGCCAGTGGCCGGCGAGGCTGAGCCTCACCAAATCTGGTTATAGTGGCTGGCGAGGCTCCTCGCCCAAGGACGGCGAGACTTGACCTAGCCATAGCTAGGTGAGGCCGAGCCTCGCCAAATCTGGCAACTACGGCCTCACCATTGCTAGGCAAGACTCGCCGCCAAAGGGGCCGGTGGGGACGAGCCTCGCCACTAGCCGGCGAGGCTAACCTTGCCAGCCGGCCGAGGAAGGAGAAGGTGGAAAAAAAGAATTAAAAATTCGAAAAAAAAAATTAAAATGTTTAAAAAGTGCCACGTCGCTCGCCGGATGACATCCACGTCGCAGCGGCCGGCCAATTTTGGCCGAATGGACTGAACGGCACAATTTAAAAGGTTTAGGACTAGATTGGTAAAAAAAAAAAAGGATTGAATTGGCACAATTGCAATATGTTTGGGACTTTTTTGGTAGTTCTCCCCACTTAAAATCATTGTATCTATTCATAAAAAAAAAAAAGCATATTTGATCTATTTTTGGCCAAGACATCGTATATCATCTTGGGAAAATTGCACAAATGGTTCATAAACTTTGATTTACTATACAATGTCATCTCCAAACTTTTAATTTATTCGATATAATTCATTAACTATCAATGAATATTCAATCTAGTCCTTAAATTTTATGAAAATGTTCAATGTCGTTGTTATGTTAAGGCAAGTTAATGGAATATGTTGTTGTGGCTTCCGATCAGGTTTAGTTTGAATGGTGGATAACAAAAAAAAAAGTCACATGTGGATTATCCAAATAAGATATTAATCTCAACTAGAGTATAATAATTCATGTCATTAAATAATGATGGATATGTTAATGCCTAATATTTTTCCTTCTCTAAAGTATATCAATAAAAAGGACATACTGACTTGTCATTTTTAGAGTCCTTTGAACATATGATAATTCTATGTTATCAAATAATATTTGATTTGTCCTTTGGGCAAACAGAATGACTACATTTAACATTCAGCAAGAGTTCAGACACCGCATTAAATATATTGAAAGTCCAGGGCTGACACATATTAGACCAAAGTTCAATGGCCACTTGTTTCATCTTCCCCGTTATCTTTACAAAAGAATAGTCTAGTTCTAGCAATTAAGTATTTCCTCCCTTACAAAGATCCAATTCTAGTGTTTTCATAAATTACTTTCTTAAACAGAAAGTAACTTCAGAATATATAATGGTGCAACTCTATATTGGCACTAAAGAATGCGCAAGTCTTTGACTGTCAACTCAGGCTAAGAAAGACCGAGAGAAATCCAATAGAGGCAAAATCTGCTAGTGTTAAAGGCTTTTAGTTGGCAAGTATGGTTAGTCGACAAAGTGAGTGGCTCTAACTAACCAGAAATACGAAAGAAAATGTTTTTGTCTTAGAGCATAGGCGTTGAAAAATGAAGCTCAATTTAGTCGACAAAGAACCACGACTAACACGACCTATGATGAGTTGGATACAAAGTAGGTATCTAAGAGATGGAGCCGACAATTTCGGACACAATTTGCTAGGGCACATCGACGTGGCTGTGAAGAAGTGAAACCGATACAATAATCAAGTGGTGAATGCCATGGATCTCGGAAGCCACTAACGAAATAGATCAAGAAAATCTGGGTTATTGCAACTGTCGGAGTAGTGGTACGAGGGACTTCGTAATCAACTGTGATGCTGGCCAAAGAATAACCATCGAATAATGGGTATGTCCTGGTATTGGTTAACCAGTAGCTACAAGTTGTTGAATTTTATGAGTCACATAAAATGCAGTTGTGTTCTTTGTAACCGATGTTAATTGTTGACAATAGTTATAAATACTAGAATTATAACTCAAGCAAAAGACTACCGGTCAATCAATGAACACCGATTACCGACAAAAAAAAAAAAATCAATAAACATCGATTGTTCAATTTTACTTCCAGTTTATCTTTATGTTTTAGTACGTTTTTACATGGATGGCCACAATTGTCTCCTCTCTTAATACTTTTAATTTTTCTGTCAATTACTGTTGACGCCTTAATTTTGTTTAGGTCTGTTTTATTTTATTTATTAAGTTATTATTTTCTTTATTGGATAATAAATAAACAAAAAACTCAAAAAAAAATGATGAAAAGAAAAGCGAAAAAAAAGCAAAACAGAAGCAAAGAAGCAGCCCCCCCCCCCCGCATGGGCCTTCGGCCCATCGTCGCCTCAAGCTCGGCCCCTCCGCGTCGTCTTCTTCCTCGCGCCACTGAAGAGCACGCGCGGGTAGGCGCGACGCCGGAGAAGCATGAGCAGACGGCAGTCGCGCGCGGAGCAGAGGAGCAGGTGGCGTTGACGGGACGTGACCGGAGGAGGTGATGATGGTGGATGGGACGGCGGTCCAACCGGCGGGTCGAAGCCTCACCGACCGGCTGCTCCCGCGCCTATAAATAGAGGGGGGCCACCGTCGACGAAGTGGGGGACCGAAAACAGAGACACGCACAGAGAGGTCCGAGAGGGAGGAAGGTTGGCCGAAGCTCGAGATCCCCTGAGAGACTTCGGGGAGTTTGAGCATAGGGTCGGCTGTGGCGTGGTGAGCTCGGAGGGGTCCCTGAGAGACTTCGGGGAGTTCGCCGGGCGATCCCGAGTGAGAGAGGGAAATTCGGCGCGGGTCCGGCCAAATCTGACCGTCCAGGAGCCCACGTTGCCATTGTCATTCGCCGTGGTTGTTGCCGTGGTTGTTGCCGTCAGTCCGTCCCCGCCCTTGTTACCGTTGCTCACCTTTGCCGTTGTCGCCTTCAACCGATCTAGCATCGTTGCTGTCGCTGCCCTGTCATTATCACTGTGGGCCACCGCAGGTAAATAGGAGTCGTCGTCGTCACCGCTGCCTTCGCCGCCGTCGCCATCACCCCTCCCCGTAGCCTAATTGTCGTCACCGCCTTTGTCGCTGCCATCGTCACCGTCGCCGCCGCCACAGCACCTCAGCATTCCTCCCTCCGACGCCACAAATCGAGAACCCTAGGGTTCTGGATTCCTCGGGTCACAACCTTGGGTCATCGGATCGGATCCGGGTCGCGAAGTGGGTAGGGTTTTGTGCGGCGGCAACGAGTCGGGTCGAAAGCCAGGTCGGATCCGGATAGGGTTTGGCCAGGGGCCGGGTCGTGGAGCGGGTTGTGGGGCCGGGTGCCCCCGAACGCCCGGCCACGGCGTCGTTTTGTTTAAAGGCCTTTTAAAAAAAAAAAAAAAAAGTCGGGCCCTTCTGCGTTTCAAGCTAGCCCGGGTCAGACCTAACCCGCGGATCCGACCCGGGCCAGTTTTTATAATAGGGATAATACCTTTAAAAAACCCTAAACTAGTACACTTGTGACAAATTTACCCCAAACTATTTTTTTGACCATGAAAAACCCCAAACTGGTAAACTTGTGACAAATTTACCCCGACTGATTATAAAAAACCCTAAACTGGTACATTTATGACAAGTTTACCCCAAACTAATTTATTCGACTGCAAAAAACCCTAAACTTGTAAATTTGTGACAAATATACCCTATGCTAAATTGGATTAATACCACGAAAAAAATCATAAAAATTGTAAACTGTGACAAACGGAACGTAAAATCCCAAATTGATATACTGGTTAACTGTCACGTGCCATTTAACTTAATAATTTGAGAATAAAATTTAACGAAAACTAACATAGGGTAAATTTGTCACAAGTAAACCAGTTTGGGATAAATTTGTCACAAGTTTACCAGTTTGGGGTTTTTCATGGTCAAAAAAATAATTTGGGGTAAATTTGTCACAAGTGTACCATTTTGGGGTTTTTTAAGGTATTATCCCTTTATAATATTTTTTAATAAATAATAAATAATAATAATTTCAAAAAAATCAAAAATAATTTATTTTCATAAAAATATTAAAAAATGTTTTAATTTCCAGAAAATCGAAAAATATTTTTAAAAAATGTTGAAAATGTTTTATTTTCTAAAAAAATCAAGAAAAATAAAAAATAATTTATTTTCCAAAAATATTTTGAAAAATATTTAAAAATATTTTATTTTCCGAAAATTCAAAAAAAAATCAAAATATTCCATATTGTCCAAAAAATGCCAAAAATTCATGAAAAAAACCAAAAAATTCAGAAAAAGCCAAAAAGACTTGTATTTTTCCAAAAATACCAAAAATCCAAAAAAAATCCCTTTATGTCCAAAAAATTTAAAAAAGACTCAAAAAGTGTTTTTCCTCCAAAAATGCATGGAAAATTCCTCGAACATCCAAAAAAACCTGAAGGTTTAAACAAGGTTAGGTACCGAAAGGGTATTAGTGATTAACTAGTGTAATCAAGTCCCCGATCCTAATTTCTCTGGTTGCGCAGGAGTGAGTATTTCTCCCGATACTTCGCTTGGGTTTCTAATCAACCCACCCCAAATCGATTAGTGGCGACTCCATTTTAGAAATTGATTTACAGGTTAAAAACTCGAACCATTAAGTCGTGAATTGGTGGACTTGGGAGAGTCCAAGCATAATTAAATTTAGCCGAGCCATTAGCCTCCTTAGGCGCTCGTACCCGATTGCGGGCGCCGAAAAAAAAGAGGTCGCGGCAATTACGTTTCTTATCCAAGAATCAACAAAGGACCCTACGCATTTTCTGTTGATTTCCACGTTAATCCATATTTTGAAAGGCATTTCGTCAACACTTTCTAGCAACGCGTTTACAAGATAACCCCATTTTAAAAGTCAAAACTAAAATTTGGCAGGTATTAAAAATGGAGAGGCAAGAAATAGGAGAAGAGAAGCAAATTATTTTCCATCTTAAATTTTGGAAAGATAAAAGTGGACGTAAAAAATACGTAGATCTTCCTATAGGGACACAAACGCATAAATCCTATAAAAGAGATTTAAATTGATTACTTCAAGTTCCTCACTTGAATATCCCTCGACACTTTAATTAACTGCGTTAAAAGGAAGGGGTTAAAAAACGTAGAATTTTATCTACAAGTTTATAAATAACTAGTAATGGTAAGGCAAAATCTAGAAAGAAGTAGGTTTTGTTGCAGTATTGGAAATTGTGGAGAAGAGGTGTTGTTTATTTAACATGCAAAATTGCTCCTCCGAAATCCCTAGTTGCTTCTTAACGGGGCAGACTATATCCATTCTTGCCCTACTTGGCATGCAAGGCAAGAAAATACTCGTCGCTTGACTGTTTATATCTTGATGCAGGTGGGGTAGGCGAATATGCTTTGAATGATAAGGAATAATTGATAAATGGATACCGATAGATTAATGGTAGATTACAATCACCACCAAAGTCTAAAAGATATGCCACAAGTTAAGGATAAAGATTAAGATTGACGAAATTCATCATTAAAACTTAGAAGACATGCCACCCGCCGAAGATTTGTGGTGTTCTTCCCCCTAGAAAGATTGTCAATCCAATTTATTCGGAGCACAAGCAATGATAATTACGTTTTTTTACCTTCCTATCCCCTATTGGCTTTACATGTCTGGTTGAATTTTGAATTAAACTGAGATTCTCATTATAAGGATCTGCAAGCATTGATGAGCACACACTTCATCATTAAAGTGCGTTACCTCCAGTTGCACTTGTTCGTGCGGATCTAATCAGTCTCCAAAATATTCATAGCGTTTCGTGATTCTTGCCACATGGGGAGCTCACAAGGCGAGTTAACAATTGAGAATCCCCACAGATGGAAAGAGTTAAATGCATAGCATTGAAGCGATTAGCTACCTACTCAATAAAATATTCACAAACTTCTTATCAATTAATTAAATATTCACAAACTTCTTATCAATTTGATATTTTTATTCGACCAAGGGTGCCAAAATGGTTTTTGGATTTGTCTAATTATGGTACTTGATTCAAGATTTCCTTTTTAGGTACCTATTCCCTCCCTTTTTTCGTACTTCGTTCTTAGTTTGAACCCCTTTTTTTCCTTCATTGGCACGATTCAAAATCGAAAAAAAAATAAAAAAGTGTATACATTAAAAATTTTAAAAGAAATTTGATGTCAACATGAGCATGTCACATAAAACATATGGAGTTCACATCGGCTCTTTCTGTCTAAATTAACTAGATGGACTAAATTGATACCAATGTAAAAATGGTTAAAATTAAATTGATCTAATTAAAAGGTTTATAACTGAATTGGTATTAATATAATAAGTTTGAGACTTTTTTTGTAACTTTTTCCACGTTTCTTTTGTATCAATGAATCTACATACTCTTTCTTACCTTTACCAAAAAAAAAAAAAAAAATCTGCATACTCTTTAGTCCTTAGTTTAGAGGTCACAAAATTGGAACCCATATTTTGATGAGTTTGCCTTAGATTTTAAAAATAAGTTTAAGTAAGCCATAAATGGGTTGCATAAGAACTATGGCCCTGTTTGGTTCAGCATTGGGAATGTTCATTTGAGCTCTAAAGGGGTTTGGCCAAATGCTATGGTGTTTGGTTCATTTTTTTTGGGGACTTTGGGGAGATGCAATTGCATCTCCAAGGGGGTTGAAAGGGCTTTGAGGGAATGGAATGAGAGAGGTCCATTGGGAAGTTGCATTTTCATAATGCAACTTCCACTGTTCATCTTCACCGGAGAGAAGCCGATCGGAGGCCGACGACCGCCGGCCGAGGGGTCGCATGTGCCGGTAATGTGCCGGCGACCGCCAGCCAAGGGTCCCCCGACCCCGGCGACCGTCGGCGGACCTCAGGCGATGCCTATGTCGCATGACCCAGGCGGCAGTCACCTGAATCGCGCGACCCAAGCGGCCACCTGAGGTCGCGAGACCCAAGCGACCAGATCCGGCGACCTAGTGGCCGGACTTCAAAAAAGAAAATAGAATTTTTTTTTTGTTTTTTTAATTTAATGAAAGTCATTTACAAATGCAAATTTTACCAAACGGTATTTTGGCCAAAGTTGTATTTTAATGCAAATTTTACCAAATGATATTTGCATTTCGGAAAACCCCCTTCACCCAAAGGTATTTGCATTTTGATAAATGCATTCCCCAAAAGCCAAATCAAACGGGCCCTATATGGATCTTTAATGAGTCATAAATGGGTGACCTAACAAGTTTTAAGTAAATCACAAAGAGGTCATTATATAAATATATATATATATATATATATATATATGAATTTTTATTTTTATTTTATTTATTTTTTCCCTTTTCCTCTTTCTTTCTTCATCCGTTGGTGGCTAGCCACAAGCGAGGGACGAGCTTGCCAAATTGGGGAGGCTGAAGTCTCACGAACCTTTGGCGAGGCTCCAACTTCGTCTATATGGTGAGACTTAAGCTCGGCCCGAACCCTTCCGACTCTAGCAAGGCAAGGGGGATTCAAGCTCATTTATAGTCAATCGCCAGCCTGTGACCAGCGACCAAGCAAAGAAGAAGAAAAAAAAGGAAAAAAAAATTAAAATATAGATTTTTTTAAAAAATAAAATCAAAGATGGTAGTCACCTTTGGTCTCTTTGATTTCTTTTTTTCTTTTTGTTTTCTTTTTTTTTTTACATTTTTTGTTTTATTTTCTTACATCTTTTTTTTTTTTTTTACTTTCTTACTTTATATAAAATTTTATCTAAGTAGCACATTAACATGAAGAGCTTAAAGTGGGTTAAGTAACTTGATATTTACTCTCATAGTTAGGGTTAAATATGGATGTGTTTTAATAATATAGGTCAGGTCAAGTATAGGTCTATGCCGAGGTCAGGTTGAGTACGGGTCATTAAAATTATACTGCATGAAAATGGATCATTATTGATTAAAGGGGTCAATATGAGTAAGATCATTTTCCACTCGACCCAAACTCAACTCATTCCACTCATCTGACATCCCTTGTCCTCATAATATTGTTACAGAACAAATGCCCTATGTTGCCGCAGATCGAATAACGCAACATTTTGTGGACCACAAATCATGGGCTTGCCGTTAGTCTTTGCGCTTCTCCTCTCTCGTGAGTCTTGAGAAAATTTTTGTTTACTTTAGTTTGTAAACATAGTACTAAGCGAATACACGTGTGATTTAAGTGAATGGAGTGGAAGATATGGGTATGATGATATCGAGTGATTGCGATAATTAGAGAAATTGTACAGATGATGAACGAAAGTCATGACAAACAACGAGTAACAATCGATTCACCGATTACTCTTCCAGATAGCCATCTTTGCCAATCAATGATGTCGAGTGACGATCGCATTCTGGACGTCAATATACTGAACAGGACCCTCATGTGAAGGTTTGAGGGCAAAGGAAGACCCAAGAGGAAAGAAAAGATGTTCTCGGTACCTTTTTCGTGAAAGATTGCGCTTTTACTTTCCGAGGCCATTCTGAAAATGCCCTCTGTCTAGTAATGGTTCTCCAGTCTGAAAGTTCCAAGGAAAGATCGCTGGCATGGCACTACAGAATCAAAAGTACTGCACTGTTAGATACTGAGCACAATCTAATCGATCGGGTTTGTTGTCATCTACACCCGGATCGGTGGGCATCTAGTGGGACCACTCCCACTCCCAGACGGTGATGACGATGGAGATAGCTGGGTTGTGTAGGACGGGAGCCGAAGGACGAGGATAACACTTTTGGAAAGACCGGACAGTGGGGGTTTGGGACATGTAGGCAATCTTGTAGATAGATGGTATCGTGGTTGGAGTGATACGGTTAGTGACATTTGGTACAGTCCGAAGTATAGGTCCCGGAAAGTATATAAATAAGAAGGAAATGAAGTTGCCTGATTTTATCTTCCTGCGTGCATTCTTTGAAGTTTGTATGTCCTAGATTACTATTGGTGTAAATATGCTTCCGCTTGCTTAAAAATTGGAAAGAATTGGAAAACCACATTAGCCGTAATGTACCGGGGTGTCACATATAGATATCCAAATTCGAATCTAAAAGGAAAACAATCATCGACTAATTCACTATTTTTTAACAACTAAAACCAAACATTTATTTAAAAAAGGATAGAAGCATTTATTATGTATTTAGACTAGTTCTCATGTGTGCATGCAACTTCATTTTAAATGGTATGGTAAATTTTAATTGTAATTCATTTAGTAAAGATCATTTAGGATTAAGATGAGAACCATCATATACATAAAAATATAGGTTGAAAGTGTACATTATGATGATGGCATTCCTAAATCAGTCTGAATCATATTGCCAATTAAGAAAAATGAGACAGAAGGTAGTTATACATGCGTGAAAAAAAAAGGGTAGAAGGTTACTCAATGAATGATATTGCTCATAGCAAAAATAATTTTAAAAAGCAAAAAGTGTAGTCAATAGTGCTTTTGGCCTTAAAACTTTAACTTCGCATGACATCTAATGTAACCTTATCATCAACTCAATCCTCATGTTCACGTAGTGGAGAAGATAAGGTCAAGTTCATTTAAAATATTTACATGCATTATAGGCCATATATGTACTAAATTTTCAGAAGGAGCTACATAATTGGCGACAATAGACAAGATATTTTGTGTACATAGCGATGGATATGGATATAGATATAAGATTTCACGAGTTAGATATAGCAAATGGCTATGGTTGTAAATGAAATAATTGGATGATTGTTACTAATCTACCTTAGTTATCGAACTTGAATTTAAATCTTCCTCATATCATCTTCATTCAAAATGCGTGATTGATTCCAATATATGAACATTGTTGCCGCTGGCAAAATGTGAGGTTACTACCATGTGTGCATTAAAATGTTGTTATAGCAAGCCATCAATAAGTCTCAATTCCTGGAGAGAAAATTTATAACATCAAAGGAATTTACAAATTTAATATCTTCCTTTTGTTGTGTATAGGTATCGAATTTTTTGCCCATTGCCAAAAAGAGATATTAGCAGTAAGTAATCCTATGTGGTAATTTTCATCAAATAAGCATAATGGTACTGCTTGTTCTTAGGGAAAATTATCAAAAAAGTTATAACCTATTACACTTTTGTCAATTTGATCTAACCATTTTAATTATACTAATTGAATTCTTAATTTTTTCACGCTTTGTCAATTAAATTCATCCAGTCAATTTTGGATGAAAATCGATGATATGGACACCGACCTTTTTTTATTCATTTTTTCTTTTCTTATGTTTTCCTTCTTTTCCAACGAGGGTTGTGGAGAATTCTTAATAATATTTTAATTTTTTTCAAAATTTTTATGTTATTGTGCCCAACCACCCTAGCCACCACAATAAAAAAAAAAAGAAAATAAAAAAGGAAAAGAGAAGAAAAGAAAAGGTCTAGTGCCTATATTAGTGATTTCTGGCCAAAATTGACCGAATAAACTCAAGTAAAAACTTGAAAAGATTGAAGACTCAATTAATAAATTAAAAAATTTATAACTGAATTAATAAATTTTAATAGTTTGAAGAATTTTTTGATGATTTTTTCCATCCTTATAATTTTTTGATAGATCGGATTAGGAGGGGAAAAAGAAACACAATTTTTTCATAATATTCATTAACATATCAACATCCTTCAAGTTTTTTTGAAAATGGGGAGATTTTGGAAAGTTAGTACTTTTAATAAACTCATTTTCTTCTTTACTACAAATACCGTTATATTACTTTGAGTTTTTGGAAAGATAAACTACTTAGATATAAGTCCCATTAAAACCCCATAGACAAGTGATATAATATATTTGAATATACACTCTCATATGTAGATTGTATTGAGAATCACATGTAGATTGTATCGAGAGTCACGCGAATTGACAAATTAGAAATGCAGAAAGAGTTACTAGTAAATTGACATTTTGAGAGTGACTAGTGAATTGACAAACTAGGAATGTACTCAGAGTGACTAGTGAATTGACAAGTTAGGAACTGCAAAATTCGAAATGACTATGGGGCGGGGGGAAGGAAAAGAAGAGAGGGAGAGAGGGAGAAAGAGAGAAGAAAAGAAAAAGGGGAGGAGCTGCAGGGGATGTGGCGTGAGGGAGGAGAGAAAAGAAAGAGAGATAAGAAAGGAGGGTGAATGGGACTTGGCAGAAGAGGGGGAAAGGAAACGTACGGGAGAAAAGGATGCCACATTTTTTTTATTGGAATTGTACAAATGATCTGAATGGGAGATCGCTGTGATTTGAACAAGGAATCTTACCACATAGGACCTAGCTCTTGACCCATCAGTCGACCCCTTGATTCTTCAAGACAGTTGCCCTCGTTCCTAGGAGAACGGCCCAAAAAAAAAAAAAAAAAAATCTACCACTTGCCCTACTTCAACGCAAATAATATTTAAAGTCATCTTCGCAATCACCACGAAGCTCAGCCTTGTTTTCTTTCATATTTGCAACGAGGCGAAAGATACATTTGTTTGTATGCGACTAAAAGATATAAGTTAGCTCTCTAAACCTCGTCGAACAAGCATGTCCTCATCGTCGACCTCCATCATCAACCAAGCCTCAGTGAGGAGCAATGGGTGAAGCACATCCGAGACGCTGTCAATCACGGGATCGATATTGAGACCCCGGTTTCCGTCCACTGCGTGCCTGAATCTATCAGCTCCGCAAAGCCAGAGGCCTACGTCCCGCAAAATGTTGCGCTGGGACCATACCACCACCTCCGGCCACAGCTCTACCAGACGGAGCACCCCAAGCTGGCCGCAGCCCGGCGGGCACAGGCAACACTGAAGCTCCCGGCATTCGATCGGACGGCTGGTTTGCGCACCTGGAAGTCGGCACGGAGACTCTGAAATGGATCATGACCATCGACAGCTTGTTCTTGCTCGACCTACTGTACAGATACAAGTCACCCAATATCGGAATCAAGGAAGACTCAATTTGGGATGATGACCCAGACTCCACCGTCAAAGACGTGATGATGGTGGAGAATCAAATTCCGACCTTTGTGCTGAGGAAAATAATGTTGCGGACCGAGAATTCGATGAACGAAGTGAGAGAAAATGAAGAAGATGAGTCCATAGATGGGAAGCTTGGGGAGATGTTGACGAGGTTCTGCAAAGGGATATCACCTCTCGAGCTGGGAAAGTGCTCGCCGTCTGAAGCCATTCAGCGTAAGCATTTGCTCGATCTCCTTTACAATCTCATCTTGGGAACAACAGGCCCAGAAGCAGCACAGACGAAGAAGAAAGAGCTTAGAAGTTAGTTCTCATTCCCCATGCCTTGCGTTAGATGATATGGCCTCTTTCCTTCTACTTTTGTTGTATCCAAACATTAGAAAAGTGAATAAAAGTACCTTTTTATCAACAGGAGCAAGGTTTTGCCGTCTGATAGACATGTCATCGACGCAAACATCAAAAGTCACTGAGGCATGGAACGAGTTATCAAAATGCTCTTTCATGAAGAAGCTGAAAGTGATGATCAAGCTCTTCTTCAACATGGTATCAATACCAGCATCAAAAGTCACTGCAGCATGGAACGAGTTATCGGAATGCTCTTTCATGAAGAAGCTGAAAGTGCTGATCAAGCACTTCTTCGACATGGTATCGATACCAACATCAAAAGTCACTGCAGCATGGAACGAGTTATTGAAATTCTCTTTCATGAAGGAGCTGAAAGTGCCAATTGGAGTCGAGCTCATCTTCAAGATAATCAAATTGGCAAGGCAATTGATTCCCGGATGCTCCGAGTACCTTCTGAATGACCCTTTTCAAGAAATCGTTATGTTCCCCACAGCGTCAAAGCTCCACAGCATCGGGATCAAACTAAGCTCGTCCTCAGGCGGTATCAAAACCATTGCGTTCGATAAGAAAACCGCTACCTTGAAGCTCCCTCAGATCGATCTGAAGGCTACCACCGAAGTCCTGCTACGAAACCTCGTGGCCTACGAAATGATATCGCAGAGGGGCTCCTTAATTCTAACACGATACACTGAGTTAATGTATGGCATTATCGACACCTCCGAGGATTTGAAGTTGCTGAGGGAAGCGTCCATTGTCTTGAACCGCCTGAACAGCGACAACAAGGTCGTGGAGCTCTTCAATGGAGTGATCAGATCCATAGGTTCCAAAAGCACTGCGTCGGAGCTGGACGAGACGATTCGAGACGTCAACGAGTACTACAACAGCACTCGAAAGGTCAAGGCTTATAATCTCATGAGGAAGTACGTCTACTCTTCTTGGAAGTTTCTCACTGTGGTCGCCACCGTCGTGTTCATTTTGCTCATGGTTCTGCAGACAGTTTGCGATGTATTACGTTGTCATCCGGTACTCAACACCGCATGAGCATTTGTATCATTCATTGTGATATCCCGAAATTTGACCCTATTTCAAAATATATGAAATGGTTATTTCATTGACGCACTTATGATTATTTTACTCTGAATTAATCACTCACGAGTTAACTAATCTATTAAGTAATGCCGTATAGGGTTAAAATGTGAAAGACTAGAGAATTCAATTAGGGATAAATTGCTTGACCATAAAGATTGACAAGGGTCAGTACTACACTGTTATAAATCAATTAGCGAAAGAATATAAATCGATTCAACAAATGTACATAACCAGTTTGCGGGTAATTATGCATGATTACGATATTTGTGTCGAATGACAATGAACCAACTGTTGATATTATATTTATGGTACGTAATTGAACTATCGTGATTATATAACAACCGAAGGTTGTCCACGATTTGAAGAGGCACAAACGTAGATCGAGAATTATCGACCACGGGTCAACCACCCGAGAACCCCTAAAAGCCACCTAATAATTTATGTCGTACCCAAGGTTGCATTCAATCGATTTTTAATCATGAAATTTAATTCGATTTCGCATATCGAACTTTCAAGGGTTTCAAGGATAAATTATTGACGTCGCATCATTGTTTGTCGAATTCATGACAAGTTCGAAATTTTTGGAAAAATGAATTATCGACGGAGAAAATTGGAAGTCATAAAGGAAAAATCAAACCCAATGGCAAGTGTTGACACGTAAATTTTGGGCAACTCATTTAGTCATTTATGACACAAAAATTAAAGATTAATTTTTAACCCCTAAAAAAAATTGCATAGCATATAATTTTAGGTGGATTTATTTTTAATTTGCATTTACATTGAACCGGTGATAAATGGGTTCGACTTGGTGGTTCTGAACTTTAATTTGGCAAGCCCGCGAAAAGAGCAAATTGGCCAAAGTCCGTATCCTTAAGGAGATTTTATGGACTCATCTTCACGAGATTTTCAAATTTGAAGAAATCCTATTGCAATTTGAAAATCGGTGGAGAATATTCATTTTTGTAAAGAAATATTACGCTCAAGGGGTTATAGACGTTTTTCGTGCATATTAAAAAGGGATGAAATATTCCACAAAGGCTATATTTGTTTTGCCTGTAAAATGGTTGTGTACGGAGGTCGATGAGGGATCCTTTTTCAAGGGTTTGGTTTTCGAAGTCAAAAAATTGAAAAACAAAAACAGAGAGAAAAGCTTTCGGTGTTCTTTTTTAGGGAAAAGAAAAGTCAGCACAGTGGGGGGGAAGAAAAGCTGAAAAAAAAAAATTTTGAAAAAAGGGAAAAACGTGACTGTTCATCTTCTTCACGGGTTCCCCCGCCGGTCACAACTGCTGACCGCTGCGCCCGCGCTGCTGCGGCTGCATCGCCGCACCACCGCCACTCCGCCAGTCGCCGGAGTTCCCCCCTCGCCGTGCCAGAGCCACCGCCGCAGCGACCTGCAGCAGATCTCGAGTTCCCTGCTGTCCGACGCTGGTCACCCCATGCGAACACCGCCGCGACTCCTCCTCAGCCCGTCACCAGGCGCCCGCCCGAACGCCGTCGCTACGCCTTCGAAGCTCGTGACCATCGTTCGTCGCCTTGCACCAGCAACCTCCAGCCGACTCCGAGCGCTTCGGCCCCCGCCGTCGAGTTGCCAGCGCGCCGCCGGTCCACCCTTGCCGGAGCCCCGACGCCCGTCGCCGCCCTCACCGGAACGCCGGCGACCCATCACCCCGACGAACCACCACGAGCGGCCAAGCATGGCTGGAAAGCAAAAGCAAAAAAAAAAAAAAAAAAAAAGGAGAAAATCAAATTAGGTAGTTTTATTTTATTTGTTTGTTTTTTAGTAGAATTATTCTTAAATGTAATATTGAGATTTCCCGATACGAAATAGCCTCTTAAATTAAGGATTGATAATCCGATTTTCGCGCTCAAAATCCGATTTGCAATTGCCTGAAAAATTGCCAATCCAATCTCATGCCTAAGATTTGATTCGCGATTTATTTAAAATCGACCATATGGTTCGTCAATTTTTTGGATATCGTCGCGACCTAATTTTCGGGTGCTAAGCCTAGACTTAGCTCGGGCTCTCCCAAACCCATACTAATTCGCGACTTAAAGTTTAAATATTTAGCATGCGAAAGATTATTAACTAGAAATCGCCACTATTTAATTTACGCTAGATCCATTAGATACCTAAGTAAAAATAACGGGAAAATTATTTTACTCTTAGAAACCAGAGACTAAGGGTACGGGGACTTAGTTACACTAGATTTCTCTAATACCCTTTCGGTACCATGTCTTTTTTTAATTTTGAAAAATGTTTGGCAGGCAATTTGAATTGATTTTAATTTACTCCCTAACATGTGAGGCGATCAAACCACCAATTTAACACCCAGATAAAGTAATGAATAAATTGCAAAGTTTATCTTAAAGCAATTAAAGCATCTACAATGTTAGATTAGAATTCACATTAACAGCCCCTAGATATAATTTCTAATTAATACGCAATTTCTTTTTTTTTTGTTTTCACTTAATTAATGAAAATCATGTAATATGCAATGCATGTTACTAATTTAAATGATATGCATTACCCTAAATATGATTTTATAAATGACATGATATATAATTAAATGCAATCTTAATTTAACTTAATATGAATGAATTTATTTTAATGACATGTGAGATGCAATTCATATTTGAACTTATCACTATATGTATGCAATCTAATTTATATAGTTCTAAATGTGTATGCGCTACATGATATGACATGGTACATCTATATTCATATTCTTTTTATGATTTTTTTTAATGATAATCCATTTTTAATATATGCAACCTACACCAAATAATGATGACATAAAATGGGATTAATTATGAACTAACCCATTAACCAATTAAGCAAGAGACCTTTGTATTTTTACTCTTTTTCTCAAAATGACTTAATAATTCTTATTAAAAAGAAAGCAACCTAATGATGCAATTAAATAAAGCTACACAATGGGGCTACTAAAACATTAAACTATGAGTTACTAATTAAAGTGCACCATATTATGAAATCTATATGACCTAAATAACATTTTTTAGTTTTGGTTTTATTAAAGGAAAATTATCTTAATTCTATATGAATCTTTAAAAAAAAAACAAAAAAACAAAATGCGTTGCTTTAAACATGAAATGTGCATGGCCCTAAGTACCTAAGTTTTAGATATGCCATAATTATACTAATAAACAAATTCTAATTAAATAAACCTATTATGCAAATTAATTAACATGCACTTAATATTTTTGTATTTTTCTTAATAAAATTCGGAATTAATAAAAACCTAATTAAACTATCTAACAAAAATAATTTTCTAACTTATTTTAGGGATTAATTTCACTTAAACCCTATCCTATCTTAGAAAACCATTTCTAGAAAAATGAGATAATTAAGATGTGCAAACATTACCTAAAACCCTATTTATATAGAAAATTATTTAGATCTAACCCTAAACTATTTAAAAAAAAAAATTATCTACAGATGCAATTCTGAAAATGTAATCTTAAAAAAAAAAAAAAATCTAATTTCCTAATCTTACATATTTGATTTACTAAACCTATATGCTTATGTAGGATTTTGACTTTTTTGATTTTTTCGATTGTTTTTAGTTTTTTCTTAAAGATAAGTGATTATTAAATATTAAATCTAAACAATCAATATAATCAACAAATAAAGGATTAAAGTAATCGAAAAAATAATAGGTTAAATTAACAATTATTCTAACCCTAATTATCATGACAAAAAGATTCGAAATAATTAAAAATCCGGTCCAAAGTCTTACGAATCAAATTAATAATTATATTGATTCAACAATTAAAATACCATCAATAACCCAAAAATTAATATAATTAAAAAAATATCCGACATCTTACGGATCAAATTAGTAATTACAATAACTTTGGGGAAAACCCTGCGGATAATGCCTACAAGATCTTATAAATATTAAGATCCAATATTGCAATTTAAATAAATAAACTTAAAAATACAAACAAAATAAAGTAAATTGAAAAAGAAAAAAAAAACTACCTAATTTACTTTTCCTTTTTTCTCTTGTTTTTTTTTTTGGCCGCCGGTTCGTGGTTCACCGCGCCGCGGGTCGTCGGAGCTCGGCGAGGAGGACCAGCAGCGAGTGGATCGGGCGGTGAGCGGTGGCGTCGCGGTCGAATCTCGAGCGGCCGGTGTCGTTCGGAGGAGGGGCGCGGACGGCGGAGGCGCGAGATCGGGCACGGCAGCGAAGAATCGTCGGAGGAACAAAGAACCGCTAGCGTCTCCGGTGGCTTGGAGTAGCACGAGCACGCGGACAAGGCGGGGGTGCGGCCGCAGCGTCGGGTCGGGGCGGACCGCGAAACAGAGGCTTGGCCGCGATCGGCATCGGGTCGGACAGCGATTCGACTTGGGTCCAGCCGCCGGGCGACGGTGGCGATCGGGATCTCGAGGCGTCGGGGAAGGGCAGCGCGCGATGGTGGCAGACTGGTGTCGCAAGGCTGACCGAAGCGCGAGGAATGGGGACTCGCGGGTTGCTGGCACGGTGGCCGGCGCGGGTTCTCAAGCTGGTGCAGCGTCGCGGGGAGCGGGCTGCTGCGATGGAGGTCTGCCGGTGTTGAGTGACGCTGGAGCAGCGGCGGAGGCGTTGGCAGCTACGGTGGGTGTCGACTCGGCCCAGGGTCGCCGGGGGAACCTACGAAGAAGAAGACCTCTCCCTTTTTCCCCCTTTTATTTTTCACTTTTCTGCACTCACGTCTTCTCGCTTGTCGGCAAAAAGGAAGAAAACTTTTTGACTTTTTTTTTTTTTTTCCCCGAGCCCGAAAACTCTCTTCTCCTTCTGTGAATTTTTTTTAACCTAAAACTCGAGAGAAGCCCCTCCTTTCATCGACCTCCGTACACCCCTTTTATATGCAAAACCGTTTTGAATATTTCATCCCACGAAAATTGCCTCCAACCTCCCCGATCACGAAAATTTTTCTTCCTCATCTTTTAATATTCTCCTCCGATCTTATCTATTGCTAAAGATAAAGTTTATCTATTGCTAAAAATAGGATTGCAATGCGATTTTCTCAATTTTTCACAAGGTAATTTAAAAAAAAATGGACTTGAGCTAATTTGCTCCTTTCGTGGGCTTAGTCCGGCCCATCAATTTAAAGTTCAAAACTAATAATTCAAACCCACCTATCACCGGCCCAATATAAATACAAATTAAATGTGCTTTGTGAAAACCCTCTATGGCTTTCTAAATCTCTCTTCTTCTCCAGCCTAGTAGGATCCTTCGAGAAATGCAGCTTGGGTAGATTAGAAACGTTTCCATCCTGGCATCTTCTGAGTGTCTCTAGGCTCTGGATTAAAGGGTTGAGTGGTTTTCTGCTAAAAGGCTGTCCCTGAAGGGCTTGAACGAGTGGTTCGCCCAATGTGGGATGCATACCTGCAGGAAATTTACTCTCCTTCCCTGATCCTAAGTCTAGGTCCATTCATTGGTATCAGAGCCACGGTTTCGTTTTTGATATTATCCATTCCATGCGCTTGATAGGTGAATCCAGTGCTGAGAAGATCCTCACACACCATGACAGATCCAGAAATTCTCGAAGCACCCATTTCTCTTGCCCCTTCTTCTTCATCCTCAGCTCTTTCAGAATTTCGTGTTTCAAATGCTTCTAAGATAGATTATCTCTATGAAGTCTCTCTTAGCGATGAAACCAAGATCTCAGAGACTCAGCTTCCTCTGATGAACCCCTATTCAGCTTTGGCTAAACCCACCTCATCATTCTCACCTATCCGCTCCATTCGTCAACTCATTCACCAGACCCCGAAGCAAGTAAAGGAGTACGTTCAGTCCTCAAAGTTCGACCAGCATCCAATTCCAGCTACTGAGAAAGAGTATTTTGTTACTCTCCAAATCCCTCCAGAATTTCCCAGACAATGGGTCTAACATGGATATTCTCATGTCCACTATGGAGCCGTTCGTCTTGCTCTCACCTTCCATGGTCGAAAAGGCTTGCCAGTAGTAGCAAGAATCGCGTTGTTAGATACCAGGTTTCTACAATACCAGCATGCTTGCATTGGTACTGTTCAAACCACTCTGAATGCCGGAACAGTCTTTGTAACTCTGTATCCAAACTTCAACATCGCTCTTTCAGACCCCCAACTTCTCTCTTTTCTGAAAGTTCAAGTACAGCTCACTAGAGCCCCCCAAACGGCTGAATCTGTAGCTGCAACCTTGCATTACCAGATGGTTTATCGAGTGCAGAACCATGCTCTCGATCTCAACTTCAACAATGGTAATGAAGACGCGTTGTTCATCTCCATGCAGAATGATCAGGCATCCTGCATCCATGTCCCCCGACAAATCCCAAAGGATACGTTGGCCAAGCTTCTTCCAGAAACTTGGATTACCAACTATGAAAAGCTACACCAACATAACAAGCCGCTCCAGTCCACAGACTCAGAATTCGTACGGAAAAAAGATGGAACTGTTTCCATCAAATTTGGCAAGGAAAAGGAAGAAGGTCCCTCCATCTTCCAGACCATCCTCATGATCGAGCCATGTGTTCCAGAATCCATTTCCGAACCAGACCCAAAAAAGCATGTTCGACACTTCAACGGTGAAGGACATCCAGTCCATCACTATAAAGACAATTATGGTCATTGTTTTTGGGATCCTTTTTGCCAATGTTCCTACTACATAAATTCTCCTGACGAGGTAGATCCCCATGCAAGATCTCCTCCACGACGGAAAAAGCCCAAGGACAAGATGTATCAGAGGTACTTAGACGGAGATTCCTCCGTAGGTACTCTTGGTGAGTGTGATAAATACCAGTTCATGGTATCTTATGCACCACCTCCACCACCAGAGTTCAATACTACATCCCAAACCTCGCCAGATCCACCAAAATCACCTCCACATTCTCCTCCCCAGAAAAAACAAGCTCTCTCTCCATTCTATAAGCCAATCCTCAAATGGGCTAAGAAACACTCTTACCCCCTCGAAGTTCCAGCAGAAATACCACCCACTTCTTCTATTGCCATGTTCCAAGATACTGACTTTCCTCCTCTTGTCAAGAAAAGTTCTAAACTCTCATTCCCTGCTACAGAAGAGTTTATTGACCCACATGGTAGATATCGCCATGTTCCCAAAATACCTACTCCCACGTACGTGGATGAACATGGAAGACAAAAGAAAACCCCCTCTTGAAGCCGTTCGAATCGCAATCGAGACTTTGTTGGCACAAAACAATGCCTTTAAGGCTATCGATTCCAAGATCGGAAATGTGCAACAAGATCTCCGAAGATATGATGAAGGTACCAAGAAGATACTTTTCGAGTTCCGAGAAAAGGCTTGCTTCAAGCCTTGGAATCAGGACAAAAGCTTGGGTACCACTATCTTGAAAGTCCAAAACCAGAAATAGACAAACTCAAGAAGCAAATTCAACTTCTTGAAGAGGGAAGGTTTAGACCTTTCGATCCATTAGCACCACCTGTTCAAACTGGGTATGTATCCCCAGCATCACAAGTGTCTGTTTTTGCCAATATCCCAGAAGATCCTTCCAAAAGAGACTCAGACATACGAAGTCGTCTCAAAGCCTTGAAAAAGGAAAAAGGGAAAGAGAAGACACCACCTACAGAATCAAGCTCAATTGTTATAAGAGAAATGCCAGACCAGATGATGTTATCAAATCCATTAGAATCCTTTCTGAAGGATTTGGGTAAGCAAGAAGTTGATCCTATTACCCAACAGCCTGAGCCTGATCCTGTCATCTCAGAAGAGCATGTTTCGTTCTCCGAACAAACTTCTTCCTCTTCATCGATTCGTATCTACTTATTCCTCTTCATCCTTTTCGGATCAACTTAGTTGATTCTCCCCTTCTGTTCCACCAAACTCACAAATATTCATGGCCGATACTCTTTCGGATTACGATATGCAATCAAACTATTCTGATCCAGAATTTGGACAGACAAGTAATCCCACCAGAAACAATTCAGCCAGACATGTATCCATGGCATCCAAACAATTCTTCTCCATTGATGATATTCCCTATTCAAAATGGCCACATAGACTTGAAGAATTTCATACTTGGTTGAGTACACAGTCCATCACCAACCATGATATGAATGATGTCCTTTATAATTTTGTTACAAGGTTCACAGGGAGCCTTAAATTTTGGTGGCAATCACTCACAGAACAAGACCAGCTTACGTTCTTGTTATCACCCAGTTTCTATCATGCCCTTAATTTTCTATACCATGTTTTTGTGGGAACACCCGGAGATCTCAAAGAACTCAAAAGGAGGGAATTCTTTGAAAGAAGATGCTGCTCCCTTCAGAAAAAGCATCTTGATAAGCATTATCGATTAATGCTTCAGCTTTTTTACCAGATTGGTGCAGATCTAAACCTAAAGCATGTCTTCCTCACTTCCATTCCAACAGAGCTTACCCAGATGGTGGAAAGATCCTTCTTTGGAAAGCAAAGAAGAATACAAGACGTTCCTTGGGAGAAATCCAGCAAGAAATCCATCTATGCCTGGAAGAGTTATGCTTAAAGCGCCGAATGGTCCGAACATACATCACAAATGACAAGCGTCTTGAATCAGCCTGTTCCCATCAAAAGTTAAAGATCAAATGTTCCAAACAAGATTGTGATGGTACTTGCGGCCATTATTCCCGGAAAAATAAGCACTACAAGAAGTACTCGATTAAAAAATCCAAGCATGGCTCCAAGCATTTCCGGAAAAAGAAGAAATGGAGATACCTACGCAAAAGAAAAGATCACACAGGCCATAAGAAATCAAGTCGTTGCTACATTTGCAACAAGAAAGGACATTTTGCCAAAAATTGTCCTCAGGCGAAAAAAGGTCAGAATCATCTGATTGAATGCGAAACAGGTATGTCCCTTGAAAATGATGACATTGAATCCTTATTCTCTGCTGACGAAGAGCCAACGGAACAAACTCTTTGTGTTATTCCCTTCTACCAAACTTCCAGTGAAAACGAGTCTGATGAATCAGAATCTGAAGATATTTTTCACATATCTCCCACATCTTCAGAACCAAATCTTGACATATTCTCAAGTCAAACTCACTGTCCCCATTTCCCTGTCAAAATTTTCACTTCAAAGTACGCCAAGCCTATCAATGTTATTGCTCTCATTGATACCGGAGCAAGTTCTTCCATTCGGATACTAAAGTTCCGCTCGAAGAATATTGGACTCCTCATATCAGATATTTCAACTCTGCCGCTGGAGATACTTTCTCCTCAAGTGTCAGAACCACTCCAATTACTATCCAGTTTTTTCCCGAATGCTCCATAAAAGCAAAAATCTTTGGATCAAACCTCCCCAACAAAGATTTGCTAATCGGGTGGGACATTATGACTCAAATATCTCAACTCCGCATTATTCCCGGAAAGGGTCTTAGATATAAAAATCATTTCTCTGAGTTTGTTGATATCCAGAGACTCTTTTCCATCCAGATGAGTCTGTTAGATCCGATCATGCAAAAACTGTTAGAATCATGCTCGGAATCCCACTCAGAATTTGCTCAAAAATGTTCTCATCCTTTATGGGAAAATCCAGAATTCTTTGTCCGCCTCCCCTTCTAGAAAAATGAAGACATCAACCCAACAAAGGCGAGTCATGCGGGAATGAAGCCAGAACACCTGGCTTTAGCTCAAAGAGAATGCTCAGAGTTATTGCAACAAGGCCTTATTGAAGTTGCTGATTCTCAATGGGCTTGTGAAGCCTTTTATGTCAATAAGCGCGCCGAGCAGAACAGAGGAAAAATGAGACTGGTGATCAACTATCAACCTCTTAATCTTTTCCTCCAAGATGATAAGTTCCCTCTACCATCTAGAGATTCTCTCTTTAGTGGTTTAACCAAGGCCCATATCTACTCCAAATTCGACCTCAAAGCCGGATTTTGGCAATTGGGCATCCATCCTGAAGACAGATCCAAAACAGGATTCTGTATCCCAAACCAGCACTTTCAGTGGAAAGTTCTTCCTTTTGGCTTAAAGGTTGCCCCATCCCTTTTCCAAAAGGCCATGTGTCGCATTTTCCAACCCATCCTGTCAACTGCAGCAGTGTATATCGATGATATTTTGCTCTACAGTCCTGATGAACAGAGCCACTGCCAACTCCTAGAGAAATTTGCAGAAATCGTGAAAAAGCATGGCATTATGCTTTCTCAAAGGAAAATGAATATTGCCCAGACAGAAATTGAATTTCTTGGTATGCACCTCAACAAGGGTACATATTATCCAGGGCCACACATAGCACAAGAATTATTGAAGTTTCCTGAAAAGGACTTCACGAAAAAACAAGTTCAGCAATTTCTTGGGATAATCAATTATCTCAGAGTTTTTGTCCCAAACATTGCAAAGCTTCTGATTCCTTTGCAGTCCATGTTGAAAAAGAACTCCCCACCTTGGGGAAAAATCCAGATCAAGCGATTCTTTGCCGAGCTTAAAGAGATCATGCAGAATCTCCCACCATTACAAATACCATCAACGGGCAAAAGGATTCTTCAGACTGACGCCAGTGATGAATACTGGGCAGCCGTCCTATTTGAAGAAATTGATGGTAAGAAACACCCTTGTGCTTACAAAAGTGGAAAGTTTTCCCAGGCTGAAATGCATTACCATTCCACTTTTAAAGAAATCCTAGCAGTAAAAAATGGAATCAAAAGGTTTGAATTTCATCTTATTGGCCATCACTTCCTAGTCGAATTAGACATGGCATCTTTCCCGCAGATGACCAAGTTCAAACAGAAACAGATTCCAAATCCTCAACTGCTTCGATGGTCTGAATGGTTTTCAAAATACTCTTTTGAAACCAAACACATTCCGGGGAAAAAGAATGTTCTTGCTGACTTTTTGTCAAGACCCAAAGCACCAGCTGAGATCAACATGTACATCAAAAGGCCTGCCTTTCATAAGCTCCATTAATGTGTCAAATACAAAATTGAGAAAATTAAAGATTCGCCAACCCAGAAATATCCCCAGGAGATTATTCAGCAAATCCAGAATGACAGTCTTACTGAGAACATGGAGAACCTCATGTGGGAATGCCACACAGACCTTTTCAGATTCAATGGAGGTTCGATTCTTTATCCTTTCGGGTTAAACTTGAATTATCCTTTTATTCATCCTCTTGTCTGGAAGGAAGATGATTTCCCTGATCAGCTCAAAACGCTATTATGGTACTTAACCAATAAGTACTTGATAGCCATTGAAATTCCCACCAGAAGATTCATTGCCAATCTCACCAGGATATTCATGCTCGGAAGAAACGTCGAAAAAGAATGTGATAGAAATCTTTTAGATTTTCTAAACTGGTTCTATCATCCTACATGCCGGAGACGGGACTTAGAAAAAGAACTAAGAACCATGACACCGAACCCCGAAGTTCACACCATCTTGTTTTTCAGACGTCCATGGAATTTTTTTAGAAATAATGGCGGTATTCTCGATGCACCACTCGAAATAGGAACCACAGCCTATAAACCTCACTCGAACAACCGAGAAGCCAGGATTCACAAATCTTATCCAAGATCTGTTAGATCCTGTGAACATGAATACCGAGAACTTCAGAGAATTCTATGCCAAGAAAACAAGACCATTCCTGCAGATATCTGGAATAATGTACCCACTACGTGGGATCATTATGACCTAGCACCTGGAGCTAAGGACGCACTCGAACAATACAGACAAGCTGCATCGTCCCAAGAGCATGAAATGACAAATGAAGATGACATTGTCCAGTCCACTCAAGACCCCTATGCACGCTTTGGAGGTCCTTTGTCTCATAATCCCTACGAACAGGGACCTTCGTCCTCATCCCAACATATGGACACAGCCTACTATGCACAGCCCTCCAACTGGCCTCAGCCAAGCTTTCCTGACAACACTACTGATTGGGCAGCAGAAGAAGCATCCCATTGGGCTCATGAAGCATCCTCATCTCAAAGGCTGAACCAGATTCTTTCACCTCAAGACCTTGAAGCCCTCCAGCAGAAATATGAAGCACATCTCCTAGAAGACAGTTCAGATGGCGACTCAGTATGTAGCTATAATGCTCGTGATGGACGAGATCGTTGAAATCCGTACAATTTCACTGTAGCAAAGTACTGTTCACTTTTACTATAGCACTAGGCTAGGGAATGTACTGTTCACAGTACAGTTACTGTTCATAGTGTGTGAATAATTCCCTCCCGAAGAGCTTTCGGTGCCTCTGTTTGTTTCTGGACCCGTGAGTTGGTCCCTGTGTGTCCTTGTTTACCTTTATTTGCCTATATAAGGCATGGTTGTTGTATCGTTTTGGGCAGAGTCCCCTAAAGAAAGGAGTGTGCTTTGTGAAAACCCTCTATGGCTTTCTAAATCTCTCTTCTTCTCCAGCCTGGTAGGATCCTTCGAGAAATGCAGCTTGGGTAGATTAGAAACGTTTCCATCCTGTCATCTTCTGAGTGTCTCTAGGCTCTGGATTAAAGGGTTGAGTGGTTTTCTGCTAAAAGGCTGTCCCTGAAGAGCTTGAACGAGTGGTTCGCCCAATGTGGGATGCATACCTGCAGGAAATTTACTCTCCTTCCCTGATCCTAAGTCTAGGTCCATGAACTATATGTTATGCAATTATTAATAATTTTTTTTTTCAGGGATAAAATTAGCCCATAATTTTTAATGCGATAAATGACTAAATGAGTCATAAAAATTTAGGTGTCAATAGATATCAATTTTATCTTGATCTGATTTGCTATTGTGTGGTTTAAGTTGACTTTGTTTTTGTAAAAGTAATCCAAATAATCTGAGATGGATTAGGTTCATATTAGAATATTGCATGCTTTAGGGTAATTTGCATATTTAGACTAAGCATTTTATTTATTTTGATTTTTTGAGATAAAAAATACCAAAAACATAAATTTAGGACGTTAGATTTTCCTTGCACTAATTTAAATTACATATTTAATTATTTGCAATTTTATTTTCTAATTTCTTATAAGTTTAAATGTTTTTGTTAGATAGATTGCATTTTAGGGTTATAGTAAGATTACCTAATTCCTAATACAAATTGAATAGAACATTAATCTAGCTAGATAATCCTTGCATTTTTCTAATTTTAAATATCATGGAAAATACAAAAAACTGCCTTAGAAATAATCAAGATATCATCACCATCAGTTGCCTCTCTCTTTTTTTCTTCCCCAAATAGTTGGGCATGTATAATATACCGGAAGTCCACACCGATTGCTTTCTTTTCCTTGTTGCCCATTGAATATCTCGAATGGTCTTATGCAAATGCATAATGCAATTTTGATATTTTTTTTATTAGGAGTTAAAGATTAATCCCTAATTTTCTATGCAATAAATAACTAATCGGATTGCCAAAATTTAGGTGTCAGCAGGTGATTATTAGCATTTTTAGATTTCATTTGAACTTTACTGGTTTCAAAGAAAATGTTTTTCACTTGCTATCCTGATTTTGATAAAGGTTCTCATGCAAGTTGATCTTAAAACAATCTTCTATATTGTATGTCTAAACTTCCCCGCATGACATATGTAGTATAGATTGGTTGGTATTTTGCTTGCTAAGTTTTATACTCACTTTTGGTGGATAATTATTTTTCAAATCAGTAGACATGCCTCTACTATTTGTGCCCCCCATTACCCTCTATGATGCCTTGATAGATTTCGTGTGGCAGTAGATTGAGCTGCACAACCTCAACTTTCATGATACCACTTTTATTTGGGTCATCACAATACTAACAGTCAATGTTGGCCTCTCATTGGGCCCGGTGTTGATCGGGTTTGTTGTCGTCTACGCCTGGATCAGTGGGCATATGGTGGGACCACTCCCACTCCTGGACAATGATGGCGATAGAGATAGTTGGGTTGAGTTGGACGAGGGTTGGAGGATGAGGATAACATTTCTGGAAAGACCAGGCAGTGGGGTTTGGGACATGTAGGCAACCTTGTAGATAGACGGAATTGTTGTTGGAGTGATACAGTTAGTGAAATTTGGCACAATCCGAAGTATGAGCATTTTTGGTCGATCCCTATTGTACCCTACTTAGGTCGCCAAAAGTATATAAATAAAAAGGAAATGAAGTTGCCTAGTTTTATCTTCCTGCATGCATTCTTTGAATTTCATATGTCTTAGGTTATTATTGGTCTAAATACGCTTCCGCATGCTTAAAAATTGGAAAGAATTGGAAAACCACGTTAGTCGTAATATTCCGGGCATCACATATAGATATCCAAATTCTAATCTAAAAAGAAAACGATCATTGACTACTTCATTTTTTTTTTAACAACTAAAACCAAACATTAATTTAAAAAAGGATAGAAGCATTTATTATGTATTTAGACTAGTTCTCATGTGTGCATGCAACTTAATTCTAAATGGTACGGTAAATTTTATTTGTAATTCATTTAGTAAAAGATCATTTAGGATTAAGATGAGAACCATCATATACCTGAAATATATAGGTTGAAAGTGTACATAATGATGATAGCATTCCTAAATCATTCTAAATCATATTGGCAATTAAGAAAAATGAGACATAAGGTTGTTATTTATGCGTGAAAAAAGAAAAGAAAAAGAAAGTGGAAGGTTACTCAATGAATGATATTGCTTATAGCAAAAATAATTTTAGAAAGCAAAAAGTGTGGTCAATAGTGCTTTTGGCTTAAAAACGTTAACTTTGCATCACATCTGTAGCCGTGTCATCAACTCAATCCTTATGTTCACGTAGTGGAGGAGATAAGGTCAAGTTCATTTAAAATATGTACATGCATTATAGGCCATATATGTACTAGATTTTCACAAAGATCTACAAAATCGGCGACAATAGACATTATACTTTTTGTAAATAGAGATGAATATGGATATAGATAAAAGATTTCATGAGTTAGATAAAGCAAATAGCTATGGACGTAAATGAAATAATAAGATAATTGTTACTAATCTACCTTAGTTATTGAACTTGAATTTAAATCTTCCTCGTATCATCTTCATTCAAAATATGTGATCGATTCCAATCTATGAACATTGTTGCCACTGGCAAAATGTGGGGTTACCACCATTTGTGCATTAAAATGCTGATATAGCAGGCCATCAATAAGTCTCAATTCCTGGAGAGAAAATTTACAACATCAAAGGAAATTAACAAATTTAATATCTTCCTATTGTTGTGTACGGGTATTGAATTTTTTGCCTATTGCCAAAAAGAGATATTAGTAGTAAGTAATTTCTATGTGGTAATTTTCATCAAATAAGCATAATGGATGATGCTTGTCCTTAGGGAAAATTATCAAAAAAGTTATAACTTCTTACAGTTTTACCAATTTAATCTAACCCTTTTAACTATACCAATTGAATCATTATTTTTTTCACATTTTATCTATTGAATTTATCCAATCACTTTTGGGTAGAAATCGATGATATGGATGCCAACCTTTTCTTTTTCATTTTTTTCTTTTCTTATCTTTTCCTTCTTTTCTTTTCTTTTTTTAGTGGCTAGCGAGGGTTGTGGAGAATTCTTAATAATATATATATTTTTAAAAAATTGTATTTTTCATTTGCTTCTCTTTTTCTTCTTTACTTTTTATTTTATGGTGCCTGGCCACCCTTGCTGCCACAATAAAAAAAGAATATGAAAAAGAAAAGGAGAAGAAAAGAAAAGGCCAATGTTTATATTAATGATTTTTGGCCAAAATTGGCCAAATGAATTCATGTGGCAAAAACTTGAAAGGTTGAAAACTCAATTAATATAATTGAAAGATATATGATTGAATTGATAAAATTTTAATGGGTTGAAGACTTTATCGATGATTTTCCCCAACCTTATAATTTTTCGACAAATCAAATTAGGAGGGGAAAATAAACACTTTTTTTTGGGTAATATTCATCAACATATCAACATCCTTCAAGTTTTTTTTTTTTTTTTTTTTTTTTTTAAATGGGGAGATTTTGGAAAGGTGCTGCTTTTAATAAACTCATTTTCTTCTTTGCCATAAATACCATTATATTATTTTGAGTTTTTGGAAAGATAGACTACTTAGATATAAGTCCTATTAAAACCCCATAGACAAGTGATATAGTATATCTCAATATCCACTCTCACATGTAGACTGAACTGAGAGTGACACGTGAATTAACAAACTAGGAACTACAAATTCGTAATAAATATGGGGCAAAACCAGATATTGTATCACATGAAAAAAAAATATTCGTGAAATTAAGCAAAACAATGCAGTTTTTATCTAAAACCATTTACATTAAATTACTCTCTATGATATGCAAGATGGTTCGGGATGATTATATAGCCACGTTAGCAATATCAAGTGAGACTTGAGTGAGATGACTTGATTGCATTTTTACTTAAAGGTTCAATGTAAGGATTTAGGATTAAATTGAAATTCGTATAATAAGTCTAAAATTGAAATATCATTTAAAAGAAAATTGGCACTGAAATAATCTTTTAAAAAATTAGTTGGTCGTAAAGTCACAGCAGTAGTGAAATTAAAAATTTGATAAATAATGTTGTCAACTAAAAGCAAAAATTACAAAGCAAATATTCTTCTTTTGCCACCTTTTTTCTTTGCTTCGTTAAGACTCAACCAAAATCATGGAGCAAACACACACACCCTTGCATTCCGAATAATTTCATTTAAAATTGCAAAGATCAAGTTGCTTTCCTTAAAAAGAAAGCCAAAAAAGGAAGTGAGGAAAATTGTCTTCACCTCTCATCCTTAGCTTCTCTTTTGCTTCTTGTCTTATTTTCCTCTATCTTGAGATTAAATATTAAAGCTAGGAGTTTTGTAAAAATGTCTCAATTAAGGAAAATCAATCATTCAACAATGTCATTTGAAACATAAATTGTGCATCATCACAATCTGAAAATTGTTAGTACCAAGAAATAGATCACTTATGCCACAACTAGTCATCCATTTACGTGATTGGCCAAAACTGCATCATGATTATTTACAACAATGTCATGTTAAAATTCTTTGGTAAACTAAGTTGTCAAAATTATTAAAGTAGTCAATATAAAAAAAACCATGACAAATGATTGTTCATAAAGATTGGGCACTGACAGTTATGCTTTCCTTTATCTCTTCTAAAAACAAATGACGGATAAAACAAATTATAAAAAAAAATTGAATAAGAGGATTTATTAGAGGCGTGGAACATGATAAATTTGTATAGCTATGTTGATAAATTGATAAGAAAAAAAGAGCGTGTAGAAATTATGCGATTAACTAAAACGTCACCAAACAATCATATATAAATTTACATGTTAATGAAATGTTACCTTAAACCCAAATTACATGCGGCGCAAAATTTAGAAAATAAAATAAAAAGCGAAAGTTATTTTTTATACAAAAAAAAGATTAAAAAAAATACAAACAGAGGTTGCCAATTTCTGGTTTCTCCCCTTTTCACTTTCCCTCCTTCTCTCTCCTTCGATTTTCCGCTTTCCTGTTTCCGCCACCCCACCGCCAGCAGCTCCGCCTAAAACCCCGCCGGCGAGCGGCGGCGACGACGACGGACGACCCGGCGGCGCTCCGGCCGGCCCCGAGAGGCTCATCAGAATCGGTCGCCAAATCATCCCAAACCGAGCTCGCTACTGGGTCCGATCTTTTTTCGGCTTTTTCCTCCGAAAATCTCTCGACTTCCGCGCAAAACCGGCGGTCGTAGCCGGCGCGGGGGTCGAACTGCGGCGGCCCCGTCCCTCTAAGCTCCGGGCACCTTCAGTGTGAGTCCCTCTCCCGCCCCTGTAATCGTCCGACAATGATTATTGTATGTTTGGTGGTGTATGCTGGCCACTTGCATAAGCAGACTGATCTTCATTGTAAACGGTCCGTGGCACTGGGCTTGAATGTAAGCGAGTATTTTAGTTAAGGAATTTAGTGGGTAACTTTCAAAAGTGGTGCTGAAATTGAAATTCACAGTAAAGATTAGTTTTTTCTTTCTCTCTTTTTTGGTTGTTGTATGTGTCGATATTAGGCCTTGTTTTTTTGGGGATTCTGTTGATGTGATTATGTTTCTCTTTGGATTGTTTTATACAGTCAAGATGGATAGTGAGGGGATTTTGGTGACTTCTATGGAAGATGAGGGTGCGGTCGGTGTGGAGGTCGAAGATGGTCAGGCCACAGTAGGAGAACCCGTACTGACTGAAGAAGAAAAGCATGAAGAAGGGGAGGGGTTGCAGGAAGAGGAGGAGGAGGGGGGAGAAGAAGAAGAAGAAGAAGATGATGACGATTATGATGGCGATGGCAATGGCGATGGCGAGTATGTTTTCCAATTCGGAAGTGGAATGGACCCACTAGATTTCACAAAAGACGACAATTCTGGACTCCAACCTTACCAGCAATTTGAGCGCCTTGAGTATGAAGCATTGGCCGAGAAGAAATGGAAAGGCCTGGATAGCTCTCAAATGTATGGAGATTTTCATTTTGTTTGGGCTGGATGTTACTGAGTTTTGCCATGATTTGTGCTTATGTTACTGACTGTCTTCCTTCTTGTGCAGTGTTTTGGAAAGATGTGCGAAGAAGGCTCGGGTGGAGGACAATCCTGGAGCGACCTTTGAGGAGATTATGGAAGCAATGAACTATGGTTCGCGTAGAAAATCAAAAAAGGTTGGGTTTATCACTGGAATTGACATTCAATTAGTGAAAATTTAAATCTAATTCATGTAAAAGCAAATGCAACTGGAGCTTATTTACATTTAGATGAAATGGGATCAATAATAGGTAGAAGAATTTTCAGTGAATTTTGAGAGTGGGGAGATATTATGCTAGCATCCAGTTGGTGCTTAATCTTTGGGGAGGTCCTATATGTGTAGTCTAACACCGATGCAATTGTGGTGTTTCTGATTATTGAGTTTATTGTTTTTTTTTTTGGCGAAATAGGGATTGTGTGTTTTGACTTAGTCCATAATGGAATGTATCTTTGAGGAATTGCATATTGTATCTTGTTTTTTGAGGGACATGATAGATGGTATTATCATTATTGTAGTCAATATTGATATTCTTATGCTGGAATGGTTGCATTTGCCTCTAGTGGCTACTTCTCATATGGCTGCAACCAAATGATGTATCTTGCTGAAGCTCTATTAAGAATGTTCAACTACCCAGAGTTGAGGGCCATCCAGGCAATACTACTGCGGATAACAAAGAGATTGGTGTATGTAATTTGTTTTTATCGTCATGCAGACTAAGAAGAGGGGTAGGAGAAAAGGGTCAAGAAATAAGCTTAGTTCGGAAATCACGCGAATGCTCGGTGATGCAACTCTTCACTATGCCCGTGGTAATTATGATGAGGTAAGTTCTAGAGAGAATCCTTTTATTATCTGTTCATAAAATCCCATGAAGGTCATGGCATTTTACTATTGATCGGAGCAACTATCTTTTGATGGACATTTTGTAGGATTTTATGCAATAATCTGTTAAGGAAATATATCCAATTGTTCATGCCCTGTCTGCACGCGTGTTGAATTTGTTCATAAGTCTCTTTAGCTGCCAGGTTTTACAATAATATTACTAATCTTCTTTTCAAGCTTATTTGACTTCTGCAAGTCTCAAATTACAAAAGTACATTGAACTCTCTCCAGCTTTATTATAATTAATTCCTTTGATCTTTCTTAAAAGTTTGTGGGGAAAATTATGTCATGTCTCCTTTGGTTCTCTGTAAAGTTGAGTCAATTAGTCTTTTGGTCGTTTAACATAGAGTATGTCATCAGGTAACCGATTTTGAGATTACTGCTCGTATTTTATGTAAGCTAAAGTTGTTTACTGCTGGACCTTTTCTACATTCTATTTTTCATCTTTTGCATACATTATGTGGGTGAGGACATGTTCTATCTTTTGTAAGATGGTTGCAGCCTTATGGTTCAGCAGATTGATTTAATCAACATACTTATTTGGGTTGTTTTCTTTTTCAAAATTTCAGGGCATATCAATATCGAGTCAAGTGGTCAGGCTAGCACCAAATTTGCCTGATCCATATGATACATTAGGAAGGATTTATGATGATCTTGGCAATGACAAAAAAGCAGTGGACTTTTACATGATTGCTGCACATCTTAAGCCAAAAGATTCTTCAATGTGGAAGCGTCTCTTCACCCGGTCCTTGTAAGCTTTTGGTCGTCCCTATTTTCATCAATTCATTGCATAGTAGGGCTTGTACCTGGTTAGTATACTTATGTATATGAGTACATCTGTTGAAGTTCTTTGCTGATGCTGGGATGGATACTTAGACTTAACTATTTTTAGACTAACTAGGCGTTATGGGCAACATTTGAGTTTCCTTTCAAAACAAAGATAATATATTGATTTGTAAAATATCATTAAAATTTGGGGTAACTTTGCATGCTGGTATTTTTAAGCTTTTGAAGATTTTGGGTGTCGAAAGCCCAAAAACAAAAAACAAGAGGTTGCCTATCTAGTGTTAAAACTAAAAACAATGCAATAAATTAAAGGCCAGCAAAAACGCAATTAATTATTGGAGTGGCAATCTTTCCAAGCTCGGGGATTCAAAAGGTTGGTAGGGGAATGGTTTACCTTAGAGGTAAGTAATGCGGTGGAAGGGGTGGTTAAAGTGAAGACAACGGTGTTGGCTTGACTAGTGCAGCCATTGGTGAGTATTGTGATTAAGCGAGCGATTGAACAATAATATAGACAGAAAAGAAAATAAATTGGACACTAGATTTACGTGGCTCAGTTGTAAAGACTTATGTCCACAGGGAGAGCAGCAGCGAATTTCATTATAGATCAAGCGATACAATGAGATTACACTCTCAAGTCACTCAAACACTCTCGGTGTTTCCCAAACCCCAATTACACCAAATACACTAATCTTTCTTAAATTTAAATCACGAATAAGTTTTGCTGCACAAGAAACCCCAGCGCCTACGAACGTATAGAACACCCACGACATTCAAAGTAAACGGCGCTTCAATATGTGGCTTCGCTCTCAACACATACGTAGGGTTCTCTTTTCTTTTAAACCGACTTCACGCGCACGCCAAAAAAGGAAATCGTGTGCCCGTGGTCAAATAGTTGACCTTAGCCCACCAACGTTGGATTCACGCGTACATGCAAAGAGCTTCCCCTTTCTATTTAGCCCACCAATATTGAGTGTGCGTGTGTGCCCAAAGTCAAACTTTTGACCTTGGGCCCACCACTTTAACAAATCTTCACGTGCAGGGCTTCTTCCTTCACTTCTTCTGCGTAGAGCTGCAGCGACGTCCCTCGAAGGAAAAGAGAAACTTCAGCGGCTTCACTCTAAAGGGAAAAATTCCTCCTTTTAATTATTTCCTCCTTTGTGCAGCTTTAAGGAGTCCAGCGAATCGCATTTTTCCAAACGCTTAAACTCGAGTCATAATTTAACAGTGAGAAGTCAATTGGGTGAAAATATTGTCATTCAGAAAGGCTGAATACAATTTTTTCTTGGCATCAAATTTTGATGTATGTCTGAAAGTGCTTATGAGGTGATTTGATTTAACGCCTCATGTACCTAGTGACTTTGAGAACAATCGACCTCTGTTATCTATAAATCTGTGTGCCTTTAGGGTCTCTGTGGTAATTTTTTGCTTTAATTGTAGTGTTATTGATTTCCTGCTCTTCTGTACACAGAGAACAAGGAAACAATGGTCAGGCAAGGTATTGCCTCTCTAAAGCCATCACAGCAGACCCAAAAGATGTTTCTCTACTGTTTCACCAAGCATCACTGCATTCAAACCTTGGAGATTATCAAAAGGCTGCGGAGTTGTTTGAACAGATACAAAAGATATGTCCTGAGGATGTTGAAGCTCTCCAGACTGGGGCAAAGGTTTCTAACTTGTCTCGGATGAGACATTTTCTCATAAGATAAATTCTTGATTCGTGTGCTTGGAAATAGACTCGTTAATTGTAATGAACCCTTGTTGGTTGTTAAAATAATAGGTATTTTAGTATCTATCTTTTGGGCTTGGATTTTGTTTGGTTAATTTGTATGGTTGTTTTTACTTTCCGGTGCTAATTTGATGGTTTATGTACTTTATGAAAGTCAGGCTTCCTGGGCTGTATTTACATGGTGATGGATGGTTAGTTTGTGCATTGGTGTGCATCTAGGGCATGCATCTTGTGCAGGTTGGAGTAGAAAACTTATATCTTGTTAATTCAAGGGCAATTGCTACTTTCTACTCGAGGGTGAGGATAGGTTGTATGTGTAAGGTTCTTTTCAAAATATCATGCAGAATTGCGTGAGTTGCCCATGAGTTGCACGATATGCAAGTCTGATGTTTGCAATAGTTGGTCCAGGATCTAAACTTTGCATCATTTCATTGAGGAGGTTAGTTCGTGGTGAAGACTAAACTCAAAAAGTTTTTGGTACAACCATCATATAAGGAAACTGTTTCTGGGATATATGTATGGTTCGATTAGAGTGGGGATCTAGTTTTCTGTACATTTTGCTTCACATTGTGCTGATTTCCTTTACTCATGAATTTAATACCAGATGTTATAACTGAAGAGGTCTCCTAGTAGGTTTTTCTCACACTATCTGGTTGTTTCTTGAAGCTTGGAGTAGCATTTGCAGTAGATATAGTCACTTGCTAGTGTTTCCCATGGGATGATAGTTTGTTGGTTGATGACCATCTTGTTTCGATCCATTGAGAGTCACTGCTGATGTCGATTCTTCTTCCTAGAAAGCATTCTATTTTCTTTAGACAAATATCTAGACAGTGTTTATGAACACTTTTGTTTAAGCTTTAATTTGGTCACCAAATAAGTCTTGACCAAATTGTTGATTTTTGAGCAAATTTATGGTGGGACAATGGCCATAGATTACAAGATGAAGTAAGCATCAGATAGTGTCACTCCCTGTATGATTACAATTATGATGAATAATTATTTATCAACTTTTGTTTATTTTATGCCTTCTATAAAATCTGTTATGGACAGGGTGTCTCGCTAATATTCTGTGAGGTTGTGCTTTTGGGGAACATTGTTCTTATGTAGACATATGTTTTTCTAGAAATGTAACAGTTTCTTACTTTACTTTTTCAGTTGTACCTTAGATGTGGCCAGCTTGAGCATGCTATCAGCATTTTGGTTGAATATGTAGACAGTTATCCATCTGAAGCTGATTTGAGCGTGGTTGATCTGCTAGCCAAGATATACATGGAAAATAATGCATATGATAAAGCTATTCAGCCTTTTCATTCTCACAGCCAGAAAAAGCCACTCCCTGCAAATTTGGTTGTGAAAGAAGGAATTTGTCATCTTCATCTCAGAAATTCAGAGAAGGCAGAGGTGCAATGGCTATTGCTTTTTTTGTTTTTTTTTTTGCTAATTTTTTTGTGTATCTTTTGGTAATCCTATTACAGTTGCAGGGTTTGCTATCTCTACAACAGATGCTCATTTCTTGCTTACATTAATGCCAAAGGCCTGTGTTGATCAAATGTTATCATTGTGCTTGTTCTAATATTGTGTCGTATATGATGTTCAAATATTTGAGTTCTCTCAGGCTTTGTCCGTTCCAAGGCCTTTTTGACTTGCGCTTCTACCATATAATTGAGTTATTATTGGAGCATGTTGACGCCGTTGTTTGCAGTATTCAAACATCCATGGACCTAATGGATTTAAATTTGGTCTGATATAAGCCTGATGAAGGGTGCTTAAAGATGATGGATTGGATACTGTCATTTTTGTACTTTGGAAATTGGCAGAAGAGGGGGGAAGGAAACGTGAGGGAGAAAGAGGAGAGAGGGAAGAAGAAGACAAAAAGAGGATGTCACGTTAATTGATGGAAATTGTACGGATGATCTGAATGGGAGATCGCTGTGATTTGCACAAGGAATCTTACCACATAGGACCAAGCTCTTGACCATCAGTCGACCCCTTGATTCTTCAAGACAGTTGCTCTCATTCCCAGGAGAACAGCCCAAAAAAAATATATATATATCTACCACTTGCCCTACTTCAACGCTAATAATATTTAAAGTCATCTTCGCAATCACCATGAAGCTCAGCCTTGTTTACTTTCATATTTGCAACGAGGCGAAAGATATATGTGTTTGTATGCGACTAAAAGAGATATAAGTTAGCTCTCTAAACCTCATCGAACAAGCATGTCCTCATCGTCGACCTCCATCATCAACCCAAGCCTTAGTGAGGAGCAATGGGTGAAGCACATCCAAGACGCCCTAAATCACAGGATCGATATTGAGACCCCGGTTTCCGTCCACTGCGTGCCTAACTTTATCAGCTCCGCAAAGCCGGAGGCCTACGTCCCGCACCATGTTGCGCTGGGACCATACCACCACCTCCGGCCACAGCTCTACCAGACAGAGCACCCAAAGAGCCCGGTGGGCACAGGCAGCGCTGAAGCTCCCGGCATTCGATCGGACGGCTGGTTTGCTCCAAGCGGAGGAGGCGAAGATTCGCGCAAGCTACCAGCTGCACCCGGAAGTCGGCACGGACACTCTGAAATAGATCATGACCATCGACAGCTTGTTCTTGCTCGACCTACTGTACAGATACAAGTCACCCACTATCGGAATCAAGGAAGACTCAATTTGGGATGATGACCCAGACTCCACCGTCAAAGACGTGATGATGGTGGAGAATCAAATTCCGACCTTTGTGCTGAGGAAAATAATGTTGCAGACCGAGAATTCGATGAACGAAGTGAGAGAAAATGAAGAAGATGAGTCCATAGATAGGAAGCTTGGGGAGATGTTGACGAGGTTCTGCGAAGGGATATCACCTCTCCGGCTAGAAATGTGCTTGCCGTCTGAAGCCATTCAGCGTAAGCATTTGCTCGATCTCCTTTACAATCTCATCTTCGGAACAACAGGCCCAGATGCAGCACAGACGAAGAAGAATGAGCTTAGAAGTTAGTTCTCATTCCCCATGCCATGCGTTAGATGATATGGCCTCTTTCCTCCTCCTTTTGTTGTATCCGAACATTAGAAAAGTGAATAAAAGTACCTTTTTTTTTATCAACACAAGCATCAAAAGTCACTAAGGCATGATACACTAAGGTAATGTACGGCATTATCGACACCTCCAAGGATTTGAAGTTGCTGAGGGAAGCGTCCATTGTCTTGAACCGCCTGAATAGCGACAACAAGGTCGTGGAGCTCTTCAATGGGGTGTTCAACTCCATAGGCTCCAAAAGCACTGCGTCGGAGCTGGACGAGACGATTCGAGACGTCAACGAGTACTACAATAGCACTCGAAAGGTCAAGGCTTATAATCTCATGAGGAAGTACGTCTACTCTTCTTGGAAGTTTCTCACTGTGCTTGCCACCGTCGTCGTCGTGCTCATTTTGCTCATGGTTCTGCAAACATTTTGCTCTGTATTGAGTTGTCCTCGGTTATTCAACAAAGCATGAGCATCTGTATTGTTCATTGTGATATCCCGAAATTTGGCTCTATTTTGAAATATATGAAATGATTATTTCATCGACGCACTTATGATCATTTTACTCCGAATTGATTACTCACGAGTTAACTAATCTATTGGGTGATGCCGTATAGGGTTAAAATGTGAAAGACTAGGAAATTCAATTAGGGATAAATTGTTTGACCATTAAGATTGACAAGGGTCAATACTACGATGTTTTAAATTAATTAACGAACGGATATAAATTGATTTAACGGAAGTACGTAGTTGGTTTGCAGGTGATTCTGCACGATTACAATATTCGTATTTATGGTACGTAATTGAACTCCTGTGATTACATGACAACCGAATGTCGTCCATGATTTGAAGAGGCACAAATGTGGATTGAGAATTATCGACCACGGGTCAACCACGCGAGAACCCCTAAAAGCCATATGATAATTTACACTCCCGTTCAACCAAGGTCAGTTTCGTTCAAATTGGTGCAATCGATCCTTCGTTCATTCAAAGTGGTTATAACTTGTTGAAGCAACACGTCGACAAGGCATGCGCATATGGTGGAATATCACACATATGGCAGCGAGGATGGTAATGGTAGGACGAATTCTTTTGTTTTATGGTGTTCTTTTTGCTTGTCTTGTTGGATTTATGAGTTAATGTCTCTTTTGTCCGACAAAATGCATATAAGTTGTGTCCACTATGGAATTCTAATTAGATATTACTGCTGTTGGGATCCTACATGCTGTGATGGTGGTCCTTGTTTTGCAATTTCTTAATACTCTATTTTTGTTTTTTTTTTCTGGTTTATATTTTGTCATTGATAGTCAGAACTCACGGCCTGTCATGGAATTTAAAAGCCCACATAGATTCTCATAGGGAAAGTAGATAGACATTTAAAAAAAAAAACTATAATTACTCTAATATCGGTTCTTTGATGGAAAGTATTTAGAGGAGGAAATTTGGTGGAAGCACATTGAGACAAAAACAATTTGAGTCTACGTGTGCATGAGTTTACAATCAGAGTACGGGGGCATCTTGTTTTAAATAATTTTTGTGCGCACTAGTTATTAGGAACTCGAGGTGTCTTGTTTTCAGTTTTTGTGCACTATAATGGACGTAACTGTTGTAAAATATTGCGTTATGAATATATAATAGAGAAAAGATTGAGAAGAGAAAGCAAGTGAACACCAGAAATAGTAGAGAAAGCAAGAGGAGAGTATTATTTTCTAGTATCTCACAGTTGTATTTCTGTTGTGATTCTATTGTACATCAAAACTAAACTCCTATTTATAGGATAACAAGAATGTACTTATCATTAATATCAATGTATTAAATGATACATATACTGGATAGGGAGATGAACGTTCATTGTATAGGCAGATGTACTTAGAATGTATGATACAAATATACCATAATAAGTACATTAGATAAGATAAATATAATGAATATTCATTTATGTATTTCATAATACTTCCCCTTGAATATTCATTGTATTTATTATGAATGTGTATCGAATAATACCGCATCATTAAAAACATTAGGCCGGAAAAATCCAGTGGGACAAAAACTGAACAAAAGGGAAAAAGAGTGCAAAGCACAAACTTTATGATTTCTCTCTTTTATTGATGCATTAATTGCCTCGTTAAAAAATTTAAACTGGCAAAATCCTGTGGGAAAAAGCCGGACAAAAAAAAAAAAGTGCAATGCATATATAGTCATTGCTGGGGCTAATTAATCTTGTATCTTGTGAACTCGCCATATATCAATGTTGCAATGTATAGTTCATAATATCTCCCCCTTAATTGAGCCACGTAGCCACTGCTGGGACTAATCAATATTACATCTTGTGAACTTGCCGTATACCAATGCCATATACTAATTTCTCAAAAGTTGATGTTGGCAATGATTTGGTAAAACGATCTATAAGATTATTTATAGATTGAATATGTTTAACATCAAGTTGTCGACTTTCTTGGAATTCATGAGTATAGAAAAATTTCGGCGAGATATGCTTGGTCCTATCACCTTTGATATATCCTCCCCTAACTTGTGCAACATAAGCAACATTATCTTCATAAAATATAGTGGGAGAATTTGTAACTGGTTTTAAAGAACAAGAATTATGAATATGCATTATAATGGATCTTAATCAAACACACTCTCTTTCAGCTTCATATAAAGCAATAATCTCAGAGTGTTTAAAAGATGTAGCTACTAGCGATTGCTTCATAGAACGCCAAGAAATAATGGTGCCATTATAACAAAATAAATACCCGATTTGAGAGTGAGCCTTATGTGGATCAAATCTATATTCGGCATCAACATATCTAACTAAACCAGAGTTAGTGAAATTCTTGGAATAATATAATCCAAAATCTATGGTTCCTTGGAGATATCGGAAAATATGTTTAACTCCATTCCAATGTATTCGAGTTGGCTCAAAACTAAAACGTGCCAATGAATTTACCGCAAAAGCGATATCTGGTCTTGTACATTATGCCAAGTACATCAAAGTCCTAATTGCATTGAGATATGGTACTTCAGGACCAAGTATCTGTTCATTTGATTTTCTAGGACGAAATTGGTTCTTTTGAGATCTAGAGACTTTACAACTATAGGGGTGCTCAATGGGTGAGTTTTGTCCATGTTGAAGCGTTTAAGTAATCTTTCAACGTACGCTAATTGATGGACGGTTATTCTATTTGCTTTATGCTCAAGCTCTAGACCAATACAAAGTTTGGTTTTACCCAAATCTTTAACTTCAAACTCCATTTTCAAATATTCAGCAGTTTCAGCTAACTCTTTTAGAGTTCCAATTAAATTTATATTGTCGACATAAACTGTTACAATAGCAAATTCAATTTCTAATTTCTTAATAAACATGCATGGACAAATAGGATCATTCTTATACATTTCCTTAATTAGGTACTTACTTAGGCATTGATACCACATGCGACTAGATTGCTTCAATCCATACAAGGATCTTTGCAATTTTATTGAGAATAAATTGTGGGGAATGCATGCTTTAGGCATTTTGAATCCCTCGGGAATTTTCATATAAATATCAGAGTCTAATGAGCCATATAAATATGCCGTCACAATGTCTATAAGACGCATTTTCAATATTTCAAAGATTGTTAGATTAATGAGAAAACGAAATGTAATCATATCCATCACAGGTGAATATGTCTCATTATAATCAATCCCGAGTTTCTGGAAGAATCCTTGGGCAACGAGTCAGGCTTTATACCTGACAACCTCATTTTTTTCTTTTCGTTTTAGGATAAATTTCCATTTATATCCAGTGGGCTTTACATTATCGGAGATACGAGTTACAGGTCCAAAAATCTCTCCTTTAGTTAGAGAAGCTAATTTAGTTTTAATTGCTTCCTCCCACTTTGGCTAATCTTGTATTTGACGACATTCAATAATAAATTGCGGCTCACAATCATCATCTAAAATTTTATGAGCAACTGAGAATGCAAAAGCATCATTAATGATGATTTCATTTCAATCCTAAATTTCATTACAATATGTAATGAAATTCTCGATATTCCCGAGGCTAGTGTTCCTTTCATAGGTTTGCCCCTTTTCAGGGGTAATAAGCTCTTTAGGAGCAAGCACAACGTCAGCCTATTCTGAAGCGGATTCCTGATTCTTTCCTCTTCGTTTTCGAGGAGCAGTATCTTTTGATCTTATCGGTCTACCACGCTTCAAGTGCGGGGGATTTTGATCCATTTTAGCCTATCCTTCGAGAACAGCTATCCTAGCTGGAGCATTTGTAGCTGGAATGTGAGACTTCCTTACCTTAGTAGCATCATTAAATGCGTCAGGAAGTCTATTGGCCATAGCCTATAAATGGATTATACGTTGTACTTTGTTTTCATATTCAAGAGTCATTGAGTCTAATTAAAATAAATTTTTCTCATTCCATGAGAAAACCTTAACTAGTTTTTGTTTTGTAATAATGGAAGTTGTAGCTATCTCAATTGATGGAAACCTAGTCTCATTGAAATGACAATCTGCAAATCTGGCAATAAAAATATCACCAATAGTTGGTTCCAAAAACCTAATGATAGACGGTGAATTAAACCCAACATAAATGCCCAAATGGCATTGGGGAGCCATTTTCGTCCTTTTTGGCGATGCTACAAGCACATGTACTGCTATGTGAAATATCTGATTCATAACTAGTAACCATTTGAAGGGGAGATTGTAAAAGACTAGCAATGGGGCATAATCTTATTAGAGCTGCCACATGCAAAACTGCATGACCCCATGCTGTATCATTGAGATTCGTTCTCAATAATAGAGTACGGGTAATAATTTGGATACGTTTAATCAATGATTTTGCCAATCCATTTTGAGTATAAACATATACAACCGAGTGCTTAACCTCGATTCCGAGCGGAGCACAATATGTATCAAAACTCTTTGATGTAAATTTACCAGCATTATCCATTTTATGCTCTTAATTGGATAATTAGGGAATTGCACCCAGAGTTTTATAATCTGTGCAAGTAAACGTGCAAATGCGACATTGCGCGTAGATAATAGGTAAACATGGGACCATCTACAAGATGCGTCTACTAATACCATAAAATATCAAAATGGTCCACTTGGTGGTTGTATTGGTCCACAAATATCACCATGAATTCTTTGCAAGAATAAAGAATATTCAAGATTAACCTTTGTTATAGAATGTTTGATAACGAGCTTTCCCTATGAGCAAGTCTCACAATTATAATCTTTGGACAACAATACGTTTATATCCTTTAAATGACGTCATTTTGTATTTTGAATTATCTTACGTATCATTGAAGTGCCAGAATGACCAAGGTAACCATGCCACAATCCAAACTAATCAGGACTTACCAATCTCCAGGATGTGGTGGCATAGGTTTCAACAACTTTAATCATGACACAATACAAACCCATAAAAGAAACTTCTAGCTTCTCATGGATGGTCTTCAAGCCCATCTTATAAGAGGAAATGCCAATATATTCCTTATTTTGCACAGTCATACCATAGCGATGACAAATACTTTCATTAATCACCTTCTTTGGCTTCTTATTTTTGCTATGATTCAGGCCAAAGTTTGATTTTTTAAGGCGGTTAAATTTCTTGCCATCCCTTCTAGGATTATGTTTTTGCTTGCTTTTATAATCCTTAAAATGGCCAGTATTTTTTTTTTCAAAGTTAGCATGTGCTTTAGGCAATGCTTTTGAGCCAGCAAGTCTAAGATCATGATTTTTTTGCAGTAATTCCTTGGTTTGCTTGGCAGTAAGAAGTACAGAAATTAATCCAGAGTATGTGGCAAACTGATGTTACTAGTATTGCTATTGCAATACAATATTTGAAGCATGGAAGGTGGAAAAAATTTTCTCTAACAATTCCGCATCAGCAATATCAAATAAAGTGGAATTATAATCAGACATTGATTTAAAATCTTGTAATCTGAGATTTTGCCAGTCATATTATGCTTGAAGGAGGATAACAGTTTTTGTATGATCATACTTATCCTTTAACCTCCTCCACAAGATATGAGGGTCTCGAACGGATAAATATTGAGTCTGCAAGCTCTCAAGCAAATGACGGTGAATAAAAATCAGCGCATTTGCTTTATCCTTTTCATTTGAGATTCCATCCTAGCGAGACCTTGCCCTTGGAGGTGCATTTTTATGTCAAGGCACCAAGATAGATAATTCTTTCTACTAACTTCCAAGATGTGGAATTTTGGCTTTTCAATATTTGCCATAATCCTTGCAAAAATAAATCCTTATAAATTAAAGGATTTACAAATATCCACCGCCACTTTAGGAGCATAAGGATACTTTTAGATTTGAAATTTGGCTTCAGGCCAAGAAAAATAAAAATGAAGAATTAATAGAAGATGAAGTATAAGTTGATTAATAAAAAAAATACCCACATTGCAAAAATTACTTACTCAGTCGGTAGATCTTCATGCTGATAACGTGTAGTAAAATATTGCGTTGTAAATATATAATAGATAAGAGATTGAGAAGAGAAAGCAAGTGAACACCAGCAATAGTAGAAAAAGCAAGAGGAGAGAGTATTATTTCTAGTATCTCACTGTTGTATTTTTGTTGTGATTATATTGTACATCAAAATTAAACCCCTATTTATAGGAGAACAAAAATGTACTTATCATTAATATCAATGTATCGAATGATACATGTATTGGATAGGGAGATAAACGTTTATTGTATAATGAGATGTACTTAGAATGTATGATACAAATGTACCATAATAAATACATTAGATAAGATGAATATAATGAATGTTCATTCATGTATTTCATAACAGTAATTTCTAAAGTAGCAATTTGGTAGATTACTCGTTAGAAGTTCTTCTTCCCAAGTTGTTAATATGAAGACTATTTAATCTTTGTGTCAAGATGCATCATAGATCCTGATAGTTATCATTCCACAATTACTTAGTAAATTTTCAATTAAGTCTTCTTGATATGATTGTGTTTTCAGCCTTGTTTGTTGAACAAGAAAGAGAGAATCTAGACAAAAGTTAAGTCAACCAAACTTAGTAGTTGTTTCCATAATTTTCAAGCCAATAACATATGAGCCTAAGAAATGCTTTGAATGTATTCAGCTTTCTTTTCTTTATGGTATATATATCTAAGTTTGGTTCTCGGGCCACCATGGTTGGCTTGCCTAAGGAGAAAGTTATGGCAACGTCGAAAACATTTTAACTCCATAATACATAATATTTTGACAAACGGTATCCAATAAAAGTGTGGTATATAGTCAGTAGTGTGCCTAGTTTTCTTTCGTTACTCAATGCATGGTACAATTTTATTGCAATTGTTTACTATTTTTGTTTTTTTTTTTCCAGTGTACGTTTTGCATGGAAATATATTAACTTTTTTTTTACTTTATTTTGCACTAGTTGAGGGATGTAAGAACTAAACTATTCAATATATTATGGTGGGTATGATGGCGTTGCTAGAGAAGGTGGGTTCGCCTTTGTTGATCTTGATGAGTTATACATAAGAAATGTAAGTTGTGCTGACGGTGATGGTTCAATAGAGAGGGATATGGAGGTTGGAGACATTAGTTAGTACGTAGATATGTTACCTAACAATGTAGATTTCTTGAATATAAATGACGAAAATGAGTATACACATCCTGAATTTAATGTTGATGTTGATATGGAAAATCCTGTCTTCAAGTTAGGAATGTGCTTTAGTAATGTTGAGGAGTTTAGAAAGGCCATTAGGAACCATGCCATAAAAAAATGGGAGAAAGGTGAGGTTTGTTAAGAATACACCTAATAAATTGAGGGCAATGTGTTATGATGGTTGTGATTGGCTTATATATACTTCCAAATTGCAAAATGAACATACTTTACAAGTCAAAACCTTTAACCCCATACATACATGTAATAGAGCTCTCCATGTTTCTCAAATAAACACTAAATGGTTAGCAAACAAGTAACATGACAGGTTGAGAAACAATCCTACATGGCCAAGTGTTTCAATGAAAAAACAATGGAGTCTGAGAATGTTTTAAAGTTGTCGAGGACAATGGCTTATAGAGCTATGGCAATGGCAATGAGTATGATCACTGGGAATGAGGAAGAGCAGTTTCGGATGCTCAGGAGCTATTGCCAAGAACTTCTTGATGCCAACCTAGGATTCACATGTATAATCAAAACCGAGTAATATCAAGACCAATGCAAGTTTAAGGCAGTCTATATTTGTCTAGATGCATTAAGGAGGGGCTTTGTAGAAAGATGTAGGCGTTTTGTGAGTTTTGATGGTTGTCATTTGTCATCAGGCTACAAGGGTATACTTCTAGCAACGGTGGTCATAGATGGCAACAATCAAATGTATCCCTTTGCATGGGCAATTGTCAGACAAGAAACATATAAGACACAACATTGGTTTATTAGTTTGATTGCTGAAAACTTGGGGATTACCAACCCTGAAAATTCAAAGTACTGGACTTTCTTATGTGACAAACAGAAGGGATTGGTGCAAGCATTATCAAATCTAATGTCTGAAGTAGAACATAGACTTTGCTTAAGGCATCTTTATGAAAACTTCAAGCTATATCACAGAGGAGTATAACTTAAAAAGCTCATTTGGAAGGTTGCCATGGCGACTAGGGTATGTGAGTTTGACTTGGCAATGGAAGAGCTAAATGCAATAATAAGAAAGCTTATGAATGGTTGTCTCAAAGGCCTCCGGTGCAATGGAGCAAGTCCTACTTCAGGACAAGCTCAAAATGTGATATTTCCTTGAACAATTGGTGTGAAAGTTTCAACAAGAGCATCATTGATGCAGGGGACAAACCTATCATCACAATGCTTGAAGCTATAAGAGTGCAACTCATGGAAATAATTCATAAGCAAATAGAAGAGATGGCTAAGTACATTGGTGTGATATGTCCTAATATCCAAAAGATATTAGATCTTCAAAAACAATTTCAGCATCATGGATTCCTAGCTGGAATAGGGAGGATGAATTTGAATTGAGTGGCCCATATGGTGACAATAGAGTTGTTAATATTAGACATAGATCTTGTAGTTGTAGAAGATGGGACATTAGTGGAATCCCTTGCTGTCATGCTGTGGCAGCTCTTATATACATGAGAGAAGAGCTTGAAAAATGGGTTCACACAAGTTTTAGTAAGGAAACATTCATGCAAACTTATAGCTATGTTGTGCACGTTGTAGATTCTATGGATACATGGCCTGCTAGAGAGCCATTACTCTCACTAGATGTGCCTAAGCAAGTTGGCAGAAAGAATAAACAAAGAACAAAATCAATGAATGAAACAACATATAAAAATTTGAAGACAATAAAGAAGGAAGTTGTGCAAGAGCCCGAGGGAACAAAGTTGAAGAGACAAAATACTATAATCAGTTGTGGAAAATGTGGCGGCATAGGCCATAATAGGTATCATTGCAATAATCCATCAATAGTATCGATGGAAGCAGCACCAACAACAGTCACATCAGCATCTTCAACCCCTTTAGCCCCATCATAATCACAACCTGAGATGGTTGAATTTTTTGCTTCAACTTTTGGTAACATCTCAAGCTTGTCAACATCTATAGGAAGGAAAAAGATGCAGGTACCCATTTGCCCTTGACTTTGTCCTAGAAGTGTTCTTATTTGCACTTTACTTCTTTTGACTAATTAATTAATTTTTTTGATTCAATCATAGGTAAAGAGGAGAATGTAAGGATCTCAACTTGAAAGTGGTGGAAGACGAGCAATTTTTTTGGAGAAACGCAAGACCAACAACACAATTTCTCTTCTTGTTAGTTGGTGTGGATGGGTCTATTTTGGTCTATTAGGGAGCATTTTAAAGTATAAATATGTATAGGTCTACTTCGTTAGGAAGATTTCTTTTGTGGGATATTTCTTTTTTCCATCATACTGGCCGTGTTTCGTGGTCTTCAAGGAGGACCACACATCTTGTAGTCTCGTGGTTGATGTATCTAAGTTTTATGTTCTTGATATCTATGATGCTTTTACCCTTTGTTGAATATCTATCAATTTGATAGAATTATGGAATCTGTTGATATCATTTGACTCCATTTAGCGCGCTAGAAGCACAACTTCCTTGTTGCTTGAACTTTGGCTAAACTAGGTTCCCAAACTCAAATTGAAGTAATGCCCCCGGTTACATTTTTCCAAGTTAGAAATACCATTATGTTCTTAAAGAATAAGTTGAAGCTCATCAATCCATGGACGTGAGTTTCTCTACCCATTAAACTTGATCTATCAATGGCCATTTAGACATCACGTCCAAACGCTTTAGATAGCATAATTTTGTACCTTTTTCATTTTTTCTACATCCCTTGCATCATGTATGAAATCAAAGCCTTGCATGATAATCATTTAATTGTAGAAGATAGACTATGTCACTAGACGGGCTGTTTCTGGGAATCTTTTGATATTAATGCTTCATCAACTTATTATATAAGACTCATTAGCAGAAATAAACTTCTCTGTCCATTGAAGCCCAAGGAAATGTAGGTGTATAACTTGAGTTTCTCAGTTAACATGTTCTCATGGTGCGATAAAGAAAGAGAGAATTTCAAATTTCCATCTTTACAGTATTCTTTTTTGTTTCAGATAGAGAGATCACGATACAAACTTTCTTGACATCGAAATTTGTATCTGCAAGAGCACTTCTACATCATAATTAATTTTGTACCACACTAATCCATGATTTGTCCCTAAGCTCTTGTACTTCATTGCTATTTTCTCGAACTCGATTGTAGGAAATTGTTTTGCATACTCCTCGACATCGTGGCGAAGTTTAGGACCCGATTGTAGCAATCTCTAATTGAAAGTGAGGGGAAGACTGCATTGTGGCAGGAAGTCCTTCAACTTTGTTCTTGCTAGACAAAGTTTTTTAACATCGAATAAAGAAAGCGTGAACAAAAAGAGGAAGCAGTAGAGAAAAAAAACATTAAGCATGCTTGAATGCATGAGGTGATTTGAACCATCTATAATTGGCAAAGAAAAAAATGAATTTGGTAGGACCATTCACGACCTTGATTTTCACTACCCAACTAACGACAACATCAAAGAACGAGCTACTTCCAAAAAGTCCTCTTCAACAAGAAAGCAACAAGATGGACAAATTCATAAGTAACCAACATAAAATCCCTGAACCTGAAAGCACAATCTAGTCCATAAGAAGCCTCTACCATCAGGAGCCATGGCAGATTCATCTCCTACAACACAACAATATGAATAGATTCCGTCACCTTTTCAACTGGAACCATCAATTCCTTGTAGAGATTCGAAAGCAAAAAAGAGGTATAAATTGATTCCTATTTTTGATGGGTAAATGGTAGTACAATTAAAGTGCCTACATTACCTACGAGTAAAGGGTAGATGAACTATAATATTTGTGTAAGTTCTTCAAGGTATATCTAGCAAACTTGTAGAAAGGAGAGAATGTGGAGTTTTTGCATTACCTTTTTCTTCAAGTTCACTAAAACCGAATGATTTTTAGTCCCCCCAGAAACAAGTTCAATAAAAAAAGGAAACAGAGGATACAAAGTATTCTACAAACATTTCAATCTCGAGCATAATTCGAATCCACTTCCATAGACCCAACCAAGAGACAGAGGACATCTCCATCTCGAGTACCCACATCTTAGGCACAATTCGAATCCACTTCCACGGACCCAACCAAGAGACAAAGAACATCTCCATCTCGAGTACCCACATCTCGGGCGCAATTCGAATCCCCTTCCACAGATCCAACCATGAGACAAAGAACATCTCCATCTCGAGTACCCACATCTCGGGCACAATTTGAATCCACTTCCACGACCCAATTGAGAGAGAGAGAGAGAGAGAGAGAGAGAGAGAGAGAGAGAGAGGGAGGAGGGAGGGAGGGAGGGAGGAAACGTACCTTTGGAACTCAGGGAGCCAGGGATCTTGCTCCATTAATAGAGAATTTGGATTCTTCAAATGAGAGTGGACAAAGAACGTAAAAGATGAAGAGTAGAAGAAGAAGAACGTAAGAGTTTGGAGGTTTTGTTTTTGGGGTTTGTTAATTTCTATCTATATTTTTTTGGGACAAAATTGTCCATATTCCAGCCATCGGAAATGTCACATGCTTGCTGACTGGTGGGTTTAGGTCCTTATTTGAGACTTGTTAGCTATTTCGGATCCTTATTTGAAACAACGATCATTTTGTGTCTTATTTGAGAAAATAGACTTACGTTGGGTCCTTATTTGAAATTTTCCCTCCGAATAATTTCCTTTAAAATTGCAAAGATCTAGTTGCTTTCCTTTAAAAGAAAGCCAAAAAAGGAAGTGAGGAAAAGGGAAAATTCTAAATAAGGACTTGAAGTGAATATATTTTCTCAAATAATGACCCAAAGTGAACTTTGTGTTATATAAGGACTCGAAGTGGACCCATTGTTTTAAATAAGAACTTGAAGTGAATTTTGCGTCAAATAAGGACCCAAAGTGATCGAGTTAATCTTTATTGAGGACCTTAGCTCGCCGGCAAACATTTTCCGGCAATTAAAATAGGGGCAATTTTGTCAGAAATTTGTGATTGGAATAAAAAAAGGGAAAATTCTATATTAATTAAGTTTAGTCATTCATTTAGATGTTTACGTTTTCTTCTTTCTTCTTCCCCGCTACTCTTTGCCTTGCTCAACCGGCGGAGAATTTGGGTCTCCACAAATAAAGAAAGAAGCATCTGGTTTTCTTCTTGTTTTTGAATTTGTGCCTCGACCAGCAGAGAATTTGGTCTTCGACTTTGCGGAGGATGGGTACAAGGAATTGGGAGAACTTCGGTCTTTGACTTAGCGGAGGATGGGTACAAGGAATAGGGAGACCGTAGAAAACCTAGGGATTTTATTTTTCTATTTTACGATTTGTTAATTTTCCCTATATTCTTTTGGGATAAAATTGCCCAAACTCCAGTCATCGAAAATGTCACATGTTTGATAGCTAGTGAATATTTGGCTGACCAGCAAGCTTAGGTTCTTATTTGAAATTGATTCAACCACTTCGAGTCCTAATTATGAATTTTCCCAAAATCGATTGATGGGCTTTTGTACATTATTTAAGTAATTTACATATACAAAAAAGAAATCAAAATGCAAGATTCACCTTTATTTATTATTATTGTCCCTTTTTCCATTTGTTTTTAATATGGAGAAAGGAAAGAAATATTGACATTTATTACTTTGCATAAATGTGGTATTTTTTATTTATTTATAAAAGAACAGTTTGGTATTAAAAAAAAAAAGAAGAAGAAGGGAAATTGGTCAATTTTCAAATAGTTAGGGACTAAATAGAACATTAGATGAAAGTTTATTGACCAAATTGAGCAAATTGAAAGCTTAGTGATGAAATTGAACATTAGATGAAAGTTCAAAAACCAAATTGAGCAAATCGAAAGCTCAGTGATGAAATTGAACATTAGATGAAAGTTCATGGACCAAATTGAGCCAATCAAAAGCTCATGGATGAAATTGAACATTAGATGAAAGTTCATGGACCATTTGTGACATTTTCCCTAAATCAAAGAACCATCTTTCAATCTTCTCAAGTAAACACAACTATCCATCTTACTTTTCGAATAGTCTTGACTAGCCATGAAAGCATTTAAAAGCTTATACAATTGCCTAGGAGATTATTTCAGCCCATACAAAGATTTCTTTAACAAATAAACACAATCTTCCTTGCCAAAATAGCAAATCTCTCTAATTACCTCATGTAAATTTGCTCCTTCAACTCACCATGAAGAAACATAGTTTTCACGTCTAGTTAGTCTAACTCGAGATCTTGCACAGCAACTAAAGCAAGCAAAATACAAATAGAAGTATGTTTTACCATAGGAGAGAACACATTGTTATAGTTAATGCCCTCACTCTATGTATATCTTTTGCCACAAGTCTCGCCTTATACCCCGTTGCCTCGACATTGGGAATGCCCTCCTTCCGTTTAAAAACCTATGTACTTTCAACAATATTTTAGTTCTTTGGTACTTTGACCAACTCTCATATCTAATTTTGATGAGTGATTATTCTATCTCTACGCCCATAGCCCCTAGCTACTGCGACAACTCACTCCTAACCATCATATCAAAGTAAGACAAATGCTCATCTATCTTCACCTTGTCACCTATAGTCAATGCATAAGTAATATCTGTATAACCATGACATAGTGATGATTTAATTTTTCTTCTCTGTTTGTTTGCAGCTATAATGTGCTACAACTGTGCTGATTGGTCACTATCACAAACTTTAGGAATTACAACATTATCTGTAATCTCAACTTTTGTTACTTTAAGGTCTTCGAAATCTTCACCTGAAGCTCTACCTCACTAATGACACCATGATCTGTCTACTCTGCTAGTTTTGTTACAAGACTCCTTTGTTGAAGTATTGCAGTCTTGTTTAAGATTACGTCTTTGTTGATTAAAAACCAAGTGATCTAGGATCAGTGCACCATAGCCGGTAGCATTTCACTCATGTGCATAACTCAAAAATATCACTCGCATGAGCATACTTACGATATTCAAATATATGTAATCTAAAATAATCAATAGGTTTCTATCACGACCTACCCGTTGAGGGGAGATAATAGGTTTAGGGGTATTGCCTAAAGGATGAACCTAAAGCCCATGATTAGGTATGGACTCTCCCAAACTCATACCTCGCTCGACATTGGGGTATTTTTAAGAATTTTGCAATAAGGAGCCATCATTAGTCTATTGAGGTCGGTTAGAAACCAAGTGAGGCATGTGAGTGTAACTCAATTCCTACACAACTAGATAATCTAGGATCAAGGATTTGATTACACTAATTAACCAATTAGTGCCCTTTCGGTACCTAATCTTGTTCATTAAAAAAAAAGTTTTTTGTTAAACAATTTGGGTTAATTTTATACCAATCCGCTAACATGTGAAGTGATTATGTTGGTACACAATCATTAAAATAATAGTTAGCAGCCAAGGTAAACGTTTAAATAAATTGCATTGAAGAGCAAGTATTTAACATTAAGGAAAAGATAAATGTTAATCTTAATTGGACTAAAGGGGTCAAATCAGCACAAGCATGCAAACAAGAGTAATTGTCTTTGAAGACCATTGAAACTTTAATGTAGAGCGCTAAGGGCTTACTCAATTTTTTAGCATACTTTTGAGTTAAGAAACTTCCATTTTGTAAGAAAATAGCTCGGAAAGTTTGTTTATAAAATTTTTCAAATGAAATTCTGAATTTTCTGTTATTTTTTTAATTTTTGATTTTGAAATTTTTAATATTTATATTATTATATTTAGAAAAATGGATTCAGACTGGTAAACCCAATCCGGTCCATTGGCTTGACACAAACTTGGATTAAAACTAAAATAGACAAAACATATTACTTAAAACCCTTTTTCTTGTCCTTTTTTTGTTTTTTTATTTTAATATTAATATTTTAATCAATTATTTTGTCTTTTCCCTATTTCGTCTTTTTTACTACATCTCTTCTCTGCGGCTTCTCTTTCCTAAAGCCATCTTTTGTGTTTCACTTTTTCTGCAATTTTTTTTTCTTTTTTTTCCCCCTCTGGGTCTTCTTCTCCCCGTGCTTTCTTCTTCACCGATGGCTTCCATGGTGCATCTTTTTTCTTCATAGTTGGCAATCCTTGGTCGCTGGTGGCTATACAACCAGCCACCAACCCTTCACCACTCGCTTCCATCCTCACCGGCGTCAACCACCGCCGGCCACCAACTCCGGCGACTGCTAATCTACTTACCGAAACCAAGAAAAAGTTTCGCCAATTCAACAATACCCAACCATTTTGCAACAATCACGTAGAAACACCACAAGCGATAAACAAAAGGGGGATCGAGTTCGGCTAACCTCGTCTATGGAATAGAACATATCACGGTCACCAGTCAAGACCAAACTTCCAGTTATCAAAGAATGATGGTCGGGCGAGGAACTCGTGAGAATAGTTCACCGGAATGGTCGTTTATTTCCTTGCTCCTCATTATGCTCGTTGTTCCTTGTCTCCCTGCATCCGCGTGTTGCTCAAAACAATGCCGAAAAACAAGAAAAAAACCCCTCTCTTCACTTGCTCCTCTCTCGCTTTTCAGCATTGACGCCCATGGTCTTCCCGGCCTTCTCTCCGTTCGCCAAATGGAGCATGCCGTATCTCCTCCCTTTCGGCGGCGGTGACTCTCGTCTTCACGGGCTTGAGCTTGAACAGCGCGAAGCAAGAAGATGACGAAGTGGTCGTCGTTCTCGCGCCCTCGACGGACTCGGTGTCCGAGAACGAGAACCCACCCGAGCTTGAGTCGGAAGAAATGGAAGTGGAGCTAAGGTATAGCGCGTTGCTGTCACGGTTGGGCTCGTACTTGGGCTTCCTTAGTAGCTCCTGCGAAAAATGGCTCCTCTTCGCTTCCGCCGCGGCATTAGCCCATCGCCGCCGCACTACTTCTCGACGGAGGAGGCGAACGGCGGGCCCCGCTTCTTGGACAACGCCTCCCAGACCAAAAAAAACATAGCCGAGAACCCCCCGTAGAAAATTATTCTCATGAACAATTAAACAATTAAGAACAAACAGATCCATATATCATTGTAAAATATCGAGATCAATAAATACAGCGGAATTAAAGCGTACCTGTTTGAGCCATTGCTTCACTTGAAGAAAAGTAGATCACTCTGATAATCATGGATCTATTTTGGAATGCCAAATCTTCCTTTCTATAACCTATTTCGATATAACAGCTTTCAATGGGATTAAAACAATTGATAGGCATAACCTACCATTTTATAAGTTAGAGAGGAGACCTAGCAAACCCTAATCAACAGCATGTCAATTGGGCCCTTCCCATTACGGGCTTGATCAAACACAATTGCCTACACTTTGCTACTCAACTAGGCCCGTTATCAATAGATGTCAATATCCAATTCAATCAAATCACTTTAGGGTTCAACAAATATTGGAATATCCATTAACCCGATTATTTAAAATAGAAAATCAATTAATTAATGTAAACCCATATTATAGGAAATTTCTAACATTCTCTCACTTGGGTTATATTAATTAACTTATTTTATTTTGAAAAGGATTTTATATTTGAAAACGACACTATCAGGTTAATAACTAAAAATTTTGTTTTATGTGGCCACAACTTTTAAAAAATAATATTCCAATAATGGCATCTCAATACCAATCCAATCCTATATAACCTCAGTATAGGACTATGGAGATTAATGTGTTAAGAAAATATCATTACACAAGACATTCCATAATCACATATAATAAACATTATATTTTCATGGATCATGGGCCTAGTAGTGTAGTAAGAATAGTGCCATCATGTGATTAAAATATACATTATTTCTTATCGGTCCTCAATGCAATTTCTCAATGACATGAAACTGCATTAGCGCAATTTCTAAACAACATGAAATTGCGATTTCTAAACAACATGAATTGCTTCAGGCGATTTCTAAACAACATGAAATTGCACAATTATGTCACAATCCAACATGAGATCTCATAATTAGTGACATCCAATTATCTTTAAACTAAAATTTGTTTAAAGATATTGTTTTATACTTCCATTTCTCAATCAATAAGAGAAATGATAACAACAGAATCGATAAAAACAATCATTGAAAATAAATGCTTTAATATACATCATAAAAGCATTATCTGCATATAACTATAATATCTAGAAATAGAATTTGTATAACTCCCACTAACAAAATAAATCAAAAGAATCTAAAACACCCATATTCTTTACATGTTCTTTAAACAAAATGGGTCGTAAGTCTTTTGTTAGAGAATCGGCCAACATGGACTTAGTTCTTATATTTTCAATTACAATGTCTCCATTTTTGACCAAGTCCTTAACAATATAATATTTGATCCAATTAATATTTCAACCATGGCATTGTTGTTATTTATAGCAAAAGTAACTGTTTGTCACACATAATGCAATAAGATCAATTATGGGCAATAAGTATTTCAACAAAAAATAATTAGTACATTATAAACTCCCATTTGGACAGAGTGTGTAATGCACAATTATTTTTCATAGCATAAAGTTTATAAAGCAACAATAAGGAGAATTATATATAATTGTCAAAGATCCATCCCCTTTAGGCAGACAAATCATTTAAATTATACATCTCCATGATATCAATATATAGAGACGATAAAAGAGAATTACATATAATCTTCAAGGTTCAATCCCCTTTGGGTAGACAAATGCTTTAAATTATATATATATATATTAATATATATATATATATATATATATATCTCCATTATCTCAATAGAGGGGAATTACACATAACTCTAAAAAATTTATCCCCTTTAGGCAGATAAACCTTTTGAGTCACACATCCCCATCATTCATCTCTAATATATCAATATAGAGGAGAATTACATATAAATTTCAAAAATTTATCCTCTTTGGGCAGATAAATCTTTTTGAGTCATACATTCCCATCTTTTAATTTTAATATATAAATATAGAGGGGAATTATATATAACTTTCAAAAATTTATCCCTCTCAAAAATTTATCCCCTTTGGGCAGATAAATATTTTTGAGTCATACATCCCCATCTTTTAATTTTAGAATTTATCTTCATGCAATTTTCAAATTAATATACACAATAATCCCCTTTGGGCAAGTAATTGTATATACTAATTTTTATCAATAGAAAACTCCAAAAAATATATGCCCAAAATTCATCTAACAATATGAAGCACTTTACGACATGTGCTTCCCAAGATCATATTGCATTTATCATGCAACAATTTTTGCCATAATTTTTTTAAATTATTATTTTAACATTTCGAACTCATGGCAAAACAAGAATGGATACAAATGGTTACTAGAATTGAAGGGAGCCGAAAATCTCGTAGCTATCATTAATCATTACATCAAAAAATCATGAGGATAATCTTTATCTCACACTTCCTCACTGTCAACCCTTGGTTGGCATATTTAAATTTGGGAAATTCCGTGGTCATGCAATAACTCAATCTCCACCTATTTGACACAATTATATCATCTGAATTTAAAAGTATCCTTTATGCATGTTAGCATGAAACCCACAAGAGATCAAGCAAAATCTCTATAAAAAGAACTTCTAAACCTCAATCATGTTAAGCCAGTCCACTCCAATGATTCGTGGTAAAACCACACAAGAAGACATGAAAAGTCCGTTTGGTTTGCCAGAATTTTCAATAATATTGATTAATTCGTATTTTGATGCTATAGTCTTCCGTTAGTCACCGGTCCAAAGATTACAATAATAAAAAAAAAAGCTACAAATGGATAGATTTAAAACATAATTCTCATGTAAAAAAAATCATTCATGTGCTTCTCATCATGCACCATCTACGTTTTTCCCCTTTTGAACCTGGGGTTTCCACAAAGCACTACACAGTAGACTATGGACTTTTCTTCCACTGCTGAAACCTTCAGCTTTTACATCTCTCTAGCATAATCCTAATTTTTTTTTTGATAAATAACATCCTCTTGTTTGTATCTATATACATTTGGATCTCGATTCACAAATCTCTTGGTTTCATTGTATCGCCTTCAATGGAATTTTAAACCTTAGTCAATAAAACACCAATGCATCACAGGAGCCGTGCGAGCAATTTGCAAAAAGATTAGAATTTGCAAGTTTGGAATTTGCTGGTCAGGCCACATTACTCAGCAAATCAACTATGAACCCAACAAATCCAGATAGATAACTTAGCATAAAACCATTTGTACAAACAAAAATCACAGTTTGATCTTTTGCTCACCCCACAATCAACATATTTATGGCGAAATCACAATGAAGCCTTAAAGCAGCGGTTTCATTTAGAATCTAGCAACAAGATGCACGCACTACACATGAAAAGCAAAAACCGACTATTTTCATCTTTAAATTTTGATATCCCGACAACTTGAGAAATCTTAACCATTGGTTCTCTTTTACAAACTAAAGGGAGCACCATAGCCCCAAAGATTGAGCGACTCACTAACTACTTAATATAGAAATAACACAAATCAATGAAAAATAGGGCACAAATCTCGACTTTATAACAAAGCACCCCATAAGGGTCACCCCTTGCGTACGTGGATCAATTGATGTGTAATCTCGGTCCACCGAGTAAAACGGCAAAGCGGCAATCAAGGAAAAGGAAAGAGGTGCAAGAACCTAATGCGAACGCACAGAAACCCCATACACACAATCGCACCGAAGCATGATGCGGGAGGAAGAGAAGGCAGAAACCCTAACCGCTCGTTCAGAGCAGAACAAACAATCAACTACAATAATCTCTAAACCAACCGTTGCTACCGTCGAATAAAAATCAAAGGTAACACTAGAGTCTAACTTAAAATTCTAGAACTTTTTCTATATATATACGAGACAATCACTCCAATTGCACCATACACAGCAACCCAAAACCCAAAAATCTCGAGTAGCCAGTTAAAAATAAATAAAAAATTCTCTCTTCCAAACAAAACGATCACTGCACAAGCTGCATCTGAAGAATTCTACCACAAGATTTCGGATCTCTAAAGCAAAAAAAACAAGAAAAGGGTGATCAAACACAGGCACAAACGAGGATATGAAAACACACATCAATCAGTACACTAGCCGCCAAATTCCAACATATGTGAATCATTAAACGTGAACCTACACGAGAAACTGAAGATGTTCAAGCCACTTAGTCCTCAAACCCGAATTGTTTACGCGCCCTCCAATCAAAGCAAAAGCTACTGCACAATGAGGCTCAATCCCATGAATCTAGCCCAAATCACACCAACATCATCTATGTTTCGTAGATCTAGTCTAGCATTAGCAGAAGAATCTAAAAGCACCAAACAAAATAGATGTGGACACCTGACAATAAGATAAAAGTGCGGATGCCATGGAATATTAGGATTCAAAACCTTTTAAGTCTCCTTCAAAGAGCATTGGCCAAAGAGAGTGTAAAGGTAAAAGACTTTCACACATCAACTGCGATTTCTAGTGACTGCCACCGCACACATATCGCATAATGCCTTGGCACCCTAAGATCTTACATGCATAGTCAGTATGCCATACTCCCCAATCTCTACATTACAGCACACAATATTTGAAGAAGGACAGGTTGGAATTGCTTCCAAGTGGGCGCATCCATACACCCTAGACAAATCTAACAACTATCTCGTATTTCCCTCCTTTCAAGCAGTTTAGGATGCTCAAATTGTTCCATTTAGTTTCAAATGCTCATTATATTCAAGACAGCCAAACGGTCTTTCAAGATTTAATTTGATAGCAATTCTTCCGACTACGATCCAAGTGCCTCACAGAGGAAAGTTTTCTTGTGTATGGCAGCTTTCTATCAAAGACAGCAGCAACACTTTCTCGTCTTGGAAACACCAATATCACTGCCGTTCCCCGATCCTCCCGAAATTTGACGTCTTTCTAACTCTAACATTCCACATCTTGGAGAACCATTCATCAATATTATTATGCTGGAATACCCATAAGGTTTCCAGCTCAATCATTTAACCCGTCCCCCTTAAAAACTCGATTGGTTCATTCTCATCCAAGAAATTGTCCACGCGATCGATATTTCCAATGCTAAAATGGACATTGGTAAACTTTCTATGAATTACGAGCAAAAGAAAGCATGATAATGGAGAACCCAGCTAATTAAAGCTCAAGAAACTGCGAGAAGAAAGTGATGCCGCATTGCATAGAAAGACAAAACGAGTGCTTACGAACAGCTTCACTTTCAAGAGTAAAATCAGCCGCAAAGCTTACGAATTGCTACTATAAATATCCAGCCAATTATTCAATTATGCGCTTGCGTATCGATGCCCCGCACAATCACACAATCACGTAGGAGAGTCGATTGCCAATACCGAAGACAGACTCAAAGCAAAACTATCATCGCTTTTCCAAAAGAGAAAATCCATCCTAAACACCCACAAAAAAAAAAAAAAAAAAAAAAAAAAAAAACGAAAACTTGAAATCAAGCGCAGCAAGCACAGATCGCCAAATTCCTCCTCGATCTCGCTCTTTGTCAGATCCTTTTTTTTTTTTTTTTTGGGGGGTTGATAGGATATCGAGGGCTTTTCTTAGGGCCGTGATTAATCATGGGGTTTTTCAGGGGAATTATCTGGAAACCTAAGCTGACCACGGTTCCCATCTCGATGGGCACAATCTGGCCAGAGGGACGACGGGGAAACAATCCACTGCGAACTATAGAATACACACGTGAGAGCAAGCGAAAGAAAACACAAACTAGCATTCAAATCGTCATCTACTCAATGAAAACGGTCAGCCCAACGCACGCAACCCTAATTCGCTCCGACGGATCGTGGAAGATAGCAAGCACGCAGAGAGAGATATCACATGAACAACTAATTCGACCATATTCAAGTTCAAGAAATTCAGATCTGACACTTCCATGACTACAATCTAGATTTCCACAAATTTAAGCCCAAAAAAAACTTACCTTAATGCAACAATTTACCACAAACATCAATCAATTGCAAGTAGTTTGAAAATTCTAGAACTTTTTAATGCATAAACCCTAGAATTTCAAATTTAAAATTCTCTCTCAATTCTTAACGACATTATGCAAATTATATACAGTTGGAAAGATCTTGACATGTAGAACAAAAGCCCTAATATTTCGGGATTAATCGAGCAAAAAAATCGACACAAAAAAGTAATGCTCATATTTGGCTCAAAGAGGAAGATTTCGAATTTGTCATGAAAAAGAAATTTTTTTGGGTTCTACAATCATATATGACAAGCTCTGATACCACATGTAGAAAATTATTCTTATGAACAATTAATCAATTAAGAACAAACGGATCCATTTATCATTGTAAAACACCGAGATCAATAAATACAGCGGAATCAAAGCGTACCTATTTGAGCCATTGCTTCACTTGAAGAAAAGTAGATCATAATCAAGGATCTATTGGAATGCCAAATCATCCTCTCTATGACCTATTCCGATATAGTAGCTTTCAATGTGATTAAAGTAATTGATAGGCACAACCTACCATTTTATAGGCTAGAGAGGGGACCTAGCAAACCCTAATCAACAGCGTGTCAACTGGGCCCTTTCTATTATGGGCTTTAGTCAAACACAATTGCCTACACTTTGCTGCTCAACTAGGCCCGTTATCAATAGATGCCAATACCCAATTCAATCAGATCACTTTAGGGTTCAACAAATATTGGAATATCCATTAACCCGATTATTTAAAATAGAAAATCAATTAATTAATGTAAGCCCATATTATAGGAAATTTCTAACACCCGCTTCACTTGCTCCTCTCTCGCTTTTAAGCATCGACAAGCATGGCCTTCTGCCAAGCCAGCTGTTGCTGCCGGTCTACCCCCCCGACCACCAACTCTGGTGCGAAGCTCATGCTTGTCCCTTCAACCTCTGTCCTTCCTCTTGCTCGCGTACGTTCGCCTCCTTTCTGCAGAATGCGTGAAGGACAAAGAGAGGGGGAAAAGAAGGCTGGGCTCATGTTGGGCAAAATAAAAGAAAAGTGGGCCGGTCCAGGCGAAAAGAAAGAAAAGGGAAAGAGAGAGGCTGGGCTGATCTGCCCCCGGCCTAGTCTCATATTTCTCATTTTCCTTTCTTTTTCTTTTCTCTTTTTTTTTTTTGTAATTAATTTCTTTTGATAATTTTTAATCATTTTTCTTTTTTATGACAATTTTTTTTTTGGAAAAAATTAAGAAAAGACCATTCAATATGCGGTGCAATAATGAAAACACAATAGCTTTTAATGAATTCTTTTTTTTTTTTAACTTTTCTTTCTTTTTTTTCTTTTTTTCTTGGCTAGGGTTTGAAAATTAATCCCTAATTTTTTACGTGATTAAGTCTTAAATAAAAATATAAAATTTAAGTGCCAACGGTTTTCCTGATCATACTTTCTCAAGAGTCTTAAACTTGACAGTAGATGATGGAGATCGGAGTAACCAAGTAACATACTATGTTCATTAATTTGCCCGAAAATCCTTTGCCTAGTACTTCATGCAAAAGCATGCATCAAGCTCGCTCAAGTAAAGTTTTTTTATTGTGTAATGCCACGCCATTCTAATATGGTGTCCCAAGTACTAGGCGATGTCTCATAACTCCTTTGTTTTTATAAAATTTAGTAAAATCTATATCACAGAACTCCATGTCATTATTAGTTCTCAGGCACTTGATTTGTTTATATAACTACTTCTCAATTAATGCTTTAAATTTCTTGAACCGATTAAACACATCATGTTTGTGCTTTAGAAAGTATAACCATTCATTCGTTGAATAATTGTCGATAAATTTTAGCATATACCAGGCACCTCCTTTTAAAGGAACCTAGACGTTTGAATGAATGTATTTAACTAGTCACTTAGTCGAATGAACAATTGAAGTAAACTTTATTTAGTGTTACTTCCTAAAGATGCAATGTTCACCCTTCAACAACCTCCTTTTACTTAGTTTCTTCATACCTGCTTCACTCATGTGCCATAAATGCATATGTCAAAACTGAGTTAAGTCGAGATTAACTCACCTAGTGAAACTGCAATAATTCCAGTCATGGTCTTTCCTTGTAACTAATAAAGAGTATTCACATTCTTCCCTTTCATCACTATCATGGCACGTCAAGAGATGTTCAGTACTCTACCTTCAATGGTGTACTTGTCATTAAGTGTCCCTAGAGAAATAAGGTTTTTCTTAAGCTAGAGTATATGCCTCACGTCTATCAATGTGCATATGACTCCATTGTGCATCTAAATACCAATTGTCCTCATCTCCATAGCCTTGCAAACTATGTTATTCCCCAAAAGAACTTTACCACCATTTGTAGCTTGGTAATTAGTAAGACAATTCTTATGAGGCGTCATATGATAAGAATACTCCAAATCTAGCACCAATTCAACGTAAATTCGCGGCACAATATCTTTCAAGCGTTCAAGCCCTCTACATATACCCAGGATAGAATTCAACGCGTTTGTCTTTTTTCTTGCATATAGCGGCTTCTTCTTGATTGTGTTCTTGGCTTGTGCGGCTCTTGTTCTTGTGTGGCACTCTGAACATTCGATGCTTGTTTTCTTGTGAAGAAACCCACACCTTTTAATATATTGTGCCCGAGTCAACAATTTTGACCTTGCCCGCCATGTGCAACTTCAACAAGGATTCGGCAACATATATGGGTGCGTTTGGTTCAATTTTGCAAAGGGTTTTAAGTGTAATGCAAATGCTGAAATCAAAGCTAATTGGGAAAATGCAATTTGCATTTGGGAAAAATTCTTTGCAAATAAATTTTGAGTTCAAGTTGTGCTTGGTAAAAAAAGTTTTGCAATGAGCTTTGGGTATTTTTTTTTATATTTTTATTAAAAAATGACATGAGCCCTTTGTTGGTTTGATGAAGGGCTATGGCCGCTAACGAGCCAGATTTGGCACCAGTTCAGTAAGTCACTCGACCCAAGTAGCATGCACCCACATGACTGTCTCCTAAGTCTCGCGACCTTAGGCGGTGGTTGTCGGATCACACGACCCTTGACAGAGGCCAGTCGAGGTTGGGCAACTTCAACCAACGACCATCAATGCCAGATCTAACTCGTCAGCGACTGTAGCTCTTCGCTGGACCTGCGAAGGGTTTGAGTCATTTTTTAATTAAAAAAGTATATTGAGGGACAAAATCAAAAAGTTGAAGAATTAGTAAGGATAGTTTTGGAAGAAAAAACTAATTTTAGTATTTTGTCAAATGCTAATAGGTACTAGCTTTGGGCTTTCAGTTTTGCCAATGCTAGCATTCGGCTGAAAGCTCCTTTAGAAAACTTACCATACACTCCAAGTATTTCCCTAAGAGACTTTGGAGTCCGAAAGTTCATTGGGAAAACTATACCAAATGCACCTTATATTGTAGAGTCCTCACCTTTCATGCCACTTTTATAAAGAGACCAAGTATGGCTTCTGGAGAAATAAAAAGCAAAACAAACCCTTACTTTGTTTCTTTTCAAATAATTACCTTTTGGCCCCCAAAAGAAAAATATAATAAAAAAAGATAGTGCGCCCATCTTTTGTCCTTTAGTGTAAAACTTTTGGTTCAAACTTGAAGTCTTATATGCAAGAATGCACTCTTGGACTATTATCGAAAACCAACGCCCGTGAATAAGAAACCAAAATCTAATTTGATTGGGAATAACAGATTTTGAACAAATCAAAATCTTCCAACTGATCAAATCCATAAAGACTCAAACTTGAGACATTAATTTAACAACATGCATGTGCAAGATTAAAAAAACATATACTTAAATAAAGAGCTAGCGAGAATTCTTAAAAAAAAAAAAAGGAAAAGAAGTAGGCGTTATTTGATGAGAGGAGGGAATTGGTGTTGGAATATAACTACCATAAAAAATAATAATAATAATAATCAGGATCACCTACTTATTTGTCAACTTAAGTGAGGTAATTTTGGAAATAGTAAAAAGTAAGACGACATGGTGTTTTGGTTTCGTAGTATACTAGCTTTCATGCACGCGCTACTCACTTTCCTGATTAATTTTCATTCCATGCGAAAAATTATAACCTAACAATTAATGAAACTCACAACTTTATTAGCACGGAGAAATAATAAATAAATAAAAACTCGTCGTTATAGTGATCTACATAGAGAACATTGAATGAATATTATGCTATCCTTTCAATAACTGGAAAAAAAAAAAAAAATCATTTTTCAGCCAAATTTTTTTTATTAAATTCAAAAGTTAAAAAAATAAAAATAAAAGAGCATTATAAGTTTGGGCAAGAATGAGGTTGATTATTGCATTAAAAGGACAATTAAGTTATTTTAGCAAGTGCACTTTCTTAACAGAATGCAAATAGTCAATTTCTTTGTTTTACCTTTTTGTCATCTTTTTAGGTCAATTTTACCTTTTTTTCCTCTTTGTTTATTTATTTATTATTACTTCCGACAACGCCACCTTAGCAGCTCACCACCAACACCGCAGCCCTCTCAGCCAGAGCTTGCCACCAGCCCCATCAAAGCATGACATTCTTCTTGCTGGTGCGAATTAGCGTTGCTGAGTCAACGCCGCACCACTTGAAGGAGAGGGAATGGCTTTTTACACGCCAGTAGCTGCTCCTTACATTCCTTCGTGCGACACCGCACCAGGCCATTCAGCCCCTTCAATGAGTGACACACCATCCCCAGCTGCACATTTCCTGGCAGCCAAAGTCAACGAGGACGACCACGAGTGGGACGGACGACCGCGACATAAATGAAGCAACACCACCCGTCCCTCTTCAGTTCACCGAAATTTGCTCTTTGCTCTTCAACATCTCTCATCGTCTCTCTGTAATTCTCTTCTGTTTTACGTGCGTGACGCACTGCATGCAGCGCCGCGACTTCCCCGGCAACCCGTGTGCTGCTTGCCGTCTCGCCTCAGCCGGACCTCAAACCACTTAAAGGCTAGTCACGACCTCAGACTTCCGAGACCCTTCAAGCCGCGTCGCGACTTGCTTTGGACCAGAGGGAAATATACTGCTCCGTCTATGCTACATAGGTTGATGATTGTGCATTGAGGTCGAATTCCTAGAATTATTGTTGCCTCGGTTGATTTCGTGCTTACTTGTGTTCATCGACAGTTTTGGAAAAGGTGCATTCATTGAGTCTAAGGATGTGTTGTTGGAATGCTGGATGTTGAAATGTGTGCTAATTTGAGCTTAAATGACACGAGTCATGGACGAATCTGAGGTTATAACTATTTTTGGATCGGTTCACTGTAGGCAGGAAATTTGTCCATTTTGTATTGGCTTTTGTGGTATGAATTTGGTGAGACTTTCTTCACGAAAGTTGTGTGTTATACCTGGTTTTAGAACATACTTTAATTCGGATTTTTTGAACTTCGTACATGCAAAATATATCTGAAAAACTACAGGGTCCGAATTTGTCTTCATAAACAATTATCGGACCTTTACTTAGTTTCCATTTTCTACAGAATTTTCAACACAAGATTTGAAATCGCGTCCTTCGTGAAAGTTTTAGACTATTTGTAATTTTCCCGTGATTTTTGGAACTCATTTAAGCTTTTGAAACGTCCAATTTCAGCTCTGTATTTTTTTTTTTTATTTTATGGAAATTCACCTTGTTTTGACTTGAAGTATATAAAATTATTGGACCCATACAAGTTGAACTTGATTTTGAGTTCTTCATGAAAATATTCCCCGGAGTCTCATCCATATCATGTTAAAGTCTCGTGATTTCGGAAGTGATTTGCTTGGCGAATGCCTTTGATTTCTGCAGACGGGCGAGCTACCCTTTTTCCGTCAATTTTGGGTAAACTCCTTTTTGTAAACCATCCTTTTGAACTAGTGCTACCAACTAAATGTATGTATCATTTCTCTGGCTTATAAAGTATAGTTGATGGTACACACTAAACTGTTCTTGTACATTAACTTAGTGGATGTCATGTTTAAATTGAATTATTAAATAGCTGTACCATCAGATGAGTGTGTGATTTGGGAATGCCATTGGTCTTTGGGGGTGATGATGCTCTAGTTGTAGTAGGGATGCCTAGAGGGGTAAGTGTGTTCCTCTGGATGCCTAGGGGGTGTAACATGATTTTCCGATATGTCCTCACGATGCTAAATGAGTGTGAGATGCCTAGGGGTAACGGAGTTCCCTGGAGGATTGACAATTAATTCATAGTAAATATGATCATTGGCATTTTCAAATTTCATTCGAGCTTTACTAGTTTCAAAGAAAATATTTTTCACTTGTTATCCTAATTTTGACAAAGGTTTTTAGGCAAGTTGATTTTAAAACGATCTTCTATATTGTATGTCTAAACTTCCTCGCATGTGTCGTTATTAAGATATGTAGTACAGATTAGTTGGTAGTTTGCTTGCTAAGTTTTATACTCACTTTTTGACAGATAATCATTTTTCAAATGAGTAGACATGCCTATGCTATTTGTGCCCCCAATGACCCTCTATGATACCTTGATAGATTTCACATGACGCCAGATTGAGCTACACGACCTCAACTTTCCTGATGCCACCTTCATCTAAGATTGCAATACTAACAATCGATGCTGGCTTCTCATTGGGCCCGGTGTTGATCATGTTTTGTTGTCATCTACACCTAGATCGATGGGCATCTAGTGGGACCACTCCCACTCCCACACTGTGATGACGATGGAGATAGCTGGGTTGAGTAGGACGAGGGCTAAAGGACGAGGAGAACACTTTTGGTAATACCAAACAGTGGGTTTTGGGACATGTAGGCAACCTTGTAGATAGATGGTATTGTGGTTGGAGTGATACAGTTAGTGAAATTTGGTACAGTCCGAAGTACAAGCATTTTTGGTTGATCCCCAATGTACTTGACTTAGGTCGCGAAAAGTACATAAATAAGAAGGAAATGAAGTTGCCCAGTTTTATCTTCCTGCGTGCATTCTTTGAATTTTGTATGTCCTGGATTATTATTGGTCTAAATACGCTTCCGCTTGCTTAAAAATTGGAAAGAATTGGAAAACCAGCCGTAATGTACCGGGGGCGTCACATATAAATATCCAAACTCTAATCTAAAAGGAAAACAATCATCGACTAATTCACTATTTTTTAACAACTAAAACCAAACATTTATTTAAAAAAAGGATAGAAGCATTTATTATGTATTTAGACTAGTTCTCATGTGTGCATGCAACTTCATTTTAAATGGTATGGTAAATTTTAATTGTCATTCATTTAGTAAAGATCATTTAGGATTAAGATGAGAACCATCATATACATAAAAATATAGGTTGAAAGTGTACATTACGATGATAGCATTCCTAAAGCAGTCTGAATCAAATTGCCAATTAAGAAAAATGAGACAGAAGGTAGTTATACATGCCTGAAAAAAAAAAAAAAGTAGAAGGTTACTCAATGAATGATATTGCTCATAGCAAAAATAATTTTAAAAAGCAAAAAGTGTAGTCAACAGTGCTTTTGGCTTAAAAACGTTAACTTTGCATGACATCTAATGTAACCTTATCATCAACTCAATCCTCATGTTCACGTAGTGGAGAAGATAAGGTCAAGTTCATTTAAAATATTTACATGCATTATAGGCCATATATGTATTAAATTTTCAGAAGGATCTATAGAATTGGCGACAATAGACATTATATTTTTTGTACATAGCGATGGATATGGATATAGATATAAGATTTCACGAGTTAGATATAGCAAATGGCTATGGCTGTAAATGAAATAATTGGATAATTGTTACTAATCTATCTTAGTTATCGAACTTGAATTTAAATCTTCCTCGTATCATCTTCATTCATAGTGCATGATTAATTCCAATCTATGAACATCGTTGCCCCCGGCAAAATGTGAGGTTGCTACCATGTGTGCATTAAAATGCTGTTATAGCAGGCTATCAATAAGTCTCAATTCCTGGAGAGAAAATTCATAACATAAAAGGAAATTACAAATTTAATATCTTCCTTTTGTTATGTACGGGTATTGAATTTTTTGCCCATTGCCAAAAAGAGATATTAGCAGTAAGTAATTCTATGTTGTAATTTTCATCAAATAAGCATAACGGTAATGCTTGTCCTTAGGGAAAATTATCAAAAAAGTTATAACCTATTACACTTTTGTCAATTTGATATAACCCTTTTAATTATACTAATTGAATTCTTAATTTTTTTATGCTTTGTCAATTGAATTCATCCAGTCAATTTTGGATAGAAATCGATGATATGGACGTCGACCTTTTCTTTTTCATTTTTTTCATTTTTTATGTTTTCCTTCGTTTCTTTTCTTTTCTTTTTTAGTGGCCAGCGTGGGTTGTGGAGAATTCTTAATAATATTTTAATTTTTTTCAAAATTTTTATATTATTGTGCCCCAACCACCCTTGCAGCCAATAAAAAAGGAAAGAGAAGAAAAGAAAAAGGCTAGTGCCTATATTAGTGATTTCCGATCAAAATTGACCGAATAAACTCAAGTGGCAAAAACTTGAAAAGGTTGAAAACTCAATTAATAAATTGAAATATTTATAACTGAATTAATAAATTTTAATAGTTTGAAGACTTTTTTTTTAATGATTTTTTCCATCCTTATAATTTTTCGATAGATCGGATTAGGAGGAGAAAAAGAAACACATTTTTTTTTTTTTTTGTAATATTCGTCAACATATCAACATCCTTCAAGTTTTTTCGAAAATGGGGAGATTTTGGAAAGTTTGTACTTTTAATAAACTCATTTTCTTTTTTGCTACAAATATCGTTATATTACTTTGAGTTTTTGGAAAGATAGACTATTTAGATATAAGTCCCATTAAAATCCCATAGACAAGCGATATAATATATTTGAATATGCACTCTCACATGCAGACTGTACTGAGAGTCACATGTAGACAATACTGAGAGTGACACGTGAATTGACAAACTAGGAACTGCAGATTCGAAATAAATATGTTGCATTCGAAATAAATATGTTGAGAGTAACGTGAAATGACAAATTAAGAACTGCAAATTCGAAATAAATATGTTGAGAGTGACGTGAATTGATCAATTAGGAACTGCAAATTCGAAATAAATATGTTGAGAGTGACGTGAATTGATCAATTAGGAACTGCAAATTCGAAATAAATATGGGGCGGGGGGAGGGAAAAGAAGAGAGGAAGAGAGGGAGAAAGAGAGAAGAAAAGAAAAAGGGGAGGAGCTCTGCAGGCGATGGGAGGGTGGGGACTTTGGCAGAAGAGGGGGAAAGGAAACGTAAGAGAGAGAAAAATGAAGACAAAAAAAGGATGCCACATTGATTGATGGGAATTGTACGAATGATCTGAATGGGAGACCGCTTGACTTGAACAAGGAATGTTATCACATCGGACCAAGCTCTTGACCATTCAGCCGACCCATTGATTCTTCAAGACAGTTGCTCTCATTCCCAGGAGAACAGCCCAAAAAAAAAGAAAAAAAAAATCTACCACTTGCTCCACCTCAACGCTAATAATATTCAAAGTCATCTTAGCAATCACCACGAAGCTCAGCCTTGTTTTCTTTCATATTTGCAACGAGGCGAAAGATACATGTGTTTGTATGCGACTAAAAGATATAAGTTAGCTCTGTAAACCTCGTCGAACAAGCATGTCCTCATCGTCGACCTCCATCATCAACCCAAGCCTTAGTGAGGAGCAATGGGTGAAGCACATCCGAGACGCCCTACATCACGGGATCGATATTGAGACCCCGGTTTCCGTCCATTGCGTGCCTGAATCTATCAGCTCCGCAAAGCCGGAGACCTACGTCCCGCACCATGTTGCGCTGGGACCATACCACCACCTCCGGCCACAGCTCTACCACACGGAGCACCCCAAGCTGGCCGCAGCCCGACGGGCACAGGCAGCGCTGAAGCTCCCGGCATTCGATCGGACGGCTGGTTTGCTCCAAGCGGAGGAGGCGAAGATTCGCGCAAGCTACCAGCTGCACCTGGAAGTCGGCACGGACACTCTGAAATGGATCATGACCATCGACAGCTTGTTCTTGCTCGACCTACTGTACAGATACAAGTCACCCAACATCGGAATCAAGGAAGACTCAATTTGGGATGATGACCCAGACTCCACCGTCAAAGACGTGATGATGGTGGAGAATCAAATTCCGACCTTTGTGCTGAGGAAAATAATGTTGCAGACCGAGAATTCGATGAACGAAGTGAGAGAAAATGAAGAAGATGAGTCCATAGATAGGAAGCTTGGGGAGATGTTGACGAGGTTCTGTGAAGGGATATCACCTCTCCGGCTGGAAATGTGCTTGCCGTCTGAAGCCATTCAGCGTAAGCATTTGCTCGATCTCCTTTACAATCTCATCTTGGGAACAACAGGCCCAGAAGCAGCACAGACGAAGAAGAAAGAGCTTAGAAGTTAGTTCTCATTCCCCATGCCTTGCGTTAGATGATATGGCCTCTTTCCTTCTACTTTTGTTGTATCCAAACATTAGAAAAGTGAATAAAAGTACCTTTTTATCAACAGGTGCAAGGTTTTGCCGTCTGATAGACATGTTATCGACGCAAGCATCAAAAGTCACTAAGGCATGGAACAAGTTATCGAAATGCTCTTTCATGAAGAAGCTGAAAGTGCTGATCAAGCTCTTCTTCAAGATGGTATCGATACTAGCATCAATAGTCACTGCAGCATGGAACGAGTTATCGAAATTCTCTTTCATGAAGGAGCTGAAAGAGCGAATCGAGCTCATCTTCAAGATAATTCAAGTGGAAATGCAATTGATTCCCAGATGCTCCGAGTACCTTCCGAATGACCCTTTTCAAGAAATCGTTATGATCCCCACAGCGTCAAAGCTCTACAGCATCGGGATCAAAATAAGCTTGGCCACAGGAGGTATCAAAACCATTGCGTTCGATAAGAAAACCGCTACCTTGAAGCTCCCTCAAATCGATCTGGATGCTACCACCGAAGTCCTGCTGCGAAACCTCGTGGCCTACGAAATGATATCGCAGAGGGGCTCCTTAATTCTGACACGATACACTGAGTTAATGTACGGCATTATCGACACCTCCGAGGATTTGAAGTTGCTGAGGGAAGCGTCCATTGTCTTGAACCGCCTGAACAGCGACAAAAAGGTCTTGGACCTCTTCAATGGAGTGATCAAATCCATAGGTTCCAAAAGCACTGCGTCGGAGCTGGACGAGACGATTCGAGACGTTAGCGAGTACTACAACAGCACTCGAAAGGTCAAGGCTTATAATCTCATGAGGAAGTACGTCTACTCTTCTTGGAAGTTTCTCACTGTGGTCGCCACCGTCGTGCTCATTTTGCTCATGGTTCTGCAGACATTTTGCTCTGTATTGAGTTGTCCTCGGTTATTCAACAAAGCATTCAACAAAGCATGAGCATTTGTATTGTTCATTGTGATATCCCGAAATTTGGCCCTATTTCGAAATATATGAAATGGTTATTTCATCAACGCATTTATGATCATTTTACTCTGAATTGATTACTCACGAGTTAACTAATCTATTTGATGAAACCGTATAGGGTTAAAATGTGAAAGACTAGAGATTTCAATTAGAGATAAATCGCTTGACCATAAAGATTGACAATGGTCAATACTACGCTATTATAAATCAATTAACAAACGGATATAAATTGATTCAATGGAAGTACGTAGTCGGTTTGCAGGTGATTATGCATGATTACGATATTCGTGCAATTAACCGATTTTCTATTGATATTATATTTACGTAATTGAACTCTCACGATTACATGACACCGAAGGTCGTCCACGATTTGAAGAGGTACAAATGTGGATTGAGAATTATCAACCACGAGTCAATCGCGCGAACCCCTAAAAGCCACCCATTAATTTATGTCGTACCCAAGGTCGCGTTTGATTGATTTTTAACCATGAAATTTAATTCAATTTCTCATATTGAACTTTCGAGGGTTTTGAGGATAAATTATTGGATGTTGCATCATCGTTTGTCAAATTCATGGCAAGTTCAAAATTTTCGGAAAAATGAATTATCGGATGGAAAATTGGAAGTCGAAAAGGAAAAATCGAACCCAATGGCAAGGTTGAAATTTTTGGACCAAAAAGGCTTGTATTCAAGAAATTGGAAATAAAATGAAATTGACAAATTGGAAATAAAAAGTAATTGAGGGGACAAATTGTTAGGTTGAGAGGAAATTGTGGAGAGTGAGTGAAGGGGAAATCATGAAGATTTTAGAGAAAATTCTTCTTATTTTCTCTCTCTCACTTCCCCCCACTTCCTATCCCCTTGCTCAGCCGAACTCATCCCCCCACACTTTCTCCATTTGTTTTTATTTTTTTCAACTTCTCATTCTTGTTTTTCTTCCCTCATTTGCCGCAAGTCACGCCATTCCTCACCACCATGTGTTGCCGCCATTGTCCACCGCTTGACCACCCCACCGCCATCACCGAACCACCACCACCACCATGAGCCACCATCCTTGCCCGGCCCGCTCCCCGCCGCAAGCCACCATCGCTGGTTCGCCACCGCCCAAGCCAAGCTTGGCCGTGGGTTTTGAGGAGCCACCGCCACCGTTGAGTTTTTGTTCAAGTCGTGAGCCTCATGTTTTCATCACCGTTGGACCACCGTCACCATGAGCTCGCCATCATTGAAAGAATTAGGGTGTTAATTACGTTTGGGGTGGTTAGTTTAATATTAATGACGTTTAATATTAGCTAATGTTGGTTTAAACTTAATTGTGATTAAAGATGGTTTAGATTAAATTGAAGTGTGATTAATTTAAATAATTACAATTATATTAATTAATCGTGGTTAGATTAATTAATTGAGTTTAGTTTAATTAATCATGATTTATTTAAAGAATCATAATTTATTTATTTAATCGTAATTATTTTATTTAACAATGATTAATTTTAATTAAGTATAGTTAGGTTAATTAATTGGGATTAGCCTAATTAATCGTAATTAGCTTAATTAATTGCGATTAGTGTAATTAATGACATATTGGCCATTAACTAAAATTTTATGCCCGTTTTTCAGGATGAAATTGTGCTTAATTTTGATCATTTGAGCATTATGATGCTATGTTATTGATTGTCCAATTATAGATTTTATTTATTACATCAAAAAAAAAAGTTTTAAGGATAAGAAAATAGAAAATTTTGATGTGTCGGGTTTGGACACCGAATTTTACGTGCTTAATAAAATAATAGGGTTTAAAAAAAAAAGTGTGCAAAGTTTGACAGATTGGTTTTAAATAACTCAAACTTTACTAGCGTGGAGAATTGAAAAAACTCGTCATTATTGTCTTCTTTTTTATCACTATGCAATTATTGATCAACATAGAGAACATTGGATAAATATTTTTCTATCTTTTCAATAACAGAAAAAAAAATCATTTTTCAACCGAAAAAAAACATGTATTAAATTGAAAAGTAAAAAATAAAATTAAAAGATCGTTATAAGTTTCTCACATGAAGTGTAAGAATGAGGTTGATTATTGCATGATAAGGACAATTAAGTTATTTTACCAAATGCACTATCTTAACAGAATGCGAATAGTCAATTTCTTCGTTTTGCCTTTTTGTCATCTTTCTTGGTCAATTTTACCTTTTTTCCTCTTTTCTTTACAATTAGGAAAATAAGTTTATAAGGGTTAATTAGAAAACACAAAAGTAAGACAAATGACACTATGGCATAACTATATAATTATACAAATTCTAATCTAGAAAGAAAGCAATCATTGACTATTTCAATATTTTTTAATATCTAAAACCAAACATTTATTTAAAAAGGATTTAAGAATTTAATATGTATTTAGACTAGTTCTCATTTGTGCATGCAACTTCATTTAAAATGATATGGTAAATTATATTTGCTATTTTATTTAGTAAAGATTATTTGGGATTAAGATTAGGACCATCATATACATAAGATAAAATAAAAAAAGGTTGAAAGTGTACATAATGACGATAGCATTCCTAAATCATTCTAAATCATATTGGCAATAAAGAAAAATGATATAGATGGCAGTTATATATGCATGAAAAAAAAATTGGAAGTTTACTCGATGAATGATATTGCTTATAGCAAGCATAATTTTAAAAAGCAAAAAGTGTAATAAATAGTGCTTTTGACATTAAAATGTTGAACTTGGCATGACATCTAATGTAACCTTATCATCAACTCAATCCTCGCCTTGATGTAGTGGAGAAGATAAGGTCAAGTTCATGTAAAATATGTACATGCATTAGAGGCCATATATGTACTAAATTTTCGAAAGGATCTACGAATTGGCGATAATCGACATAATATTTTTTTATACAAAAAGATAGATATGGAAAGTCTAGGAAACTTGGGATGCCAAAACTTAGCACAATAGCACAATGGGACACTTAAATGCCAAAAGTTAGGAAAGTAACACTTAAGTGTCAAAATCGGAGCAAAATGGATCAGTTAGGCCTTGTTTGGCAACCATCCAAACGGTGCTTGATTCTCGATTTTTTGTTAGAATCGGTTGGGAACAGAATCGCGTTTGGTAAATTTTTTGTCCAAAATTGATTCTGGGAACAAATTTACTCCCAGAATCACTTTTGGACAAGAACTCAGAATCAGAAAAAATATGATTCTCCGTCGAGAATCAAAAAAGAGAATCAAAAGTGCCGAATCAAAAAAAAAAAATTATTTCTATATTTTATTTTTATTTCTTCCTAGTATGAAATATATATTTGTTGTATATAGAATACATATTTAATTTTATGTTATAATTTAGTATTTTTATTTATTACATATTGTAGGGATATTAGTATAGTTTATACTATGGTTTATTATTTACTATATAATAAAAATTGATTAGTTAATATTTTTATTACTTAGTATAAAAATATAATTAATCAGTGAATGGTTTATGAAAATTCAATATCAAATTTATTTTAATCTAAAAAGGTAATTAAAAAGAATTGAAATAGAAATTTTATATTGTTACCAAACGCGTTTCTATTCTTTTTGTATTCAGAGAATCAGAAATTTTATTTGTTACCAAACGCGTTTTTTTACTCGAGAATCGGTTCGGGAACAAAATCAGAAATAATCATTTGGTCGAATCGAGTTCAGGGAACAGAGAATCGTTACCAAACGTGCCCTTAAGTGCTAATGGCAAGAAAATCCGACCAAAATGCTAACGTGGCAATTTTCCGACGAGCCAAGTATAAAACAACGTTGTTTTGCACACTGATGTAGTTAGACAAGTGCAAAAACAATATTGTTTTACTGCTGCGTGGGTAAATAATTAATATAAAATTAATTAAATTAAATCAACCCTTGCCACCGCCGCCTCCCTGCTATCGTCGGGAAGGTGGGGGAAGGGTCAGCCGGGGTCGCCGACCCTTGGCCGAGGGGCCGACAACCTTCATTTTGGCATAAATCTGTGGCCTAGGGTCGTCGGCCTCCGGCCAAGGCTCGACGACCTCGGCCAACCCTCCCCACCTTTTTGGCGACAACGAGGCGGCGGGTAGTGAAGGTTGAGTTCTCAACCGCCAGCTATTGTTTATCTTCCTCCTTCCCTTTTTTTTTTTCTAAAAAAAAAGATTTGATTTAATTAATTTTTATATTAAAATTCAAATTGTGCCAAAACAACGTCGTTTTTATGTTTCTTTACTGAGTTAGCTTTTCAACGGGCTACGTAAGTAAGTAAAATTAATAAAAAAATTGCCACGTAAGATTTCCGGCGAGGTTCACTAGATGTGACACTCAATTGTTTCATTTAAAAAAAAAGTGACACTTAAATGTCACTTTCATAACTTTTGGCATTTAAATATCTATGTGTGCCAAGTTTTGATATTTAAGGTGTTCTTTTACCTAGATAGGATTATAGATATAATTCTACGAGTTAGACATAGCAAATAGCTATGGTCATAAATTAAATAATCAGATAATTGTTACCAATCTACCTTAGTTATCGAACTTAAATTTAAATCCTCCTCGTATCATATTCATTCAAAATGTATGATTGATTCCAATCTATGAACGTTTTTGCCGCTGGCAAAATATGGTGGTATTATCATGTGTCCATTAATATAGCAGGCCATCAATAAGTCTCAATGCTTGGAGAGCAAATTTGTAAACATCAAAGGAAATTTAGAAATTTAGTATCTTCCTTTTGTTGTGTCCGTGTGTTGAATTTTTTGCCATTGCCAAAAAGAGATATTAGCAGTAAGTAATTCTATGTGGTAATTTTCATCAAATAAGCATAACAGATAATGCTCGTCCTTAGATCATATTTAGACCGCTGCGTGTGTGCTGTCATTTGATTATATCCCAAATGCATAAATGCGTTGTAATAGGGAAGTTACTTTAAATAAGATGAATTCACTGGACTTGGAATATCTATCTTTTTTCTCAAACTAAAAAAGCGATGCTTGGTAATTAAAGAATTTTTTTTTTAATTTTTTCCTAAATAGGAAACATTTTCTTTGTGGACTTTCCTTAACATCAAAACAAAAGGGTTTTCTCGGGATCGGATTCTAAACATCCTGATGATCTTCGAATGAAAAAAAGAAAAGAAAAAAAAAAAGGTAAACCCCATCCGTCAATCGTAAAGCATTTACGTTTCCGTGCCTAATGATATTTTTTTAAGAGCCACGAAAAAGCGTAAGAAACTATGATCAGGAGTCCGCGTACATTTTTCGATAATTGGACTTTCGATAAAATTAAATTCAGCACAATTCTTTATTCCCTTTTTAGTATTTGCTATACAATAACAGGACTAGAGACTCTCAAACCATCTGCCTAACTTTCTTGGTTTTTTCCTCACCTAATTAGCGCAGCACTATCAAGTTCGTTACCACATTTCTACAGGCACGTCATGCGTCATGCGTCATGCGTCATGCTTTTTATGTAAGTTCCTTCGTCTCGCGTCCTTTTCCCTCCTGTCCAAATTGCCTTCTTGTCTCTTTTGGATCCGGTTCTATGTCCCTTCTACAACATGCCAATATCAAACAACTTCTCGATATTCTCGTACTTAGATTACTACCACGGGGCATTGTAACGTTGTGTGATACACTTGGAATACCATAAAAGTGTATTTTTTAACAAACAACTTGATAATACGCATGTAATTTTGGTGTATGTTAGCTTACACCATGACATGCTCAAATAGGGAGAATTACCCAATTAATCTTAAATTTATTGTATGAATGTGAATTCAATTTTAAACTTTCAATTTTTGACAAATTAATCCTAAATCTTTGCTTGAATTTCCAATATAATGATTCTGATCAATTTTCGTCGCAAATTGCAAATGCGATTGTCTAATCATATTTGGTTGTTCTACTGGCACATGGCTATATTATCAATTTCCGGCGAAAATTAACTAAAAAGACTATATTGGGATTGTGAAAATGTTTAAGACTAAAACAAGAAAATTTGAAAATTTAGAATCAAATTGACATACGTATAATAGATTTAAGACTTATCGAACTCCTTGAATATAATACTAAAGTCTCTCCTACTTTAAGACTTTGATGTGTACAAAAGATTCAAAAAAAGAAAGGGCTCTCCTTTAAAAGGCAAAGAGAAGTTATTCAAATTCAAACATAACTAGTACGGACACGATGAACCGAAAGATCCATACATGAACAGGAACCGAGGCGCAAAAGGCCTATTATACCCCACTAAGCTGGTATAAATTACTATACCTCGACCCGACTATTCTCTCTCAAATTCCATGGCGGGGCAGCGGTGGCGAGCTTGCTCATGACGATTAATAGCCATGGTTCAAAACAAATGTTTTTGCCATGGGTATGGAACTTCTGTGGTAACGCTCAAGGGAGTCACCGACGTTGGTCGCCCATTACCACCATTTCACTGATTGAAAAGCTAAAATCGTAACGAAACATGGAAATCCCACAAATTGGAGTGTTGGATGGAGAAAGTGAAATGAGAAGAGATAGGCATGAGAAACACGACAGTATATGGCCTGTTTTGCGAGAAAAATCGGTTTAAAATGTTTACAAGGAGGGGTTTCGAATAGTTTGCATCTTGTAAAGTTACTTCTGTAAATCTTTCCGCCCTTTTCCTACTAATTATCTAATGGATAGTGCAAATTGCTAGTTAGTTATCAAACTAGCCACAAGATGAAAAGAGTAATTTTTTTTTTTTTTTATATTGAACATGTAAATAGAGCCAATATGTGTATATCTGTACATACGTATGCAAGTATCTAACATAGGACACAGATTGGATTTATGAGCATGCTTATTGTCGAACAATATCAGGCTTACCCAGCAGCATCGTGATTCTAGTGATTTTATAAGCGGTTAGTGTAGGGTCGTTCCCGGGCCACTGAAGCCCGATTGCCGGCCATTTTTCAGCCCGGGAACGAACGGGACGTCCACTGCGCAGACCGCTTTCTTGATCCAATTTATTCCCAGCCACAAGCAAACCTAATCATGCCATTCACCTTTCTATCTCCCTATTGGATTTACATGTCGGTCAAACATTAATTTCAACTATTCTCTCTCGTTACGAAATTGGCAAAGCATTTACGCGCACTTGTTTCATTGGTAAAGAACATTTTCCTCGTCGGGGCTTGGCCTTGCCATGGCTGAGGGCTAACCATTGCTTGTCGTTGATGGCCTATCACCGGCAGAAGAAAAAATGAGAGAAAAAGAAAAAACCGAAAAATTATTAAACTATTATTAAAAATTGACAATGTTAACGCTAACGGTACCATGTAAGCCAATTTGCGTCCATGTTAGTAATATCTAGCGAAAATTAGCTAAAATGATTAAATTGACACTAATTCAAAATGTTTAAAATTAAATTGGCATTAATAAAAGATTTAAAACTAAATTGGCACCAAAGTAATAGGTTTATGACTTTTTTAACAGTTTTCCCCTTCTCTAAAACATCAATAAACGGGAATTCCACCTAGTTCTCGCATCTGGAGGTTGACTTAGTCATGTTTCTTTCTCTTTTGCTTGTAGAGCAACTCTATATGACATTCTCATGATTTCCCCATAGATATTATCTCATTTGCTCGAGGAATAATACTAAAAAAGTCATAAACATATTACATCAATACCAATTCAATTATAAACCTCTCAATTAGACCAATTTAATTTCAAAGATTTTCATATTGGTATAAATTCAGTCCATTTTGCTAATTTAGACCGAAAATTATAGACATGAATGCCATATGTCTTATGTGGCACATTTGTCACCGACGTGGACATTTTTATTTTTTAAATAATTGTTAATTTTTTATTAACTATTTGTTTTATTTTATTTTTCCTTCTTTCCTTTCTCTTTTTTTTTCCCTTATTTCCCTTCACTAGTTGCTAGCCTCCGTGATGGTTGGCAGAGGTTGCCAATCACCTACAAGGGTCCCTCACTAACATTTGGTGAGGCTACCCCTCACTAGATCCAATGAGGGAACCCTTGCCCAGCCTTGCCAAAAGCCAGCAAGGAGGGGCCTCACCAAGATGGCGAAAGGAAGCGAGGTCAAACCTTGCTAGCCTCTGGCACTAATTGAATTTTTTCATGTTCGCATCCCACTTAGGTTTTTTGAATTGGCGGAGTTGATTGTGGGAATGTCGATCAGGAGCTCCAATTCGGGGAGCTAGAAGTTTCGATCCTGAATTTAGGGCTTGAATTGAAGGTGCAAATCCGATGGAGGTCAATTCCTCGATGGGGGCCCCTCGCTCTAGCCTCACCTATGGAGCATGTACATAGGGAGTTCCCTACGTCCTCAAGGCAATAGATGAATCGAGTAGCCAATCTAGAGGTACTAGCTAGTCATCTGGAAGTGGGCCGGAAAGCGATTGGGATCCATTGTGAGATAGAGAGAGAGGAAAGCATATATATAATTTGTGACAATTTGTGAGAGAACAATGAATGGTGGAAATGGGAGTGAAAGAGCTCTAATCTATAATTAAGGTTTTCTATCCCTGGGGAGGATGATTGGCCGAGACGACCATTCAATGGCCATTAGGGTGGGACGGCGCGTTTGCCTCCCTTAGTTTAGCCCCTTCTTTTCATTTTAGATGGCGTGAGCTTCACGACTAAATTTTTCTGACCTTTCTGTACAAATGGGTATTTGAAAAGGAAAATTGAGTATTATTATTTTTTTTTTTTTTTTTGCCACAAAGGAAAGTAGAGCTTAATATAAAACTATAGCACTTAAAATGGGAGAATTATCAAAAAAGTCTTAAACCTGTTACAATTGTGCCAATTCAGTCCTAAACTTTTTTTTGGACCAATTTAATCTTAATTATTTTACAATTGTACCAATTTAGTCCATTCGGCCAAAATTGGCCGGCCGGTGTTGGCGTGGACACCGACTGGCAATGGATGTCCGGTGAATGCTAACGTGACATTTTTAAATTATTATTTTGAATTTTTTAAATATTTTTTTGAATTTTTGAATTTTTTTCCATCCACTTCTCCTTCCAATGGTTGGCCGGCACCAGCCGAGAGGCAAGGGTCGGCGAGGTTGGTCTTGCCATCGCTAGGTGAGGCCCCGCCAGATTTGGCAAGGCTTGGCCTCGCCCAGCTATGGCGAGGCGGAGCTCACCGGCATTGGCGAGGTCGACCCTTGCCATGGCTGGGTGGGGCCAAGCCTCACCAAATCTAAGGCGAGGGTAGACCTCGCCGGTGGCCAGCCGAGGCCGAGCCTCACCAAATCTGGCTATGGTGGCCGGCAAGGCTCCTCGCCCGGGGACGGTGAGACTCGACCTAGCCATAGCTAGGTGAGGCCGAGCCTCGCGATCTGGCGGTGCGGCCTCACCATCGCTAGACGAGGCTCGCCTTCGCCGGTGGCCGGTCGGGACGAGCCTCACCCGGCCAGCAAAGCTGACCTTGCCAAGCGGCCAAAAGAAGGAGAAGGTGGAAAAAAAAAAGAATTAAAAATTCGAAAAAAAATATTTAAAATATTTAAAAAGTGCCACTTCAGCTTTCACCGGATGATGTCCACGTCAGCGCCGGCCGCCCAATTTTGGCCGAATGGACTAAACTGGCACAATTATAAAAGGTTTAGGACTTAATTGGAAAAAAAAATTAGGATTGAATTGGCACATTTGCATTGTTTGGGACTTTTTTGATAGTTCTCCTCACTTAAAAGCATTGTATCTATTCATTAAAAAAAAAAAAAAAGCATCTTTGATTTATTTTTGGCCAAGACATCGTGTATCATCTTGGGAAAATTGCACAAATGGTTCATAAACTTTGATTTACTATACAATGTCATCTCCGGACTTTTAATGTATTCGATATAATTCATTAACTATCAATGAATATTCAATCTAGTCCTTAAATTTTATGAAAATGTTCAATGCCGTTGTTATGTTAAGGCAAGTTAATGGAATATGTTGCTGTGGCTTCCGATCAGGTTTAGTTTGAATGGTGGATAACAAAAAAAAAAGTCACATGTGGATTATCCAAGTAAGATATTAATCTCAACTAGAGTATAAAAATTCAGGTCATTAAATAATGATGGATATGCTAATGCCTAATATTTTTCCTTCTCTAAAGTATATCAATAAAAAGGACATACTGACTTGTCATTTTTCCTTTGAAGATATGATAATTGATGTTATCAAATAATATTTGATCTACCCTTTGGGCAAACAGAATGACTATATTTAACATTCAGCAAGAGTTCAGACACTGCATAAAATATATTGAAAGTCTAGTGCTGACACATATTAGACCAAAGTTCAATGGCCACTTGTTTCATCTTCCCGTTATCTTTACAAAAGAATAGTCTAGTTCTAGTAAGTCAGTTTTCCTCCCTTACAAAGATCCAATTCTAGTGTTTTCATAACTTTCTTAAACAGAAAGTAACTTCAGAATATATAATGGTGCAACTCTCTATTGGCACTAAAGAATGCGCAAGTCTTTGACCGTCAACTCAGGCTAAGAAAGACGGAGAGAAATCCCCAATAGAGGCAAAATCTGCTAGTGTTAAAGGCTTTTAGTTGGCAAGTATGGTTAGTCGACAAAGTGAGTGGCTCTAACTAACCAGAAATACGAAAGAAAATGTTTTTGTCTTGGAGCATAGGCGTTGAAAAGTGAAGCTCAATTTAGTCGACAAAGAACCACGACTAACACGACCTATGATGAGTTGGATACAAAGTAGGTATCTAAGAGATGGAGCCGACAATTTCGGACACAATTTGCTAGGGCACATCGACGTGGCTGTGAAGAAGTGAAACCGATACAGTAATCAAGTGGTGAATGCCATGGATCTCGGAAGCCACTAACGAAATAGATCCAGAAAATCTGGGTTATTGCAACTGTCGGAGTAGTGGTCCGAGGGACTTCGTAATTAACTGTGATGCTGGCCAAAGAATAACCATCGAATAATGGGTATGTCCTGGTATTGGTTAACCAGTGGCTACAAGTTGTTGAATTTTATAAGTCACATAAAATGCAGTTGTGTTCTTCGTAACCGATGTTAATTGTTGACAATAGTTATAAATACTAGAATTATAATTCAAGCAAAAGACTACCGGTCAATCAATGAACACCGATTACCGACCAAAAAAAAAAAATCAATAAACAGCGATTGTTCAATTTTACTTCCAGTTTATCTTTACGTTTTAGTACGTTTTTACGTGGATGGCCACAATTGTCTCCTCTCTTAATACTTTTAATTTTTTCTGTCAATTACGTTTCTTATCCAAGAATCAACAAAGGACCCTACGCATTTTCTGTTGATTTCCACGTCAATCCATATTTTGAAAGGCATTTCGTCAACAGTTTCTAGCAACGCGTTTAAAGATAACCCCATTTTAAAAGTCAAAACTAAAATTTGGCAGGTATTAAAAATGGAGGGGCAAGAAATAGGAGAAGAGAAGCAAATTATTTTCCATCTTAAATTTTGGATAGGTAAAAGTGGACGTAAAAAATACGTAGATCTTCCTATAGGGACACAAACGCATAAATCCTATAAAAGAGATTTAAATTGATTACTTCAAGTTCCTAAGTTGAATATCCCTGACACTTTAATTAACTGCGTTAAAAGGAAGGGGTTAAAAAACGTAGAGTTTTATCTACAAGTTTATAAATAACTAGTAATGGTAAGGCAAAATCTAGAAAGAAGTAGGTTTTGTTGCAGTATTGGAAATTGTGGAGAAGAGGTGTTGTTTATTTAACATGCAAAATTGCTCCTCCAAAATCCCTAGTTGCTTCTTAACGGGGCAGACTATATCCATTCTTGCCCTACTTGGCATGCAAGGCAAGAAAATACTCGTCGCTTGACTGTTTATAACTTGATGCAGGTGGGGTAGGCGAATATGCTTTGAATGATAAGGAAATAATTGATAAATGGATACCAATAGATTAATGATAGATTACAATCACCACCAAAGTCTAAAAGATATGCCACCAGTTGAGGATAAAGATTAAGATTGACGAAATTCATCATTAAAACTTAGAAGACATGCCACCCGCCGAAGATTTGTGGTGTTCTTCCCCCTAGAAAGATTGTCAATCCAATTTATTCGGAGCACAAGCAATGATAATTACGTTTTTTTACCTTCCTATCCCCTATTGGCTTTACATGTCTGGTCGAATTTTGAATTAAACTGAGATTCTCATTAGAAGGATCTGCAAGCATTGATGAGCACACACTTCATCATTAAAGTGCGTTACCTCCAGTTGCACTTGTTCGTGCGGATCTAATCAGTCTGCAAAATATTCATTGTGTTTCGTGATTCTTGCCACATGGGGACACAAGGCGAGTTAACAATTGAGAATCTCCACAGATGGAAAGACTTAAATGCATAGCATTGAAGCAATTAGCTACCTACTCAATAAAATATTCACAAACTTCTTATCAATTAATTAAATATTCACAAACTTCTTATCAATTTGATATTTTTATTCGACCAAGGGTGCCAAAATGGTTTTTGGATTTGTCTAATTATGGTACTTGATTCAAGATTTCCTTTTTAGGTACCTATTCCCTCCCTTTTTTCGTACTTCGTTCTTAGTTTGAACCCCTTTTTTTTCCTTCATTGGCACGATTCAAGATTTCCATTTTTAGGTACTTATTCCCTCCCTTTTTTCGTACTTCGTTTTTAGTTTGAACCCCTTTTTTTCTTCATTGGTATGAAAGTGAAAGCAGAGAGAGAGAGAGAGAGAGAGAGGGGCAATGGCAAGGCAAAAGGCAACGTTGAACTCAAGAAGGCAAGGTCTTGAGAAGAAATGGTTGTGCATTTTGCTGGTGCTAGTGTCTGCCTCAGCTACTTCGTCTCAGCACATTGTAGAGACACTTCCGGGGCTTCCCGGAAGACTTCCGTTTAAAGCTTGAGACCGGGTCAGCTTGTATTCTTTCATGCCATCCCTCTCTCCCTCGACGATGATTGTGAGGGCATTGAACGAATATTTTGCTATCTTTTCAATAACTGAAAAAAATCATTTTTCAACCAAACAAATTTATTAAATTCAAAAGTAAAGAAAAAAATTAAAAGAGCATTATAAGTTTCTCACATGAAGAGTAAGAATGAGGTTGATTATTGCATTAAAAGGACAATTAAGTTATTTTACCAAGTGTAATTTCTTAACAGAATACGAATTCTCAATTTCTTTGTTTTACCTTTTTGTCATCTTGCTAGGTCAATTTTACCTTTTTCTTCTCTTTATTTCACAATTATGAAAATAAGTTTATAAGGGTTAATTAGAAAACACAAAAGTATGGCAATGACACCTCGGCATAATTATACAGTGTGACATTCGGATTTTCACGCAACGAATCATGAGCCTCAGACGCTTAATAGTCAACGCCGCCAAGCTAGACATCGGATCTCACCAATTCAGCTCGTTCCCATCCTCACCGAGCCACCTCAGCCTCACTCGCGACGTCACCACGTCCCAACAACACCAACTCAGCGCCACTTCACTCGCCGCATCAACACCACATCACCGCTCCTCACCGTCATCACCAGGTGGCGCCACCTCAGCAGCTCACTACCAGCAACGCAGCCCCCTCAGCCAGAGCTTGCCACCAGCCCCCATCAAAGCATGACATTCTTCTAGCTGGTGCGAATTAGCGTTGCTGAGTCAACGCCGCACCGCTTGAAGGAGAGGGAATGGCTTTGCACGCCAGTAGCTGCTCCTTCCTTCCGCTACATTCCTTCGTGCGACACCGCACCAGGCCATTCAGCCCCTTCAATGAGTGACACACCGTCCCCAGCTGCACATTTCCTGGCAACCAAAGTCAACAACGACGACCACGAGTGGGACGGACGACCGCGACATAATTGACGCATCACCACCCGTCCCTCTTCAGTTCACCGAAATTTGCTCTCTGCACTTCAACATCTCTCATGGTCTCTCTGTAATTCTCTTCTGTTTTACGTGCGTGACGCACTGCATGCAGCGCCGCGACTTCCCCGGCAACCCATGTGCTGCTTGCCGTCTCGCCTCAGCCGGACCTCAAACCACTTAAGGCTAGTCACGACCTCAGACTTCCGAGACCCTTCGAGCCGCGTCCTGACTTGCTTTGGACTAGAGGGAAATAAACTGCTCCGTATATGCTACATGGGTTGATGATTGATGCCTAAAATTATTGTTGCCTCGGTTGATTTCGTGCTTACTTGTGTTCATTGACAGTTTCGGAAAAGGTACATTGCAAGTACTGTTGAAATTTAGCTCATTGAATGTAAGGATGTGTTGTTGGAATGTCGGATGTTGAAATGTGTGCTAATTTGAGCTTAAATGACACGAGTCATGGACGAATCTGAGGTTATAACTATTTTCGGATCAGTTCACTGTAGGCAAGAAATTTGTCCATTTTGTATTGGCTTTTGTGGTATGAATTTGGTGAGACTTTCTTCACGAAAGTTGTTTGTTATACCTGGTTTTAGAACATACTTTAATTCGGATTTTTGAACTTCGTACATGCAAAATATATTTGAAAAACTACAGGATCCGAATCTATCTTCATAAACAATTATCGGACCTTTACTTAGTTTCCATTTTCTACAGAATTTTCAACACAAGATTTGAAATCGTGTCCTTCATGAAAGTTTTAGACTATTTGTAATTTTCCCGTGATTTTTGGAACTCATTTAAGCTTTTGAAACGTCCAATTTCAGATCTGTTTTTTCATGGAAATTCACCTTGTTTTGACCTGAAGTATATAAAATTATTGGACCCATACAAGCTGAACCAGATTTTGAGTTCTTCATGAAAATATTCCCCGGAGTCTTGTCCATATCGTGTTAAAGTCTCGTGATTTCGGGACTGATTTGCTTGGTGAATGCCTTTGATTTCTACAAACGGGCGAGCTACCCTTTTTCCGTCAATTTTGGGCAAACTCCTTTTTGTAAACCATCTTTTTGAACTAGTGCTACCAACTAAATGTTTGTATCATTTCTCTGGCTTATAAAGTATAGTTGATGGTAGACACTAAACTGTTCTTGTACATTAACTTAGCGGATGGCATGTTTAAATTGAATTATTAAATAGCTGCACCATCGGATGAGTGTGTGATTTGGGAATGCCATCGGTCTTTGGGGGGTGACGATGCTCTGGTTGTAGTAGGGATGCCTAGAGGGGTAAGTGGGTTCCTCTAGATGCCTAGGGGGTGTAACATGGTTTTCCGAGATGTCCTCGCAATGCTAAATGAGTGTGAGATGCCTAGGGGTAACGGAGTTCCCCGGAGGATTGATAAGTAATTCATAGTAAATATGATCATTGGCATTTTCAGATTTCATTCGAGCTTTCTAGTTTTAAAAAAAAATATTTTTCACTTGTTATCCTGATTTTGACAAAGGTTTTCAGGCAAGTTGATTTTAAAACGATCTTCTATATTGTATGTCTAAACTTCCTCGCATGTGTCGTTATTGAGATATGTAGTACAGATTAGTTGGTAGTTTGCTTGCTGAGTTTTATACTCACTTTTGACAGATAATCATTTTTCAGATGAGTAGACATGCCTATGCTATTTGTGCCCCCAATGACCCTCTACGATGCCTTGATAGATTTCATGTGACGCCAGATTGAGCTACACGACCTCGACTTTCCTGATGCCACCTTCATCTAGGTCATCGCAATACTAACAATCGATGCTGGCCTCTCATTGGTCCCGGCACGAAGTGACCTCTCTATTCTTCAATCCCTTAGTTTACACGGGAGAGATTTGCTTAAGGCGTTCGATGAGCGAAACTCTGCACAACTCAATGCAGGCATGTACTGGTTGTTCGATCAGGTAAGATGATGCGCACATATACTGACCCCTCAAGCAACATAGCGGTGTTGATAGTTTTCAGGCGGACAAGAACCACGGTAAGGTCATGCTATATTTTCACCTAAAATGCAAGGAAGACGATCGTTCTGTTTGTGCTCGTTTTGACTTGTAAGTTCAGTGCTGTCATAGTACTTACAGCACCTCCCTGCATTTGCATCGCAGTGATTTAACTCTAATGTCATGGTGCAATGGGTTCGTGAAATACCGTGGACGTCAGCTCAATAACATCGCGCCCTTCCTCATTGTGCCATTTGCATTCGGGCTTGAAATCCTCGTAAACACGCTTGGAGGGGGCGGCAGCCTTGCGTCTCATGGCGTGCTTTCCCTTCTCTGGTGTATTTTTGTCTGTTAAGGAGTATTTGAAACGGGATGTTTCAATTTGTCGAATAAAGGCTTCTCCTCATCCCTCTTTCCTTCTCTTTTTATAGGTTAAGGTGTCCGACAGGAATTGGATTCTTTTGCACTGAGAAGAACAATGACTCCTTTATTTAGTTGAAGGCTTCAGATGGTTTGTTGATCTCCTCCAGTGGGGGCAATGTAAAAGTTCTGATCACTATTCTTGCCTTAACGCGCAGGCAATCGTAGAGAGAGCATGCCCTAATTCATTGGTGAAAGGAACCTTATGAAATTGAAAGACAAGTCATGGATTCTTTGCCCAATGTGCTTGGTCGTTGCTTTGTCTAGGGGGAAATTGTTCAAAAAGTCCAAAATTCATTGTAACTTTGCCAATTCATTCCTAAAATTTTAAGTATGCTAATTAAATCCTAAGCATCTTCATGTTTTATCAATTGCGTTCACCCGGTCAATTTTGGCCAGAAATCACTAACATTAACACCTATTGTTTTACGTTGCATGTCCGACAAACAATTTTTTTATAATTTTTCGAATTTTTTTTATTAATTTTTTTCTTTTTTCTTTTTCCTCTATGGGCCATCGACAAGGTAGAGATCGCCTACGTCAAGCGAGGATCGCCCTTGCCAGCCTTAGGAGTGGGATGCTTGGGCCTAGGCTTGCAAGGGTTGTCCTCACTTGGGCTGACAAGGCTCGATGATGGCTGGTGGAGGGAAAAAGGGAAAAGGAAAAAGAAAAGAAGAGAAATTATAAAAAATAAAAAAAAATCGAAAAAAATAAAAAAAAGCGTATACATTAAAAATTATAAAAGAAATTTGATGTCAACATGAGAATGTCACATAAAACATATGGAGTTCACATCGGCTCTTTCGGTCTAAATTAACTAGATGGACTAAATTAATACCAATGTAAAAATGGTTAAAATTAAATTGATCTAATTAAAAGGTTTATAACTGAATTGGTATTAATATAATAAGTTTGAGACTTTTTTTGGTACTTTTTTAACATTTCTTTTGTATCAATGAATTTGCATACTCTTTAGTCCTTAATTTAGGGGTCACAAAATTGGAACCCATATTTTAATGAGTTTGCCTTAGATTTTAAAAATAAGTTTAAGTAAGCCATAAATGGGTTGCATAAGAACTATGTGGATCTTTAATGAGTCATAAATGGGTGACCTAACAAGTTTTAAGTAAATCACAAAGAGGTCATTTTATATATATTTGAATTTTTTTTTCCCTTTTCCTCTTTCCTTCTTCATCCGTTGGTGGCTAGCCACAAGCGAGGGACGAGCTTGCCAAATTGGTGAGGCCAAAGTCTCACAAACCTTTGGTGAGGCTCCAGCTTCGTCTATATGGTAAGACTTAAGCTCGACCCGAACCCTTCCGACTCTAGCAAGGCGGGGGATTCGAGCTCATTTATAGTCGATCACCGGCCCTGTGACCAGCGACCAAGCAAAGAAGAAGAAAAAAAATTTAAAAATATGGATTTTTTTTTTAAATAAAATCAAAGATGGTAGTCACCTTTGGTCTTTTTGATTTCTTTTTTTCTTTTTGTTTTCTTTTTTTTTACATTTTTTGTTTTATTTTCTTACATCTTCTTCTTTTTTTATTTTACTTTCTTAATTTATATAAAATTTTATCTAAGTAGCACATTAACATGAAGAGCTTAAAGTGGGTTAAGTAACCTGATATCTACTTTTATAATTAGGGAAAAATACGGATGTGTTTTAATAATATAGGTCAGGTCCAACATAGGTCTATGCTAGGGTCAGGTTGAGTACGGGTCATCAAAATTATATTGCATGAAAATGGATCATTATTGATTAAAGGGGTCAATATGAGTAAGATCATTTTCCACCCGACCCAAACTCAGCCCATTCCACTCATTTGACATCCCTTGTCCTCATAATATTGTTACAGAACAAATGCCCTATGTTGCCGCAATACCGAATAACGCAACATTCTATGGACCACAAATCACGGGCTTGCCGTTAGTCTTTGCGCTTCTCCTCTCTCGTGAGTTTTGAGAAAATTTTTGTTTACTTTAGTTTGTAAACATAGTACTAAGCGAATACACGTGTGATTTAAGTGAATGGAGTGGAAGATATTGGTATGATATTGAGTGATTGCGATAATTAGAGAAATTGTACAGATGACGAACGAAAGTCATGACAAACAACGAGTAACAATCGATTCACCGATTACTCTTCCAGATAGCCATCTTTGCCAATCAATGATGTCGAGTGACGATCGCATTCTGGACGTCAGTATACTGAACAGGACCCTCATGTGAAGGTTTGAGGGCAAAGGAAGACCAAGAGGAAAGAAAAGATGTTCTTGGTACCTTTTTCGTGAAAGATTGCGCTTTTACTTTCCGAGGCCATTCTGAAAATGCCCTCTGTCTAGTAAAGGTTCTCCAGTCTGAAAGTTCCAAGGAAAGATCGCTGGCATGGCACTACAGAATCAAAAGTACTGCACTGTTAGATACTGAGCACAATCTAATCGATTGGGTTTGTTGTCATCTACCCCCGGATCGGTGGGCATCTAGTGGGACCACTCCCACTCCCAGACGGTGATGACGATGGAGATAGTTGGGTTGAGTAGGACGAGAGCCGAAGGACGAGGATAACACTTTTGGAAAGACCAGACAGTGGGGTTTGGGACATGTAGGCAACCTTGTAGATAGACGGTATCGTGGTTGGAGTGATACAATTAGTGAAATTTGGTACAGTCCGAAGTATAGGTCACGAAAAGTATATAAATAAGAAGGAAATGAAGCCTGCGTGCATTCTTTGAATTTTGTATGTCCTAGATTACTATTGGTGTAAATATGCTTCCACTTGCTTTAAAATTGGAAAGAATTGGAAAACCACATTAGCCGTAATGTACCGGGGGTGTCACATATAGATATCCAAATTCTAATCTAAAAGGAAAACAATCATCGACTAATTCACTATTTTTTAACAACTAAAACCAAACATTTATTTAAAAAAGGATAGAAGCATTTATTATGTATTTAGACTAGTTCTCATGTGTGCATGCAACTTCATTTTAAATGGTATGGTAAATTTTAATTGTAATTCATTTAGTAAAGATCATTTAGGATTAAGATGAGAACCATCATATACATAAAAATATAGGTTGAAAGTGTACATTATGATGATGGCATTCCTAAATTAGTCTGAATCATATTGCCAATTAAGAAAAATGAGACAGAAGGTAGTTATACATGCGTGAAAAGAAAAGAAAAAAGTAGAAGGTTACTCAATGAATGATATTGCCCATAGCAAAAATAATTTTAAAAAGCAAAAAGTGTAGTCAATAGTGCTTTTGGCTTAAAAACTTTAACTTCGCATGACATCTAATGTAACCTTATCATCAACTCAATCCTCATGTTCACGTAGTGGAGAAGATAAGGTCAAGTTCATTTAAAATATTTACATGCATTATAGGCCATATATGTACTAAATTTCCAAAAGGATCTATAGAATTGGCGACAATAGACATTATATTTTTGTACATAGCGATGGATATGGAATAAATATAAGATTTCACGAGTTAGATATAGCAAATAGCTGTGGTTGTAAATGAAATAATTGGATAATTGTTACTAATCTACCTAAGTTATCAAACTTGAATTCAAATCTTCCTCGTATCATCTTCATTCAAAATGCGTGATTGATTCCAATATATGAACATTGTTGCCGCTGGCAAAATGTGAGGTTACTACCCCGTGTGCATTAAAATGTTGTTATAGCAAGCCATCAATAAGTCTCAATTCCTAGAGAGAAAATTTATAACATCAAAGGAATTTACAAATTTAATATCTTCCTTTTGTTGTGTACGGGTATCGAATTTTTTGCCCATTGCTAAAAAGAGATATTAGCAGTAAGTAATCCTATGTGGTAATTTTCATCAAATAAGCATAACGGTACTGCTTGTTCTTAGGGAAAATTATCAAAAAAGTTATAACATATTACACTTTTGTCAATTTGATCTAACCATTTTAATTATACTAATTGAATTCTTAATTTTTTCACGATTTGTCAATTAAATTCATCCAGTCAATTTTGGATGAAAATCGATGATATGGACACCGACCTTTTTTTTTTTCATTTTTCCTTTTCTTATGTTTTCCTTCTTTTCCAACGAGGGTTGTGGAGAATTCTTAATAATATTTTAATTTTTTTCAAAATTTTTATATTATTGTGCCCAACCACCCTTGCCGCCACAATAAAAAAGGAAAATAAAAAAGGAAAGAGAAGAAAAGAAAAAGGCTAGTGCCTATATTAGTGATTTCCGATCAAAATTGACCGAATAAACTCAAGTGGCAAAAACTTGAAAAGGTTGAAGACTCAATTAATAAATTGAAATATTTATAACTGAATTAATAAATTTTAATAGTTTGAAGACTTTTTTTTATGATTTTTCCCATCCTTATAATTTTTCGGTAGATCGGATTAGGAGGGGAAAAAGAAACACATTTTCTTTTTGTAATATTTGTCAACATATCAACATCCTTCAAGTTTTTTCGAAAATGGGGAGATTTTGGAAAGTTAGTACTTTTAATAAACTCATTTTCTTCTTTGCTACAAATACCATTATATTACTTTGAGTTTTTGGAAAGATAGACTACTTAGATATAAGTCCCATTAAAACCCCATAGACAAGCAATATAATATATTTGAATATCCACTCTCAAATGTAGACTGTACTGAGAATCACTTGCAGATAGTACTGAGAGTGAGAGTAACACGTGAATTGAAAAAGGGGAAGGAAAAGAAGAGAGGGAGAGAGGGAGAAAGAGAGAGAGAAGGAAAGAAAAAGGGGAGGAGCTGCAGGGGACAGGAGGAGAGAAAAGAAAGAGAGAGAAAAAAGGGGGGTGGATGAGGACTTGGCAGAAGAGGGGGAAAGGAAACGTAAGGGAGAGAAAAAAGAAGACAAAAAGGATGCCACATTGATTGATGGGAATCGTACGAATGATCTGAATGGGAGACCACTGTAATTTGAGCAAGGAATCTTATCACATTGGACCAAGCTCTTGACCATTCAAGCGACCCATTGATTCTTCAAGACAGGTTGCTCTCATTCCCTAGAGAGCAGCCCCTACCACTTGCCCCACTTCAACACTAATAATAATCAAAGTCATCTTCGCAATCACCACGAAGCTCAGCCTTGCTTTCTTTCATATTTGCAACGAGGCGAAAGATACATGTGTTTGTATGCGACTAAAAGATATAAGTTAGCTCTCTAAACCTCGTCGAACAAGCATGTCCTCATCGTCGACCTCCATCATCAACCCAAGCCTTAGTGAGGAGCAATGGGTGAAGCACATCCGAGACGCCCTCAATCACGGGATCGATATTGAGACCCCGGTTTCCGTCCACTGCGTGCCTGTATCTATCAAATCCGCAAAGCCGGAGGCCTACGTCCCGCACCATGTTGCGCTGGGACCATACCACCACCTCCGGCCACAGCTCTACCACACGGAGCACCCCAAGCTGGCCGCAGCCCGGCGGACGCAGGCAGCGCTGAAGCTCCCGGCATTCGATCGGACGGCTGGTTTGCTCCAAGCGGAGGAGGCGAAGATTCGCGCAAGCTACCAGCTGCACCTGGAAGTCGGCACGGACACTCTGAAATGGATCATGACCATCGACAGCTTGTTCTTGCTCGACCTACTGTACAGATACAAGTCACCCAACATCGGAATCAAGGAAGACTCAATTTGGGATGATGACCCAGACTCCACCGTCAAAGACGTGATGATGGTGGAGAATCAAATTCCGACCTTTGTGCTGAGGAAAATAATGTTGCAGACCGAAAATTCGATGAACGAAGTGAGAGAAAATGAAGAAGATGAGTCCATAGATAGGAAGCTTGGGGAGATGTTGACGAGGTTCTGCGAAGGGATATCGCCTCTCCGGCTGGAAATGTGCTTGCCGTCTGAAGCCATTCAGCGTAAGCATTTGCTCGATCTCCTTTACAATCTCATCTTGGGAACAACAGGCCCAGAAGCAGCACAGATGAAGAAGAATGAGCTTAGAAGTTAGTTCTCATTCCCCATGCCATGCGTTAGATGATATGGCCTCTTTCCTCATTCTTTTGTTGTATCCAAACATTAGAAAAGTGAATAAAAGTACCTTTTTATCAACAGGTGCAAGGTTTTGCCGTCTGATAGACATGTTATCGACGCAAGCATCAAAAGTCACTAAGGCATGGAACAAGTTATCGAAATGCTCTTTCATGAAGAAGCTGAAAGTGCTGATCAAGCTCTTCTTCAAGATGGTATCGATACTAGCATCAATAGTCACTGCAGCATGGAAGGAGTTATCGAAATTCTTTTTCATGAAGGAGCTGAAAGAGCGAATCGAGCTCATCTTCAAGATAATTCAAGTGGCAATGCAATTGATTCCCGGATGCTCCGAGTACCTTCTGAATGACCCTTTTCAAGAAATCTTTATGATCCCCACAGCGTCAAAGCTCCGCAGCGTCGGGATCAAACTAAGCTTGGCCACAGGAGGTATCAAAACCATTGCGTTCGATAAGAAAACCGCTACCTTGAAGCTCCCGCAAATCGATCTGGATGCTACCACCGAAGTCCTGCTGCGAAACCTCGTGGCCTACGAAATGATATCGCAGAGGGCCTCCTTAATTCTGACACGATACACTGAGTTAATGTACGGCATTATCGACACCTCCGAGGATTTGAAGTTGCTGAGGGAAGCGTCCATTGTCTTGAACCGCCTGAACAGCGACAACAAGGTCTTGTAGCTCTTCAATGGAGTGATCAAATCCTTAGGTTCCAAAAGCACTGCGTCGGAGCTGGACGAGACGATTCGAGACGTCAACGAGTACTACAACAGCACTCGAAAGGTCAAGGCTTATAATCTCATGAGGAAGTACGTCTACTCTTCTTGGAAGTTTCTCACTGTGGTCGCCACCGTTGTGCTCATTCTGCTCATGGCTCTGCAGACATTTTGCTCTGTATTGAGTTGTCCTCACTCAACACAGCATGAGCATTTTTATCGTTCATTGTGATATCCCGAAATTTGGCCCTATTTCGAAATATATGAAGTATTATTTCATCGACGCACTTATTGTTATTCTATTTTGAATTGATTACTTATGAATTAACTAATTTATTGGGTGATCTTGTATAGGGTTAAAACGTGAAAAAACTAGAAAATTCAATTAAGGATAAATTGTTTGACCATAAAGATTGACAAGGGTCAATACTACGTTGTTATAAATCAATTAACGAACGAATATAAATCGATTCAACGGAAGTACGTAGTCGGTTTGCAGGTGATTATGCATGATTACGATATTCTTGCAATGAACCGATTTTCTGTTGATATTATATTTATGGTACGTAATTAAAGTTTTGCGATTACATGACACTGAAAGTCGTCCATGATTTGAAGAGGTACAAATGTGGATCGAGAATTATCAACCACGAGTCAATCGCGAAAACCCCTAAAAGCCACCCATTAATTTATGTCGTACCCAAGGTCGTGTTTGATCGATTTTTAAATTTCTCAAATCGAACTTTCGAGGGTTTCGAGGATAAATTATTGGATGTTGCATTATCATTTGTAAAATTCATGATAAGTTTGAAATTTTCAGAAAAATGAATTATCAGACGGAAAATTGGAAGTCGAAAAGGAAAAATCGAACCCAATGGCAAGGTTGAAATTTTTGGACCAAAAAGGCTTGTATTCAAGAAATTGGAAATAAAATGAAATTGAAAAATTGGAAATAAAAAATAATTGAGGGGACAAATTGTTAGGTTAAGAGGAAATTGTGGAGAGTGAGTGAAGGGGAAATCATGAAGATTTTAGAGAAAATTCTTCTTATTTTCTCTCTCTCACTTCCCCCCACTTCCTATCCCCCTTGCTCAGCCGAACTCATCCCCCCACACTTTCTCCATTTGTTTTTATTTTTTTTCAACTTCTCATTCTTGTTTTTCTTCCCTCATTTGCCGCAAGTCACGCCATTCCTCACCACCATGTGTTGCCGCCGTTGTCCCCCGCTTGACCACCCCACCGCCATCACCGAACCACCACCACCACCATGAGCCACCATCCTTGCCACGGCCCGCTCCATGTCGCTTGCCACCATTGCTGGTTCTCCACTGCCCAAGCCAAGCTTGGCCGTGGGTTTTGAGGAGCCACCACCACCGTCGAGTTTTTGTTCAAGTCACAAGCATCATGTTTTCATCGCCATTGCACCACCATCACTGTGAGCTCACCGTCATTGGAAGAATTAGGGTGTTAATTACATTTGGGGGTGGTTAGTTTAATATTAATGACGTTTAATATTAGCTAATATTGGTTTAAACTTAATTGCGATTAAATATGGTTTAGATTAAATTGAAGTGTGATTAATTTAAATAATTACAATTATATTAATTAATCATGGTTATATTAATTAATTGAGCGAGTTTGGTTTAATTAATTGTGATTTATTTAACGAATCATTTATTTAATCGTTATTTAATTAATTAATCATAATTATTTTATTTAACAATGATTAATTTTAATTAAGTATAGTTAAGTTAATTAATTGTGATTAGCCTAATTAATCAGAATTAGCTTAATTAATCGTGATTAGTGTAATTAATGACATATTAGCCGTTAAGTAAAATTTTATGCCCGTTTTTTTGGATGAAATTGTGCTTAATTTTGATCATTTGAGCATTATGATGCTATGTTATTGATTGTCCAATTATAGATTTTATTTATTACATAAAAAAAAAAAAGAAAGGTTTAAGGATAAGAAAATAGAAAATTTTTGATGTGTCAGGTTTGGACGTCGAATTGTATGTGCTTAATAAAATAATAGGGTTTAAAAAAAAAAGTATGCAAAATTTGACAGATTGGTTTTAAATAACTCACAACTTTACTAGCGTGGAGAATTGAAAAAACTCTTCATTATTGTCTTCTTTTTTATCAATATGCAATTATTGATCTACATAGAGAACATTGGATAAATTTTTTTCTATCTTTTCAATAACAGAAAAAAAAATCATTTTTCAACCGAAAAAACATGTATTAAATTGAAAAGTAAAAAATAAAATTAAAAGATCGTTATAAGTTTCTCACATGAAGTGTAAGAATGAGGTTGATTATTGCATGATAAGGACAATTAAGTTATTTTACCAAGTGCACTATCTTAAAAGAATGCGAATAGTCAATTTCTTCGTTTTGCCTTTTTGTCATCTTTCTTGGTCAATTTTACCTTTTTTCCTCTTTTTCTTTACAATTAGGAAAATAAGTTTATAAGGGTTAATTAGAAAACACAAAAGTAAGACAAATGACACTATAACTATATAATTATACAAATTCTAATCTAGAAAGAAAGCAATCATTGACTATTTCAATATTGTTTACTAACTAAAACCAACCATTTATTTAAAAAGGATTTAAGAATTTAATATGTATTTAGACTAGTTCTCATGTGTGCATGCAACTTCATTTAAAATGATATGGTAAATTATATTTGCTATTTTATTTAGTAAAGATTATTTGGGATTAAGATTAGGACCATCATATACATAAGATAAAATAAAAAAAAGGTTGAAAGTGTACATAATGACGATAGCATTCCTAAATCATTCTAAATCATATTGGCAATAAAGAAAAATGATATAGATGGCAGTTTACACAATGAATGATATTGCTTATAGCAAGCATAATTTTAAAAAGCAAAAGTGTGATAAATAGTGCTTTTGACATTAAAATATTGAACTTGGCATGACATCTAATGTAACCTTATCATCAACTCAATCCTCGCGTTGATGTAGTGGAGAAGATAAGGTCAAGTTCATGTAAAATATGTACACGCATTATAGGCCATATATGTACTAAATTTTCGCAAGGATCTACGAATCGGCGATAATAGACATAATATTTTTTATGCAAAGAGATAGATATGGAAAGTCTAGGAAATTTGGGATGCTAAAACTTGGTACAATGGGACACTTAAGTGCCAAAAGTTAGGAAAGTGACACTTAAATGTCAAAATCGAAGTAAAATGGATCAGTCAAGTGCCAATGGCAAGAAAATCCGGCCAAAATGCTAACGTGGCAATTTTCTGACAAGGTAAGTGCAAAACGACGTCATTTTACACACTGATGTAGTTAGACAAGTGCAAAAATAATATTGTTTTATTGCTGACATGGATAAATAATTAATATAAAATTAATTAAATTAAATCAACCCTTGCCACTGCCGCCTCCTTGCTATCGTTGGGAAGGTGGGGGAAGAGTCAACTGAGGTCGCCGAGCCTTGGCTAAGGGTCGGCAACCCCAGCCGATCAACGGCAAGGTCATGGCTCTCCCCCAAATCCGGCGTGGGTCACCGGCCCTCGCCCGATCAAGCCAAAGGCCACCGCCTACTAGGAGATCAACCCGGCTAGTGATGGCTCTAGCCTGGCTGAGCGAGGTTTGGCAACCTTGCCGAATCTAGGGAAAGGCCATGTCTCTTGTCCCAGATTTATGCGAGGGCTCACAAGCCCTTGCTATCGGTCCACTAGGGTTGTCGGCCTCTAGCCAAGGCTCGACGACCTCAGCCAACCCTCCCCCACCTTTCTAGCAATAGCGGGGCGGTGGCGACGGTAGTGAAGGTTGAGCTCTCGGCCGCTAGCTACCATTCATCTTCCTCCTTCCTTTTTTTTTTTTTTTTTTTTAAAGATTTGATTTAATTAATTTTTATATTAAAATTCTTTAAGTGCCAAAACAACATCGTTTTTGTGTTTCTTTGCTAAGTCAGCTTTCCAACGAGCTACGTAGGCAAGCAAAATTAATAAAAAAAATTGCCATGTAAGATTTTATTGGATGTGACATTCAATTGTTTCATTTTAAAAAAAAAAAAAGTGACACTTAAATGTCACTTTCATAACTTTTGGCATTTAAGTATCTATTTGTGCCAAGTTTTGATACTTAAGGTGTTTTTTTACCTAGATATGATTATAGATATAATTCTACGAGTTAGACATAGCGAATAGCTATGGTCATAAATGAAATAATCAGATAATTGTTACCAATCTACCTTAGTTATTGGACTTAAATTTAAATCCTCCTCGTATCATATTCATTCAAAATGTATGATTGATTCCAATCTATGAACTTTTTGCCGCCTGGCAAAATATGGTGGTATTATCATGTGTCCATTAATATAGTAGGCCATCAATAAGTCTCAATGCTTGGAGAGCAATTTGTAAACATCAAAGGAAATTTAGAAATTTAGTATCTTCCTTTTGTTTTGTCCGTGTGTTGAATTTCTTGCCAAGCAGTAAATAATTCTATGTGGTAATTTTCATCAAGTAAGCATAACGGATAATGCTCGTCCTTAGATCATCTTTAGCCTGCTGTGTGTGTGATGTCATTTGATTATATCCCAAATGCATAAATGTGTTGTGATAGGGAAGTTACTTTAAATGAGATGAATTCATTGGACTTGGAATATCTATCTTTTTTTCTCAAATTAAAAAAGTGATGCGTGATAATTAGGGGTGTGCATGGTCTGGGCGGGCGGTTCCCGACCTAGAACCAGGAACCGCCCGCTAAGGACCAGTTCCAAAAAATTGGAACCGGGATCCACCCGTTTATTGCGTGGATCCACCCGGAAACCGGACCGTACCGACGGTCCGGTTTCCGGGTGGATCCATGGAACCGATTTTGACGTGAAATTTTTTTGGTTTTCAACAAAAAAACAATTACGTGACATCAAAGCAAGCCAAAGAAAGAAAAATCAAATTTAAGTACGTGAAACAAAGATTTATTTGTTGTAATTATAAATGTATCTCGTAGATATAAAAAAACGCGAACAAATGGAATGCAACATTCTCCCATTTCCTACTTGCAAATAACCATAGATGGTTAAATTTTCTTTGACCAAAGGTAAAGGTTCCCTAGAGAGTGAGATGAGATGTAGGGTTGCTCTTAGTAATTTTTTTTTTAATATTAAAAAGGTCCCGATCCGGTCTGAGTGGGCGGATCCGCCCACGGAACCGGGAACCGGACCGGTATCCACCGGTTCCAATAAATTAGAACCAGGAACCGGACCGGTTCCCTCAATACCCGCCGGTTCCGGGCGGTTCCGGTCCGGTTCCGGGCAATCCGGGCGGATCCCGGGTATTTTGCACACCCCTAGTGATAATTAAAGAATTCTTCTTTTTAAATTTTTTTCCTAAATAGGAAAAATTTTCTTTGTGGACTTTCCTTAACATCAAAACAAAAGGGTTTTGTCGGGATTGGATTCTAAACATCCTGATGATCTTCGAACGAAAAAAAAAGAAGGTAAACCCCATCCGTCAATCGTAAAGCATTTAAGTTTCCGTGCCTAATGATATTTTTTTTAAGAGCCACTAAAAAGCGTAAGAAACTATGATCAGGAGAAGGAGCACATTTTTCGATAACTAAATGGACTTTCGATAAAATTAAATTCAGCACAATTCTTTATTCCCTTTTTAGTATTTGCTATACAATAAAAGGACTAGAGACCCTCAAGCCATCTGCCTAACTTTCTTGGTTTTTTCCTCACCTAATTAGCGCAGCACTTGAATGTTGCCCGAGACCGAGCCCAACCCCACATCTATCAAGTTCGTCACCACATTTCTACAGGCACGTGCACGTCATGCGTCATGCGTCATGCTTTTTATGTAAGTTCCTTCTTGTTGCGTCCTTTTCCAGCCTGTCCAAATTGCCTTCTTGTCTCTTTTGGATCCGGTTCTGTGTCCCTTCTACAACATATCTACCATGCCAATATCAAACAACTTCTCGACATTCTCGTACTTAGATTACTACCATGAGGCATTGTAACGTTGTGTGATACACTCAGAATACCATAAAAGCGTCATTTTTGAATAAACAATTTGAATAATACGCATGTAATTTCGGTGTATGTTAGCTTACACCATGACATACTCAAATAGGGAGAATTACCCAATTAATTTTAAATTTATTGTATGAATGTAAATTCAATTTTAAACTTTCAATTTTTGACAAGTTAATCATGAATCTTTGCTTGAACTTCCAATATAATCATTTCGATCAATTTTCATCGCAAATTGCTAACGTGATTGTCTAATCATATTTGGTTGTTCTATTGGCACATGGCTAAGTTATCAATTTCCAGTGAAAATTAGCCAAAAAGACTATATTTGGATTGTGAAAATGTTTAAGACTAAAACAAGAGAATTTGAGAATTTAGGATCGAATTGACATATGTATAATAGATTTAAGACTTATCGAACTCCTTGAATATAATACTAAAGTCGCTCCTACTTTAAGACTATGATGTGTACAAAAGATTCAAAAAAAGAAAAGAAAGGGCTCTCCTTTAAAAGGCAAAGAGAAGTTATTCAAATTCAAACATAACTAGTACGGACACGATGAACTGAAAGATCCGTACATGAACAGGAACCGAGGCGCAAAAGGCCTATTATATCCCACTAAGCTGGTATAAATTACTACACCTCGACCCGACTATTCTCTCTCAAAATCCATGGCGGGCAAGCAGTGACGAGTTTGCTCATGACGATTAATAGCTATGGTTCAAATCAAATGTTTTTGCCATGGGTGGTTATGGAACTTCTATGGTAGCGCTCAAGGGAGTCACCGACGTTGGTCGCCCATTACCACCATTTTACTGATTGAAAAGCTAAAATCGTAACGAAACATGGAAATCCCACAAATGGGAGTGCTGGATGGAGATAGTGAAATGAGAAGAGATAGGCATGAGAGCACGACAGTATATGGCCTGTTTTGCGAGAAAAAATCGATTTAAAATGTTTACAAGGAGGGGTTTCGAATAGTTTGCATCTTGTAAAGATACTTCTGTAAATCTTTCCGCCCTTTTCCTACTAATTATCTAATGGATAGTGCAAATTGCTAGTTAGTTATCAAACTAGCCACAAGATGAAAAGATTAATTTTTTTTTTTTTAAATTGAACATGTAAATAGAGCCAATATGTGTATATATGTACATACGTATGCAAATATCTAACATAGGACACGATTGCATTTATGAGCATGCTTATTGTCGAACAATATCAGGCTTACCCAGCAGCATCGTGATTCTAGTGATTTTATAAGCGGTTAGTGTAGGGTCGTTCCCGAGCCACCTTTGAAGCCCGATTGCCGGCCATTTTTCAGCCCAGGAACGAACTGGATGTCCACCCCTTGAGACCGCTTTCTTGATCCAATTTATTCCCAGCCACAAGCAAACCTAATCATGCCATTCACCTTTCTATCTCCCTATTGGATTTACATGTCGGTCGAACATTAATTTCAACTATTCTCTCTCGTTACGAAATTGGCAAAGCATTTACGCGCACTTGTTTCATTGGTAAAGAACATCTTCCTCAGCTGGACTTTGGTTCATGTGGACAGTACTGCCTGCAAAATTTCAGTGTGTTGGATCCTTCCAAGGTGAAGAGTAGACAAGGCAAATTAACTATTGAAAACCTACTACAATTGGGAATAGCTTATGTATGGTACTGAAGTGATTAGCTACCTACTCAAAATGCGTGATCAATTTCAATCTATGAATGTTGTTGCCGCTGGCAAAATGTGGGGTTACTACCATTTGTGCATTAAAATGCTGATATAGCAGGCCATCAATAAGTCTCCATTCCTGGAGAGAAAATTTACAACATCAAAGGAAATTAACAAATTTAATATCTTCCTATTGTTGTGTACGGGTATTGAATTTTTTGCCCATTGCTAAAGAGATATTAGCAGTAAGTAATTCCGTGTGGTAACTTTCGTCAAATAAGCATAATGGATGATGCTTGTCCTTGGGGAAAATTATCAAAAAAGTTATAACCTCTTACACTTTTTATCAATTTAATCTAACCCTTTTAACAATACCAATTGAATCATTAATTTTTTCACGTTTTATCAATCAAATTTATCCATCACTTTTGAGCAAAAATTGATGATATGGATGCCAACCTTTTCTTTTTCATTTTTTTCTTTTCTTATCTTTTCCTTCTTTTCTGTTTTTTTTTTTTTTTTTTTTTTAGTGGCTAGCAAGGGTTGTGGAGAATTCTTAATAATATATATTTTTAAAATTATATTTCTCATTTGCTTCTCTTTTTCTTCTTTACTTTTTATTTTATTGTGCCTGGCCACCCTCGCTGCAATGATAAAAAAAAAAGAATATAAAAAAGAAAAGGAGAAGAAAAGAAAAGGCCAATGTTTATATTAATGAATTCTGGCCAAAATTGGCCAAATGAATCCATGTGGCAAAAACTTGAAAAGGTTGAAAATTCAATTAATATAATTGAAAGATATATGATTGAATTGATACAATTTTAATAGGTTGAAGACTTTATTGATGATTTTTCCCATCCTTATAATTTTTCGACAGATCGGATTAGGAGGGGAAAATAAACACATTTTTTTTTTGGTAATATTCGTCAACATATCAACATCCTTCAAGTTTTTTTGAAAATGGGGAGATTTTGGAAAGGTGCTGCTTTTAATAAACTCATTTTCTTCTTTGCCATAAATACCGTTATATTATTTTGAGTCAATTTAACATAGAGTATGTCATCAGTTAACCTCTTTTGAGATTACTGCTTGTATTTTATGTAAGCTAAAGTTGTTCACTGCCAGACCTTTTCTACATTTTATTTTTTTATCTTTTGCATATATTATGTGGATGAGGACATTTTCTATCTTTTGTGGGATGGTTGCAGCCTTATGGTTTGGCAGATTGATTTAATCAACATACTTATTTGGCTTGTTTTCTTTTTTCAAAATTTCAGGGCATATCAATATCGAGTCAAGTGGTCAGGCTAGCACCAAATTTGCCTGATCCATATGATACATTAGGAAGGATTTATGATGTTTTTGGCAATGACAAAAAAGCAGTGGACTTTTACATGATTGCTGCACATCTTAAGCCGAAAGATTCTTCAATGTGGAAGTGTCCTTTCACCCGGTCCTTGTAAGCTTTTGGTCGTCACTATTTTCATCAATTCATTGCATAGTAGGGCTTGTACCTGGTCAGTATACTTATGTATATGAGTACATCTGTTGAAGTTCTTTGCTGATGCTGGGATGGAAACTTACACTCAAATATTTTTAGGCTAACTAGGCGTTATGGGCAACATTTGAGTTTCCTTTCAAAACAAAGATAATATATTGATTTGTAAAAGATTATTAAAATTTGGGGTAACTTTGCGTGCTGGTATTTATAAGCTTTTGAAGATTTTGGGTGTCGAAAGCCCCAAAAAAAAAAAAAAGCAAAACAAAACAAAAGGTTGCCTATCTAGTGTTAAAACTAAAAACAATGCAATAATTTAAAGGCCAGCAAAAACGCAATTAATTATTGGAGTGGCAATTCTTTCCAAGCTCGGGGATCCAAAAGATTGGTAGGGGAATGTTTTACCTTAGAGGTAAGTAATGCGGTGGAAGGGGTTGGTTAAAGTGAACACAATGGTGTTGGCTTGACTAGTGCAACCATTGGTGAGAAGTCAATTGGATGAAAATATTGTCATTCAGAAAGGCCGAATACAATTTTTTTCTTGGCATCAAATTTTGATGTATGTCTGAAAGTGCTTATGACGTGATTTGATTTGACGCCTCATGTACCTAGTGACTTTGAGAACAATCGACCTCTGTTATCTATAAATATGTGTGCCTTTAGGGTCTCTGTCGTAATTTTTTGCTTTAATTTTTTGCTCCTGTACACAGAGAACAAGGAAACAATGGTCAGGCAAAGTATTGCCTCTCTAAAGCCATCACAGCAGACCCAAAAGATGTTTCTCTACTGTTTCACCAAGCATCACTGCATTCAAACCTTGGAGATTATCAAAAGGCTGCGGAGTTGTTTGAACAGATACATATGATATGTCCTGAGGATGTTGAAGCTCTCCAGACTGGGGCAAAGGTTTCTAACTTGTCTCAGATGAGACATTTCTCATAAGATAAATTCTTGATTCATGTGCTTGGAAATAGACTCGTTAATTGTAATGAACCCTTGTCGGTTATTAAAATAATAGGTATTTTAGTATCTATCTTTTGGGCTTGGATTTTGTTTGGTTAATTTGTATGGTTGTTTTTACTTTCCGGTGCTAATTTGATGGTTTTTGTACTTTATGAAAGTCAGGCTTCCTGGGCTGTATTTACATGGTGATGGATGGTTAGTTTGTGCATTGGTGTGCATCTAGGGCATGCATCTTGTGCAGGTTGGAGTAGAAAACTAATATCATGTTAATTCAAGGGCAATTGCGACTTTCTACTCGAGGGTGAGGATAGGTTGTATGTGTAAGGTACTTTTCAAAATATCATGCAGAGTTGCGCGAGTTGCACGATATGCAAGTCTGATGTTTGCAATAGTTGGTCCAGGATCTAAACTTTCCATCATTTCATTGAGGAGGTTAGTTCGTGGTGAAGACTAAACTCAAAAGTTTTTGGTACAACCATCACATAAGGAAACTGTTTCTGGGATATATGTATGGTTCGATTAGAGTGGGGATCTAGTTTTCTGTACATTTTGCTTCACATTGTGCTGATTTCCTTTACTCATGAATTTAATATCAGATGTTATAATAGAAGAGGTCTCCTAGTAGGTTTTTCTCTCACTATCTGGTTGTTTCTTGAAGCTTGGAGTAGCATTTGCAGTAGATATAGTTACTTGCTAGTGTTTCCCAGGTGATGAGAGTTTGTTGGTCAATGACCATCTTGTTCCTTTCCATTGAGAGTCACTGCTGACGTCGAGTCTTCTTCCTAGAAAGCATTCTATTTTCTTTAGACAAATATCTAGACAGTGTTTATGAACACTTTTGTTTAAGCTTTAATTTGTTCACCAAATAAGTCTTGACCAAATTGTTGATTTTTGAGCAAATTTATGGTGGGACAATGGCCATAGAATACAAGATGAAGTAAGCGTCAGATAGTGTCCCTCCCTGTATGATTACAATTACGATGAATAATTATTTATCAACTTTTGTTTATTTTATGCCTTCTATAAAATCTGTTATGCACGCGGTGTCTCGCTAATATTCTGTGAGGTTGTGCTTTTGGGGAACATTGTTCTTATGTAGACATATGTTTTCTAGAAATGTAACAGTTTCTTACTTTACTTTTCAGTTGTACCTTAGATGTGGCCAGCTTGAGCATGCTATCAGCATTTTGGTTGAATATGTAAACAGTTATCCATCTGAAGCTGATTTGAGCGTGGTTGATCTGCTAGCCACGATATACATGGAAAATAATGCATATGATAAAGCTATTCAGCTTTTTCATTCTCACAGCCAGAAAAAGCCACTCCCTGCAAATTTGGTTGTGAAAGAAGGAATTTGTCATCTTCATCTTGGAAATTCAGAGAAAGCAGAGGTACAATGGCTATTGCTTTTTCTTTTTTTTTTTGGCTAATTTTTTTATCTATCTTTTGGTAATCCTATTACAGTTGCGGGGTTTGCTATCTCTACAACAGATGCTCATTTCTTGCTTACATTAATGCCAAAGGCCTGTGTTGATCAAATGTTATCATTGTGCTTGTTCTAATACTGTGTCGTTTATGATATTCAAATATTCAAGTTCTCTCAGGCTTTGTCCGTTCCACTGCCTTTTTGACTTGCGCTTCTACCATATAATTGAGTTATTCTTGGAGCATGTTGACGCCGTTGTTTGCAGTATTCAAACATCCTTGGACCTAATGGATTTAAATTTGGTCTGATATAAGCCTGATGAAGGGTGCTTAAAGACGATGGATTGGATGCTGTCATTTTTGTACTTTGGGACTTAGCAGAAGAGGGGGGAAGGAAACGTGAGGGAGAAAGAGGAGAGAGAGAAGAAGCAGACAAAAAGAGGATGTCACGTTAATTAATTGAACAAGGACTCTTACCACATCGGACCAAGTTCTTGACCATTCAGCCGACCCCTTGATTCTTCAAGACAGTTTCTTGTTGGGGGGGGGGGGGGGGAGAAGAGACAAGAAAAGAAAAAGGGGAGGGGCTGCAGGGGATGGCGAGAGGGAGGAGAGAAACGAAAGATGAAAAAGGAGGGTGGATGGGACATGGCAGAAGAGGAGGGACGGAAACGTGAGGGAGAAAGAGGAGAGAGAGAAGAAGACAAAAAGAGGATGTTACATTAATTGATGAAATTGTACGGATGATCTGAATCGGAGATCGCTGTGATTTGAACAAGGAATCTTACCACATAGGACCAAGCTCTTGACCATCAGTCGACCCCTTGATTCTTCAAGACAGTTGCTCTCATGTCCAGGAGAACAGCCCAAAAAAAAAAAAAAAAAAAAAAAAAAATCTACCACTTGCCCCACCTCAACGCAAATAATATTTAAAGTCATCTTCGCAATCACCACGAAGCTCAGCCTTGTTTTCTTTCATCTTTGCAACGAGGCGAAAGATACATGTGTTTGTATGCGACCAAAAGATATAAGTTAGCTCTCTAAACCTCATCGAACAAGCGTGTCCTCATCGTCCACCTCCATCATCAACCCAAGCCTTAGTGAGGAGCAATGGGTGAAGCACATCCGAGACGCCCTACATCACGGGATCGATATTGAGACCCCGGTTTCCGTCCACTGCGTGCCTGAATTTATCAAATCCGCAAAGCCGGAGGCCTACATCCCGCAACATGTTGCGCTGGGACCATACCACCACCTCCGGCCACGGCTCTACCAAACGGAGCACCCCAAGCTGGCCGCAGCCCGGCGGGCGCAGGCAGCGCTGAAGCTCCCGGCATTCGATCGGACGGCTGGTTTGCTCCAAGCGGAGGAGGCGAAGATTCGCGCAAGCTACCAGCTGCACCTGGAAGTCGGCACGGACACTCTGAAATGGATCATGACCATCGACAGCTTGTTCTTGCTCGACCTACTGTACATATACAAGTCACCCAATATTGGGGTCAAGGAAGACTCAATTTGGGATGATGACCCAGACTCTACCGTCAAAGACGTGATGATGGTGGAGAATCAAATTCCGACCTTTGTGCTGAGGAAAATAATGTTGCAGACCGAGAATTCGATGAACGAAGTGAGAGAAAATGAAGAAGATGAGTCCATAGATAGGAAGCTTGGGGAGATGTTGACGAGGTTCTGCGAAGGGATATCACCTCTCCGGTTGGAAATGTGCTTGCCGTCTGAAGCCATTCAGCGTAAGCATTTGCTCGATCTCCTTTACAATCTCATCTTGGGAACAACAGGCCCAGAAGCAGCACAGACGAAGAAGAAAGAGCTTAGAGGTTAGTTCTCATTCCCCATGCCATGCGTTAGATGATATGGCCTCTTTCCTCATTCTTTTGTTGTATCCAAACATTAGAAAAGTGAATAAAAGTACCTTTTTATCAACAGGTGCAAGGTTTTGCCGTCTGATAGACATGTTATCGACGCAAGCATCAAAAGTCACTAAGGCATGGAACAAGTTATCGAAATGCTCTTTCATGAAGAAGCTGAAAGTGCTGATCAAGCTCTTCTTCAAGATGGTATCGATACTAGCATCAATAGTCACTGCAGCATGGAAGGAGTTATCGAAATTCTCTTTCATGAAGGAGCTGAAAGAGCGAATCGAGCTCATCTTCAAGATAATTCAAGTGGCAATGCAATTGATTCCCAGATGCTCCGAGTACCTTCCGAATGACCCTTTTCAAGAAATCGTTATGATCCCCACAGCGTCAAAGCTCTACAGCATCGGGATCAAAATAAGCTTGGCCACAGGAGGTATCAAAACCATTGCGTTCGATAAGAAAACCGCTACCTTGAAGCTCCCTCAAATCGATCTGGATGCTACCACCGAAGTCCTGCTGCGAAACCTCGTGGCCTACGAAATGATATCGCAGAGGGCTCCTTAATTCTGACACGATACACTGAGTTAATGTACGGCATTATCGACACCTCCGAGGATTTGAAGTTGCTGAGGGAAGCGTCCATTGTCTTGAACCGCCTGAACCGCGACAAAAAGGTCTTGGACCTCTTCAATGGAGTGATCAAATCCATAGGTTCCAAAAGCACTGCGTCGGAGCTGGACGAGACAATTCGAGACGTCAACGAGTACTACAACAGCACTCGAAAGGTCAAGGCTTATAATCTCATGAGGAAGTACGTCTACTCTTCTTGGAAGTTTCTCACTTTGTGGTCGCCACCGTCGTGTTCATTTTGCTCATGGTTCTGCGAGACAGTTTGCGATGTATTGAATTGTCGTCGGTTATTTAACACCACATGAGCATTTGTATTGTTCATCGTCATATCCCGAAATTTGACCATATTTCAAAATATATGAAATGGTTATTTCATTAACGTACTTATGATTATTTTACTCTGAATTAATTACTCACGAGTTAATTAATCTATTAGGTAATGCTATATAGGGTTAAAATGTGAAAGAGTAGAAAATTCAATTAGGGATAAATTGCTTGACCATAAAGATTGACAAGGGTCAATACTACGCTATTATAAATCAATTAACGAACGGATGTAACTCGATTCAATGGAAGTACGTAGTCGGTTTGGAAGTGATTCTGCATGATTACGATATTTGTGTCAAATGACAATGAACTGTTGATATTATATTTATGGTACGTAATTGAACTCTCGTGATTATATAACAACCGAAGGTTGTCCACGATTTGAAGAGGCACAAACGTAGATCGCGAATTATCGACCACAGGTCAACCACCCGAGAACCCCTAAGAGCCACCTAATAATTTATGTCGTACCCAAGGTTGCGTTCAGTCGATTTTTAACCATGAAATTTAATTCAATTTCGCATATCAAACTTTCAAGGGTTTCGAGGATAAATTATTGGACGTCGCACCATTGTTTGTCGAATTCATGACAAGATCGAAATTTTTGGAAAAAGGAATTATCAGACATAAAATTGGAAGTCATAAAGGAAAAATCAAACCCAATGGCAAGTGTTGACATCTAAATTTTGGGCAACTCATTTAGTCATTTATGACACAAAAATTAAGGATTAATTTTTAACCCCTAAAAAAAATTGCATAGCATATAATTTTAGGTGCATTTATTTTAATTTGCATTTACATTGAAATGGTGATAGATGGGTTTGACTTGGTGGTTCTGAACTTTAATTTGGCAAGCCCGCGAAGAGAACAAATTGGCCAAAGTCCGTATCTTTAAGGAGATTTTACAGACTCATCTTCGCGAGATTTCAAATTTGAAGAAATCCTATTGCAATTTTGAAAATCGGTGGAGAATATTCATTTTTGTAAAGAAATATTACGCTCAAGGGGTTATATACGTTTTTCGTGCATATTAAAAAGGGGTGAAATATTCCACAAAGGCTATATTTGTTTTGCCTGTAAAATGGTTGTGTACGGAGGTCGATGAGGGGATCCTTTTTCAAGGGTTTTGTTTTCGAAGTCAAAAAATTCGAAAAACAAAAACAGAGAGAAAAGCTTTCGGTGTTCTTTTTTAGGGAAAAGAAAAGTCAGCACAGTGGGGGGAAGAAAAGCTGAAAAAAAAAATAAAAAAAGGGAAAAACGTGACTGTTCATCTTCTTCACGGGTTCCCTCCGCCGGTCACAACTGCTGACCGCTGCGCCCGCGCTGCTGCGGCTGCATCCCCGCGCCACCGCCGCTCCGCCAGTCGCCGGAGTTCCCCCCTCGCCGTGCCAGAGCCACCGCCGCAGCGACCTGCAGCAGATCTCGAGTTCCCTGCTGTCCGACGCTGGTCACCCCGTGCGAACACCACCACGACTCCGCCCTCAGCCCGTCAGCAGGCGCCTCTGCCCGAACGCCGTCGCTACGCCTTCGAAGCCTGTGACCTACTGTTCGTCAGCCTTGCACCAGCAACCTCCAGCGACTCCGAGCTGCTCCGGCCCCCTGCCGCCGAGTTGCCAGCGCCGCCGGTCCACCCTTGCCGGAGCCCCGACGCCCCTCGCCACCGCTCACCGGAACGCCAGCGACCCATCACCCCCGACGAACCACCACGAGCGGCCAACCATGGCTGGAAAGCAAAAGCAAAAAAAAAAGGAGAAAATCAAATTAGGTAGTTTTTTTTTCTATTTACTTTATTTTTTTTGTTATTTTATTTATTTGTTTGTTTTTTAGTAGAATTATTCTTAAATGTAATATTGAGATTTCCCGATATGAAATAGCCTCTTAAATTAGGGATTGATAATCCGATTTTCGCGTTCAAAATCCGACTTCCAATCGCCTGGAAAATTGCCAATCCAATCTCATGCCTAAGATTTAATTCACGATTTATTTAAAATCAGCCATATGGTTCGTCAATTTTTTGGATATTGTCGCGACCTAATTTTCGGGTGCACCACCTAGACTTTAGGTTAATAGACTGCTAAGCCTAGACTTAGCTCGGGCCTCCCAAGCCCATACTAATTCGCAACTTAAGGTTTAAATATTTACCATACGAAAGATTATTAGCTAAGAGTCACCACTAATTAGTTTACGGTAGATCGATTAGACACCTAAATAAAATAACGGGAGAATTATTTTACTCCTACGAACCAGAGACTAAGGGTACGGGGACTTAGTTACACTAGATTTCTCTAATGTCTTTTCGATACCATTTCTTTTTTATTTTGAAAAATGTTTGAAAAGCAATTTGAATTGATTTTAATTCACTCCCTAACATGTGAGGCGATCAAACCATCAATTTAACACCCAGATAAAGTAGTGAATAAATTGCAAAGTTTATCTTAAAGCAATGAAATCATCTGCAATGTTAAATCAGAATTCATATCAACATGACCATAGATATGATTTCTAATTAACATTCAATTTTTTTTCACTTAATTAATGAAAATCTTGCAATATGCAATGCATGTTATTAAGGGCCCGTTTGTTTTCGTTTTTTTTTTTTTTTGTTTATAAACACTTTTTCTGTTTTTATGTTCCGGGAACAAAAAGAAACGGAAACGCGTTTGGGCGCGTTTTTGTTCCTTTTTTGTTCTTTTGTTCCCAGGAACAAATGTAGAATAAAAATAAAAAACAAAAAAAATTGTGTTTCTTATTTCTGAAACACAATTGAAGAACAAAAGAGAAACAAAAGAGGAACAAAAGAGAAACAAAAGAGAACTCTCATGTTTCGTTTCTATTTCTTGGTCATTCCTTCGAACACAGCCTCTCCTCCTCCATCTTCTCCACCGCCATCTTCTCCGGTGCCTCCCACTCTCCGGCGCCGATAGCCGCCTCTATCTCGAGACCATCCGGCTTCTCCACCGTCGTCCTCTTCGGCGCCGACAGCCGCTGTTCCTTCACCAGGTGAACCTGCTCACTCCTCTTCTTCACCGATTGACAAGGCCCTCGCAGATCTGGGCGATGGCCGGTCGAAGCTCGAGCCGCTCGAGCTCCAACCAGCCATCGCCCAGATCTAGGGCACCATTGCTCGCCAGATTTGCGGCAGCAGCTCGTCTGCTTGCTCGAGATCTGGACAAGCATGCTTGCCCAAATCTGGCGAGCAATGGTGCCCTAGATCGAAATTTTGGTTGCAGCGAGCCTTGCTCTGCTTGCTCGCTGCAGAGCAGAGCAAGGCTCGCTTGCTTGCCTGCTCGAGCGAGCAAACGGTCACTGCTCTGCTCGCTCGCAGCTCACTTGAGCGTGAGCAGTAGCGAGCGTCTGCTCGCTTGCTTCTCTACTCAAGCGAGTAGAGCAGCAGGCCCTGGTCGAGCTGCAAGCGAGCATAGCAGCGAGCGTCTGCTCGCTCGAGCGTGAGCAGTAGTGAGCGTTTGCTCGCTTGCTACTCTGCTCGAGCGAGCAAAGCAGCGAGCCCTGCTCTGCTCACTCGCTGTTGCTTGTTCATCCACTGAAGTTGCAGATTCAACCGAGGTAAGCAAAACGAAAATCCTTTTAATAGCATCCGATGAGGCGAGGGCTTTTGGTGTCGAAATACACTCTCGACAACAAAAGTTCGGGGCTAGGGTGCATTGCAATCTGAAATGATTTTTGAACTTGGATGGGCTTTGTTCTGCAATTTCGTATCTCTGACCTCTTTGTGCATATGCCTGAAAATGAGTTTGTATATGCGATTTTTGGTGCTTGATGCCTTCATGAGAGTTGAAGATAGTTCAATTAGCTTTCCAACGAGCTATAGCACGTCCCGATCCGATATCATTAGCTACCTGAAATCCTTTTCGAAAGTTAAGAAGGGATTTTGGAAAACTGATACATAATAGTTTACTGTTATACATTGACTCGGCCTTGTCTATTTTCCGATTCTCTACTGAATTTGGTGCTTCAAATTCCTGGATTGGTGCTTCATGAAAGTTGCTTGAACTATCCTTGGCTAGAACATACAGATTTTTTTAGATTTTCAGGAGTTGATATGATTAGAAAAATGTTCATTAAATCGTCCTTTTGTCCTGGCTATGGCTTGGTTGTTGTTTGTCTTGGATGAACTGTTAAACATGCTCTTTTAGTCTCGAGATCTCTGTGAAAGTAACTGTATATTCCATGGACTTTTCAATAATATACGGATTGCATCAATTGACCTTTGTTCTCCCTATCAATTGCATACTTGAAACTATCTTTGCAATCTGTCAATGTTGCTGAAATATTGATCGCTAGAACGATAGGTTCAACTTACTTTTTTTTTTTGTTGGTGAGTTTCTCTGTATGGATTTTGATTAAGATGTTTGATCCTAACACTCAGACCTAAAATTAGCTGCTTTGTTCCTCTTTTCGGGTCTATCCTATACATACTGTTAATGTGAACTGAGAGTATTTCCATGTGATTGAGTTTCTACTGATATGCTGGAGCTGGTCCCTTCTGTGCAAATGACTTGATATGAACAGGTAGATGATGTTATTAGGACTTAATGTCTTCTAGATAATTGTAATAGGCATCTCAAGCTTTAAAATGACATATTGCATAACTGAAACGACCATCATTTGCCATGTTTAACATTTTTTTTTCTAATCCATTCTAAAATCTGGAATTTGCCTTGGTTAGAAATGCATATTCTGTTTTTGGGTTGGCCTGATTGTCTGCCACTTTTCTATGACCTTTTGAGCATAGATTTTGAGGGTGATAATATCAAAAAAAAAGTAAATCACGTGTGGGATGGTCTTGCTCTATTGTTCTCTTTTTTTAGCAAAGTTTTGTTGTTTGATAATTGATATTAGATATCCACCATCAAACCAATTTCCAACATTAATCACTTTGCCCAGTAGCTTATTTGTATTCTATCGATCCAAACTCTGTGTGTTTTTGTTTGTAAAGACGTCCAGAGTTATGTTATTCTTTAAGCTTGGCTGATTATCTTGTTACTCTTGTGCAAGTTGACACCATTGTCAATGAATCATCTCTTTGAAGAGTACATGGTACAAGTGCCAACATGTGATGCTTGATTGTGCATAATTTTAGAGAGCTGGCATGGATTCAATGGTTCCATCGTCCCGCTAACTTCGATTTGTGGGTCAATGCAGGAAGCAGAATCAGCAACTGTTGAAGCAATATCAAAGCTGAAAGTTGGAAATGTATGTTTGGAGAGGACCTCCAATCTATTTGATAGTATTATTGTTTGCTAGTCCCTGCCACATAATTCACAATTTGCCGACTTTGGAAACAGTTATCCGCACGCTAAGGTTGGTCTTTTGGTTTTTTTTTTCATTGTCTTAATCTTAGAGATCTTATAATTTAGTTGGACCGTGCACAAAATAAGATAGGGTATACGGATCCATATAGGTTACCATGCTGATTCTGTGTATGGCGTGTAGTTTGTATGGTATTATGTTATTGATTTAATTCATAACTCATATGATGCTCAACCGGTCGAAGATTCAATGGCATCTGAGAGATACGCATTCAATGCAAAGTGGACGGAGTCTACAACCAATATACTTATCGGTTTATTGGTGGATGAGGTAAAAAAGGGAAACCGCACCTCTTCCACTTTCAACAAAGCGGGGTGGAGGAATGTATTGTTTGAACTCAGTAGATAGACGGGATTCCAATTTACCATGGTACAGCTGAGGAAAAAAGTTAACAAATTGAAAAAACAATATGGCAGTTTTCACAAACTCATTTCTCATTCCGGATTTGGTTAGGATAATGTGAACAAAAGAGTTGTTGTTAACGATCTAAGTATATGGGAATCTCATATCAAGGTATTTCTTAACTTTGTGGTCATTTTGATATCATTACAGATGTCAGTTTTAGAATGTATGATTATATTACTGAAATGTCATTATTGTGAAAATTATAGGATAATTTCGAGTGGGCAATATTCTGAGCTCGTATTGTTTTTGGTGGTACATATGCTACCGAGGATCACGCCATAGGAAGTGCTCAAGATGGAAATGTATCGGATGATGATGACAATGGTGATGATAATGTAGGTGGTGACAACAGTGGTGGCGATGCATATGGTGTCAATGCAAGTGGTGACTATGATGGTAGTAATGCAAATGATTTCAGTGGATACCACAGTGATGACAAACTCTTTACAACAGACGATGCTGGAACTTCAGCTCGTGGAAAGCACCAATTGGATAGAATTCCAAATGGTAAACGGAGGAGAAGAAAGAGTAACCAATCTGGTATTGCTGAAACTTGCAGAGCCATAAAAGAATTTCTGAAAGTTAGGTCTTCAAGTCAATCAGGTGGTGGCTCTATGAGCTCAGGGACTACACAACCACCTGTAGACCCTTTCTCCGTATCCGTTGTGGTCCAAATTCTATTGAGTATGCCTGAGATAGAGCAAGATGTTTACAATAAAGCAGTGGAACGAGCATGCGCCAGTTCTGAATGGAGGGAGGCTTTCGTTACGTCCACACCTGAAAGGAGGATTGGACTTCTTCAATTCCTTTAGTAGATGTTTGGAAATATATTATGATTTGCATGGAGTTTCATTAAACTGTATAACTTATATTATCTATTAATGTTTAGTTTATTCAAATATGATTAGTGTTGAGACTCTTGTACTTATATGCAATAGCATATGTTTGCGAGATTTTATGACTTATGTTATTAAATGTTATTGGGATGTGTTTTCAAAATCTATATTGATGTTTTGGTCATTTTTGTGATTATATAGGTACTATGGAAGAGGGATCGAATAGTGTGTCTAATGAGCAGGTACAACCGGTTGGACAATTCTTGGATGATGATATTAACATATTGATAGCGTGGTTTTGCTTAGCTGCAATGGACACATCCCTACATCCGAGAGAACCTATTAGGGACAGTCAATTATCAGGAGCAGAATGGATAAAGGAGATTGTTCATGGACATTCAGATAGGATATATGAAGCATTTAGGATGGAAAGACATGTTTTTCTGAATTTATGTGACTTAATAAGGGTAAGGGGTTAGTTGAAATATAATCAATATGTTCAAATAGATGAACAAGTTGGGATTTTCTTAATTGTGGTTACTCACAATAACTCAAATAGAGATTTATGTGAGAGATTCCAACATTCAGAAGAAACAATCAGCAAGTATTTCAACAAAGTGTTGAAAGCAATGATCAAATTTTCAAATGAGATAATCAAACTACTATCCTTTGATGTCATTCCACAAGAAATTCTTATTGATCCTAGTCATAAACGTTACTTCAAGGTATGATTTTTATATTAATTTTATACCATCAAATACATGTAGTTGATAATCTTATATGATATTAGATTGTTAATATATTGACAGGGTTGCGTAGGTGCTATGGATGGCACCCATATAGATGCTACTGTCCCTGTGTCTCAGCAGATTCCATTTAGAGGTAAGAGTGGGAGGACAACCCAGAATATGATGTGTATTTGCTCTTTTGATATGAAATTTACTTTCGTGTATCTTTGGATGGGAAGGATGCGCCAACGATTGTCGAGTGCTTTCAGCAGCACTCGAAAATCCTCAATTGCAATTTCCTCGACCACCACCTGGTATTTACTTTGTTTATGAAGACAATTTTAAGATTATATATTATGGTTGAATATTACGACAAATTTATATATATCATGTTATAGGGAAATATTACGTGGTAGATTCGGATTATGCAGCACTTCCAGGATTTTTAACTCCATTTAGAGGCGATCGGTATCATCTAAGTGAGTATAGAGGGAATGGGGGATGACCAAGGACAACAAGATAATTGTTCAACAAGAAGCACTCTTCATTAAAAAATGTAATTAAGAGGTCATTTGGGGCATTAAAGAATCGATTCACAATTTTGATACGAGATGCCTCCATTTACAATTCAGAAGTAAGCACTTGTTGTAATCGCTTGTTGTGCTTCCCATAATTATATTCGTGATCAAGATGTGATGGATAGAAACTTTTCCCTATATGGAAATCCGGAGTATCCATGCGGACCTACAGAAGTGGAGGTTGCAGATGATACATTGCATGATACACCTGGAATAAATATGCTTAGGACAATGATTGCAAATAAAATGGCGAAGGGTCATAATATGCCTGAGATTTCATGACTTTGTGTTTCCGACTTTTGTAATTTTGTTTTTAAGTACTCACTTATCAAATTCAATGTGATGAAGTTGAACAATGAACTCTATTACTTAATTATTGTGATGTTATGTATGAAAGGGTCTATGTAGAGATCTATAAGATATTCCTCTTTTAGCTAGCTCTTATTGTACAAATTTTACTTACGAAATTTTGTTCCAAGTATACATATGATCATGTTCAGAATATTTGTCTTCACACACCATGAACAAAATTAAATTGATGAGCATTTCATTAAAGTGATAATGCAATACCAAGTTTATACTTTATTTAAAGAAAAGGCACGTGACAAAAATTTGGTACAAAGTTTATTTATAAAATTTCCTCAAAATATGCACTTATAACCATGTTCAGAATGTTTGATTTTACTCACCATGAACAAAATTAAATTGATGAGCATTTTATGATAATGAGAATTCAAAACCAAGTTTACACTTTATTAAAAAAAAAAATCAATTGGGAAAATTTTGGTACAAACTTGAAAAATTTTCTTCCAAGTAAGCAAATATGATCATGTTTAGAATGTTTGTTTTCACTTACTATGAACATAATTAAATTGATGAGCATTTCATGAGAATGATAATTTAATACCAAATTTACATTTTATTAAAAAAAACACTTGAAAAACAAATTTGAAAATAAATTTTTTGTAGTTACCAAGGGGTGCATGAGAACATTTCTGTTCCGAAATAGTTTCGGAACAGAAATGAATTTTTCTATTTCTATTTCGAATGAGTTTCGAGGAAAAAAATATGTTTGATAACTTAATAAATTTCTATTTCAAAAATAGAAATTCGTTTGATGAGCAAAAGGAGAGGCAGAGAAGAGTCGGAGCAGAGGCGGAGGCGGAGGTGGAGCAAAGGCGAAGGAGAGGCGGAGGCGGAGGCGGAGCAGAGGCGGAGGAGATCTGTTGCCGAGGGGTGCTCGGACAACAAGCGGGGACAGTGGGTCGCGGCGAGGGGGTGGATTCGCGAGCAGATGTGGATGAGCAAGAGAAGAGGCAGAGCAGAGACGGAAGAGAGGCAGATAAGAGGCGGAGGTCGCGGCGAGGGGGTGGATTCGCGAGTAGATGTGGATGAGCAAGAGAAGAGGCGGAGGCGGAGGCGGAGTAGAGAGGCGGAGGAGACGTGGAGCAGAGGCGAAGGCGGAGGAGAGGCGGAGCAGAGGCGGAGGAGAGGCGGAGGCGGAGGTGGAGGCGAGGCGGAGGAGGAGGCAAAGAAGACGCGTATGAAGGAGAGGAGTGAAATTAGGGTTAGAGAAATCAAAAATTGATTTCTTGAAGAAATCAGAAATATAAAATTTCTATTTCGATTTCTCCTCCATTTCTATTTACGGAATAGAAATCTATTCCAGAAATAAAAAATTTGATAAGCGTTATCAAACAAGTTTCGTTCCAGAAATTGGTGCGGAACAGAAATAATTTTTATCATGCACCCCCAAACGTGTTTTCGTTCTTTTTCTATTCCGAAACAGAAAATTTGTACGATTCCAAACGTGTTTACGTTCTTTTTCTATTTCGAAACATAAATTTTATACGGTTACCAAAAACGTTTTTCTGTTCAAAAATTGTTTTCTGGAACAGAAACATTTTTTTCTATTTCTGTTTCCTAGAACAATTTTTAAACAGAAACGTTACCAAACGCACCCTAATTTAATATGAAATGGTATGACATAGCAATATAGCCTAAGCTATATGACATGAGTAAAAGAAATGCAATAATTAAATATGCAATTTAAATTAATCTAATGACTTAACTCTAATGGAGAGTAATTTCTAATTAAATGGACCTAACAATAATCACTAATGACGTGCACTTTCATGATCCTAATTCTATATGACATTGGCATTTTTATTTTTCTAGCAAAAACATGCAATCCTAATATACAGCATGCAAGCTAATATGCATATTATATATCATGCAATATTTAGCAAATGAACTAATCTAATAACGGGAAAATGTTAATGTCACTATGCTAATATGATATGCATTACCCTAAATATGATTTTATAATGACATGATATATAATTAAATGCAATCTTAATTTAACTTAATATGAATGAATTTATTTTAATGACATGTGAGATGCAATTCATATTTGAACTTATCACTACATGTATGCAATCTAATTTATATAGTCCTAAATGTGCATGCGCTACGTGATATGACATGGTACATCTATATGCATATTCTTTTTATGATTTTTTTTAATGATGATCCATTTTTAATATATGCAACCTACACCAAATAATGATGACATAAAACAGGATTAATTATGAACTAACCTATTAACCAACTAAGCAAGAGACCTTTGTATTTTTACTCTTTTTTTCAAAATGACTTAATAATTCTTATTAAAAAGAAGGCAACCTAATGATGCAATTAAATAAAGCTACACAATGGGGCTACTAAAACATTAAACTATGAGTTACTAATTAAAGCGCACCATATTATGAAATCTATATAACCTAAATAACATTTTTTAGTTTTGGTTTTATTAAAGGAAAATTATCTTAATTCTATATGAATCTTTAAAAAAAGAAAAACAAAAAAAAAACAAAATGCGTTGCTTTAAACATGAAATGTGCATGGCCCTAAGTACCTAAGTTTTAGATATGCCATAATTATACTAATAAACAAATTCTAATTAAATAAACCTATTATGCAAATTAATTAATATGCACTTAATATTTTGTATTTTTCTTAATAAAATTCGGAATTAATAAAAACCCTAATTAAACTATCTAACAAAAAATAATTTTCTAATTTATTTTAGGGATTAATTTCACTTAAACCCTATCCTATCTTAAAAAACTATTTCTAGAAAAATGAGATAATAAAAATGTGCAAACATTACCTAAAACCCTATTTGTGTAGAAAATTATTTAGATCTAACCCTAAACTATTTTAAAAAAAAAAATTATCTACAGATGCAATTCTGAAAATGTAATCTTAAAAAAAAAAAAAAAAATCTAATTTCCTAATCTTACATATTTGATTTACTAAACCTATATGTTTATGCAGGATTTTGACTTTTTGATTTTTTTCGATTGTTTAAGTTTTTTCTTAAAGATAAGTGATTATTAAATATTAAATCTGAACAATCAATATAATCAACAAATAAAGGATTAAAGTAATCGAAAAAATAATATGTTAAATTAACAATTATTATAATCCTAATTATCATGACAAAAAGATTCAAAATAATTAAAAATCTGGTCCAAAGTCTTACGAATCAAATTAATAATTATATTGATTCAACAATTAAAATACCATCAATAACCCCAAAAATTAATATAATTAAAAAATGATCCGACATCTTACGGATCAAATTAGTAATTACAATAACTTTGGGGAAAACCCCTGCGGATAATGCCTACAAGATCTTATAAATATTAAGATCCAATATTGCAATTTAAATAAATAAACTTAAAAATACAAACAAAATAAAGTAAATTGAAAAAGAAAAAAAAAAACTACCTAATTTACTTTTCCTTTTTTCTCTTGTTTTTTTTTTTTTGGCCGCCGGTTCAGGGTTCACCGTCAGTCGCCGGTCGTCGGAGCTCCGGCGAGGAGGACCAGCAGCGAGCGGATCGGCGGTGAGCGGTGGCGTCGCGGGTCAGGAATCTCGAGCGGCTGGTGTCGTTCGGAGGAGGGGCGTCGGACGGCGGAGGCGCGAGATCGGGCACGGCAGCAGCAATCGTCGGAGGAACAAAGAACTGCCAGCGTCTCTGGTGGCTCGAGCAGCACGAGCACGCGGACAAGGCAGGGGTGCGGCTTCAGCAGGCGTCGGGTCAGGGGCGGACCTGCAGAAACAGAGGCTTCGTCGCGACTGGCATCGGGTCGGACAGCGATTCGACTTGGGTCCAGCTGCTGGGCGACGGGTGGCGATCGGGATCTGAGGCGTCGGGGAAGGGCAGCGCGCGATGGTGGCAGACTGGTGTCGCGAGGCTGACCGAAGCGCGAGGACTGGGGACTCGCGGGTTGCTGGCGCGGTGGCCGGCGCGGGCTCTCAGGCTGGTGCAGCGTCGCGGGGAGCGGGCTGCTGCGATGGAGGTCCGCCGGTGTTGAGTGACGCTGGAGCAGCGGCGGAGGCGTTGGCAGCTACGGTGGGCGTCGACTCGGCAGCAGGGGTCGCCGGGGAACCTACGAAGAAGAAGACCTCTCCCTTTTTCCCCCCTTTTTTTTTTTCACTTTTCTGCACTCACGTCTTCTGCTTGTCAGCAAAAAGGAAGAAAACTTTTTGACTTTTTTTTTCCCTGAGCCCGAAAACTCTCTTCTCCTTCTGTGAATTTTTTTTAACCTAAAACTCGAGAGAAGCCCCTCCTTTCATCGACCTCCGTACACCCCTTTCTTATGCAAAACCGTTTGAATATTTCATCCCACGAAAATTGCCTCCAACCTCCCCGATCACGAAAATTTTTCTTCCTCATCTTTTAATATTCCCTTCCGATCTTATCTATTGCTAAAGATAAAGTTTATCTATTGCATCGCGATTTTCTCAATTTTTCACAAGATAATTTTTTTTTTAAAAAGGGCTTAAGCTAATTTGCTCATTTCGTGGGCTTACTCCGGCCCATCAATTTAAAATTCAGAACTAATAATTCAAACCCACCTATCACCGGCCCAACATAAATGTAAATTAAAAATAAATGCACCTAAAACTATATGTTATGCAATTAATAATAATTTTTTTTTCAGGGATAAAATTAGCCCATAATTTTTAATGCGATAAATGACTAAATGAGTCGTAAAAATTTAGGTGTCAATAGATATCAATCTTATCTTGCTCTGATTTGCTATTATGTGGTTTAAGTTGACTTTGTTTTTGTAAAAATAATCCAAATAATCTGAGATGGATTAGGTTCATATTAGAATATTGCATGCTTTAGGGTAATTTGCATATTTAGACTAAGCATTTTATTTATTTTGAATTTTTGAGATAAAAAATACCAAAAACATAAATTTAGGACGTTAGATTTTCCTTGCACTAATTTAAATTACATATTTAATTATTTGCAATTTTAATTTCGAATTTTAAAAGAAAAAAGAAAAAAAAATAGAATCAGGGCATTCTTTACACATCATTACATATTAAGATAAAATTGCACGTAGTTTAATTCTAGATAATATTTTCTAATTTCTTATAAGTTTAAATGTTTTTGTTAGATAGATTGCATTTTAGGGTTATAGTAAAGATTACCTAATTCCTAATACAAATTGAATAGAACATTAATCTAGCTAGATAATCCTTGCATTTTTCTAATTTTAAATATCATGGAAAATACAAAAAATTGCCTTAGAAATAATCAAGATATCATCACCATCAGTTGCCTCTCTCTTATTTTCTTCCCCAAATAGTTGGGCATGTATAATATATCGAGTCACACACGATTGCTTTCTTTTCCTTGTTGCCCATTGAATATCTCGAATGGTCTTATGCAAATGCATAATGCAATTTTGATATTTTTTTTATTAGGGGTTAAAGATTAATCCCTAATTTTCTATGCAATAAATAACTAATCGGATTGCCAAAATTTAGGTGTCGGCGAGGTGATTATTAGCATTTTTAGATTTTATTTGAACTTTACTGGTTTCAAAGAAAATGTTTTTCACTTGCTATCCTGATTTTGATAAAGGTTCTCATGCAAGTTGATCTTAAAACAATCTTCTATATTGTATGTCTAAACCTCCCCGCATGTGCCGTTATTGACATATGTAGTATAGATTGGTTGGTAGTTTGCTTGCTAAGTTTTATACTCACTTTTGGTGGATAATTATTTTTCAAATCGGTAGACATGCCTCTACTATTTGTGCCCCCCATTACCCTCTATGATGCATTGATAGATTTCGTGTGGCAGTAGATTGAGCTGCACAACCTCGACTTTCATGATACCACTTTTATTTGGGTCATCACAATGCGACAGTCAACGTTGGCCTCTCATTGGGCCCGGTGTTGATCGGGTTTGTTGTCGTCTACGCCTGGATCAGTGGGCATATGGTGGGACCACTCCCACTCCTGGACAATGATGGCGATAGAGATAGTTGGGTTGAGTTGGACGAGGGTTGGAGGATGAGGATAACATTTCTGGAAAGACCAGGCAGTGGGGTTTGGGATATGTAGGCAACCTTGTAGATAGACAGTATTGTTGTTGGAGTGACACAATTAGTGAAATTTGGCACAATCCGAAGTATGAGCATTTTTGGTCGATCCCTATTGTACCTGACTTAGGTCGCCAAAAGTATATAAATAAAAAGGAAATGAAGTTGCCTAGTTTTATCTTCCTGCATGCATTCTCTGAATTTCATATGTCTTAGGTTATTATTGGTCTAAATACTGCTTAAAAATTGGAAAGAATTGGAAAACCACATTAGTCGTAATATTCCGGGCATCACATATAGATATCCAAATTCTAATCTAAAAAGAAAACAATCATTGACTACTTCACTTTTTTTAACGACTAAAACCAAACATTAATTTAAAAAAGGATAGAAGCATTTATTATGTATTTAGACTAGTTCTCATGTGTGCATGCAACTTAATTCTAAATGGTACGGTAAATTTTATTTGTAATTCATTTAGTAAAAGATCATTTAGGATTAAGATGAGAACCATCATATACCTGAAAATATAGGTTGAAAGTGTACATAATGATGATAGCATTCCTAAATCATTCTAAATCATATTGGCAATTAAGAAAAATGAGACAGAAGGTTGTTATATATGCGGGAAAAAAGAAAAGAAAAAGAAAGTGGAAGGTTACTCAATGAATGATATTGCTTATAGCAAAATTAATTTTAGAAAGCAAAAAGTGTGGTCAATAGTGCTTTTGGCTTAAAAACGTTAACTTTGCATCACATCTGTAGCCGTGTCATCAACTCAATCCTCATGTTCACGTAGTGGAGGAGATAAGGTCAAGTTCATTTAAAATATGTACATGCATTATAGGCCATATATGTACTAGATTTTCACAAAGATCTACAAAATCGACGACAATAGACATTATACTTTTTGTAAATAGAGATGAATATGGATATAGATAAAAGATTTCATGAGTTAGATAAAGCAAATAGCTATGGTCGTAAATGAAATAATCAGATAATTGTTACTAATCTACCTTAGTTATTGAACTTGAATTTAAATCTTCCTCATATCATCTTCATTAATAGTGCGTGATTAATTCCAATCTATGAACATTGTTGCCACTGGCAAAATGTGGGGTTACCACCATTTGTACATTAAAATGTTGATATAGCAGGCCATCAATAAGTCTCAATTCATGGAGAGAAAATTTACAACATCAAAGGAAATTAACAAATTTAATATCTTCCTATTGTTGTGTACGGGTATTGAATTTTTTGCCTATTGCCAAAAAGAGATATTAGTAGTAAGTAATTTCTATGTGGTAATTTTCATCAAATAAGCATAATGGATGATGCTTGTCCTTAGGGAAAATTATCAAAAAAGTTATAACTTCTTACACTTTTACCAATTTAATCTAACCCTTTTAACTATACCAATTGAAGCATTAATTTTTTCACATTTTATCTATTGGATTTATCCAATCACTTTTGGGCAGAAATCGATGATATGGATGCCAACCTTTTCTTTTTCATTTTTTTCTTTTCTTATCTTTTCCTTCTTTTTTTTTTTTTTTAGTGGCTAGCGAGGGTTGTGGAGAATTCTTAATAATATATATATTTTTAAAAAATTCTATTTTTCATTTGCTTCTCTTTTTCTTCTTTACTTTTTATTTTATTGTGCCTGGCCACCCTTGCTGCCACGATAAAAAAAAATATATAAAAAAGAAAAGGAGAAGAAAAGAAAAGGCCAATGTTTATATTAATGATTTCTGGCCAAAATTGGCCAAATGAATTCATGTGGCAAAAACTTGAAAAGGTTGAAAACTCAATTAATATAATTGAAAGATATATGATTGAATTGATAAAATTTTAATGGGTTGAAGACTTTATCGATGATTTTCCCCAACCTTATAATTTTTCGACAAATCGGATTAGGATGGGAAAATAAACACATTTTTTTTTTTGGGTAATATTCATCAACATATCAACATCCTTCAAGTTTTTTTCTTTTTTTTTTTAAATGGGGAGATTTTGGAAAGGTGCTGCTTTTAATAAACTCATTTTCTTCTTTGCCATAAATACCGTTATATTATTTTGCGTTTTTGGAAAGATAGAATACTTAGATATAAGTCCTATTAAAACCCCATAGACAAGTGATATAGTATATCTCAATATCCACTCTCACATGTAGACTGAACTGAGAGTGACACGTGAATTAACAAACTAGGAAATACAAATTCGTAATAAATATGGGGCAAAACCAGATATTGTATCACATGAAACAACATATTCGTGAAATTAAGCAAAACAATGCAGTTTTTATCTAAAACCATTTATATTAAATTACTCTCTATGACATGCAAGATGGTTAGGGATGATTATATAGCCACGTTAGCAATTTCAAGTGAGACTTGAGTGAGATGACTTGATTGCATTTTTACTTAAAGGTTCAATGTAAGGAATTAGGATTAAATTGAAATTCGTATAATAAGTCTAGAATTGAAATATCATTTAAAAGAAAATTGGCACTGAAATAATCTTTTAAAAAATTAGTTGGTCGTAAAGTCACAGCAGTAGTGAAATTAAAAATTTGATAAATAATGTTGTCAACCAAAAGCAAAAATTACAAAGCAAATATTCTTCTTTTGCCACCTTTTTTCTTTGCTTCGTTAAGACTCAACCAAAATCATGGAGCGAACACACACACCCTTGCATTCCGAATAATTTCATTTAAAATTGCAAAGATCAAGTTGCTTTCCTTAAAAAGAAAGCCAAAAAAGGAAGTGAGGAAAATTGTCTTCACCTCTCATCCTTAGCTTCTCTTTTGCTTCTTGTCTTATTTTCCTCTATCTTGAGATTAAATATTAAAGCTAGGAGTTTTGTAAAAATGTCTCAATTAAGGAAAATCAATCATTCAACAATGTCATTTGAAACATAAATTGTGCATCATCACAATCTGAAAATTGTTAGTACCAAGAAATAGATCACTTATGCCACAACTAGTCATCCATTTACGTGATTGGCCAAAACTGCATCATGATTATTTACAACAATGTCATGTTAAAATTCTTTGGTAAACTAAGTTGTCAAAATTATTAAAGTAGTCAATATAAAAAAACCATGACAAATGATTGTTCATAAAGATTGGGCACTGAGAGTTATGCTTTCCTTTATCTCTTCTAAAAACAAATGACGGATAAAACAAATTATAAAAAAAAAAATTGAATAAGAGGATTTATTAGAGGCGTGGAACATGATAAATTTGTATATCTATGTTTAAATTGATAAAAAAAAAAAGAGGGTGTAGAAATTATGCGATTAACTAAAAGGTCACCAAACAATCATATATAAATTTACATGTTAATGAAATGTTACCTAAAAGCCAAATTACATGCGGCGTAAAATTTAGAAAATAAAATAAAAGGCAAAAGCTATTTTTTATACAAAAAAAAAGATTAAAAAAAAAATACAAACAGAGGTTGCCAATTTCTGGTTTTTTCCTCTTTCACTTTCCCTCCTTCTCTCTCCTTCGATTTTCCGCTTTCCTGTTTCCGCCACCCCACCGCCAGCAGCTCCGCCTAAAACCCCGCCGGCGAGCGGCGGCGACGACGACGGACGACCCGGCGGCGCTCCGGCCGGCCCCGAGAGGCTCATCAGAATCGGTCGCCAAATCATCCCAAACCGAGCTCGCTACTGGGTCCGATCTTTTTTCGGCTTTTTCCTCCGAAAATCTCTCGACTTCCGCGCAAAACCGGCGGTCGTAGCCGGCGCGGGGGTCGAACTGCGGCGGCCCCGTCCCTCTAAGCTCCGGGCACCTTCAGTGTGAGTCCCTCTCCCGCCCCTGTAATCGTCCGACAATGATTATTGTATGTTTGGTGGTGTATGCTGGCCACTTGCATAAGCAGACTGATCTTCATTGTAAACGGTCGGTGGCACTGGGCTTGAATGTAAGCGAGTATTTTAGTTAAGGAATTTAGTGGGTAACTTTCAAAAGTGGTGCTGAAATTGAAATTCACAGTAAAAATTAGTTTTTTCTTTTTCTCTTTTTTGGTTGTTGTATGTGTCGATATTAGGCCTTGTTTTTTGGGGATTCTGTTGATGTGATTACGTTTCTCTTTGGATTGTTTTATACAGTCAAGATGGATAGTGAGGGGATTTTGGTGACTTCTATGGAAGATGAGGGTGCGGTCGGTGTGGAGGTCGAAGATGGTCAGGCCACAGTAGGAGAACCCGTACTGACTGAAGAAGAAAAGCATGAAGAAGGGGAGGGGTTGCAGGAAGAGGAGGAGGAGGGGGGAGAAGAAGAAGAAGATGATGACAATTATGATGGCGATGGCGATGGCGATGGCGAGTATGTTTTCCAATTCGGAAGTGGAATGGACCCACTAGATTTCACGAAAGACGACGATTCTGGACTCCAACCTTACCAGCAATTTGAGCACCTTGAGTATGAAGCATTGGCCGAGAAGAAATGGAAAGGCCTGGATAGCTCTCAAATGTATGGAGATTTTCATTTTGTTTGGGCTGGATGTTACTGAGTTTTGCCATGATTTGTGCTTATGTTACTGACTGTCTTCCTTCTTGTGCAGTGTTTTGGAAAGATGTGCGAAGAAGGCTCGGGTGGAGGACAATCCTGGAGCGACCTTTGAGGAGATTATGGAAGCAATGAACTATGGTTCGCGTAGAAAATCAAAAAAGGTTGGGTTTATCACTGGAATTGACATTCAATTAGTGAAAATTTAAATCTAATTCATGTAAAAGCAAATGCAACTGGAGCTTATTTACATTTAGATGAAATGGGATCAATAATAGGTAGAAGAATTTTCAGTGAATTTTGAGAGTGGGGAGATATTATGCTAGCATCCAGTTGGTGCTTAATCTTTGGGGAGGTCCTATATGTGTAGTCTAACACCAATGCAATTGTGGTGTTTCTGATTATTGAGTTTATTGTTGTTTTTTTGGCGAAATAGGGATTGTGTGTTTTGACTTAGTCCATAATGGAATGTATCTTTGAGGAATTGCATATTGTATCTTGTTTTTTGAGGGACATGATAGATGGTATTATTATTATTGTAGTCAATATTGATATTCTTATGCTGGAATGGTTGCATTTGCCTCTAGTGGCTACTTCTCATATGGCTGCAACCAAATGATGTATCTTGCTGAAGCTCTATTAAGAATGTTCAACTAACCAGAGTTGAGGGCCATCCAGGCAATACTACTGCGGATAATAAAGAGATTGGTGTATGTAATTTGTTTTTATCATCATGCAGACTAAGAAGAGGGGTAGGAGAAAAGGGTCAAGAAATAAGCTTAGTTCGGAAATCACGCGAATGCTCGGTGATGCAACTCTTCACTATGCCCGTGGTAATTATGATGAGGTAAGTTCTAGAGAGAATCCTTTTATTATCTGTTCATAAAATCCCATGAAGGTCATGGCATTTTACTATTGATCGGAGCAACTATCTTTTGATGGACATTTTGTAGGATTTTATGCAATAATCTGTTAAGGAAATATATCCAATTGTTCATGCCCTGTCTGCACGCGTGTTGAATTTGTTCATAAGTCTCTTTAGCTGCCAGGTTTTACAATAATATTACTAATCTTCTTTTCAAGCTTATTTGACTTCTGCAAGTCTCAAATTACAAAAGTACATTGAACTCTCTCCAGCTTTATTATAATTAATTCCTTTGATCTTTCTTAAAAGTTTGTGGGGAAAATTATGCCATGTCTCCGTTGGTTCTCTGTAAAGTTGAGTCAATTAGTCTTTTCGTCGTTTAACATAGAGTATGTCATCAGGTAACCATTTTTGAGATTACTGCTCGTATTTTATGTAAGCTAAAGTTTTTACTGCTGGACCTTTTCTACATTCTATTTTTCATCTTTTGCATACATTATGTGGGTGAGGACATGTTCTATCTTTTGTAAGATGGTTGCAGCCTTATGGTTCAGCAGATTGATTTAATCAACATACTTATTTGGCTTGTTTTCTTTTTCAAAATTTCAGGGCATATCAATATCGAGTCAAGTGGTCAGGCTAGCACCAAATTTGCCTGATCCATATGATACATTAGGAAGGATTTATGATGATCTTGGCAATGACAAAAAAGCAGTGGACTTTTACATGATTGCTGCACATCTTAAGCCGAAAGATTCTTCAATGTGGAAGCGTCTCTTCACCCGGTCCTTGTAAGCTTTTGGTCGTCCCTATTTTCATCAATTCATTGCATAGTAGGGCTTGTACCTGGTTAGTATACTTATGTATATGAGTACATCTGTTGAAGTTCTTTGCTGATGCTGGGATGGATACTTAGACTTAACTATTTTTAGACTAACTAGGCGTTATGGGCAACATTTGAGTTTCCTTTCAAAACAAAGATAATATATTGATTTGTAAAATATCATTAAAATTTGGGGTAACTTTGCATGCTGGTATTTATAAGCTTTTGAAGATTTTGGGTGTCGAAAGCCCAAAAACAAAAAACAAGAGGTTGCCTATCTAGTGTTAAAACTAAAAACAATGCAATAAATTAAAGGCCAGCAAAAACGCAATTAATTATTGGAGTGGCAATCTTTCCAAGCTCGGGGATTCAAAAGGTTGGTAGGGGAATGGTTTTACCTTAGAGGTAAGTAATGCGGTGGAAGGGGTGGTTAAAGTGAAGACAATGGTGTTGGCTTGACTAGTGCAGCCATTGGTGAGTATTGCGATTAAGCGAGCGATTGAACAATAATATAGACAGAAAAGAAAATAAATTGGACACTAGATTTACGTGGTTCAGTTGTAAAGACTTACGTCCACAGGGAAAGCAGCAGCGAATTTCATTATAGATCAAGCGATACAATGAGATTACACCCTCAAGTCACTCAAACACTCTCGGTGTTTCCCAAACCCCAATTACACCAAATACACTAATCTTTCTTGGATTTAAATCACGAATAAGTTTTGCTGCACAAGAAACCCCAGCGCCTACGAATGTATAGAACACCCACGACATTCAAAGTAAACGGCGCTTCAATATGTGGCTTCGCTCTCAACACATATGTAGGGTTGTCTTTTCTTTTAAACCGACTTCACGCGCACGCCAAAAAAGTAAATCGTGTGCCCATGGTCAAATAGTTGACCTTAGCCCACCAACGTTGGATTCACGCGTACATGCAAAGAGCTTCCCCTTTCTATTTAGCCCACCAATATTGAGTGTGCGTGTGTGCCCAAAGTCAAACTTTTGACCTTGGGCCCACCACTTTAACAAATCTTCACGTGCAGGGCTTCTTCCTTCACTTCTTCTGCGTAGAGCTGCAGCGGCTTCACTCTAAAGGGAAAAATTCCTCCTTTTAATTATTTCCTCCTTTGTGCAGCTTTAAGGAGTCCAGCGAATCGCATTTTTCCAAATGCTTAAACTCGAGTCATAATTTAACAGTGAGAAGTCAATTGGGTGAAAATATTGTCATTCGGAAAGGCTGAATACAATTTTTTCTTGGCATCAAATTTTGATGTATGTCTGAAAGTGCTTATGAGGTGATTTGATTTAACGCCTCATGTACCTAGTGACTTTGAGAACAATCGACCTCTGTTATCTATAAATCTGTGTGCCTTTAGGGTCTCTGTGGTAATTTTTTGCTTTAATTGTAGTGTTATTGATTTCCTGCTCTTCTGTACACAGAGAACAAGGAAAGAATGGTCAGGCAAGGTATTGCCTCTCTAAAGCCATCACAGCAGACCCAAAAGATGTTTCTCTACTGTTTCACCAAGCATCACTGCATTCAAACCTTGGAGATTATCAAAAGGCTGCGGAGTTGTTTGAACAGATACAGAAGATATGTCCTGAGGATGTTGACGCTCTCCAGACTGGGGCAAAGGTTTCTAACTTGTCTCGGATGAGACATTTTCTCATAAGATAAATTCTTGATTCATGTGCTTGGAAATAGACTCGTTAATTGTAATGAACCCTTGTTGGTTGTTAAAATAATAGGTATTTTAGTATCTATCTTTTGGGCTTGGATTTTGTTTGGTTAATTTGTATGGTTGTTTTTACTTTCCGGTGCTAATTTGATGGTTTATGTACTTTATGAAAGTCAGGCTTCCTGGGCTGTATTTACATGGTGATGGATGGTTAGTTTGTGCATTGGTGTGCATCTAGGGCATGCATCTTGTGCAGGTTGGAGTAGAAAACTTATATCTTGTTAATTCAAGGGCAATTGCTACTTTCTACTCGAGGGTGAGGATAGGTTGTATGTGTAAGGTTCTTTTCAAAATATCATGCAGAATTGCGTGAGTTGCCCATGAGTTGCACGATATGCAAGTCTGATGTTTGCAATAGTTGGTCCAGGATCTAAACTTTCCATCATTTCATTGAGGAGGTTAGTTCGTGGTGAAGACTAAACTCAAAAAGTTTTTGGTACAACCATCATATAAGGAAACTGTTTCTGGGATATATGTATGGTTCGATTAGAGTGGGGATCTAGTTTTCTGTACATTTTGCTTCACATTGTGCTGATTTCCTTTACTCATGAATTTAATACCAGATGTTATAACTGAAGAGGTCTCCTAGTAGGTTTTTCTCACACTATCTGGTTGTTTCTTGAAGCTTGGAGTAGCATTTGCAGTAGATATAGTCACTTGCTAGTGTTTCCCATGGGATGATAGTTTGTTGGTCAATGACCATCTTGTTTCGATCCATTGAGAGTCACTGCTGATGTCAATTCTTCTTCCTAGAAAGCATTCTATTTTCTTTAGACAAATATCTAGACAGTGTTTATGAACACTTTTGTTTAAGCTTTAATTTGGTCACCAAATAAGTCTTGACCAAATTGTTGATTTTTGAGCAAATTTATGGTTGGACAATGGCCATAGATTACAAGATGAAGTAAGCGTCAGATAGTGTCACTCCCTGTATGATTACAATTATGATGATTAATTATTTATCAACTTTTGTTTATTTTATGCCTTCTATAAAATCTGTTATGGACAGGGTGTCTCGCTAATATTCTGTGAGGTTGTGCTTTTGGGGAACATTGTTCTTATGTAGACATATGTTTTTCTAGAAATGTAACAGTTTCTTACTTTACTTTTTCAGTTGTACCTTAGATGTGGCCAGCTTGAGCATGCTATCAGCATTTTGGTTGAATATGTAGACAGTTATCCATCTGAAGCTGATTTGAGCGTGGTTGATCTGCTAGCCAAGATATACATGGAAAATAATGCATATGATAAAGCTATTCAGCCTTTTCATTCTCACAGCCAGAAAAAGCCACTCCCTGCAAATTTGGTTGTGAAAGAAGGAATTTGTCATCTTCATCTCGGAAATTCAGAGAAGGCAGAGGTGCAATGGCTATTGCTTTTTTTTTTTTTTTTTTGCTAATTTTTTTGTGTATCTTTTGGTAATCCTATTACAGTTGCGGGGTTTGCTATCTCTACAACAGATGCTCATTTCTTGCTTACATTAATGCCAAAGGCCTGTGTTGATCAAATGTTATCATTGTGCTTGTTCTAATATTGTGTCGTTTATGATATTCAAATATTCGAGTTCTCTTAGGCTTTGTCCGTTCCAAGGCCTTTTTGACTTGCGCTTCTACCATATAATTGAGTTATTATTGGAGCATGTTGACGCCGTTGTTTGCAGTATTCAAACATCCATGGACCTAATGGATTTAAATTTGGTCTGATATAAGCCTGATGAAGGGTGCTTAAAGATGATGGATTGGATACTGTCATTTTTGTACTTTGGAAATTGGCAGAAGAGGGGGGAAGGAAACGTGAGGGAGAAAGAGGAGAGAGGGAAGAAGAAGACAAAAAGAGGATGTCACGTTAATTGATGGAAATTGTACGGATGATCTGAATGGGAGATCGCTGTGATTTGCACAAGGAATCTTACCACATAGGACCAAGCTCTTGACCATCAGTCGACCCCTTGATTCTTCAAGACAGTTGCTCTCATTCCCAGGAGAACAGCCCAAAAAAAAAAAATATATCTACCACTTGCCCTACTTTAACGCTAATAATATTTAAAGTCATCTTCGCAATCACCATGAAGCTCAGCCTTGTTTACTTTCATATTTGCAACGAGGCGAAAGATATATGTGTTTGTATGCGACTAAAAGAGATATAAGTTAGCTCTCTAAACCTCATCGAACAAGCATGTCCTCATCGTCGACCTCCATCATCAACCCAAGCCTTAGTGAGGAGCAATGGGTGAAGCACATCCAAGACGCCCTAAATCACAGGATCGATATTGAGACCCCGGTTTCCGTCCACTGCGTGCCTAACTTTATCAGCTCCGCAAAGCCGGAGGCCTACGTCCCGCACCATGTTGCGCTGGGACCATACCACCACCTCCGGCCACAGCTCTACCAGACAGAGCACCCAAAGAGCCCGGTGGGCACAGGCAGCGCTGAAGCTCCCGGCATTCGATCGGACGGCTGGTTTGCTCCAAGCGGAGGAGGCGAAGATTCGCGCAAGCTACCAGCTGCACCCGGAAGTCGGCACGGACACTCTGAAATAGATCATGACCATCGACAGCTTGTTCTTGCTCGACCTACTGTACAGATACAAGTCACCCACTATCGGAATCAAGGAAGACTCAATTTGGGATGATGACCCAGACTCCACCGTCAAAGACGTGATGATGGTGGAGAATCAAATTCCGACCTTTGTGCTGAGGAAAATAATGTTGCAGACCGAGAATTCGATGAACGAAGTGAGAGAAAATGAAGAAGATGAGTCCATAGATAGGAAGCTTGGGGAGATGTTGACGAGGTTCTGCGAAGGGATATCACCTCTCCGGCTGGAAATGTGCTTGCCGTCTGAAGCCATTCAGCGTAAGCATTTGCTCGATCTCCTTTACAATCTCATCTTCGGAACAACAGGCCCAGATGCAGCACAGACGAAGAAGAATGAGCTTAGAAGTTAGTTCTCATTCCCCATGCCATGCGTTAGATGATATGGCCTCTTTCCTCCTCCTTTTGTTGTATCCGAACATTAGAAAAGTGAATAAAAGTACCTTTTTTTTTTATCAACACAAGCATCAAAAGTCACTAAGGCATGATACACTGAGGTAATGTACGGCATTATCGACACCTCCAAGGATTTGAAGTTGCTGAGGGAAGCGTCCATTGTCTTGAACCGCCTGAATAGCGACAACAAGGTCGTGGAGCTCTTCAATGGGGTGTTCAACTCCATAGGATTCCAAAAGCACTGCGTCGGAGCTGGACGAGACGATTCGAGACGTCAACGAGTACTACAACAGCACTCGAAAGGTCAAGGCTTATAATCTCATGAGGAAGTACGTCTACTCTTCTTGGAAGTTTCTCACCGTGCTTGCCACCGTCGTCATCGTGCTCATTTTGCTCATGGTTCTGCAAACATTTTGCTCTGTATTGAGTTGTCCTCGGTTATTCAACAAAGCATGAGCATCTGTATTGTTCATTGTGATATCCCGAAATTTGGCTCTATTTTGAAATATATGAAATGGTTATTTCATCGACGCACTTATGATCATTTTACTCTGAATTGATTACTCACGAGTTAACTAATCTATTGGGTGATGCCTGTATAGGGTTAAAATGTGAAAGACTAGGAAATTCAATTAGGGATAAATTGTTTGACCATTAAGATTGACAAGGGTCAATACTACGATGTTTTAAATTAATTAACGAACGGATATAAATCGATTTAACGAAAGTACGTAGTTGGTTTGCAGGTGATTCTGCACGATTACAATATTCGTGTTGAACAACAATGAACCAATTTTCTATTGATATTATATTTATGGTACGTAATTGAACTCTTGTGATTACATGACAACCGAATGCCGTCCATGATTTGAAGAGGCACAAATGTGGATTGAGAATTATCGACCACAAGTTAGCCATGCGAGAACCCCTAAAAGCCATATGATAATTTACACTCCCATTCAACCAAGGTTAGTTTCGTTCAAATTGGTGCAATCGATCCTTCGTTCATTCAAAGTGGTTATAACTTGTTGAAGCAACACGTCGACAAGGCATGCGCATATGGTGGAATATCACACATATGGCAGCGAGGATGGTAATGGTAGGACGAATTCTTTTGTTTTATGGTGTTCTTTTTGCTTGTCTTGTTGGATTTATGAGTTAATGTCTCTTTTGTCCGACAAAATGCATATAAGTTGTGTCCACTATGGAATTTTAATTAGATATTACTGCTGTTGGGATCCTACATGCTGTGATGGTGGTCCTTGTTTTGCAATTTCTTAATACTCTATTTTTGTTTTTTTTTTCTGGTTTATATTTTGTCATTGATAGTCAGAACTCACGGCCTGTCATGGAATTTAAAAGCCCACATAGATTCTCACAGGGAAAGTAGATAGACATTTTTTTTAAAAAAAAACTATAATTACTCTAATATGGGTTCTTTGATGGAAAGTATTTAGAGGAGGAAATTTGGTGGAAGCACATTGAGACAAAAACAATTTGAGTCTACGTGTGCATGAGTTTACAATCAGAGTACGGGGGCATCTTGTTTTCAATAATTTTTGTGCGCACTAGTTATTAGGAACTCGAGGTGTCTTGTTTTCAGTTTTTGTGCACTATAATGGACGTAACTGTTGTAAAATATTGCGTTGCGAATATATAATAGAGAAAAGATTGAGAAGAGAAAGCAAGTGAACACCAGAAATAGTAGAGAAAGCAAGAGGAGAGTATTATTTTCTAGTATCTCACAGTTGTATTTCTGTTGTGATTCTATTGTACATCAAAACTAAACTCCTATTTATAGGATAACAAGAATGTACTTATCATTAATATCAATGTATTAAATGATACATATACTGGATAGGGAGATGAACGTTCATTGTATAGGCAGATGTACTTAGAATGTATGATACAAATATACCATAATAAGTACATTAGATAAGATGAATATAATGAATATTCATTCATGTATTTCATAACACTTCCCCTTGAATATTCATTGTATTTATTATGAATGTGTATCGAATAATACCGCATCATTAAAAACATTAGGCCGGAAAAATCCAGTGGGACAAAAATTGAACAAAAGGGAAAAAGAGTGCAAAGCACAAACTTTATGATTTCTCTCTTTTATTGATGCATTAATTGCCTCATTAAAAAATTTAAACCGGCAAAATCCTGTGGGAAAAAACCGGACAAAAAAAAAAAGTGCAATGCATATATAGCCATTGCTGGGGCTAATTAATCTTGTATCTTGTGAACTCGCCATATATCAATGTTGCAATGTATACTTCATAATATCCCCCCCTTAATTGAGCCACGTAGCCACTGCTGGGACTAATCAATATTGCATCTTGTGAACTTGCCGTATACCAATGCCATATACTAATTTCTCAAAAGTTGATGTTGGCAATGATTTGGTAAAAACGATCTATAAGATTATTTATAGATCGAATATGTTTAACATTAATTTGTCGACTTTCTTGGAGTTTGTGAGTATAGAAAAATTTCGGCAAGATATGCTTGGTTTTATCACCTTTGATATATTGTCCCCAACTTGTGCAACACAAGCAGTAGTATCTTCATAAAATATAGTGGGAGAATTTGTAACCTGTATTAAATAACAATAATTGTGAATATGCGTTATAATGGATTTTAATCAAACACACTCTCTCTCGGCTTCATATAAAGCAATAATTTCAGAGTGGTTAGAAGATGTAGCTATTGGCGATTGATTCGTAGAATACCAAGAAATAACCGTGCTGTTGTAACAAAATAAATAACTGATTTGAGAGCGAGCATTATGTGGATCAGATCTATATCCAGCATCAGCATATCCAACTAAACCAGAGTTAGTGAAATTCTTGGAATAATATAATCCAAAATCTATGGTTCCTTGGAGATAACGGAAAATATGTTTAACTCCATTCCAATGTATTCGAGTTGGCTCAGAACTAAAACGTGCCAATGAATTTACCGCAAAAGCGATATCTGGTCTTGTACATTATGCCAAGTACATCAAAGCCCTAATTGCATTGAGATATGGTACTTCAGGACCAAGTATCTGTTCATTTGATTTTCTAGGACGAAATTGGTTCTTTTGAGATCTAGAGACTTTACAACTATAGGGGTGCTCAATGGGTGAGTTTTGTCCATGTTGAAGCGTTTAAGTAATCTTTCAACGTACGCTGATTGATGGACGGTTATTCCATTTGCTTTATGCTCAAGCTCTAGACCAAGACAAAGTTTGGTTTTACCCAAATCTTTAACTTCAAACTCCATTTTCAAATATTCAGTAGTTTCAGCTAACTCTTTTAGAGTTCCAATTAAATTTATATCGTCGACATAAACTGTTACAATAGCAAATTCGATTTCTAATTTCTTAATAAACATGCATGGACAGATAGGATCATTCTTATACATTTCCTTAATTAGGTACTCACTTAGGCATTGATACCACATGCGACTAGATTGCTTCAATCCATACAAGGATCTTTGCAATTTTATTGAGAATAAATTGTGGGGAGTGCATGCTTTAGGCATTTTGAATCCTCGGGAATTTTCATATAAATATCGAGTCTAATGAGCCATATAAATATGCCGTCACAATGTCCATAAGACGCATTTTCAATCTTTCAAAGATTGTTAGATTAATGAGAAAATGAAATGTAATCATATCCATCACATGTGAATATGTCTCATTATAATCAATCCTGAGTTTCTGGAAGAATCCTTGGGCAACAAGTCAGGCTTTATACCGACAACCTCGTTTTTTCTTTTCGTTTTAGGATAAATTTCCATTTATATCCAGTGGGCTTTACATTATCGGGGGATACGAGTTACATGTCCAAAAATCTCTCGTTTAGTTAGAGAAGCTAATTTAGTTTTAATTGCTTCCTCCCACTTTGGCTAATCTTGTATTTGACGACATTCAATAATAGATTGCGGCTCACAATCATCATCCAAAATTTTATGAGCAACTGAGAATGCAAAAGCATCATTAATGATGATTTCATTTCAATCCTAAATTTCATTACAATATGTAATGAAATTCTCGATATTCCGGGGCTAGTGTTCCTTTCATGGGTTTGCGCCTTTTCGGGGTAATAAGCTCTTTAGGAGCAAGCACAACGTCAGGCTATTCTGAAGCGGATTCTGATTCTTTCCTCTTCGTTTTCGAGGAGCAGTATCTTTTGATCTTATCGGTCTACCACGCTTCAAGTGCGGGGGATTTTGATCCATTTTAGCCTATCCTTCGAGAACAGCTATCCTAGCTGGAGCATTTGTAGCTGGAATGTGAGACTTCCTTACCTTAGTAGCATCATTAAATGCGTCAGGAAGTCTATTGGCCATAGCCTATAAATGGATTATACGCTGTTTTTTGTTTTCATATTTAGGAGTCATTGAGTCTAATTAAAATAAAATTTTCTCATTCCATGAGAAAACCTTAACTAGTTTTTGTTTTGTAATCATGGAAGTTGTAGCTATCTTAATTGATGGAAACCTAGTCTCATCGAAATGACAATCTGCAAATCTGGCAGTAAAAAGATCACCAATAGTTGGTTCCAAAAACCTAATGATAGATGGTGAATTAAACCCAACATAAATGCCCAAATGGCATTGGGGAGCCATTTTCGTCCTTTTTGGCGATGCTACAAGCACATGTACTGCACAACCAAATGTGCGTAGATGTGAAATATCTGGTTCATAACTAGTAACCATTTGAAGGGGAGATTGTAAAAGACTAGCAATGGGGCATAATCTTATTAGAGCTGCCACATGCAAAACTGCATGACCCCATGCTATATCGTTGAGATTCGTTCTCAATAATAGAGTGCGGGTAATGATTTGGATACGTTTAATCAATGATTCTGCCAATCCATTTTGAGTATGAACATATACAACCGAGTGCTCAACCTCGATTCCGAGTGAAGCACAATATGTATCAAAACTCTTTGATGTAAATTCACCAGCATTATCCATTTTATGCTCTTAATTGGATAATTAGGGAATTGCACCCAGAGTTTTATAATCTGTGCAAGTAAACGTGCAAATGCGACATTGCGCGTAGATAATAGGTAAACATGGGACCATCTACAAGATGCGTCTACTAATACCATAAAATATCAAAATGGTCCACTTGGTGGTTGTATTGGTCCACAAATATCACCATGAATTCTTTGTAATAATAAAGAATATTCAAGATTAACCTTTGTTATATAAGGTTTGATAACGAGCTTTCCTTATGAGCAAGTCTCACAATTATAATCTTTGGACAACAATACGTTTATATCCTTTAAATGATGTCCTTTTGTATTTTGAATTATCTTATGTATCATTGAAGTGTATCATTGAAGTGCCAGAATGACCAAGGTAACCATGCCACAATCCAAACTAATCAGGACTTACCAATCTCCAGGATGTGGTGGCATAGGTTTCAACAACTTTAATCATGACACAATACAAACCCATAAAAGAAACTTCTAGCTTCTCATGGATGGTCTTCAAGCCCATCTTATAAGAGGAAATGCCAATATATTCCTTATTTTGCTCATAAATAGTCTCAATATGGTACCCATTACGGCGTACATCTTTGAAACTGAGCAGATTCTTTTTTGATCTAATGCTCAAAAACGTATTCTTAATATGTAGGATTGTGCCATTTGTCAAAATAATTGTGGCATTCCCAAAACCATCAATAATCGGAACATGACCTGATATTGTATGGATTTGTGCTTTACACAATGTCGTACTCGAGAAAAAGTGTTTATTACAAAATATAATATGTGTTGTTGCACTATTAAGCAAACAAACATCTTCATTTTTCTTTTTACCAAAAAAAAAAAACATCTTCCTTTTTCTCCGTATTTTCCATTTGCATTTATATTGACAATTTCATGTGTCAAGTATTATAAAAGTTGTATATTAGTTATATAGTCGAATAAAATTTCAAAAATAAATATTATATAAGGTTCATAAGCATTTCATAACCATATTAAAGAACAATAAAAAGTAATACATTTAAAGCGAAATAACATAAAATTCGAAGTTCAAATTATCATCCACCACTCTGATCTCTCATCAAAGTAATAAGAGGTTCTCAAAGAAATTAGAGACATCCAAGAATGCATTTGCTACTTCAGGAGCAAGAGGAGTCCCACCAATAGAGATATTGTTAGCCTCAACAGTGGTTATGGAAGTAGGATTGATTTCAATGACATGAGATTCACCACGCTTGCCCGTATTCTTTAAAGATGCATGTTATAGATCAACAAAATGTTTTGGCGTACGACAGGTACGTAATTAGTGCACAGTCATACCATAGCGATGACAAATATTTTCATTAATCACCTTTTTTGGCTTCTTATTTTTGCTATGATTCAGGCCAAAGTTTGATTTCTTAAAGCGGTTAAATTTCTTGCCATCCCTTCTAGGATTATGTTTTTGCTTGCTTTTATAGCCCTTAAAATGGCAAGTATTTTTTTTTCAAAGTTAGCATGTGCTTTAGGCAATGCTTTTGAGCCAGCAAGTCTAAGATCATGATTTTTTAGCAGTAATTCCTTGGTTTGCTTGGCAGTAAGAAGTACAGAAATTAATCCAGAGTATGTGGCAAACTGATGCTACCAGTATTGCTATTGCAATACAATATTTGAAGCATGGAAGGTGGAAAAAATTTTCTCTAACAATTCCGCATCAGCGAGTTTGATACCGCATAACTCAAGCCGAAAAACATATCAAATAAAGCAGAATTATAATCAGACATTGATTTAAAATCTTGTAGTCTGAGATTTTGCTAGTCATATTGTGCTTGAAGGAGGATAACAGTTTTGGTATGATCATACTTATCCTTTAACCTCCTCCACAAGATATGAGGGTCTCGAACGGATAAATATTGAGTCTGCAGAGGCTCTCATGCAAATGACGGTGAATAAAAATCAGCGCATTTGCTTTATCCTTTTCATTTGAGATTCCATCCTAGCGAGACCTTGCCCTTGGAGGTGCATTTTTATGTCAAGGCACCAAGATAGATAATTATTTCTACTAACTTCCAAGATGTGAAATTTTGGCTTTTCAATATTTGTCATAATCCTTGCAAAAATAAATCCTTATAAATTAAAGGATTTCCAAATATCCACCGCCACTTTAGGAGCATAAGGATACTTTTAGATTTGAAATTTGGCTTCAGGCCAAGAAAAATAAAAATGAAGAATTAATAGAAGAAGATGAAGTATAAGTTGATTAATAAAAAGAATACCCACATTGCAAAAATTACTTACTCAGTCGGTAGATCTTCGTGCTGATAACGTGTAGTAAAATATTGCGTTGCGAATATATAATAGAGAAGAGATTGAGAAGAGAAAGCAAGTGAACACCAGCAATAGTAGAAAAAGCAAGAGGAGAGAGTATTATTTCTAGTATCTCACTGTTGTATTTTTGTTGTGATTATATTGTACATCAAAATTAAATTCCTATTTATAGGAGAACAAGAATGTACTTATCATTAGTATCAATGTATCGAATGATACATGTATTAGATAGGGAGATAAACGTTTATTGTATAATGAGATGTACTTAGAATGTATGATACAAATGTACCATAATAAGTACATTAGATAAGATGAATATAATGAATATTCATTCATGTATTTCATAACAGTAATTTCTAAAGTAGCAATTTGGTAGATTACTCGTTAGAAGTTCTTCTTCCCAAGTTGTTAATATGAAGACTATTTAATCTTTGTGTCAAGATGCATCGTAGATCCTGATAGTTATCATTCCACAATTACTTAGTAAATTTTCAATTAAGTCTTCTTGATATGATTGTGTTTTCAGCCTTGTTTGTTGAACAAGAAAGAGAGAATCTAGACAAAAGTTAAGTCAACCAAACTTAGTAGTCGTTTCCATAATTTTCAAGCCAATAACATATGAGCCTAAGAAATGCTTTGAATGGGATCAGCTTTCTTTTCTTTATGGTATATATATCTAAGTTTGGTTCTCGGGCCACCATGGTTGGCTTGCCTAAGGAGAAAGTTATGGCAACATCGAAAACATTTTAACTCCATAATGCATAATATTTTGACAAACGGTATCCAATAAAAGTGTGGTATATAGTCAGTAGTGTGCCTAGTTTTCTTTCGTTACTCAATGCATGGTACAATTTTATTGCAATTGTTTACTATTTTTGTTTTTTTTTTCCAGTGTACGTTTTGCATGGAAATATATTAACTTTTTTTTTTTACTTTATTTTGCACTAGTTGAGGGATGTAAGAACTAAACTATTCAATATATTATGGTGGGTATGATGGCGTTGCTAGAGAAGGTGGGTTCGCCTTTGTTGATCTTGATGAGTTATACATAAGAAATGTAAGTTGTGCTGACGGTGATGGTTCAATAGAGAGGGATATGGAGGTTGGAGACATTAGTCAGTACGTAGATATGTTAGCTAACAATGTAGATTTCTTGAATATGAATGACGAAAATGAGTATACACATCCTGAATTTAATGTTGAGGTTGATATGGAAAATCCTGTCTTCAAGTTAGGAATGTGCTTTAGTAATGTTGAGGAGTTTAGAAAGGCCATTAGGAACCATGCCATAAAAAAATGGGAGAAAGGTAAGGTTTGTTAAGAATACACCTAATAAATTAAGGGCAATGTGTTATGATGGTTGTGATTGGCTTATATATACTTCCAAACTGCAAAATGAACATACTTTACAAGTCAAAACCTTTAACCTCATACATACATGTAATAGAGCCCTCCATGTTTCTCAAATAAACACTAAATGGTTAGCAAACAAGTACTGTGACAGGTTGAGAAACAATCCTACATGGCCAAGTGTTTCAATGAAAAAACAATGGAGTCTGAGAATATTTTAAAGTTGTCGAGGACAATGGCTTATAGAGCTATGGCAATGGCAATGAGTATGATCACTGGGAATGAGGAAGAGCAGTTTCGGATGCTCAGGAGCTATTGTCAAGAACTTCTTGATGCTAACCTAGGATTCACATGTATAATCAAAACCGAGTAATATTAAGACCAATGCAAGTTTAAGGCAGTCTATATTTGTCTAGATGCATTAAGGAGGGGCTTTGTAGAAAGATGTAGGCGTTTTGTGGGTTTTGATGGTTGTCATTTGTCATCAGGCTACAAGGGTATACTTCTAGCAACGGTGGTCATAGATGGCAACAATCAAATGTATCCCTTTGCATGGGCAATTGTCAGACAAGAAACATATAAGACACAACATTGGTTTATTAGTTTGATTGCTGAAAACTTGGGGATTACCAACCCTGAAAAATCAAAATACTGGACTTTCTTATGTGACAAACAGAAGGGATTGGTGCAAGCATTAGCAAATCTAATGTCTGAAGTAGAACATAGATTTTGCTTAAGGCATCTTTATGAAAACTTCAAGCTATATCACAGAGGGGTAGAACTTAAAAAGCTCATCTGGAAGGTTGCCATGGCGACTAGGGTATGTGAGTTTGACTTGGCAATGGAAGAGCTAAATGCAATAATAAGAAAGCTTATGAATGGTTGTCTCAAAGGCCTCCGGTGCAATGGAGCAAGTCCTACTTCAGGACAAGCTCAAAATGTGATATTTCCTTGAACAATTGGTGTGAAAGTTTCAACAAGAGCATCATTGATGCAGGGGACAAACCTATCATCACAATGCTTGAAGCTATAAGAGTGCAACTCATGGAAAGAATTCATAAGCAAATAGAAGAGATGGCTAAGTACATTGGTGTGATATGTCCTAATATCCAAAAGATATTAGATCTTCAAAAACAATTTCAGCATCATGGATTCCTAGCTGGAATAGGGAGGATGAATTTGAATTGAGTGGCCCATATGGTGACAATAGAGTTGTTAATATTAGACATAGATCTTGTAGTTGTAGAAGATGGGACATTAGTGGAATCCCTTGCTGTCATGCTGTGGCAGCTCTTATATACATGAGAGAAGAGCTTGAAAAATGGGTTCACACAAGTTTTAGTAAGGAAACATTCATGCAAACTTATAGCTATGTTGTGCACGTTGTAGATTCTATGGATACATGGCCTGCTAGAGAGCCATTACTCTCACTAGATGTGCCCAAGCAAGTTGGCAGAAAGAATAAACAAAGAACAAAATCAGTGAATGAAACAACATATAAAAATTTGAAGACAATAAAGAAGGAAGTTGTGCAAGAGCCCGAGGGAACAAAGTTGAAGAGACAAAATACTATAATCAGTTGTGGAAAATGTGGCGGCATAGGCCATAATAGGTATCATTGCAATAATCCATCAATAGTATCGATGGCAGCAGCACCAACAACAGTCACATCAGCATCTTCAACCCCTTTAGCCCCATCATAATCACAACCTGAGATGGTTGAATTTTTTGCTTCAACTTTTGGTAACATCTCAAGCTTGTCAACATCTATAGGAAGGAAAAAGATGCAGGTACCCATTTGCCCTTGACTTTGTCCTAGAAGTGTTCTTATTTGCACTTTACTTCTTTTGACTAATTAATTAATTTTTTTGATTCAATCATAGGTAAAGAGGAGAATGTAAGGATCTCAACTTGAAAGTGGTGGAAGACGAGCAATTTTTTTGGAGAAACGCAAGACCAACAACACAATTTCTCTTCTTGTTAGTTGGTGTGGATGGGTCTATTTTGGTCTATTAGGGAGCATTTTAAAGTATAAATATGTATAGGTCTACTTCGTTAGGAAGATTTCTTTTGTGGGATATTTCTTTTTTCCATCATACTGGCCGTGTTTCGTGGTCTTCAAGGAGGACCACACATCTTGTAGTCTCGTGGTTGATGTATCTAAGTTTTATGTTCTTGATATCTATGATGCTTTTACCCTTTGTTGAATATCTATCAATTTGATAGAATTATGGAATCTGTTGATATCATTTGACTCCATTTAGCGCGCTAGAAGCACAACTTCCTTGTTGCTTGAACTTTGGCTAAACTAGGTTCCCAAACTCAAATTGAAGTAATGCCCCCGGTTACATTTTTCCAAGTTAGAAATACCATTATGTTCTTAAAGAATAAGTTGAAGCTCATCAGTCCATGGACGTGAGTTTCTCTACCCATTAAACTTGATCTATCAATGGCCATTTAGACATCACGTCCAAACGCTTTAGACAGCATAATTTTGTACCTTTTTCATTTTTTCTACATCCCTTGCATCATGTATGAAATCAAAGCCTTGCATGATAATCATTTAATTGTAGAAGATAGACTATGTCACTAGACTGGGCTGTTTCGGGGAATCTTTTGATATTAATGCTTCATCAACTTATTATATAAGACTCATTAGCAGAAATAAACTTCTCTGTCCATTGAAGCCCAAGGAAATGTAGGTGTATAACTTGAGTTTCTCAGTTAACATGTTCTCATGGTGCGATAAAGAAAGAGAGAATTTCAAATTTCCATCTTTACAGTATCCTTTTTTGTTTCAGATAGAGAGATCACGATACAGACTTTCTTGACATCGAAATTTGTATCTGCAGGAGCACTTCTACATCATAATTAATTTTGTACCACACTAATCCATGATTTGTCCCTAAGCTCTTGTACTTCATTGCTATTTTCTCGAACTCGATTGTAGGAAATTGTTTTGCATACTCCTCGACATCGTGGCGAAGTTTAGGACCCGATTGTAGCAATCTCTAATTGAAAGTGAGGGGAAGACTGCATTGTGGCCAGGAAGTCCTTCAACTTTGTTCTTGCTAGACAAAGTTTTTTAACATCGAATAAAGAAAGCGTGAACAAAAAAGAGGAAGCAGTAGAGAAAAAAACATTAAGCATGCTTGAATGCATGAGGTGATTTGAACCATCTATAATTGGCAAAGAAAAAAATGAATTTGGTAGGACCATTCACGACCTTGATTTTCACTACCCAACTAACGACAACATCAAAGAACTGAGCTACTTCCAAAAAGTCCTCTTCAACAAGAAAGCAACAAGATGGACAAATTCATAAGTAACCAACATAAAATCCCTGAACCTGAAAGCACAATCTAGTCCATAAGAAGCCTCTATCATCAGGAGCCATGGCAGATTCATCTCCTACAACACAACAATATGAATAGATTCCGTCACCTTTTCAACTCGGAACCATCAATTCCTTGTAGAGATTCGAAAGCAAAAAAAGAGGTATAAATTGATTCCTATTTTTGATGGGTAAATGGTAGTACAATTAAAGTGCCTACATTACCTACGAGTAAAGGGTAGATGAACTATAATATTTGTGTAAGTTCTTCAAGGTATATCTAGCAAACTTGTAGAAAGGAGAGAATGTGGAGTTTTTGCATTACCTTTTTCTTCAAGTTCACTAAAACCGAATGATTTTTAGTCCCCCCAGAAACAAGTTCAATAAAAAAAGGAAACAAAGGTAAGAAAGTAATACAGAGTATTCCACAAACATTTCAATCTCGAGCACAATTCGAATCCACTTCCATAGACCCAACCAAGAGACAGAGGACATCTCCATCTCGAGTACCCACATCTTAGGCACAATTCGAATCCACTTCCACGGACCCAACCAAGAGACAAAGAACATCTCCATCTCGAGTACCCACATCTCGGGCGCAATTCGAATCCCCTTCCACAGATCCAACCATGAGACAAAGAACATCTCCATCTCGAGTACCCACATCTCGGCACAATTTGAATCCACTTCCACGACCCAATTGAGAGAGAGAGAGAGAGAGAGAGAGAGAGAGAGAGAGAGAGAGAGAAGGAGGGAGGGAGGGAGGGAGGGAGGAAACGTACCTTTGGAACTCGGGGAGCCAGGATCTTGCTCCATTAATAGAGAATTTGGATTCTTCAAACGAGAGTGGACAAAGAACGTAAAAGATGAAGAGTAGAAGAAGAAGAACGTAAGAGTTTGGAGGTTTTGTTTTTGGGGTTTGTTAATTTCTATCTATATTTTTTTGGGACAAAATTGCCCATATTCCAGCCATCGAAAATGTCACATGCTTGCTGACCGGTGGGTTTAGGTCCTTATTTGAGACTTGTTAGCCATTTCGGATCCTTATTTGAAACAACGATCATTTTGTGTCCTTATTTAAGAAAATAGACTTACTTTTGGTCCTTATTTGAAATTTTCCCTCTGAATAATTTTCTTTAAAATTGCAAAGATCTAGTTGCTTTCCTTTAAAAGAATGCCAAAAAAGGAAGTGAGGAAAAGGGAAAATTCTAAATAAGGACTTGAAGTGAATATATTTTCTCAAATAATGACCCAAAGTGAACTTTGTGTTATATAAGGACTCGAAGTGGACCCATTGTTTTAAATAAGAACTTGAAGTGAATTTTGTGTCAAATAAGGACCCGAAGTGATCGAGTTAATCTTTATTGAGGACCTTAGCTCGCCGGCAAACATTTTCCGGCAATTAAAATAGGGGCAATTTTGTCAGAAATTTGTGATTGGAATAAAAAAAGGGAAAATTCTATATTAATTAAGTTTAGTCATTCATTTAGATGTTTACATTTTCTTCTTTCTTCTTCCCCGCTACTCTTTGCCTTGCTCAACCGGCGGAGAATTTGGGTCTCCACGAACAAAGAAAGAAGCATCTGGTTTTCTTCTTGTTTTTGGATTTGTGCCTCAATCGGGGAGAACTTCGGTCTTCGACTTTGCGGAGGATGGGTACAAGGAATAGGGAGACCGTAGAAAACCTAGGGATTTTTTTTTCTATTTTACGATTTGTTAATTTTCCCTATATTCTTTTGGGATAAAATTGCCCAAACTCCAGTCATCGGAAATGTCACATGTTTGATAGCTAGTGAATATTTGGCTGACCAGCAAGCTTAGGTTCTTATTTGAAATTGATTCAACCACTTCGAGTCCTAATTATGAATTTTCCCAAAATCGATTGATGGGCTTTTGTACATTATTTAAGTAATTTACATATACAAAAAAGAAATCAAAATGCAAGATTCACATTTATTTATTATTATTGTCCATTTTTCCATTTGTTTTTAATATGGAGAAAGGAAAGAAATATTGACATTTATTACTTTGCATAAATGTGGTATTTTTTTTATTTATAAAAGAACTGTTTGGTATTAAAAAAAAGAAGAAGAAGGGAAATTGGTCAATTTTCAAATAGTTAGGGACTAAATGGAATATTAGATGAAAGTTCATGGACCAAATTGAGCAAATTGAAAGCTTAGTGATAAATTGAACATTAGATGAAAGTTCAAAAACCAATTAAGCAAATCGAAAGCTTAGTGATGAAATTGAACATTAGATGAAAGTTCATGGACCAAATTGAGCCAATCAAAAGCTCATGGATGAAATTGAACATTAGATGAAAGTTCATGGACCATTTGTGACATTTTCCCTAAATCAAAGAACCATCTTTCAATCTTCTCAAGTAAACACAACTATCCATCTTACTTTTCGAATAGTCTTGACTAGCCATGAAAGCATTTAAAAGCTTATACAATTGCCTAGGAGATTATTTCAGCCCATACAAAGATTTCTTTAACAAATAAACACGATCTTCCTTGCCAAAATAGCAAATCTCTCTAATTACCTCATGTAAATTTGCTCCTTCAACTCACCATGAAGAAACATAGTTTTCACGTCTAGTTAGTCTAACTCGAGATCTTGCACAGCAACTAAAGCAAGCAAAATACAAATAGAAGTATGTTTTACCATAGGAGAGAACACATTGTTATAGTTAATGCCCTCACTCTATGTATATCTTTTGCCACAAGTCTCGCCTTATACCCCGTTGCCTCGACATTGGGAATGCCCTCCTTCCGTTTAAAAACCTATGTACTTTCAACAATATTTTGGTTCTTTGGTACTTTGACCAACTCTCATATCTAATTTTGATGAGTGATTATTCTATCTCTACGCCCATAGCCCCTAGCCACTGCGACAACTCACTCCTAACCATCATATCAAAGTAAGACAAATGCTCATCTATCTTCACCTTGTCACCTATAGTCAATGCATAAGTAATATTTGTATAACCATGACATAGTGGTGATTTAATTTTTCTTCTCTGTTTGTCTGCAGCTATAATGTGCTACAACTATGCTGATTGGTCACTATCACAAACTTTAGGAATTACAACATTATCTGTAATCTCAACTTTTGTTACTTTAAGGTCTTCGAAATCTTCACCTAAAGCTCTACCTCACTAATGACACCATGATCTGTCTACTCTGCTAGTTTTGTTACAAGACTCCTTTGTTGAAGTATTGCAGTCTTGTTTAAGATTACGTCTTTGTTGATTAAAAACCAAGTGATCTAGGATCAGTGCACCATAGCCAGTAGCATTTCACTCATGTGCATAACTCAAAAATATCACTCGCATGAGCATACTTACGATATTCAAATATATGTAATCTAAAATAATCAATAGGTTTCTATCACGACCTACCCTTTGAGGGGAGATAATAGGTTTAGGGATATTGCCTAAAGGATGAACCTAAGGCCCATGATAATAGGTTTAGGGATATTGCCTAAAGGATGAACCTAAGGCCCATGATTAGGTATGGACTCTCCCAAACTCATACCTCGCTCGACATTGGGGTATTTTTAAGAATTTTGCAATAAGGAGCCATCATTAGTCTATTGAGGTCGGTTAGAAACCAAGTGAGGCATGTGAGTGTAACTCAATTCCTACACAACTAGATAATCTAGGATTGAGGATTTGATTACACTAATTAACCAATTAGTGCCCTTTCGGTACCTAATCTTGTTCATTAAAAAAAAAAGATTTTTGTCAAACAATTTGGGTTAATTTTATACCAATCCGCTAACATGTGAAGTGATTATGTTGGTACACAATCATTAAAATAATAGTTAGCAGCCAAGGTAAACGTTTAAATAAATTGCATTGAAGAGCAAGTATTTAACATTAAGGAAAAGATAAATGTTAATCTTAATTGGACTAAAGGGGTCAAATCAGCACAAGCATGCAAACAAGAGTAATTGTCTTTGAAGACCATTGAAACTCTAATGTAGAGCGCTAAGGGCTTACTCAATTTTTTAGCATATTTTGAGTTAAGAAACTTCCATTTTGTAAGAAAATAGCTCGGAAAGTTTGTTTATAAAATTTTTCAAATGAAATTCTGAATTTTATGTTATTTTTTTTATTTTTGATTTTGAAATTTTTAATATTTATATTATTATATTCAGAAAAATGGATTCAGACTGGTAAACCCAATCCGGTCCATTGGCTTGACACAAACTTGGATTAAAACTAAAATAGACAAAACAGATTACTTAAAACCCTTTTTCTTGTCCTTTTTTTGTTTTTTATTTTAATATTAATATTTTAATCAATTATTTTGTCTTTTCCTATTTTCGTCTTTTTTACTACATGCGGCTTCTCTTTCCCAAAGCCAGCTTTTTGTTTTACTTTTTCTGCAATTTTTTTTTCTTTTTCATCCGGGTCTTCTTCTCCCGTGCTTTCTTCTTCACCGATGGCTTCCATGGTGCATCTTTTCTTCATAGTTGGCAAGCCAGCTTTTGTGTTTCACTTTTTTCGCCAACTGCAATACCCAACCATTTTTTAGAAACACCACAAGCGATAAACAAAAGGGGGATTGAGTTCGGCTAACCTCGTCTATGGAATAGTGAGAGTGCTAGTATGAACAAAATAAAGGAGTTAAGGAAGAGAATAAGAACACAAGATTTATAGTGGTTCGGCTTAATCCAAGCCTACGTCCACTCTCCCACGCTAACAGCCTTCTTTCTTCAATCAACAAGAGATTACCCGAGTGCAAACACTTAGTAGTAGATCACACTATCTCACTAAGTTCTTTTGGTATTTCTCTCACGAATTATAAATGGCTTGCTCATGGTCCATGCACCGTTGGACAGCATTCCGGAGAATCGTCTTCCAATATACCCATTGGACAGCTCTGTATCTAGAAGATTTGGTAGCCGTTTTTCCCAAATTGATTTCATACAAACGAAATCTTGGTTTTGGCGTGTAGAAAGTTCTTGTCTTCAAGATCCAATCGTCAATCAATTAGATTGAATCAATCAAATCAATCTTGATGTGAAATCCAAACCAGATCACTAGCCGTTATATGATTGGGCTTGAGTTACGAATCATCGAATCTGGATGTAAAGTCTGAGAGCAATAGACTTTACAATCTGAGTCTGTAGTGTGACATCCCGATTTTTCTCAAGTTTATTTTCAGTCAATTGAGTCGGGCAATTCATCTGTGCATATAGTTCGTTTCTCAGAGTTGGCCACTCACGAGAGAACTAGTCTATTGAGTGAAGTAATTAAGGTATTTTATCACGTCAGACTTGGGGACTGATCACCCTCGGGTCGGATGCAAGAAAATTTCCCCAAAAGCTACTCAGTGGATTAGGCGCGCTAAAATCGCACCAGAGTGAAATTAACCGTGAAATTGAAATTTGATTTATGAAATTTGAAAGTCAAAAGGGTGTTGCTGATCTTATTAGGAACATTGGATTAATTCATGGACTTTAATTTGGACTCAATTGGAAGAGAATTGGTGGAAATTGAAATAATTAAATGTGCAAGAACTTGGACCCCGGCGGAAAACGAATTGGACCTATTGGAAGATGTCATGGAGAACTTGAGTTAGTGGAGAGTGACATCAGCAGGTGATGTCATGGTGGAGGCCAAAATTAAGGAGAGCTTGACAAGTGTCACCAGCCGATTGGCCCACCAAAAGTCGGGGTGTCCCATCCACTTCATCTTCAACCTCTAGCACCTTGGGGGGAGGGATTCGAAAATTTGGAGAGGGGGAGAGAGGATCCGGCGAGTTGCAGCAGCCCGTCCACCCTCGTCGCCCGCTCGTCGCCGCCTCGCCCGCCGTCGCACGATGCCGCCGTCCGCCGCTCGTCTGCGTGTGAGGCCCCGGGTGCGAGCAAGTCGCGTCTTCGTCGCCGCCGTCCCCTCGCCCGAGCTGCTGGTCGCCGTTCGTCGCCGCCCTCGTCGCCCGCCATCGCTGTCTCGCCCGCCCGTCGCACGCCGTCGCCGTCTCGCCACCGTCGCACGCCGCCACCGTTCGCCGCCGTTCAGCCGCCCCTTCAAGCCGGTTTATCGTCGGCGTCGTCGTGCTCTTCGCCGGAGACCCGTCGGAAAGTGATTCCGGTGAGTTTACCTCACTAATCCGCGATTAGCGAGTTAATGATGCCTTAAGTATGTTTAACTTAAGTTGATTGTGATTAGGTGGATAGATTGGCTTAATTAGTTGTGGATTATATTAAGAGGATTTATTAAGGTAAATGGTGTTTAGTTTAATGGTTAAGTATGTTTATTTTAAATAGACCTTGATGTGACTTAAATGAGTTTATTTATGATTTAAATAAATGCTTCGAAATTGTTGGTTTATTTAATAATATATCTTATTCCGAAATTCAAAAAAAAAAAAAAACTCGAAAAATTTATTCTAACCCTAGTTGCTCAGAATTTCGTGCCGACCGTTGCTATGCTTGTAGAATTTGAAATTTATGATTAGTTGTGGCGAATTGAATGTGATTTCGATTTATGAGGGTTCTTTACAAAATCCTAAATGTTGAAATTGAGGGGTGATCGGCCGTGAATACCACCTATTAGAGGTCGTGCCCGATGAGGCCGTGAATTACCACCTGACTACAGGTCGTGCCGAATGGAGCCGGGATTGCCACTGGTTATTAAACCTTCCTATAGGGCTGTAACTGAAAGCGTTGATTGATTTTCTAGAGTGACATGTAATCGGCCAAGCCGATTGATCGCTGAGACGATCCAGATGGTTGAATTTTCCTGATGATGTGATTGCACTTCCATTGCTGAATTATTAGACTTGCACATGGTTGAATTATATAAACTGTGCTAACCTGCAGCTGAGGGCTAAGACGAGGTAAGTCTTCTTGATGTCGTGGCTAAACTACTTTGGGGTGTATTTACTTTCTAATAGGGGTTTAGGAGGGGTGAACTTCTTTGAGACAAAGTCTCATCCCGGTTGGGGAAAAATATTACAGGACCATAAATGGCGAGACCCCGGAGATGAGTGGCCTACCGTCGGAGATCAGCAGGACGACGGAGAGTGCTCCCGACCCCGGGAGTCCTTGGGTCTACCAGCTGATTAGGACCCTCTCATGCGGGTCCCGTGAACGTGCATGACAGTACCATACATGTTTAGGGCTTGGTTTTCGTACCGGAGCGAGATGGTGTTAGGGTCGGCCCTCTAGATAGCATGGATATTCCGGCGGTCTTGAATGCCATCTGGGTGAAGGTGTGGCGGACCTTCCTACCGGTGGAGTGATCAACGCCTCGCCCCGCAATCTTGGGTGTCGAGATCCGAGGACGTGGGATCGTCCAATGGGGCTGACCTGTAGTTCTAGGGTGGTTGATTATCTTTTGGCGGACCGATCCTTGTTATGTAGGCTGACCCATTTTTGATGCACATAAACTCTAACCCATTTTTGGTGCATATAGCCTCCGGATCCCGTAGATGTATGTAAGACTTGGATTGTCAATGATGTATGGAATTATGCTCGTTTGATTTTGAATTAATTCTTCCTGCTGTCCTATCCCGCGAGTTTCTGTCAGGGGTTTCTTAAAACGTTCCGCATGCGCATAATAATTTTAACTATTGGGGTCGGCGACACTACCTGGGAATGTCGCGTTTGCATGACCATGGCGGGATGTTGGCGCACTCGAGGTTCGGGGCGTGACATGTAGACTTTACAATGCGGGTCGAATATATCACGAGCAGCATTTAGCTTTAAGGTCGTACCCGTTCGGCTTCTTCACCAAGATAGAGTCGTCTTCCTGGTTCGGCTTGACATAGAGTCTGCATTCGGTTCATCATTCACGTTTAGTACGGAATTAGTCGAGTTGACGGACTTCGATGTAGAACAGACTTTGACACTAAAGTTTGGCGAGTCTTTAGACTTTGAGTCTTAGTACGCGGTCTTGATTTTGACACAGAAGTCTGGAAATCTTCATAATATACTTCGGACATATGTTGCGTTCAGTTTTCTGGCCGTCTTCAGACTTTGACAATATCATTTACATGTTCTATTATCTACATGGTCTATTACTTAACCATTAAACATGTTAGTAGCCTTTAATTTATTTTGTCATCTTCAAAACATCATAAGGGATTTCCCGGCAGAAGAACACCACAAGTGCCATAACTTGGCATAGGGACACTTAGGTGCCATAACTTCAAAGCGGTACACTTAAGTGCCACTTTTTTTTTTCAAGTGGGACACTTAGGGTGCGCATGAGAACATTTCTTGGCTGGGGAACAATTTCTTTTCGAAATAGTTCTTTTCTATTTCTATTACGGGGAACAATTTACATGTAAAAAAACCCGTTTGATAACTACACATCAGAAATAGAAAAAGAATAGAAATGCGTTTGGTAAAAAACAGTTTCTTTGTTATATTTATTTTTTTTTATTTTTGCCGGTAGACCGCCCCGGACGCCGCCGGACGCCGCCGCCGCCCCGCACGTCCGCGGCGTCCGCGGACCTGGCAGACAGCGGTGCGGTCAGTCAGCCTCCGGCGGCGCAGCGGCAAGCCTGGTCGGCCGTGGCGCGGCGATCGTCCGGCGGCGTCCGGTGGCGGCGCGAGCGGCGGACCGCGGCGCGGCTCCGGGCGGCCAGCCGGCGGCGGCGGTCGGTCGGCCTCCGGCGGCCGGCGAGGTGAGGCAACGGTCGGCCGGCGGACTTGTTGGTCGGCCTCCGCGGCCGGCGTCCGGCGGTCGGCGGACGGGCGATGGCCGTCGGCGGCTGTCCCGGCGGTCGGCCGGCGTCGGCCCGTGGGGCGTCGGCCCGGCGGACGCAGCGTCCGGCGGCGTCCGGCGGCAGCCGTGGCGGCGGCGGTGTGGTCGGTCGGCCTCCGGCGGACAGCAGCACGGTCGGCCGGCGATGCGGCGATCGTCCGGTTCGGCGTCCGTCTTGGCCCAGCGCGGCCGCGGCGACGCTCCGGCGGGCGACAGCGGCGGCAGTCGGCCTCCGTGGCCGGCGTGGGGGAGACGGTCGGCCGTGCGCTCATGATCGGTCGGCCCTCCGGCCAGCCATGGCGGCGCGGTCGGCCAGCCAATGCAGTCGGCACCCAGCCAGTCAATCCCGGCCAGCAGCGGATCCGGCCCAGTCGATCGATGGCGGCAATGGTCAACAGCGGTCAATGGCAGTCAACAAGAGAAGAATAAAGAAAAAAAAATTAACTTATTTCTTAAACTTGTTAGAACAAGAAGAACTTTTTTTTACTTCTCATTTCTATTCCAAAACCATTCAGGGCTAACATTTTGTTCAGGAACAAAAATTAACTGCGTTATCGTCACGGGTTTATTCTTTTTGGTTCGGGGAAGAGAAGAATAGAAATTCTTGGTGGGAAGTTTGTCACGCAGACCCTTAAGTCTTGCTCCGCGGCCGGGAAATCACACGTGCAATTTTTTATTATTATTTTTTTTCACGTGGCTCATAGGAGCTCAAATCAGCATAAAAATTAAAAAAAAAATTAAAAAAATTAAAAATTTTAATTTTAAAAAAATATAAAAATTTTAATTTTAAAAAATTTTAAATTTTAATTTTAAAAAATTTTAAAATTCTTTTTAAAAAAGAAAATTTTAAAAATTTTAAAAAATAAAAAAAATTTAAAAATTTTAAAAAATTTTAAAAATTTTAATAAATTTTAATAAATTTTAAAAAATAAGAAAATTTTAAAATTAAAAAAAAAAAAAAATTCTAAAAATTTTAATTTTAAAAATTTTAAAAAAAAATTAAAAAAAAAGAAAATTTTAAAATTTTTAATTTTAAAAAATTTAAAAAAAAATTTAAAAAAAAAGAAAATTTTAAAATTTTAATTTTAAAAATTAAAAAAAAAAATTTTAAAATTTTTAATTTTAAAAAATTAAAAAAAAATTAAAAAATAAGAAAATTTTAAAAAATTAAAAAATTTTAAAAAATAAGAAAATTTAAAAAATTTTAAAAAAATAATAAATTTTTAAAAATTTTAAAAATTAAAAAAAAAAAAAGGGGGGTGGAGAGGCGGCGGGGTGGGCGGTGAGGAGAGCAGCGGCGGCAAAGGGAGCCGCCCCGTTCGGCCTCCCACCCCCCTTTTTATAATTTTTTTTTAATTTTTCTTAATTTTAAAAAAATTTTAAAATTTTCTTAATTTAAAAAAAAATTTTAAAATTTTCTTAATTTTTTAAAAAAATTTTAAAATTTTCTTAATTTTAAAATTTTTTAAAAAAATTTAAAATTTTCTTAATTTTAAAATTTTTAAAATTTTTTAAAATTTTCTTAATTTTTAAAATTTTTTAAAATTTTCTTAATTTTTAAAAAAATTTTAAATTTTCTTATTTTTAAAATTTTTAAAATTTTCTTAATTCTTAAAAAATTTTAAATTTTCTTATTTTTTAAAATTTTTAAAATTTTAAATTTTTCTTAATTTTTAAATTTTTTTAAATTTTCTTAATTTTTATAATTTTTCTTAATTTTTTAAAATTTTTTCTTTATTTTTTTTAAATTTTTAAATTTTTCTTATTTTTTTTTAAATTTTTTGAATATTTTAAATCTAATTTAATGAATTTATATTTTATTATTTACACGTACACGCGAGCTTGCGTCGTTTTTGCATTTTCTCCCACGTCAGCGTGCAAAACGACGCCGTTTTGGACGGCTTCGCCGGAAAATCGCCACGTCAGCCATTTGGCCGGATTTTCGCCGGAGTGGCACTTAAGTGTCCCATTTTACTCCGATGATGGCACTTAAGTGTACCATTTTAAAGTTATGGCACTTAAGTGTCCGCGTGCCAAGTTATGGCACTCGGGTGTCCCTTTTCGGGATTTCCTAACAAATAGAACATATCACGGTCACCAGTCAAGACCAAACTTCCAGTTATCAAAGAATGATGGTCGGGCGAGGAACTCGTGAGAATAGTTCATCGGAATGGTCGTTCATTTCCTTGCTCCTCGTTATGCTCGTTGTTCCTTGTCTCCCTGCATCCGCGTGTTGCTTAAAACGATGCCGAAAAACAAGAAAAAAACCCCCTCTCTTCACTTGCTCCTCTCTCGCTTTTTAGCATTGACGCCCATGGTCTTCCCGGCCTTCTCTCCGTTCGCCAAATGGAGCATGCCGTATCTCCTCCCTTTCGGCAGCGGCAACTCTCGTCTTCACGGGCTTGAGCTTGAACAGCGAGAAGCAAGAAGATGACGAAGTGGTCGTCGTTCTCGCGCCCCTGACGGACTCGGTGTCCGAGAACGAGAACCCACCTGAGCTTGAGTCGGAAGAAATGGAAGTGGAGCTAAGGTATAGCGTGTCGCTGTCGTGGTCGGGCTCGTACTTGGGCTTCCTTAGTAGCTCCTGCGAAAAATGGCTCCTCTTCGCTTCCGCCGCGACATTAGCCTTGTCGCTGCCACACTACTTCTCGACGGAGGAGGCGAACGGCGGGCCTTGCTTCTTGGACAACGTCTCCTTGCAGGACCAAAAAAAAACATAGCTGAGAACCCCCCGCTGTAGAAAATTATTCTCATAAACAATTAATCAATTAAGAACAAATGGATCCATATATCATTGTAAAACATCGAGATCAATAAATATAGCGGAATTAAAGCGTACCTGTTTGAGCCATTGCTTCACTTGAAGAAAAGTAGATCACTCTGATAATCATGGATCTATTTTGGAATGCCAAATCTTTCTCTCTATAACCTATTTCGATATAACAGCTTTCAATGGGATTAAAACAATTGATAGGCATAACCTACCATTTTATAAGCTAGAGAGGAGACCTAGCAAATCCTAATCAACAGCGTGTCAATTGGGCCCTTCCCATTACGGGCTTCAGTCAAACACAATTGCCTACACTTTGCTGCTCAACTAGGCTCGTTATCAATAGATGCCAATATCCAATTCAATCAAATCACTTTAGGGTTCAACAAATATTGGAATATCCATTAACCCGATTATTTAAAATAGAAAATCAATTAATTAATGTAAACCCATATTATAGGAAATTTATAACATTCTCTCACTTGGGTTACATTAATTAACTTATTTTATTTTAAAAATGATTTTATATTTGAAAACGACACTATCAGGTTAATAACTGAAAATTTTGTTTTATGTGGCCACAACTTTTAAAAAATAATATTCCAATAATGGCATCTCAATACCAATCCAATCCTATATAACCTCGGTATAGGACTATGGAGATTAATGTGTTAAGAAAATATCATTACACAAGACATTCCATAATCACATATAATAAACATTATATTTTCATGGATCATGGGCCTAGTAGTGTAGTAAGAAATAGTGCCATCATGTGATTAAAATATACACTATTTCTTATCGGTCCTCAATGCAATTTCTTAATGACATGAAACTGCATTATCGCAATTTCTAAACAACATGAAATTGCAACATGAATTGCTTAACGATTTCTAAACAACATGAAATTGCACAATTATGTCACAATCCAACATGAGATCTCATAATTAGTGACATCCAGTTATCTTTAAACTAAAATTTGTTTAAAGATATTGTTTTATACTTCCATTTCTCAGTCAATAAGAGAAATGATAACAACAGAATCAATAACAACAATCATTGCAAATAAATGCTTTAATATACATCATAAAAGCATTATCGATCGCATATAACTATAATATCTAGAAATAGAATTTGTACAACTCCCACTAACAAAATAAATCAAAAGAATCTAAAACACCCATATTCTTTACATGTTCTTTAAACAAAATGGGTCGTAAGTCTTTTGTTAGAGAATCGGCCAACATGGACTCAGTTCTTATATTTTCAATTACAATGTCTCCATCTTTGACCAAGTCCTTAACAATATAATATTTGATCCAATTAACATTTCAACCATGGCATTGTTGTTATTTATAGCAAAAGTAATTGTTTGTCACACATAATGCAATAAGATCAATTATGGGCAATAAGTATTTCAACAAAAAATAATTAGTACATTATAAACTCCCATTTGGACAGAGTGTGTAATGCACAATTATTTTCCATAGCATAAAGTTTATAAAGCAACAATAAGGAGAATTATATATAATTGTCAAAGATCCATCCCCTTTAGGCAGACAAATCATTTAAATTATACATCTCCATGATATCAATATATAGAGACGATAAAAGAGAATTACATATAATCTTCAAGGTTCAATCCCCTTTGGGTAGACAAATGCTATATATATATATATCTCAATTATCTCAATAGAGGGGAATTACACATAACTCTAAAAAATTTATCCCCTTTAGGCAGATAAACCTTTTGAGTCACATCCCCATCATTCATCTCTAATATATCAATATAGAGGAGAATTACATATAACTTTCAAAAATTTATCCTCTTTGGGCAGATAAATCTTTTTGAGTCATACATTCCCATCTTTTAATTTTAATATATAAATATAGAGGGGAATTATATATAACTTTCAAAAATTTATCCCCAAAAATTTATCCCCTTTGGGCAAATAAATATTTTTGAGTCATACATCCCCATCTTTTAATTTTAGAATTTATCTTCATGCAATTTTCAAATTAATATACACAATAATCCCCTTTAGGCAGGTAATTGTATATACTAATTTTTATCAATAGGAAACTCCAAAAAATATATGCCCAAAATTCATCTAACAATATGAAGCACTTTATGACATGTGCTTCCCAAGATCATATTGCATTTATCAAGCAACAATTTTTGCCATAATTTTTTTAAATTATTATTTTAATATTTCGAACTCATGGCAAAACAAGAATGGATACAAATGGTTACTAGAATTAAAGGGAGCCGAAAATCTCGTAGCTATCACTAATCATTACATCAAAAAATCATGAGGATAATCTTTATCTCACACTTCCTCACTGTCAACCCTTGGTTGGCATATTTAAATTTGGCATATTTTAAATTTGGGAAATTTCGTGTTCATGCAATAACTCAATCTCCACCTATTTGACACAATTATATCATCTGAATTTAAAAGTATCATTTATGCATGTTAGCATGAAACCCACAAGAGATCAAGCAAAATCTCTATAAAAAGAACTTCTAAAGCTCAATCATGTTAAGCCAATCCACTCCAATGATTCGTGGTAAAACCACACAAGAAGACATGAAAAGTCCGTTTGGTTTGCCAGAATTTTCAATAATATTGATTAATTCGTATTTTGATGCTATAGTCTTCCGTTAGTCACCGGTCCAAAGATTACAATAAATAAATAAAAAAGCTACAAATGGATAGATTTAAAACATAATTCTCATGTAAAAAAAAAAAAATCATTCATGTGCTTCTCATCATGCACCATCTACGTTTTTCCCCTTTTGAACCTGGGGTTTCCACAAAGCACTACACAGTAGACTATGGACTTTTCTTCCACTACTGAAACCTTCAGCTTTTACATCTCTCTAGCATAATCCTAATTTTTTTTTGATAAATAACATCCTCTTGTTTGTATCTATATACATTTGGATCTCGATTCACAAGTCTCTTGGTTTCATTGTATCGCCTTCAATGGAATTTTAAACCTTAGTCAATAAAACACCAATGCATCACAAGAGCCGTGCGAGCAATTTGCAAAAAGATTAGAATTTGCAAGTTTGGAATTTGCTGGTCAGGCCACGTTACTTAGCAAATCAACTATGAACCCAACGAATCTAGATAGATAACTTAGCATAAAACCATTTGTACAAACAAAAATCACAGTTTGATCTTTTGCTCACCCCACAATCAACATATTTATGGCGAAATCACAATGAAGCCTTAAAGCAGCGGTTTCATTTAGAATCTAGCAACAAGATGCACGCACTGCACATGAAAAGCAAAAAACGACTATTTTCATCTTTAAATTTTGATATCCCGACAACTTGAGAAATCTTAACCATGGTTCTCTTTTACAAACTAAAGGGAGCACCATAGCCCCAAAGATTCAGCGACTCACTAACTACTTAATATAGAAATAACCCAAATCAATGAAAAATAGGGCACAAATCTCGACTTTATAACAAAGCACCCCATAAGGGCCACCCCTTGCGTACGTGGATCAATTGATGCGTAATCTCGGTCCACCGAGTAAAACGGCAAAGCGGCAATCAAGGAAAAGGAAAGAGGTGCAAGAACCTAATGCGAACGCACAGAAACCCCATACGCACAATCGCATCGAAGCATGAGGCGGGAGGAAGAGAAGGCAGAAACCCTAACCGCTCGTCCAGAGCAGAACAAACAATCAACTACAATAATCTCTAAACCAACCGTTGCTACCGTCGAATAAAAATCAAAGGTAACACTAGAGTCTAACTTAAAATTCTAGAACTTTTTCTATATATATACGAGACAATCACTCCAATTGCACCATACACAGCAACCCAAAACCCAAAAATCTCGAGTAGCCAGTTAGAAATAAATAAAAAAATTCTCTCTTCCGAACAAAACGATCACTGCACAAGCTGCATCTGAAGAATTCTACCACAAGATTTCGGATCTCTAAAGAAAAAAAAAACAAGAAAAGGGTGATCATCAAACACAGGCACAAACGAGGATATGAAAACACACATCAATAAGTACACTAGCCGCCAAATTCCAACATATGTGAATCATTAAACGTGAACCTACACGAGAAACTGAAGATGTTCAAGCCACTTAGCCCTCAAACCTGAATTGTTCACGCGCCCTCCAGTCAAAGCAAAAGCTACTGCACAATGAGGCTCAATCCCATGAATCTAGCCCAAATCACACCAACATCATCTATGTTTCGTAGATCTAGTCTAGCATTAGCAGAAGAATCTAAAAGCACCAAACAAAATAGATGTGGACACCTGACAATAAGATAAAAGTGCGGATGCCATGGAATATTAGGATTCAAAACCTTTTAAGTCTCCTTCAAAGAGCATTGGCCAAAGAGAGTGTAAAGGTAAAAGACTTTCGCACATCAACTGCGATTTCTAGTGACTGCCACCGCACACATATCGCATAATGCCTTGGCACCCTAAGATCTTACATGCATAGTCAGTATGCCATACTCCCCAATCTCTACATTACAGCACACAATATTTGAAGAAGGACAGGTTGGAATTGCTTCCAAGTGGGCGCATCCATACACCCTAGACAAATCTAACAACTATCTCGTATTTCCCTCCTTTCAAGCAGTTTAGGATGCTCAAATTGTTCCATTTAGTTTCAAATGCTCATTATATTCAAGACAGCCAAACGGTCTTTCAAGATTTAATTTGATAGCAATTCTTCCGACTACGATCCAAGTGCCTCACAGAGGAAAGTTTTCTTGTGTATGGCAGCTTTCTATCAAAGACAGCAGCAACACTTTCTCGTCTTGGAAACACCAATATCACTGCCGTTCCCCGATCCTCCCGAAATTTGACGTCTTTCTAACTCTAACATTCCACATCTTGGAGAACCATTCATCAATATTATTATGCTGGAATACCCAATAGGTTTCCAGCTCAATCATTTAACCCGTCCCCCTTAAAAACTCGATTGGTTCATTCTCATCCAAGAAATTGTCCACGCGATCGATATTTCCAATGCTAAAATGGACATCGGTAAACTTTCTATGATTTACAAGCAAAAGAAAGCATGATAATGGAGAACCCAGCTAATTAAAGCTCAAGAAACTGCGATAAGAAAGTGATGCCGCATTGCATAGAAAGACAAAACGAGTGCTTACGAACAGCTTCACTTTCAAGAGTAAAATCAGCCGCAAAGCTTACGAATTGCTACTATAAATATCCGGCCAATTATTCAATTATGCGCTTGCGTATCGATGCCCCGCACAATCACACAATCACGTAGGAGAGTCGATTGCCAATACCGAAGACGGACTCAAAGCAAAACTATCATCGCTTTTCCAAAAGAGAAAATCCATCCTAAACACCCACAAAAAAAAATAAAAACGAAAACTTGAAATCAAGCGCAGCAAGCACAGATCGCCAAATTCCTCCTCGATCTCGCTCTTTGTCAGATCCTTTTTTTTTTTGGGGGGGGGTTGATAGGATATCGAGGGCTTTTCTTAGGGCCGTGATTAATCATGGGGTTTTTCAGGGGAATTATCTAGAAACCTAAGCTGACCACGGTTCCCATCTCGATGGGCACAATCTGGCCAGAGGGACGACGGGGAAACAATCCACTGCGAACTATAGAATACACACGTGAGAGCAAGCGAAAGAAAACACAAACTAGCATTCAAATCGTCATTTGCTCAATGAAAACGGTCAGCCCAACGCACGCAACCCTAATTCGCTCTGACGGATCGTGGAAGATAGCAAGCACAGAGAGAGATATCACATGAACAACTAATTCGACCATATTCAAGTTCAAGAAATTCAGATCTAACACTTCCATGACTACAATCTAGATTTCCACAAATTTAAGCCCAAAAAAAACTTACCTTAATGCAACAATTTACCACAAACATCAATCAATTGCAAGTAATTTGAAAATTCTAGAACTTTTTAATGCATAAACCTAGAATTTCAAATTTAAAATTCTCTCTCAATTCTTAACGACATTATGCAAATTATATACAGTTGGAAAGATCTTGACATGTAGAACAAAAGCCCTAATATTTCGGGATTAATCGAGCAAAAAAATCGACACAAAAAAGTAATGCTCATATTCGGCTCAAAGAGGAAGATTTCGAATTTGTCATGAAAAGGAAATTTTTTTGGGTTCTACAATCATATATGACAAGCTTTGATACCACATGTAGAAAATTATTCTTATGAACAATTAATCAATTAAGAACAAACGGATCCATTTATCATTGTAAAACACCGAGATCAATAAATACAGCGGAATCAAAGCGTACCTATTTGAGCCATTGCTTCACTTGGAAAAAAGTAGATCACTCGATAATCAAGGATCTATTGGAATGCCAAATCTTCCTCTCTATGACCTATTTCGATATAGTAGCTTTCAATGTGATTAAAGTAATTGATAGGCACAACCTACCATTTTATAGGCTAGAGAGGGGACCTAGCAAACCCTAATCAACAGCGTATCAACTGAGCCCTTCCCATTATGAGCTTCAGTCAAACACAATTGCCTACACTTTGCTGCTCAACTAGGCCCGTTATCAATAGATGCCAATACCCAATTCAATCAGATCACTTTAGGGTTCAATAAATATTGGAATATCCATTAACCCGATTATTTAAAATATAAAATCAATTAATTAATGTAAGCCCATATTATAGGAAATTTCTAACACCCGCTTCACTTGCTCCTCTCTCGCTTTTAAGCATCGACAAGCATGGCCTTACGCCAAGCCGCTTATTCTTTGCCGGTCGCCCCCGACCACCAACTTTGGTGCGAACCTCATGCTTGTCCCTTCAACCTCTGTCCTTCCTCTTGCTAGTGTACGTTCGCCTCCTTTCTGCAGAATGCGTGAAGGACAAAGAGAGGGGAAAAGAAGGCTGGGCTCATGTTGGGCAAAATAAAAGAAAAGTGGGCCGGTCTAGGCGAAAAGAAAGAAAAGGGAAAGAGAGAGGTGGGTTGATGATCGCTGACCTAGTCTCATATTTCCCATTTTCCTTTCTTTTTCTTTTCTTTTTTTTTTTGTAATTAATTTCTTTTGATAATTTTTAATCATTTTTCTTTTTTATGACAATTTTTTTTTTTGGAAAAAAATTAAGAAAAGACCATTCAATATGCGATGCAATAATGAAAACACAATAGCTTTTAATGAATTCTTTTTTTTTTTTACTTTTCTTTCTTTTTTTTTCTTTTTTTCTTGGCTAGGGTTTGAAAATTAATCCCTAATTTTTTACGTGATTAAGTCTTAAATAAAAATATAAAATTTAAGTGCCAACGGTTTTCCTAATGATACTTTCTCAAGAGTCTTAAACTTGATAGTAGATGATGGAGATCAGAGTAACCAAGTAACATACTATGTTCATTAATTTGCTCGAAAATCCTTTGCCTAGTCCTTCATGCAAAAGCATGCATCAAGCTCGCTCAAGTAAATTTTTTTTATTGTGCAATGCCACGCCATTCTAATATGGTATCCCAAGTACTAGGCGATGTCTCATAACTCCTTCGTTTTTATAGAATTTAGTAAAATCTATATCACAGAACTCCATGTCATTATTAGTTCTCAGGCACTTGATTTGTTTATATAACTACTTCTCAATTAATGCTTTAAATTTCTTGAACCGATTAAACACATCATGTTTGTGCTTCAGAAAGTATAACCATTCATTCGTTGAATAATTGTCGATAAATTTTAGCATATACCAGGCACCTCCTTTTAAAGGAACCTAGACGTTTGAATGAATGTATTTAACTAGTCACTTGGTCGAATGAACAATTGAAGTAAACTTTATTTAGTGTTACTTCCTAAAGATGCAATGTTCACCCTTCAACAACCCTTTTTTACTTAGTTTCTTCATACTGCTTCACTCATGTGCCATAAATGCATATGCGGAACGGGAGTTAAGTCGAGATTAACTCACCTAGTGAAACTGCAATAATTCCAGTCATGGTCTTTCCTTGTAACTAATAAAGAGTATTCACATTCTTCCCTTTCATCACTATCATGGCACGTCAAGAGATGTTCAGTACTCTACCTTCAGTGGTGTACTTGTCATTAAGTGTCCCTAGAGAAATAAGGTTTTTCTTAAGCTAGAGTATATGCCTCACGTCTATCAATGTGCATATGACTCCATTGTGCATCTGAATACCAATTGTCCTCATCTCCATAGCCTTGCAAACTATGTTATTCCCCAAAAGAACTTTACCACCATTTGTAGCTTGGTAATTAGTAAGACAATTCTTATGAGGCGTCATATGATAAGAATACTCCAAATCTAGCACCAATTCAACGTAAATTCACGGCACAATATCTTTCAAGCGTTCAAGCCCTCTACATATACCTAGGATAGAATTCAACGCGTTTGTCATTTTTCTTGCATATAGCGGCTTCTTCTTGATTGTGTTCTTGGCTTGTGCGGCTCTTGTTCTTGTGTGGCACTCTGAACGTTCGATGCTTGTTTTCTTGTGAAGAAACCCACATCTTTTAATATATTGTGCCCAGAGTCAACAATTTTGACCTTGCCCGCCATGTGCAACTTCAACAAGGATTCGGCAACATATATGGGTGCGTTTGGTTCAATTTTGCAAAGGGTTTTAAGTGTAATGCAAATGCTGAAATCAAAGCTAATTGGGAAAATGCAATTTGCATTTGGGAAAAATTCTTTGCAAATAAATTTTGAGTTCAAGTTGTGCTTGGTAAAAAAAGTTTTGCAATGAGCTTTGGGTAATTTTTTTTTATATTTTTATTAAAAAATGACCTGAGCCCTTTGTTGGTTTGATGAAGGGCTATGGCCACTAACGAGCCAGATTTGGCACCAGTTCGGTAAGTCACTCGACCCAAGTAGCATGCACCCACATGACTGTCTCCTAAGTCTCGTGACCTTAGGCGGTGGTTGTCTGGATCACACGACCCTTGACAGAGGCCGGTCGAGGTTGGGCAACTTCAACCAACGACCATCAATGCCAGATCTAACTCGTCAGCGACTGTAGCTCTTCGCTGGACCTGCGAAGGGTTTGAGTCATTTTTTAATTAAAAAAGTATATTGAGGGACAAAATCAAAAAGTTGAAGAATTAGTAAGGATAGTTTTGGAAGAAAAAACTAATTTTAGTATTTTGCCAAATGCTAATAGGTACTAGTTTTGGGCTTTCAGTTTTGCCAATGCTAGCATTCGGCTGAAAGCTCCTTTAGAAAACTTACCATACACTCCAGTATTTCCCTAAGAGACTTTGGAGTCCGAAAGTTCATTGGGAAAACTATACTAAATGCACCTTATATTGTAGAGTCCTCACCTTTCATGCCACTTTTATAAAGAGACCAAGTATGGCTTATGGAGAAATAAAAGCAAAACAAACCCTTACTTTGTTTCTTTCTCAAATAATTACCTTTTGGCCCCAAAAAAAAGAAAAATATAATAAAAAAAGATAGTGCGCCCATCTTTTGTCCTTTAGTGTAAAACTTTTGGTTCAAACTTGAAGTCTTATATGCAAGAATGCACTCTTGGACTATTATCGAAAACCAACGCCCATGAATAAGAAACCAAAATCTAATTTGGATTGGGAATAACAGATTTTGAACAAATCAAAATCTTCCAACTGATCAAATCCATAAAGACTCAAACTTGAGACATTAATTTAACAACATGCATGTGCAAGATTAAAAAAACATATACTTAAATAAAGAGCTAGCGAGAATTCTTAAAAAAAAAAAAAAGGAAAAGAAGTAGGCGTTATTTGATGAGAGGAGGGAATTGGTGTTGGAATATAACTACCATAAAAAAAATAATAATAATAATCAGGATCACCTACTTATTTGTCAACTTAAGTGAGGTAATTTTGGAAATAGTAAAAAGTAAGACGACATGGTGTTTTGGTTTCGTAGTATACTAGCTTTCATGCACGCGCTACTCACTTTCCTGATTAATTTTCATTCCATGTGAAAAATTATAACCTAACAATTAATGAAACTCACAACTTTATTAGCACGGAGAAATAATAAAAAAAAATCGTCATTATATTGATCTACATAGAAAACATCGAATGAATATTATGCTATCCTTTCAATAACTGGAAAAAAAAAATCATTTTTCAGCCAAAATTTTTTTATTAAATTCAAAAGTTCAAAAAATAATAATAAAAGAGCATTATAAGTTTGGGCAAGAATGAGGTTGATTATTGCATTAAAAGGACAATTAAGTTATTTTAGCAAGTGCACTTTCTTAACAGAATGCAAATAGTCAATTTTTTTGTTTTACCTTTTTGTCATCTTTTTAGGTCAATTTTACCTTTTTTTCCTCTTTGTTTATTTATTTATTATTACTTCCGACAACGCCACCTTAGCAGCTCACCACCAACACCGCAGCCCTCTCAGCCAGAGCTTGCCACCAGCCCCATCAAAGCATGACATTCTTCTAGCTGGTGCGAATTAGCGTTGCTGAGTCAACGCCGCACCGCTTGAAGGAGAGGGAATGGCTTTTTACACGCCAGTAGCTGCTCCTTCCTTCCGCTACATTCCTTCATGCGACACCGCACCAGGCCACTCGGCCCCTTCAATGAGTGACACACCGTCCCCAGCTGCACATTTCCTGGCAGCCAAAGTCAACGACGACGACCACGAGTGGGACGGACGACCGCGATATAAATGAAACAACACCACCCGTCCCTCTTCAGTTCACCGAAATTTGCTCTCTGCTCTTCACCATCTCTCATCGTCTCTCTGTAATTCTCTTCTGTTTTACGTGCGTGACGCACTGCATGCAGCGCCGCAACTTCCCCGGCAACCCGAGTGCTGCTTGCCGTCTTGCCTCAGCCGGACCTCAAACCACTTAAGGCTAGTCACGACCTCAGACTTCCGAGACCCTTCGAGCCGCGTCATGACTTGCTTTGGACTAGAGGGAAATAAACTGCTCTGCATATGCTACATAGGTTGATGATTGTGCATCGAGGTCGAATTCCTAGAATTATTGTTGCCTTGGTTGATTTCATGCTTACTTTGTGTTCATCGACAGTTTCAGAAAAGGTGCATTGCAAGCACTGTTGAAATTTAGCTCATTGAGTCTAAGGATGTGTTGTTGGAATGCTGGATGTTGAAATGTGTGCTAATTTGAGCTTAAATTGTAAGAGTTTTCCTAATGTAGACTAAATTAATTGATATTATAATTTACTGTTTTTACGGTTACTGTAAAACAAGGTTAGTCTAAAGTGAGATAGAAGGTTTCTTAATTAGTCTAATATGGGCTGGGTAGTGTGGGCCGAGTTGAGCATGGCCCGTAATGAGAGGGACTAGTTGGAAACTCTATAAATAGTACTCAAGTCTCTCCTCTAATCATAATTCTCACATTATCCTCACCTAATGAGCGTTTACCTAACGCTAATCATGAGAGATGCCGCCTCATTAAGCTAGTGATACGAAGGACAATAGAGGAGAAGGACTTGCGAATGGAACATTGTGTTTCTGCTTCCGCTTCAAGAATAATGGATCCCAAAACAGGTGCGTTAATCTTTCTACTCAATTATGTATGTTCTTGTTCTGGTTATGGAGATCTTGGGATTGCGCGATTTGCATCCAACTTGTGATATCAGAGCCTCCATAACCCTAGAACTTGAACGCATAGGATTTTGTCATAATTTGAGATTTTCGAGATTTTTTTGATCAATAAAATTAAATTAAATTAAATTAAATATTCAGACTTGACTCGACGAGATGAGAAGAACCATAGGCGGCGCGTCGCCGAAGGAGGCCGCACGCTCCCCCACGTGCAGCCACGGGCCGCCTAGGCGTCGAACACGCGCTACACGTGAGCTCCACGCGCCATGCACTCAAGCGGCGCATGGAGGCGCGTGGAGGCTCCGATAAGCGCGTGGTTTGTGGCATTAGATCCGTATGATAATTCTCTATCTTGTAATATATTTATTTTATATGTTTGATGATTTTATGGTTATGAAAATATATACAAAGCCCTAAATACGTGTATTTTTTAGTGTATTTTTGCGTATTTTCTTGTATTTTATGTGATTTTGGAAATACAAGTGTTGGGTTACAGATATGTTATCACATAAATATTATATAGATGTGATTCATTAATTAAAAAAAATTAAATTTTATTGTGAGCTAAAGTTGGCTTAATGAAATACAACCATTATGGGATAATACTTGAATTATATATTGAGGTAATGAGAAACAGTGAAACTTTTGTTGCTCATGCATACTCCTTTACATGCTGGTAACTTTTTAATGATGGACATTTTAAGAATTCGTGACCAAATTGATTGTATTAATTTACACATCTGCTGAATGTGGATAATGCATGTCAGTTAAGTTATTATGTATTGTACTTAAATTCATCTGGTCACTGGTTAATGTCCATCAAATTGAACTTTTTTTTTATGGTTAAGAAGTGTGACAATATTTATACAGAACAATAGTATCTACTGTTATAGTTTAGATATTTGGTTCTGTGATTTGACTCAATTTATAGGCCATCGGTTGATGCAATAATATTTGTTACTTAAAATTGGCTAATAAATCAGCTATTGGCCTTGGAGTCATGTTTGCCTTATGAAACTCATGAGCAATAGTTGATCAGCTATCAAGCTTGTTAATCTGAAGTATCTATATTGCTATTGATGTTAATTTGGGAGAAATCTTCTAGATTAGTATTCTTTTTCTGTAATCGGGGTGCACAAGAGATCTTTCTTCTCTGATATGAGAAGCAAAAAGTGTTGAGCTTTTGGCTTAAAAATGTTAACTTCATAACATCTAATGTAACCTTATCATCAACTCAATCCTCATGTTCACGTAGTGGAGAAGATAAGGTCAAGTTCATTTAAAATATGTACATGCGTTATAGGCCATATATGTACTAAATTTTCAGAAGGATCTACAAAATTGGCGACAATAAACATTATATTTTTTGTACATAGGGATGGATATGGATATAAATATAAGATTTCATGAGTTAGATATAGCAAATGGCTATGGTTGTAAATGAAATAATTGGATAATTATTACTAATCTGCCTTAGTTATCGAACTTGAATTTAAATCTTCCTCGTATCATCTTCATTCAAAATGCGTGATTGATTCCAATCTATGAACATTGTTGCCGCTGGCAAAATGTGAGGTTACTACCATGTATGCATTAAAATGCTGTTATAGTAGGCCATCAATAAGTCTCAATTCCTGGAGAGAAAATTCATAACATAAAAGGAAATTTACAAATTTAATATCTTCCTTTTGTTGTGTATGGGTATTGAATTTTTTGTGCATTGTCAAAAAGAGATATTAGCAGTAAGTAACTCTATGTGATAATTTTCATAAAATAAGCATAACGGTAATGCTTGTCCTTAGGGAAAATTATTTAAAAAGTTATAAATTGCACTTTTGTCAATTTGATCTAACCCTTTTAATTATACTAATTGAATTCTTAACTTTTTTCACGCTTTGTCAATTGAATTCATCCAATCAATTTTGGACGGAAATTGATGATATAGACGCCAACCTTTTCTTTTTCATTTTTTTCTTTTCTTTTTTTTCTTTTAGTGGCCAACAAGGGCTGTGGAGAATTCTTAATAATATTTTATATTTTTTCAAAATTTTTGTGTTATTGTGCCCAACCACCCTTGCCACCACAATAAAAAAAAAGGAAAATAAAAAAGGAAAAGAGAAGAAAAGAAAAGGTTGAAGACTCAATTAATAAATTGAAATATTTATAACTGAATTAATAAATTTTAATAGTTTGAAGACTTTTTTGATGATTTTTCCCATCCTTATAATTTTTCGATAGATTGGATTAGGAGGGGAAAAGGAAACACAAATTTTTTTTGTGTAATATTCGTCAACATATGAACATCCTTCAAGTTTTTTCGAAAATGGGGAGATTTTGGAAAGTTAGTACTTTTAATAAACTCATTTTCTTCTTTGCTACAAATACCATTATATTACTTTGAGTTTTTGGAAAGATAGACTACTTAAATATAAGTCCCATTAAAAAACCCCATAGACAAGCGATATAATATATTTGAATATCTACTCTCAAATGTAGAGTATACTGAGAGCCACATGTAGATAGTATTGACAATGACACGTGAATTGACAAACTAGGAATTGCAAATTCGAAATAAATATGCTGAGAGTGACACGTGAATTGACAAACTAGTTAGTGCAAATTCGAAATAAATATGGGGCCGGGGGAAGGAAAAGAGGAGAGGGAGAGAGGGAGAAAGAGAGAGAAAAAAAGAAAAGGGGGAGGAGCCCTGAAGGCGATGGGAGGAGAGAAAAGAAATCGAAAAAACGGGGGTGGGTGGGTAAGGAGAGAAAAATGAAGACAAAAAAAGGATGCCACATTGATTGATGGGAACGAATGATCTAATGGGAGACCGCTATGATTTGAACAAGGAATCTTATCACATCGGACGAAGTCTTGATCATATTCAACCGACCCATTGATTCTTCAAGACAGGTTGCTCTCATTCGCAGAACAGCCCAAAAAAAAAAAAAAAAAAAATCTACCACTTGCCCCACTTCAACGCTAATAATAATCAAAGTCATCTTCGATATCACCACGAAGCTCAGCCTTGTTTTCTTTCATATTTGCAACGAGGCGAAAGATATATGTGTTTGTATGCGACTAAAAGAGATATAAGTTAGCTCTCTAAACCTCGTCGAACAAGCATGTCCTCATCGTCGACCTCCATCATCAACCCAAGCCTTAGTGAGGAGCAATGGGTGAAGCACATCCGAGACGCCCTCAATCACGGGATCGATATTGAGACCCCGGTTTCCGTCCACTGCGTGCCTAACTTTATCAGCTCCGCAAAGCCGGAGGCCTACGTCCCGCACCATGTTGCGCTGGGACCATACCATCACCTCCGGCCACAGCTCTACCAGACGGAGCACCCCAAGCTGGCTGCAGCCCGGCGGGCGCAGGCAGCGCTGAAGCTCCCGGCATTTGATCGGACAGCTGGTTTGCTCCAAGCGGAGGAGGCGAAGATTCGCGCAAGCTACCAGCTGCACCTGGAAGTCGGCACGGACACTCTGAAATGGATCATGACCATCGACAGCTTGTTCTTGCTCGACCTACTGTACAGATACAAGTCACCCAATATCGGGATCAAGGAAGACTCAATTTGGGATGATGACCCAGACTCCACCGTCAAAGACGTGATGATGGTGGAGAATCAAATTCCGACCTTTGTGCTCAGGAAAATAATGTTGCAGACCGAGAATTCGATGAACGAAGTGAGAGAAAATGAAGAAGATGAGTCCATAGATAGGAAGCTTGGGGAGATGTTGACGAGGTTCTGCAAAGGGATATCACCTCTCGAGCTGGGAAAGTGCTTGCCGTCTGAAGCCATTCAGCGTAAGCATTTGCTCGACCTCCTTTACAATCTCATTTTGGGAACAACAGGCCCAGAAGCAGCACAGACGAAGAAGAATGAGCTTAGAAGTAAGTTTTCATTCCCCATGCCATGCATCAGATGATACGGCCTCTTTCCTTCTTCTTTTGTTGTATCCAAGCATTAGAAAAGTGAATAAAAGTACCTTTTTATCAACAGGTGCAAGGTTTTTCCGGCTGATAGACATGTCATCGACACAAGCATCAAAAGTCACTAAGGCATGGAACGAGCTATCGAAATGCTCTTTCATGAAGAAGCTGAAAGTGCTGATCAAGCTCTTCTTCAACATGGTATCGATACCAGCATCAAAACTCACTGCAGCATGGAACGAGTTATCGAAATTCTCTTTCATGAAGAACCTGAAAGTGCCAATTGGAATCGAGCTCATCTTCAAGATAATCAAATTGGCAAGGCAATTGATTCCCGGATGCTCCGAGTACCTTCCGAATGACCCTTTTCAAGAAATCGTTATGATCCCCACAGCGTCAAAGCTCTACAGCATCGGGATCAAAATAAGCTTGGCCACAGGAGGTATCAAAACCATTGCGTTCGATAAGAAAACCGCTACCTTGAAGCTCCCTCATATCAATCTGGATGCTACCACCGAAGTCCTGCTGCGAAACCTCATGGCCAAGGAAATGATATCGCAGAGGGGCTCCTTAATTCTGGCACGATACACTGAGTTAATGTACAACATTATTGACACCTCCGAGGATTTGAAGTTGCTAAGGGAAGCCCATTGTCTTGAACCGCCTGAACAGCAACAACAAGGTCGTGGAGCTCTTCAATGGAGTGTTCAACTTCCTAAGTTCCAAAAGCACTGCGTCGGAGCTGGACGAGACAATTCGAGACGTCAACGAGTACTACAACAGCACTCGAAAGATCAAGGCTTATAATCTCATGAGGAAGTACATCTACTCTTCTTGGAATTTTCTCACTGTGGTCGCCACCGTCGTGTTCATTTTGCTCATGGTTTTGCAGACAGTTTGCGATGTATTCAGTTGTCATCGGTTATTTAACATATCGCATGAGCATTTGTATCATTCATTATGATATCCCGAAATTTGACCCTATTTTAAAATATATGAAATAGTTATTTCATTAACGTACTTATGATTGTTTTACTCTGAATTAATCACTCACGAGTTAATTAATCTATTAGGTAATGCCATATAGGGTTAAAATGTGAAAGACTAGAAAATTCAATTAGGGATAAATTGCTTGACCATAAAGATTGACAAGGGTCAGTACTACGCTGTTATAAATCAATTAGCGAAAGAATATAAATCGATTCAACGAAAGTACGTAACCAGTTTGTGGGTAATTCTGCACGATTATGATATTTGTGTCGAATAACAATGAACCGACTGTTGATATTATATTTATGGTACGTAATTGAACTCTCGTGATTATATAACAACCGAAGGTTGTCCACGATTTGAAGAGACACAAACGTAGATCGAGAATTATCGACCATGGTCAACCACCCGAGAACCCCTAAGAACCACCTCATAATTTATGTCCTACCCAAGGTTGTGTTCAGTTGATTTTTAACCATGAAATTTAATTCGATTTCGCATATCGAACTTTCAAGGGTTTCGAGGATAAATTATTGGACGTCGCATCATTGTTTGTCGAATTCATGACAAGTTCGAAATTTTTGGAAAAAGGAATTATCAGACAGAAAATTGGAAGTCATAAAGGAAAAATCAAACCCAATGGCAAGTGTTGACACTTAAATTTTGGACAACTCATTTAGTCATTTATGACACAAAAATTAAGGATTAATTTTTAACCCCTAAAAAAAATTGCATAGCATATAATTTTAGGTGCATTTATTTTTAATTTGCATTTACATTGAAACGGTGATGGATGGGTTTAACTTGATGGTTTTGAACTTTAATTTGGCAAGCCCGCGAAGAGAACAAATTGGCCAAAGTCTGTATCTTTAAGAAGATTTTACGGACTCATCTTCGCGAGATTTCAAATTTGAAGAAATCCTATTGCAATTTTGAAAATCGGTGGAGAATATTCATTTTTGTAAAGAAATATTACGCTCAAGGGGTTATGGACGTTCTTTTTTAGGGAAAAGAAAAGTCAGCACAGTGGGGGGAAGAAAAGCTGAAAAAAAAAATTAAAAAAAGGGAAAACGTGACTGTTCATCTTCTTCCCGGGTTCCCTCCGCCGGTCACAACTGCTGACCGCTGCGCCCGCGCTGCTGCGGCTGCATCGCCGCGCCACCGCCGCTCCGCCAGTCGCCGGAGTTCCCCCCTCGCCGTGCCAGAGCCACCGCCGCAGCGACCTGCAGCAGATCTCGCAGCCCGTCACCAGGCGCCTCTGCCCGAACGCCGTCGCTACGCCTTCGAAGCCTGTGACCTACTGTTCGTCAGCCTTGCACCAGCAACCTCCAGCGACCCCGAGCTACTCCGGCCCCCCTGCCGCCGAGTTGCCAGCGCCGCCGGTCCACCCTTGCCGGAGCCCCGACGCCCGTCGCCGCCCCTCACCGGAACGCCGGCGACCCATCACCCCCGACGAACCACCACGAGCGGCCAAGCATGGCTGGAAAGCAAAAGCAAAGAAAAGGAGAAAATCAAATTAGGTAGTTTTTTTTTTCTATTTACTTTATTTTGTTTTTATTTTATTTTATTTTATTTTATTTTGTTTGTTTGCTTTTTAGTAGAATTCTTCTTAAATGTAATATTGAGATTTTCGATATGAAATAACCTCTTAAATTAAGGATTGATAATCCGATTTTCATGCTCAAAATCCGATTTGCAATCGCTTGAAAAATTGTCAATCCAATCTCATGCCTAAAATTTATTTTCTCTCTCTCACTTTCCCCCTCCACCCGGCTCGCGTTGGCTCGGTTGTGAGGCAGCAACTCGGATGAACAGGAGCGTCAAGACTTGGTTGGGATGTAGGGATCGCCGTGACTTGGACAGGAAAGCAGGGGCGTTGTCTAGAGGGACCAAAGGAAAGAGTCTACGTGCGTTTGTCGATTGCGTGGGTATCCTGGGCACACGCAAGTCAGAAGCCTGCAGAGAAGTGTTCCCTTTTTTGACTCCTCCCCCAACGAGTGCTCTCTTAACTTTTTTTCTCTTTCAATCTTACGTCGTGTCCATGCTTTTCTCAGGTTTGTGGCCGTGTCTCAATACAGTGTACTCCTTAAATAGCCGATATCCCGTGCTTCTCTTGGAAACTTGATCTTCAAAATATATTCTTCTGATCATGTAAATATTCAATGGAGCCTAGCTTGCCAAGATGGATATCTTTTCCCAAATAGTTGGGCATGGATAATCCCCACAAGATATCATTCTCAAGCAAGTTGATCTTAAAACAATCTTCTATATTGTATGTCTAAACTTCCTTGCTTGTGCCATTATTGAGATATGTAGTATAGATTGGTTGGTAGTTTGCTTGCTAAGTTTTACACTCACTTTTGGTGGATAATTATTTTTCAAATCAGTAGACATGCCTCTACTATTTGTGCCCCCCATTACCCTCTACGATGCCTTGATAGATTTCATGTGACATTAGATTGAGCTGCAGATTTGGGTCATCGCAATATTGACAGTCAACGTTGGCCTCTCATCGAGCCCGGTGTTGATCGGGTTTGTCGTCGTCTACACCCGGATCGGTGGGCATATGGTGGGACCACTCCCACTCCTGGACGATGATGGCGATAGAGATAGTTGGGTTGAGTTGGACGAGGGTTGGAGGACGAGGATAACATTTTTGGAAAGACTAGGCAGTGGGGTTTGGGACATGTAGGCGACCTTGTAGATAGACGGTATTGTGGTTGGAATGATACAGTTAGTGAAATTTGGCACAATCCAAAGTATGAGCATTTTTGGTTGATCCCTATTGTACCCGACTTAGGTCGCCAAAAGTATATAAATAAAAAGGAAATGAAGTTGCCTAGTTTTATCTTCTTGCATTCATTCTCTGAATTTCATTTGTCTTAGGTTATTATTGGTCTAAATACGCTTCCGCATGCTTAAAAATTGGAAAACCACGTTAGTCGTAATATTCCGGGCATCACATATAGATATCCAAATTCCAATCTAAAAGAAAACAATCACTTACTACTTCACTTTTTTTTAACAACTAAAACCAAATATTAATTTAAAAAAGGATAGAAGCATTTATTATGTATTTAGACTAGTTCTCATGTGTGCATGCAACTTAATTTTAAATGGTACGGTAAATTTTATTTGTAATTCATTTAGTAAAAGATCATTTAGGATTAAGATGAGAACCATCATATACCTAAAAATATAGGTTGAAAGTGTACATAATGATGATAGCATTCCTAAATCATATTGGCAATTAAGAAAAATGAGACAGAAGGTCGTTATGTATGCGTGAAAAAAAAAAAAAGAAAAAAAGTGGAAGGTTACTCAGTGAATGATATTGCTTATAGCAAAAATAATTTTAGAAAGCAAAAAGTGTGGTCAATAGTGATTTTGGCTTAAAAACGTTAACTTCGCATCACATTTGTAACCGTGTCATCAACCCAATCCTCATGTTCATGTAGTGGAGGAGATAAGGTCAAGTTCATTTAAAATATGTACATGCATTATAGGCCATATATGTACTAAATTTTCACAGAGATCTACAGAATCGGTGACAATAGATATTATACTTTTTGTAAATAGAGATGAATATGGATATAGAAATAAGATTTCGCGAGTTAGATAAAGCAAATAGCTATGGTCGTAAATGGAATAATCAGATAATTGTTACTAATCTACCTTAGTCATTGAACTTGAATTTAAATCTTCCTAGTATCATCTTCATTCAAAATGCGTGATCGATTCCAATCTATGAACGTTGTTGCCGCTGGCAAAATGTGGGGTTACTACCATTTGTGCATTAAAATGCCGATATAGTAGGCCATCAATAAGTCTCAATTCCTAGAGAGAAAATTTACAACATCAAAGGAAATTTACAAATTCAATATCTTCCTATTGTTGTGTACGGGTATTGAATTTTTTGCCCATTGCCAAAAAGAGATATTAGCAGTAAGTAACTCTATGTGGTAATTTTCATCAAATAAGCATAATGGATGATGCTTGTCCTTAGGGAAAATTATCAGAAAAGTTATAACCTCTTCCACTTTTACCAATTTAATCTAACCCTTTGAAATATACCAATTGAATCATTAATTTTTTCACGTTTTATCAATTGAATTTATCCAATCACTTTTGGGCATAAATCGATGATATGGATGCCAAAATTTTCTTTTTAATTTTTTCCTTTTCTTATCTTTTCCTTCTTTTCTTTTTCTTTTTTTTAGTGGCTAGTGAGGGTTGTGGAGAATTCTTAATAACATTTTATTTAAAAAATTATATTTTTCATTTGCTTCTCTTTTTCTTCTTTACTTTTTATTTTATTGTGCTTGGCCACCCTCGCCGCCACAATAAAAAAGGAATATAAAAAAGAAAAAGGAGAAGAAAAGAAAAGGCCAATATTTATATTAATGATTTCTGGCCAAAATTGGCCAAATGAATTCATGTGGCAAAAACTTGAAAAGGTTGAAAACTCAATTAATATAATTGAAAGATATATGGCTGAATTGATAAAATTTTAATAGGTTGAAGACTTTATCGATGATTTTCCCCATCCTTATAATTTTTCAACAAATCGGATTAGGAGGGGAAAATAAACACATTTTTTGGGTATTATTTGTCAACATATCAACATCCTTCAAGTTTTTTTTTGAAAATGGGGAGATTTTGGAAAGGCACTGCTTTTAATAAACTCATTTTCTTCTTTGCCATAAATATCGTTATATTATTTTGAGTTTTTGGAAAGATAGACTACTTAGATATAAGTCCCATTAAAACCCCATAGACAAGCGATATAATATATCTGAATATCTACTCTCACATGCATACCGAACTAAGAGTGACATGTAAATTAACAAACTAGGAACTACAAATTCATAATAAATATGGGGCAAAACCAGATATTGTATCATGTGAAACAAAATATTCGTGAAATTAAGCAAAACAATGCGGTTTATCTAAAATGATTTACATTAGATTACTCTCTATGACATGCAAGATGGTTTGGGATGATTAGATGGCCAAGTTAGCAATTTCAAGTGAGATTTGAGTGAGAGGACTTGATTGCATTTTTACTTAAAGGTTCAATGTAAGGATTTAGGATTAAATTGAAATTCGTATAATAAGTCTAGAATTGAAATATCATTTAAAAAAAATTGGCATTGAAATAATCTTTTAAAAATATTAGTTGGTCGTAAAGTCTCAGCAGTAGTGAAATTAAAAATTTGATAAATAATGTTGTCAACCAAAAGCAAAAATTACAAAGCAAATATTCTTGTTTTGCCACCTTTTTTCTTTGCTTTGTTAAGACTTAACCAAAATCATGGAGCAAACACACACACGCTTGCATTCCGAATAATTTCATTTAAAATTGCAAAGATCTAGTTGCTTTCCTTAAAAAGAAAGCCAAAAAAGGAAGTGAGGAAAATTGTCTTCACCTCTCATCCTTAGCGTCTCTTTTGCTTCTTGTCTTATTTTCCTCTATCTTGAGATTAAATATTAAAGCTAGGAGTTTTGTAAAAATGTCTCAATTAAGGAAAATCAATCATTCAACATGACAACATAAATTGTGCGTCATCACAATCTGAAAATTATTAGTACCAAGAACTAGATCACTTATGCCACAACTAGTCATCCATTTACGTGATTGGCCAGAATTGCATCATGATTATTTACAACAATGTCATGTTAAAATTCTTTGATAAACTAAGGGCGCGCATGATAAAATTTCTGTTTCTCGATTTTTCTGTTTCTCTGTTCTCTAGAACAGGTTTGGAACAGAAATCCGTTTGGTAACGCAATTTGATTTCTCTATTTCTAAAATAAATTTCTATTCCAGAAATAGAGAAATCGAAGAAATCAGAATCTGAAATTTTTAATTTTTAGTTTTTAAATAAAAATAGATTTTTTTTTGGTAAGGTAAAAATAGAAATTATTTTTTCTTTTCTCCATTTGGGCATGTCTTTCTCAACTTTTGTGATCTAATGAAGGAGAAAAGGTTGGTTGGAAGATAACTGATATATTGGGATAAATGAACAAATCGAGATATTTTTATCTATGATTTGTCACAAGAACTCAAGTAGAGATTTATGTGAGAGATTCCAACGTTCGGGACAAGTTATAAGTAAATACTTCACTAAAGTATTGGAAGCAGTTCTCAAATTGGCACAAGAGGTTATCATACCATCTTCTTTTGATGTTGTCCCAAAAGAGATTCTTATGGATCCTAACCATAAATGTTACTTCAAGGTAGAATTCTCATATATTCATTTACACTATCAATTTTATTTTGTTGATAATATTGTATAATACTAGTCTTTGATAAAATGACAGGGCTGTATAAGCGCCATTGATGGCACCCATATTCATGCTTATGTACATGTGTTGAAGCAAATCCCATTTAGAAGTAGGAAATGAATCACCACTCAGAATGTGATGTGCGCTTGTTCATTTGATATGAAATTTACTTTTATATATGCTAGTTGGGAAGGCTTTGCCAACGATTTTTGAGTGACTTCTCGCTTGGAATTTCCTAGGCCGCCACCAGGTATTTGCTTGTCCTTTAAGGAGTAATTTTCTTTATGATTATATTTATAATTACAAATTATGACCAACATATGAATACATTGTTGTAGGTAAATACTATGTCGTGGATTCAGATTATGCAGCAACTCCGGGATTTTTAACTTATTTTAAAGGTGAACGGTATCATTTAAATGATTATAGGGATAGAGCGAGACGGCCAACAATTGCAAGAGAATTGTTCAACTATAGGTATTCTTATCTAAGGAATGTCCTTGAAAGATCATTTGCGGCATTGAAGAATCGTTTTTTCATATTGAGGCACATGCTCTCATTTGCAATTCGAAAGCAAACATATATTATAATTGTATGTTGTGCCATTTATAATTACATCTGTGATAAGGACAAGATGGATAAGAACTTTGCCCTATATGGAGATCCGCAGTACTTGTCTGAACCTACATAGGATGAGCTTACAAATGATACATTGACCAAGGAGGAAAACCAAATAAATACGCTTAGGAAAACCATTGCCAATAAAATGGCAAGGGATTATATGCTGGAAATTCCATAAAATTGTATTTTTACCTTTTGTAATGTATTAGTATTATTTGGACTATTATTTTGTATTTGATGATTTCCTATATTGTTATCTAATCAATTTCTATTCCTAAAAATAGAAATTTTATTTTGTTATCAAATGGATTTCTATTCCAGAAATAGAAATTTTGAGTTGTTATCAAACGAGTTTTTTTGCTCAGAAACTTGTTTGGGGAATAGAAATTGAGAAAGCTAGAAATCAATTTTTAAAACAAAAATTTTGTCATGCACGCTCTAAGTTGTCAAAATTATTAAAATAGTCAATATAAAAAAACTAGGACAGATGATTGTTCATAAAGATTGGGCACTAAGGGTGCGCATGATAAAATTTATACTTCTCTATTTCTCTGTTTCTTTGTTCTCCGAAACAGGTTTGGAATAGAAATCTGTTTGGTAATACAATTTGATTTTTCTATTTCTGGAATAAATTTTTATTGTAGAAATATATTTGAAGAAAAAATTAGAAGTTAAATACTTCTCAATTTCTATTTCAGAAATTAAGAAATCAATTTCTATTCCAAAATTTTTATTATGCGCACCCTAAAAGTTATAATGCTTTCCTTTATCTCTTCTAAAAACAAATGACAAATAGAACAATTTATAAAAAAATGAATAAGAGGATTTATTAGAGGCGTGGAACATGATAAATTTGTATATCTATGTTGATAAATTGATAATAAAAAAAAAAGAGGGTGTAGAAATTATGCGATTAACTAAAAGGTCACCAAACAATCATATATAAATTTACATGTTAATGAAATGTTACCTAAAAGCCAAATTACATGCGGCGTAAAATTTAGAAAATAAAATAAAAGGCAAAAGCTATTTTTTATACAAAAAAAAAAGATTAAAAAAATAGGGATAATACCCTAAAAATCCCAAACTGGTACACTTGTGACAAATTTACCCCAAACTATTTTTTTGACCATAAAAAATCCCAAACTGGTATATTTTTGACAAATTTATCCCAAACTAGTACACTTGTGACAAATTTATCCTATGTTAGTTTTCGTTAAATTTTATTCTCAAATTATTAAGTTAAATGACACGTGACGGTTAACAGTATATTAATTTAGGATTTTACATTCCATTTGTCACAGTTTACAATTTTTATGATTTTTTTGTGGTATTAATCTAATTTAGCATAAGGTATATTTGTTACAAATTTACTAGTTTATGATTTTTTGCAGTCGAATAAATTAGTTTGGGGTAAATTTGTCATAAATGTATCAGTTTAGAGTTTTTTTATAATCAGTCAGGGTAAATTTGTCATAAGTTTAACTGTTTGGGATTTTTTATGGTTAAAAAAAATAATTTGGGATAAATTTGTGACAAAGTGTACCAGTTTGGAGTTTTTTTAAGGTATTATCCCAAAAAAATACAAACAGAGGTTGCCAATTTCTGGTTTTTTCCTCTTTCACTTTCCCTCCTTCTCTCTCCTTCGATTCTCCGCTTTCCTGTTTCCGCCACCCCACAGCCAGCAGCTCCGCCTAAAACCCCGCCGGCGAGCGGCGGCGACGACGGACGACCCGGCGGCGCTCCGGCCGGCCCCGAGAGGCTCATCAGAATCGGTCGCCAAATCATCCCAAACCGAGCTCGCTACTGGGTCCGATCTTTTTTCGGCTTTTTCCTCCGAAAATCTCTCGACTTCCGCACAAAACCGGCGGTCGTAGCCGGCGCGGGCGAACGGCGGCGGCCCCGTCCCTCTAAGCTCCGGGAACCTTCAATGTGAGTCCCTCTCCCGCCCCTGTAATCGTCCGACAGTGATTATTGTATGTTTGGTGGTGGATGCTGGCCACTTGCATAAGCAGACTGATCTTCATTGTAAACGGTCGGTGGCACTGGGTTTGAATGTAAACGAGTATTTTAGTTAAGGAATTTAGTGGGTAAATTTCAAAAGTGGTGCTGAAATTGAAATTCACAGTAAAGATTAGTTTTTTCTTTTTCTCTTTTTTTGTTGTTGTATGTGTTGATATTAGGCCTTGTTTTTGGGGATTCTGTTGATGTGATTATGTTTCTCTTTGGATTGTTTTATACAGTCAAAATGGATAGTGAGGGGATTTTGGTGACTTCTATGGAAGGTGAGGGTGTGGTCGGTGTGGAGGTCGAAGATGGTCAGGCCACAGTAGGAGAACCAGTACTGACTGAAGAAGAAAAGCATGAAGAAGGGGAGGGGTTGCAGGAAGAGGAGGAGGAGGGGGGAGAAGAAGAAGAAGATGATGATGATTATGATGGCGATGGCGATGGTGATGGCGAGTATGTTTTCCAATTCGGAAGTGGAATGGACCCACTAGATTTCACAAAAGACGATGATTCTGGACTCCAACCTTACCAGCAATTTGAGCGCCTTGAGTATGAAGCATTGGCCGAGAAGAAACGGAAAGGCCTGGATAGCTCTCAAATGTATGGAGATTTTCATTTTGTTTGGGCTGGATGTTACTGAGTTTTGCCATGATTTCTGCTTATGTTACTTACTGTCTTCCTTATTGTGCAGTGTTTTGGAAAGATGTGCGAAGAAGGCTCGGGTGGAGGACAATCCCGGAGCGACCTTTGAGGAGATTATGGAAGCAATGAACTATGGTTCGCGTAGAAAATCAAAAAAGGTTGGGTTTATCACTGGAATTGACATTGAATTAGTGAAAATTTAAATCTAATTCATGTAAAAGCAAATGCACACTGGAGCTTATTTAAATTTAGATGAAATGGGATCAATAATAGGTAGAAGAATTTTCAGTGAATTTTGAGAGTGGGGAGATATTATGCTAGCATCCAGTTGGTGCTTAATCTTTGGGGAGGTCCTATATGTGTAGTCTAACACCCGATGCAATTGTGGTGTTTCTGATTATTGAGTTTATCATTGTTTTTTTGGCGAAATAGGGATTGTGTGTTTTGACTTAGTCCATAATGGACTGTATCTTTGAGGAATTGCATATTGTATCTTGTTTTTTGAGGGACATGATAGATGGTATTATCATTATTGTAGTCAATATTGATATTCTTATGCTGGAATGGTTGCATTTGCCTCTAGTGGCTACTTCTCATATGGCTGCAACCAAATGATGTATCTTGCTGAAGCTCTATTAAGAATGTTCAACTACCCAGAGTCGAGGGCCATCTAGGCAATACTACTGTGGATAATAAAGAGATTGGTGTATTTAATTTGTTTTTATCGTCATGCAGACTAAGAAGAGGGGTAGGAGAAAAGGGTCAAGAAATAAGCTTAGTTCGGAAATCACACGAATGCTCGGTGATGCAACTCTTCACTATGCCCGTGGTAATTATGATGAGGTAAGTTCTAGAGAGAATCCTTTTATTATCTGTTCATAAAATCCCGTGAAGGTCATGGCATTTTACTATTGATTGGAGCAACTATCTTTTGATGGACATTTTGTAGGATTTTATGCAATAATCTGTTAAGGAAATATATCCCATTTTGATGCCCTGTCTGCACACGTGTTGTATTTGTTCATAAGTCTCTTTAGCTGCCAGGTTTTACAATAATATTGCTAATCTTCTTTTCAAGCTTATTTGACTTTTGCAAGTCTCAAATTACAAAAGTACATTGAACTCTCTCCAGCTTTATTATAATTAATTCCTTTGATCTTTCTTAAAAGTTTGTAGGGAAAATTATGTCATGTCTCCTTTGGTTCTTTGTAAAGTTGAGTCAATTAGTCTTTTGGTCCTTTAACATAGAGAATGTCATCAGGTAACCACTTTTGAGATTACTGCTTGTATTTTATGTAAGCTAAAGTTGTTTACTGCTGGACCTTTTCTACATTCTATTTTTCATCTTTTGCATACATTATGTGGGTGAGGACATGTTCTATCTTTTGTAGGATGGTTGCAGCCTTATGGTTCAGCAGATTGATTTAATCAACATACTTATTTGGCTTGTTTTCTTTTTCAAAATTTCAGGGCATATCAATATCGAGTCAAGTGGTCAGGCTAGCACCAAATTTGCCTGATCCATATGATACATTAGGAAGGATTTATGATGATCTTGGCAATGACAAAAAAGCAGTGGACTTTTACATGATTGCTGCACATCTTAAGCCAAAAGATTCTTCAATGTGGAAGCGTCTCTTCACCCGGTCCTTGTAAGCTTTTGGTCGTCACTATTTTCATCAATTCATTGCATAGTAGGGCTTGTACCTGGTCAGTATACTTATGTATATGAGTACATCTGTTGAAGTTCTTTGCTGATGCTGGGATGGATACTTAGACTTAACTATTTTTAGACTAACAAGGCCTTATGGGCAACATTTGAGTTTCCTTTCAAAACAAAGATAATATATTGATTAGTAAAAGATTATTAAAATTTGAGGTAACTTTGCATGCTGGTATTTATAAGCTTTTGAAGATTTTGTGTGTCGAAAGTGCTGCGCGCCCCCCCCCCCCCACCACCACCACCACCAAAAGAAGAAGAAGAAGAAGAAGAAGAAGAAGGTTGCATATCTAGTGTTAAAACTAAAAACAATGCAATAAATTAAAGGCCAGCAAAAACGCAATTAATTATTGGAGTGGCAATCTTTCCAAGCTCGGGGATTCAAAAGATTGGTAGGGGAATGTTTTACCTTGGAGGTAAGTAATGCGGTGGAAGGGGTGGTTAAAGTGAACACAATGGTGTTGGCTTGACTAGTGCAGCCATTGGTGAAAATATTGTCATTCAGAAAGGCTGAATACAATTTTTTTCTTGGCATCAAATTTTGATGTATGTCTTGAAAGTGCTTATGATGTGATTTGATTTGACGCCTCATGTACCTAGTGACTTTGAGAACAATCAACCTCTCTTATCTATAAATCTGTGTGCCTTTAGGGTCTCTGTGGTAATGTTTTGCTTTAATTGTGGTGTTATTGATTTCCTGCTCTTCTGTACACAGAGAACAAGGTAACAATGGTCAGGCAAGGTATTGCCTCTCTAAAGCCATCACAGCAGACCCAAAAGATGTTTCTCTACTGTTTCACCAAGCATCACTGCATTCAAACCTTGGAGATTATCAAAAGGCTGCGGAGTTGTTTGAACAGATACAAAAGATATGTCCTGGGGATGTTGAAGCTCTCCAGACTGGGGCAAAGGTTTCTAACTTGTCTCAGATGAGACATTTCTCATAAGATAAATTCTTGATTCATGTGCTTGGAAATAGACTTGTTAATTGAAATGAACCCTTGTCGGTTATTAAAATAATAGGTATTTTAGTATCTATCTTTTGGGCTTTGATTTTGTTTGGGTAATTTCTATGGGTTGTTTTTACTTTCTGGTGCTAATTTGATGGTTTATGTACTTTATGAAAGTCAGGCTTCCATGGTGATGGATGGTTAGTTTGTGCATTGGTGTGCATCTAGGGCATGCATCTTGTGCAGGTTGGAGTAGAAAACTAATATCTTGTTAATTCAAGGGCAATTGCGACTTTCTACTCGAGGGTGAGGATAGGTTGTGTGAGATTTTGTGGGACCACTGCCAACTGTTCTAAAAGCTTAAGCTAATAGATGAAGGCGTGATTTATTATTTAAATATTCTAACAGGTTGTATGTGTAAGGTACTTTTCAAAATATCATGCAGAGTTGCGCGAGTTGCACGAGTTGCACGATATGCAAGTCTGATGTTTGCAATAGTTGGTCCAGGATCTAAACTTTCCATCATTTCATTGAGGAGGTTAGTTCGTGGTGAAGACTAAACTCAAAAAGTTTTTGGTACAACCATCACATAAGGAAACTGTTTCTGGGATATATGTATGGTTCGATTAGAGTGGGGATCTAGTTTTCTGTACATTTTGCTTCACATTGTGCTGATTTCCTTTACTCATGAATTTAATATCAGATGTTATAATTGAAGAGGTCTCCTAGTAGGTTTTTCTCTCACTATCTGGTTGTTTCTTGAAGCTTGGAGTAGCATTTGCAGTAGATATAGTTACTTGCTAGTGTTTCCCAGGTGATGAGAGTTTGTTGGTCAATGACCATCTCGTTCCTTTCCATTGAGAGTCACTGCTGACGTCGAGTCTTCTTCCTAGAAAGCATTCTATTTTCTTTAGACAAATATCTAGACAGTGTTTATGAACACTTTTGTTTAAGCTTTAATTTGGTCACCAAAGAAGTCTTGACCAAATTGTTGATTTTTGAGCAAATTTATGGTGGGACAATGACCATAGATTACAAGATGAAGTAAGGGTCAGATAGTGTCACTCCCTGTATGATTACAATTACGATGAATAATTATTTATCAACTTTTGTTTATTTTATGCCTTCTATAAAATCTGTTATGGACACGGTGTCTTGCTAATATTCCGTGAGGTTGTGCTTTTTGGGAACATTGTTCTTATGTAGACATATGTTTTTCTAGAAATGTAACAGTTTCTTACTTTACTTTTCAGTTGTACCTTAGATGTGGCCAGCTTGAGCATGCTATCAGCATTTTGGTTGAATATGTAAACAGTCATCCATCTGAAGCTGATTTGAGCGTGGTTGATCTGCTAGCCACAATATACATGGAAAATAATGCATATGATAAAGCTATTCAGCTTTTTCATTCTCACAGCCAGAAAAAGCCCCTCCCTGCAAATTTGGTTGTGAAAGAAGGAATTTGTCATCTTCATCTCGGAAATTCAGAGAAGGCAGAGGTACAATGGCTATTGCTTTTTTTCTTTTTTTGCTAATTTTTTTGTCTATCTTTTGGTGATTCTATTACAATTGCGGGAGTTGCTTTCTCTACAACAGATGCTCATTTCTTGCTTACATTAATGCCAAAGGCCAGTGTTGATAAAATGTTATCATTGTGCTTGTTCTAATACTGTGTTGTCTATGATATTCAAATATTCAAGTTCTCTCAGGCTTTGTCCGTTCCACTGCCTTTTTGACTTGCGCTTCTACCATATAATTGAGTTATTCTTGGAGCATGTTGACGCTGTTGTTTCCAGTATTCAAACATCCTTGGACCTAATGGATTTAAATTTGGTGTAATATAAGCCTGATGAAGGGTGCTCAAAGATGATGGATTGGATGCTGTCATTTTTGTACTTTGGGGAACAAGTTCCACTGCTTCTTGACTGCATTAATATCCAAGGCCGCACTTGCTGCGATTTGAAATTTTTAGATTGATTAGTTTAGTGGGGTGGCATATACAAGCTGATCACATCGGTTTTGGCAAATAGGCTGTAGTAGGTCAAGGCGTAGATGTTTCTTCCCTATATCACTATGCATTAATAAACCAAAGACACATTTTGGGTGCCGTTTTGATTGCTAATGGGTTTGCTAGTGAGTACTAGTCTAAATCAATAATTGGAAGATCTTGTGAGCATGTTTATCAGAGTTTTATACTGGATATCCTTGGTTTTGGGTGAGAATGGAAGAAGTGGATTCGTGGTTCTCTTTGTAGTGTGAAAATTTGCTTTCTATCTGAGCAGTGTACCTGTTGGTTTCTTTCTAGTACCAGGTTTCTGTGGGCACAATGTTTGTAGTCCTTTGCGGAAAGGTGGACTGACTATAAGAAGACTTACTTAGGGACTCTTACTGTAGCAATCTAGGGCATATTCCATTTGCAGATTTGTTGGTGATTAATAACTTGTGGACAGCATCAGTGGTCCTTTGTAGCCGAGCGTTTCTAAATGATCTCCGACTCTAATCATCAGAAAGGAGCAACAGTTTGTTTCCTCAAGTCTTTCAGTTTTGCCCATCTTACCATTTTTCTGTGGCATTGGTTTTACTTGCTTACTCTACTTCTTTTTTCTTTCTAAATGTTAATTAGTTTCAGCAGTTTGGAGATTAATCCTGCTTCACATCCTATTTTTTACGTTTGGATTAGGCCAGTGGACTATGGTCATGTGCTTATATGGGTATTTCTGTATTACTAATGATTGTTGGTACTTTCAATGTTTTGCAGACTCTCTTCAGCTTTTTGCAGAAGGCGAGCTCATGTGACTGTGCAGACCTGATTACTGAAATAGCAGATACCTATATGAGTCTTGAGCATTTTGACTGCGCATTAAAGTTTTATCAGATGCTGGAGGGAAATTTAGAGAATAGCGTAAGGAAAACTGGTCCTTTTTTTAGTTCTCTTTTTGACAAAAGTATCACAGAATGTTTTTAGTCCTATGCTTCTTTGGAGGGCCATTTTTAGTTTTTCTGAATCATGGATATTGTTCACTTCCCCTCTATAGACTACTTCTTTAAGTGACTATGCATATGTGGTTCCGCTGTGGGTAGGGACCTGCCCAATGCACAATATCTCTTTAGATACTTGGAACCAGAAAAAATGTCCGTTTCTACAGATTGACTACAGTGCCTTGTTTCAATTTTGTCTGGCAAATTCAGACACCATTATATGTACTGTAAAAAGCTAACTTTGCAAAAAATTCAGCAAAGAACTGTAAAAGCTGCCCTCATCATCTCTCTCATCCCAAGTCCTAAAGTAGGGGAGAAGGTCACTGCGTCCAGTATTTTGGTGTAATGGTTTAAAGTTTAATGCAAGATGAGTTGACAGGAAGATAGGGAAAGAAGCATCAGAAATTCACCAGAGCGAAACTTGTTTTGGTAGAGAGAGTTGAAGAGTATCGTTTTAAGCTTTTCTGTTCATTGCCTGTTGGCACTAAATCAGTTTGATTTAGTTGAACATCTCAGTGAAGTATTAATTTAAATAAAATCATGTTCATTTAATATATGTTTGCTCATATTTCATAAGTTATCTTGAAAGTAACCATTTATAACGATGTAGAGTTGGTATGGGTGGAGAGGATTACCCTCAAAACTATTTTTACTCACTGCATTTGTAAATTTTGGAGTTAGAGCTTGTGTTCTTTTATACCCATTGGGTCCCTATCACATTATTTGTGGAGGTTCTCCGTATTCTATTGGATGCCTTAGAAGTGATCTAGACTTAGTCGTGTGTTTCCGATATTGTCATCTCTTTGAAGTATATAATACCATTTCTTTATCGTTACTTGACTGAGTGAACTGCACAAAATGATGGTGGTCAATGATTGTCTTTCGTTGTCTTCACATTATGATATGTCTTTGTTGCCTATTGATTGCTTAATACCGTACGCTTCTTATAGTTGTGATTTTCTCCTCTACCTCTCTCTCAGGGATCTTACCATCTGAAGATTGCTCAGTGTTATCAAGCATTGAAAATGAGGGCACATGCAATTTCAGCTTTCTATAGAGGTAAAACATAATTGATTTTACCACCCCATGTGGTGGCGGCATTGGTTTGAGCTCCTTCCCTTTCATGAAAAGGGGAGAGTTCGAATCCCAGTGTTGTCACTAGTGGTCTTAAGCATAGTGTCGTTGTGGTGGGTCCTGCGCTAGCACTGCTCCGGGTTTACCTCATCGGCTGCCGGCTGTACGGGGGCTCCCGGGTCACCAAAAAAAAAAAAAAAACATAATTGATTTTACGCTATATTGTTGATTTGTAATAACATAGAAATAAAGGACAACCAAGTACATACACTTTGGTGGCGCACAATGGAAGTAAAGTTGTTTTGCTTATGGAACAGGTTGTGGAATATTATTTCTTTTGCAATGTGCAATTAAGCTGGTTTTCATTGAGCTTATTCCTTAAGTGAGTATTTCATGAGGGTAGTTTTTTTCTCCCAGAGATATTAGTCCTCAGTAATCCATAATTAGTTACACATCATTTAGAGAAATTTTTGAGGTTTTACAAAGGAGAGGAATGAGTTGGATCGGAGTTTTGAGTCACATGTTTGTCAATGTAGGTTTGCTGTACATATTATTCAAAGAAATCCAGTTGATAATGTGGACTTCGTAATTCTACAGTGCTTAGTGGTTAACATGCCAACATCTGTCATGTCTGCATGATTGAAACAAATGTGTTGTGCTGCAACTGATTCATGTGCCAGTTCAGGTTTGCATCTACTTGAGGACAATGTTGGTGCCCGCCTAACATTAGCTTCACTGCTCCTTGAAGATGATAGAGTAGATGAGACCATTTCACTGCTATCTCCTCCTGAAAATTCAGGTATCAATCAATTGGTGATTGTTGTGCTCATTGTGGTGGTTTGGTCTTACATTAAATAGTCTTTGGTAATGTTTTTATTCATCTGTAGGCTCTGGGGATGTGGATTCTGATAATCATAGACCATGGTGGGATGATGGAAAAGTGAGGTTAAAGCTTTGCAGCATATATAGAGCAAAAGGAATGATTAAGGACTTTGTTGATGCAATCTTACCTCTGGTTCGCGAGTCACTTTATATCGAAACTCTTCGGCAGAAGGTAATACTTCTTCTCTGTCCCTTTTTCTATTTTGGGGAATGTTAGGGGATCTTTTCTCCTTGATGTTGGATCAACAATATTAATCGCCACTTTCTTATGAACTGTCATCTCTTTTGTATATTTTCTTTACAAATGAAATCTATTATATTTTTCTGCCTCTCTTCACCAATTTGCTTTGTCCCTTTTTTTTTTCTTTCACATATTTAATTGATGCATGTGAAGCGCTGGTGACCTTTCATGTTAGAGTGTATTGCTTATTGCATTGCCTTTTTCCCTTTCAAATAAATGTTGCCAAGGAAGGTTAAAACAAAAAAAAGAATCCCGAGAAGAGTTCTCTTTGAAAGAGCCAAAATTCTGGATGATCAGCAGCAGAATGATAACGTATTTTCCGGCTTCCGGCCACTTGCTCCCAGCTCAGAACTGTGAGTATAAATACCTATCTCACAAGTATTACTTTAGTTATTATGTACAAGTTTCATTTGGGCCATCCATCTCGAAAATTGATTGTTTAATATCTCTGATAGTGATATCTCTGAGTGCTATATAGTCTCAACTATCCAGCTTCTGGCTTAGGGCATATAATTGTGTTGGCGTAGACCTTCTCCTGGAAGTCTATCATTCTTAGGCATTTAACTTTTTGTTCATGGCATTGGCATGTGACTGTTAAGCCTGGTTACAGGTTTTGATTGTCCTACTCATAGACAATAGCAGAATGGGAGATGATCAATTGTAAACCAGATGATGGAAGAAAGAAATGTTATGTTCAAATGATGCCCAAAGTACTGGTGATACTTACTGCATTCGTTATCTGTAATCCGCACTACATTGGTTCATGAAGTTTGGGAATTGCTGACAATTGAAATTAATTAAGAACTGATCTAAGATTGACAAGTGCAGCACTCCAAATGACCCACACTCATGCTGGCTTTTGATCTTGTGTCTGTGTTGGATGCTGGGATTACATAAATCCTGGGCTTGGTATGCTGCACTGTTCTATTATACTGCTTTGGACTGTTCAAGCTGCTAGTCTGGGTCATGTCTTCTATCGGAACTCTCAGATACAGAAAAATCTGTGAAGTTTATGGGAGAATTTGATTCGGGGTATATAGTTTGGGTCCCACTGATCAAATGACTGAACCAATTTGATCACCAACCTGCTTCTTGACCAACATGCTTGTTTTTTATAGTCCAGCACTGCAACCCTGTTGTATTTCATGTGAAAAATTTGTGGGTTTTGGACATGCATCCCCTTTCTGGTTGCAACTTTCAAGGGATTCAAACTTTTTACTGAATGTTTTGCTATATTACCGTGCTCATTGGGTGTCAAGAATGAAGCTAAAAATACCAGTATCGCTACATAATTTGCCCATCTGTCTGTTGATGAAAGGGCCCATGTAATTTAATACAATTGCTTGATTTGCTCTATTGTGCATATCTCATTCCTCATGATGGACTAATTCCCATGGCCTAAGGGTTGGTCACCAACCGGTCCGCACATGTGGATTGCTACACAAATTGTATCACGCTGTGGTTAATCTTTGATAGCCACCTAGCTAGTATCATGCTGGATGAACAGGTCCTTGCAAGGCTGCTGATATTTTGTGAAGTACCTCTTAGATTTATGTTGGACATAACTCAATTCCTTGTGATTTTCACTATTACTGATGGAGATCCCATCCCCCCCCCTCTTGGGGGGCATGTACTGCATAACTAGTTCTACTGATGAATCGATTTGTTGTCAAAGTGTGGCACCTGACTTTTTCTGTTGAAAGTCTTACCATTTGCCAAAATCCTGTGATGCACCGTTTCATGTAAACCACTTTGAATCAGGTCAAAGGCTGTTAGAGCCAGAAGGTTGCTTCAAAAGAGGCAAACACTGAAGGAAGAAAAAAAAGCTGCCGCTGTTGCATCAGGAGTCGATTGGTGCAGTGATCATTCAGATGATGATCAACTGGTAGCATCTGTTTGATCGGTTATTACATGAAAGATGTATGTAGTAGCTTCACTTGTGCAAACTAATAACTAATTTGTCATTTTTGTAGGAAGATCGCCCACAAGAAACCATGAGAGAACCCCCCTTGCAGAATATTTGGAAAGATGAGCAGCATCATCTTCTTATAGTCGATGTGATTTTCTTCATTTTCTAGTTCATTGCTTATCTTTCATTAAAATTTGACTCCTGAACTTCCCTAGAAAGTTCTTTGTGAAAACTTATTATTTCTTTGTTGGTCATTAAAAACTTGCTTTTCTAGCTGCTGTAAAATATCTTTCTCCTCTTACACTGTCTGATTCTTCTTAATTCAATATTTGACAGCTGTCTAAGGCCTTGGCATCCTTGAAAAGGTATTGGGACGCCCTAGAGATTATTGATCTCTTTTTGAGATTGGCACACAATGTACTTCCTTCGGATAAGGAGGAGGAGCTTCGGTCACTTGGAGCACGTAATTCCTGAACTTGGAACCATATTTGTTTTCACATGATTACTCTGTTTTAGAAATTACTATTTAGCTTTACCTCATTTTTCCTAGGAAGAGCCTCTGCACAAAACATGTTTATATTCCAACTTGCTCAGACATGTGAGAAGACAAAGTGGGGAGTTTCCTTTCTATCTGAGGCCTGAGAAAGGAAATAATGGAAATAGCATTAGTCTATAATGAATTATAAGGGTTATGTGTCTAAGTAAAATAAACTATATTGTACTGGATGTTATGATGGAGTAGATTAAGTGCAGTAGACATGGAAAGTTAGGAGGGACTTCAGGTGGTGTTCTATACATATTCAGTCTTATGGAAATGGATAGGGTTGCGGGAGATCAAGATTTATTCATGGTGTGGATTGCTTTGTTCTTGGAATGAGAACTTGAATGCGGAATGTTAGAAGTCTAATGTCGGATACATGAGGGGTAGGCTTCTATCTTAGTGGGTCACAACATTCTAAAGTCCCAAAATGCAAGATGCTCAGTTAGAAGGCATTTTTTTTCATACTATGTTACAAATTCTTATGCCAAATACAATGTAAGATTTATCTCATTAAAAAGTAGATCATGTCTGAGTATGTCTGTTGCCCTATAGTGGAGCATTCTGATTGTCAATTCTGATATATCAAAACATCAGTGTACATGACACTGAGTGTGCTTTCTTAAGCATGGATCACTGATAGGTCAGAGTATCATGACCACTAAATGGTGTTAGAGGTAAAAGACCATGAATTCAAGTTCTGAATATCATAGATTAAAACTAGTGGTGACGTTTGTGAAGTATCTAAAGGGTAAAATTATGTGGCTTCACATTGGCATATATTGGTTAAGTAGAATTTGTTCAAAAACATATATAAATAATTTTAAATGATTCATGAGTTATGACAAATGAAAAGGACACTACCGCTCAATAATGGTGATCTGTGTTTGTACAAAAAGTAAAAGATATTGCTATATATTCTTCTCTTCAAATAGTATTGCACTATGAACAAAGATGAGTGTGTTGTACTATATTCAAGACAAGAGAGTTAGATGTTGATAAAATAGAATCCCTGCAGTTTAGCCAATTTTGTCATAGATGTGATTTACAGTTCGATATTGTCACTCTCACAGCTATTTAAAAAAAATAAAAAATTCAGTGTTCTTTTTATGCTTAGTCAATCAACAAAGGGGCACAGGATAAGCCTTCCAGAACACTTTTGTAAAACACTCTGTGATTCCTACATTTTGTTTATCTATTGTTCATCAAACAAAGCAACAGCACACAACACATGAAAGCACAAAAGTTGAAACTCCAAAATGTAGGGTAGAGTCAGATGGGCTCTTGGGATTTTATGGATTGACTTTACTGTCTGAGTCTTTAATTGATCAAAGTGTGGGATTTCAGTATTAATCTTTGATAACTATGTTTAGACATAGATTGATGTTACTCGGATCTGAGTATGTGTCCATGCCTTGTGTCTGACTTGCTAATTTATCAGGATCACTGGTGCATGGACTTAGCTTATGGATGTAAAATGTGTTATCTGACAAAATATATTATCTCAGCACAATTGCTTCCCAGATATTTGGTCATCATGCTTATATTAGTTTTTTCTTCGAGGTATTTGTTGTGAATAGTTAGTATTGGGGTAGTCTACAACAAGACGAGCTTGGCATGATCAACTCTGAAACAGTGCCGTCACACCCACACCCACATCCTCATCCCTACACCTGTGAATGTTATCCAGACAAGGATAAGTCAATTTATAGGAGAGCTGATAACATAGGACCTGGTTGGCGGCATTGGAAGTCATTTTAGTTGCGCAATTATCATAACCATGCACGACTTTTATGGTGTTTGAGGAGTTACTCATGACTATGTTCTTTTTGAATCCAGAAATATCATACAACACCACAGACCCAAAACAGGGATTCGATTGGGTAAGGCAAGTTGTGCAGCAGCATCCCCACAGTCTGGTTGCCTGGAATTGCTTTTACAAGATGCTTTCAAGGTACATGTTGCTTCTGTCATATCATATTGCTCAACATACGCCTTTATATCTCATTCTCTCTTATTAAGCATGCTTTTTGTGCTATGTTGCATTGAAAACTGTACCCTCTATGAAGATTTCTAAAGAAGCAGTAAAATCACTCTTGTCTGCATCATAGATCATTTGATTAGAACCTTTGTTTGTGGGTGTACTGGAAACTTTCCTCAACGTTATGCTCTCATTGGATTTCTGCCTTCTTGTAGCATTAGAAAAGTAAGGTAATTTTTGTTCATCTGATGCTCCAGAAGTGATATTCACGCCTCTTTTCATTCTTCTTTAGTATATCTTATAATAGAAGAAGTTTGATCTGGCATAGTTTCCACTGATGCCAAATTTTATGGCATTTTTGCATCCTTCAAGCATTAGAAGCAATGCAGAGGCACCTTGTTGCTTCTGGATGCTTCAAGATCTTTTATATATGTTAAAATTCTATAGAAAATTCTGTTTCAACATTGTAACTTACTGTAGATAACACATTGATAGTGAACTAATAAGATAAAAACTTTTGGGCAAATAATCCCATTAGTTTTGCAAAGGAAAACCAATTTGTACCCCCTATTTTGGACAGTCCTAATTCTCTTGGTTCTTGAACAAAACTTTTATTACTATGAGCTCCATTCTTTAAATGTATGGGTTTGCCAGTCCTGTTTGCACCTAATGAAGCTTCCCTACCATTGCTTAAAAACCGAAAAATAGATATTGTGGATGGACCTGTTTTATGCATGCTTCAGTGTCTTAGACAGGCATGAGCAATATCGACAAATTGAGTTGACTCCCTCACTATTGTTGATATCCAATTAATTAGGAAGCAGTTTTTCCAATTTCTATGTCGAGTGCAGAACTGTTTTTAAAATTGAAGTCCTTGAGGTAAATATTTTAGTCATAGAAAATTCTCTTAATTAGATTTGATTGCATCAGATCTATTACTAAAAAAGGAAACAGGAGTGGAATGTGGGTAAATGCATTACTTCACCCCATGTTGCTCAATTTTCGAACTCGTCTTTAATTCAACTATGCAAATGTGTCTCTGGATATCTACCTTGTGGTTCGGACCCCTATGCCTGCTAGGGGGTTATATTTGGTCTGTTCTCGTTTAAAAACTAAGACAATTAAACAAAATACATCCCAATAATTCAATTTTTGTTTTGATCCAAAGCATTTATTCAACACCTTTCTTTTTATGTTTATTTTATTTGAAGAGGCTCAAAATATAAATTATGAGGACTACTGTATCCTTGCTAGTAATCTTTTACCCCCACCAAAAATTTCAAAATATTCTTCATTGAAACTTTTTCTTCATTCGAAAGAAAATATTAGTTCAAATGAATTGCTTCTGTGTCGTGTGAAATAGACTTTTTGAACATACAAACATCTCAAATATCTTGGTTCATTAGTTTGGTTTTAATTTAAGAAAAAAGTCAAAAGATGAAACCATACCAACTTAATTGGTTCCCTTTCTCCGAAAAAGGCGAACTGAACAGAGACTAATAAAGCAGAGTTTTTCAATTTGGATTTGATTAGTTTGTTTCTATTGAACTATTCTCTTTTGCCCCCCTCAACACCCCTATGCAAGTTTATGGAAACTTGTCAAAATATGTTGATCATGTTAGATTTGTCTATTTTAAACATTGTATTTAAGTTGCACTAGTCTCTAATGCAGACCAAAAAATGGATGTTCAATGTGTTTTTGTGCTTATCTTGATCATCCAGATCCATCATTTGTACAGAGTACCTGGACAAAACATGAATATATAGATGGAAGTTCACCTAGGAACACACTGAATAGAAAAAATGTCGCAGAGAGAAGAGCCTATCAACACCCATTCCATTCTCATGCGTCTATTACTCCTTATCAAAAGGCTAATGAAACCAAGAAAGCTCCTTTATCTATTATAGAAAAGTTTTTCTTTCTGCGTCTCTCTGCAACCAAAAAGCAGGAGGGAAGTGGAGGTCTTCAGTTCGCCCCTCAAACTTCTCATGCACAAAACAGTAGAAGTCCTTTGTCACATTCCTTGTCTTGCTGCCTTGCTAACCTTTTCCACACCAGCTATTTTTGTCTTGCTTGATTTGGTTTCCTGGTGGTTTTCTGTTCCATGGAAAGGTATTCTTTTGTTGTCTGCCTAACGAATAAAATTAGGGTTTCGAAATTCATGACGTTTCATCCGCCAGGAATATCTCCTCTTGCAGAGACATCATTTGCATCTTCAACTCAAACTAGCAACCTGATTTCAACCTCTTTAGTGTCAATGTCATTGATTTCTTGTAATAGTAGCTAAGAGCTCCTTTGTGATCTGAACATATTACCACACCTTTGCACTATTTGCTTTCAGCATATGCTGTGGGACCATAGATGCATTGAGTCAAAGATGGGCGTTAATCAATGATTCTGACAATATTTGTTCTTTTTGGTTTATATTTGGATTAGTGCTCATCAAATTGTTTAATAAATGCCACTCTATCTTGCAGCATGGAGAAAGACTATAAAAAATATTCGAAGTTTTTGCGTAATTTGCGTGTCAAACATGCGGATTGTGTGCCACCTATTCTTATTGCTGGGCATCAGTTTATGATTAGTAGCCACCACCAAGATGCTGCAAGGGAATACCTAAAGGCCTATAAGCTGCTCCCTGACAGTCCCTTAATCAACCTCTGTGTTGGTAACTTGCTATAAGGATTGCCTTTCTTTTTATGTCAACTTTTACCCTTGTTGCTTTTGTCAGTCGTGCAACATTCAATCCTTTTTCTTGTGCAGGAACTTCCCTGATTAACTTGGCGCTTGGTTTCAGACTTCAAAACAAGCATCAATGTATTACGCAAGGGTTGGCATTTCTATTCAAGAACTTGCAGCAGAGTGAAAATAGCCAGGTTTTCTTTACTATTTTATCCTTAGGTTTTAGGTTTTTTTTTTTTTTTTTTTTTTTTTTTTTTTTTTTCCTTTTAATGATTAAGTCCCTTTTTGTTATTTGTTGATTCATATTACCTGCATCAATAGTCAACAGCAGATTATGTTCAGATACATATATTTTTTTTAAAGATGAATTGTGCATGAAAATAAAATATGAGGCACATTCTGGTTTAGGTGTCCGACTCCTTCCAATACGTTAAAGTTTTCCAATCAGTTTAACTTGGTAATAGACAGTAGCTCAACTGTATGTTTGGTAGGGGTGATTGAAAAAAGAAAAGAGGTGATTCAAATGACTGAGAGAAAAGAAAAAAACTGATCTGAAAATGATTGATTTATAAAAATTTTTAGATGCTAGCTAGGGAAAATAATGCATTTTGATATAAATATACTTTCAGGTTTATAGAAACAGATATAAAACGAGGGCAAAGTGAGAAAGAATAAAATGTTTATTAATCAATAGAACAATTTCTCCTAATCCCTCCATATTTGGACAGATTTGGAGGGACTTGAGATGTACATAAAGATAGACTTTACCAATCCCTCAAAATCTCTTCTAATCCTATCTCTCATTCTTGACCCTTCCATCCAAACCAGATTGTGTTTTTTAGGATCCTTTCGCTTCCTTCCTAATCCCTCCTACCAAAATATGTTTAAGGAGCTTTTAAGATTTCTATCTCTCCACTTAATATTTCTTGGAGGAAAGGATGATGTGTGTCATTCCAAGTTTCGGTGCTTGTGCTCATATTTAGCTAAGAATTTGATCAGACATTTATCTTGAGCAGGTTTATGTTAGGGTCAGGAGATGTTAATCATAAGTATAAAATAAATTGAGCTTAAGATTCTGAAGCAAATACATAAAGGGGTTTACAATCAGATGCTGACGAACGGAAGGAAGGACAGTCTTTAAGGCATAAGATGTGGTGGAACCTTTACAAGCTTTTGCTTCATTACCTGTCATTTGAGATTACTCGTTTTCTTAAACTCATGTTTTTGCTGGATGGTCTACTGCAAATTATTCCTGTCTGATTAGTCAATTTTAGTTTCAGAATTGCAACTCATAGTGCGGGCAACTCTTATCCGATCAAATGCACTGTTAATCATCAACTTTTGATCTTTGTCCAGGAAGCATTGTACAACATTGCGCGGGCATTTCATCATGTCGGGCTAGTAACGCTTGCGGCCTCGTATTACGAGAAGGTGCTGGCCACACGAGAAAAGGACTGTCCTCTCCCACAACTTCCATACGAGAATCGGTTCCATGCGGAAAATGTGAAGCCTGGTTCTTGCGATCTCCGGAGAGAAGCTGCTTACAACTTGCATCTGATCTACAAGAAGAGCGGGGCCTCCGATCTTGCAAGACAGGTCTTGAAAGACTATTGCTCATTTTGACTTGCTGTGTATATGTCCTGGATTAATTATATGTCAGTATCAGGTTGCTCTTATGTATAGTCATGCTCTGTAAAGTAGGTTTTGGTAACTATCTAATGTTTCTGAAATTTCATTAGTTCTGCATTAATTATTCGTTCAATGTTTCCGAAATATCCTCTTGAATTTATAATCCGTCGACGACACTATCTTATCATATATGATTGAAAAGCTGTGATCTGACCTTAGAATTCGATTGTAACGTACTTTTCGCGTAATTCAGTTCATCGTGCAACTTAATTGCCTTTGCGATTATACGAAACTAAAGCACGGATTACACGTACTTGATATTTATTCTGAGACATGATTCTATGTACTTGCATGAAATTCATCAGCTAAGATCAATTGGCTTCATGAGTATGATTAGTGGTCACCGAGCATCATGGATGGATTTTCTAAGTTTCTGCATTATTCTTGCAATGATGATCACAACGGTTTTCCCATTTACTTCTAAATCAGGAAACGGGTCGATTTGCCTCCCGAAATAAAGCGAATGATGTCAATGACCAATGCCTCAACATCTAAAAGTCAACTATAATTGCTTCAATTGAGATACGCAAACGTTGCAAAAATTAACTTTGGCTTTGACATTGTTGGATTTTTCAAAGGAGAGCAAATTGAAGTAATCTTATCTGGTTTCGTGGGTTGAGTAATGCCAGTTTGCATGTGGGACCAAATTGATCCTAAATAATTTATGAACTTTGACCTAACATGTAAATATGGTATTTGGATTTTTAATTTGTTCAATATGATCTTTGAATTTTAACTCAATGTGCTATATAATCCTAGAATATTTAATTTATTCAATGTGATTTTTGAACTTTTGATACTTGTTCAATGTAATATCTCAATTACATGAAAATGATCAATGTTGTTATTTCATTAATTCAACATGTGATTACATTGAGTATTTTCATATAGTTCAGAATTAAATTGAATATGTACAAAAAATTCAAGGATTACAACGAACAAATTAAAAATTCAAAGAATACATTGAATAAATTAAAAATTTAGATATCACATTATATATTAAATTAAAATTCATGGGTCATCTATATCGTTTTCCCTTGGATTTATCCCATTTCAAGAGGTGGCTTCCAAACTGAAAACCAAAACTTAGAAATCAAAGTTGCGGACAAGTCCTTCCAATCATGTTAGGGTTCGAAAGACTAGACTAGGGACCTATCGCAAATTGAAAATGGGGGGGCATTCTTAGCTACCGAGAAGGTCGATTATTCCCAATAGGATGGCGCGGTGACGGATCGATTCTTGGAGACGGGGTGGGGCCGGTAGCTCTTCGTAAGCTCATCAGAACGAGCTAACTAGGAAGGTTACTATTTGTCAATTCTAATTATTAATTTATACGGAATCGCGGCCTTACCCTAACCTGCCCTGCCTAAAATGTGACCTGCCCGGGCTGTCGGTGTGGCCCGGTCCGCCGGCGGCTTGGATCAAGAAAAGTTGAAAAATTGCAGCAAACACGCCATCGATTCGAGTTGGAAAAGTCAAACTTGGTGACATCTTTGAAATTATCCTCAAAACCGTCCCCACATACATAAAACCTGCAAAGCGTGCGACCACTGGAATCATCATGATTCTATGAGCTAAAACGCGTTACCAAAAAAAATAATTTAAATTTGTTGTGCGAATGTTACTTCAACTCTAATCGTTTCAATTTTACAAATGACCTACACCCACAGTTTTTACCATTTTTTTATAAATTTTTCTGAATTATTTCTTTTTTAAATTTAGAAAACTATAAAAATTATATACGTTAGTACTGTAAGTGATTTCTAATCAAAATTAGCCGAAATGATTGCGTTGTTAAATTATCAAGATGGTTAGAATTAAGTCGGTAAAATTGAAAAATTTAAATGGCCGAATTGATATCTATTCAATGAGTTGATGACCCTTTTCTTTTTTTTGTAATTAACACCATCATAAACAGCCAGAAGGAAAGAAAACTCCTATTTCAGAAGATAATTTACAGAAAAGCCAATCCATCATTCGGTGGTAATAAGATATGATTGAAATGATGCTCCCATGACGTGCTAATGCCTATCCACTTCATAACTAATTGGGAAGGTCATTCTCTAAGGAATCTGCTCAATGGTTGAAAGGATGACAAGCATTAGGAGACCTAATGACGTTGTCCTTATCTAAATTAATTTTTTCCCTTTTCTTTTTTCTGGGTCAAGAGCATGAATTAGGTGCAATGTCAAGATTTGCTCTCTAGAACAATTCAAGTTCTAACTAATCATAGGGAAAATCTGACAGGCTTATCACGTGGTGCAATGTACCATTTGGACTAGACTTTCAAAATGGGATATTTGACTTCCCATTTGGACAACTTGGCTTGCAAAATCCTAAAGAACTAAGTTATGGGATCAAGCTGTCATTCAACGTTCAATCCCCACTATATAAATACACATCTACCAAGCCACTTTCTTAGCCATTCACAAAATCAACACAAGCAACATACCCACTTTCACACTTTCAAGAAAGATCTTTGCAAGAAGGAGCAAAAGAAGAAGGAGCATGGAAGGTTTGATCCCGTTTGTCATCCGCAGCGTCCGGAAACAAAAGCTGTACAACAGCTACAGGTGCCTGTCTGATGGCTCAACCAGGAGCTACCATCTTCTCGCGGGGGGTGACTCCGTCGATGGCTCGAGTCACCGGCGAACCAAGTCGGAGTTGCCACAGCTGTCAGCTGCCGAGTTCAAGGAGCAGCGAAGCGGGGTAGAGTTGGCCCAGTCTCGCAGCATGAATAAAGGTTCTATGGTCTCTACTGCAACAGCTGCTAATGGTTCCAACATTGCCAGTTCATACTATCCCCAGATCAACAAGGATGCAAATGCCGGTTTCTCAACTCTTCGCCATCGGCGGTGAAAGGGGAAGAACCGGGAAGAGCTGAAAAGTCGAAGGAATTTGGGCGATTTATGTTGTTTCATTCATCTGTTTTTTGTAGTTTGAGATAATTGTGGAATAAGGTATGAGTGGCATAAGGAGGACCTGCCATTCAATGATTTTTAAATGCTGTGTTTAGTAATATTTGCAAGTGTCAATATGTAAACTGTAAATGGCAATTTGTTTGTTTTGTATGCAAATTTTCTATGCAAGATCAAGGCTTTCCAATTAACAAGAATATGGATCTGGCTATTCTCTCTCCCCTAAAATAAAACACAACTTCCAATCCAACAAAAAAAAAGGAGATGATTTGTCAGTTTGGTGTACCGTGAAGCAATTATTGCAGAGAAATGCTTCATCTGCATCCAGCCAATTGAATTGCTGGTGCGCCTCCTGAGTTCGAACTTGCTCACCAACTCCTCTTCACTTTCATCATTACATGCATTAGTACTTACAAGTAAGGTCGAACTCAATAAGTTTTCATGTTTTCTAAGGCATCCGGGTTGCGTAGCAGTCGAGCTTGGCTATAGAACAATATACGAACGTGAACAGGAATTTTAGCAGAAACAGGAAGACAAGTATGAGGAATAAAGATGCATCGAGTCGATCCATGCGGCGCTTCACTACAGGTTCGTGTCCAAATTTCCCTCCCCAAGCAAGGGAATCTCCAAGGCCGAAGAACAAATTTTCAGCTTTCCAATAAAATGAGTTTCATCGACTATTTATTGCCGAGAAAAGCAAATTCCTCGATAAAATATTGAACTTGTCAAATTTGATAGTAGTCCCAGTGCAGCAGAGTTTCATCTCTTGCCATAGAAAAATAACCAAATTGTATCTAATTTGGCATCCTAGTGGCACAAGAGGAAAAGAAAACTTGGAACTAAAATTGGTGTTGAAGAGAATTCACAAAATTCTCTCCCATGTAAAAAAGCAGAAAAGTTGGTCCAACACAAAAAGGATTTCTTTTGCAGCGCTACAATCAAACTTAACGAAGGCAAACAGCAACCAATCAAGACCTAAATGTCATGAACTGAGAGAAATTATGTCGTAAGAAACTGATGTTTCTACATGAACACCGGAAAACAAAAAATGTCATATTACATTTGTGCACATGCTTATGAAGCCAAGAGAGCTTCTATCTTGGCCAAGCGATCGTCCTCATTCTTTGGGGATGGACTCTTGTTAGCCTCATTGTATAAATCGTGCTTCCACCTCTCTATTCGAGCACCACCAGGGCGGTAAGTTTGTCTACCATTAAAAGATTCTCTTCCTCTAGTAAACCTGCTGCCACCGCCACTGCCGCTGCCACCGCCACTGCCACCGAATCTTTCTTTTGATATAAACCCACCACCCCTCTGATCCTCTCTCCTGTAAGGCCGTGCTCTATCACGGAAATCAGTTTTTCCAGATCTTTCTGAATTGTGGGGGTAACGCCTTCGTTCCTCATTTCTTTCACCATCCAACACAGTATGGCTAGGCTTTACAGCCTCATCGGTCACTTTATCAGCATTAAAGTCTGAAGGAATCTTTTGTTCTCTGAATGCAGGTCTCCTACGAGTTGCTGGCAGAGCTGGGTTAGCCTCCATCTCAAAGTACCCATCGTGGCGCCAAGTGCTGCGGTCGTCTCTTTTACGTGGATTCTCCTCTCTTTGCTTCGCATCCACAGTTGCTGTCTTGTTGGTTGCCCTTTCAGTACCTTGGTCCCTTGGATCTTTCCACCAACCTCGTTCTATTAAGAAAGTTACCAAGTGAGAGAATAGTCAGTGGAAACAATCTCAAAATATAATCTACGAGCACAATTGATCTTGAAAATACTGATAGCACGCACAACTGGAGAAAATACTTGGAGAAAAAGACTCCGCAAAATAAAAGAAAATAAAAACCAAACTGAATAAAAAGGACAAAAGAAATAGCTCTATGCAGCATCAAATTATCAACAGAATTGATTGCCTAACAAACAAATAGTCACTCCGGAACAGTTTCAATAAAAAAAGAAAAAACATACTCCAAAATCTAAACTTCTGCACCATCAAGACCAGACCTCCAGACTGGTCCAGAGATCAAGCAACTATGCAACCTTGTCCCTAACATCATCTAAGACTGATAATCTTGCATGTCTTTTATTATTAGCCGAGGACAGTAACATAACTTAATCAAAGAAAATTGATCTGAAAAAGAATATATGCAAATACAAAACTTTGAATCCAATTCACAGACCATATCTTCAAAAAAGTAGAGAGTTCCATCTTCAGTGAAGATTACTAAATAGAGGAGAGGAGAGAAGAAGCAAGGAGACTTACCAATAGGGGCTCTTTGACCAGAGCTGCGACCACCTTGCCCGGCACGACCACGCTCATCGTGCTGTTACAAGACAAGCACAGGCAAGCCTAAAATGGTTACACACAGGGAGGCCCTGCAAGGCACAGGCTTTGAACAAAATCCACAGCAACATCACCACCAGACAAAAAGTTTTGGGTACACTGAATAACCAACAACCAAACTTAATAATCACTGGTAATTGTAAAACATCTATACAATCAAGAATATGGGAAAGTTCTAGAAACCAAGCTCATGACAATGGCAAAGCATCTCTCACCCCCATGTTAGCAAATGTAGAGAGAGAGAGAGAGAGAGAGAGACTCCATATTCATTTTTCTATGCAACAAGGATGCAAAGCTAATCCACTCAGCTTCTATGTTTAGACAAAAAATGTCTGGAAAGAACTTACTCTATTTTATTTGAAAAGCTAAAATGTAAACCAAAATAGCCAAATCTTAACTATAGAAAAGCATTGGATCTCTAGTTTGCTAATGTGTAAAGTGATGATCATCCATTGCTGCAACTTCATCATTCATCATCAATTTTTGCAACTTCAATTAAAATATCCAAAAAATAACTTGACTATTGCATTGGTAGGTTAACCTACACCAATCGCCTCAGGCATTGCATGGAAAACAAGGAGATAAAACTACAAATTTATGGTTCATATGCCACAATAAAATAGCCTTAAATAATGCATAACACTTTTAACTTTTTCATATGCAGGTGTTCCTCTACCTTTGGCTAGTGGATATTCAATAATATACCAAGAATCAAATTATCCTAAAATTGATTTTCAATAAGACAATAATGAACCCCACCAACTCTCCCTCAACCTACAGGTATTCTAAATGGTTCCATGTTAACAGTCATCAGTTATTCCAACAAGGGCAGTAAAAAAACTGATGTAATTCTGCTCATGGCTGTTCATCATTTGACAGCATTAGATTCAAGTAAACCAGTAAAACCTGGAAGTAAGATCTTGACCGAGGCACTTCAGTAGGATTAGAAGAATGCTTCCTTCCATCAGAATTTGTTCCCAAGGCCTTCGTTTCAGAGTCTTTACCCTCAGCTACAGTCCCTGCTTTAGGGTCAAAACGTGAGGGTGCCTCAAGGGATGATGTACCAAGCAGTTGGTGACCATGCTTTCCATCCCGCTCTCCAGGATCAGTGTTGCCCGGGACTCTCTCTGCTTCAGGTTTTCCATCCCGCCTAGACCTCTTGGGACTAGGATCCCAACAATTAATCGGTTAGAAGTGAAAACAAGAGGCCCCTATCAAATTTAGTACCAAAAAACAGATGCAAAAGGAAATAGATGGATAATCCACCAAGTACAATGCCTCAATCAGTCTTGCTCAGGGGAAAAGATTGCATTAAGACATTAAACGATCCTTCAACAAGAATCTAGGGTGCTAAAACCAAAAACAAAACAATCACTTGAGGTTGCTGATGATGTCTCTGGGTCCAGCTATTTTCTGAGTATTGAGTTCGCCATTCACAGCTCTCAACTAAAACCACCTACCAAATTTCTAACACAAATGTATGTGCACCAGTGAATACACATTCTCCCCAGGCAAGAAACTATATAGTTGTCCAAAAATCCAACAAATTCCATACTCTTCTTTTCTAACCCACATTACAAAACACATGAGACTGTCAAACGCCCACGAAACCATTTGAGAGGGAAGATACAATAACGCCAAGAACTCGAGCAAACCGCCTCATCAGGGACACAACAAAAACTACCCCGACGCCTCCAGTCACCAGGTTACCTCCTCGTTTAAACAGAACCAGGTCACTATATTCCCACAAAACATCCACTATGCACAAGGAGCATCGACCCAAAGCCAGTCGGGCCGCCTTTTTTTCCCCATAAAGAGGGCGACCCATCAAAGCAGGCGGCCGCATCTCATCGAAGAGACCCCGAACTCGAGACCCATGATCACCACCACATTCCATCTCCAACCCAAGAACAAACCATGCCCCCGGCCGCGCGCACTCGATGCCACGCAAGGCAAAACGCACCAAAACACCTCGTTCTCCGCAAAACAAACGAAACACATCTTTCCAACCGAAAAAAGACAGCCACCCACCATTTTTCTCCCGCATTCGACCCGCACCGACAATGACCCACCAATGCCAGCTTCACAGAGAAGGAAAGAGATAGAGAGAGAGGGTACCTGGGCTCTCTGTCGAATCTGGAGCGGCGCCGCCTGGCGTCGGAGTCGCGACCTTCCCCTCGCCGAGACATTCTCCGTTTTGCTTTCTTCCTCGCTGGCCGGCTGTGGCTTAACCCCAAGAGCGGTAGGGCTTCTTTGGCTTCTCTCTTCCTTCCGCCATGGGGGATTGGATTAGGGAGGAGACGAGAGGGGCGTTCTTGTAAATAATGGGAAAACCGTGTCTGATTCCGGATTCGAAACCGGGAAGTCGGCGAGATGCGACCCTGGCCGTCGGATCGGTTCCTCTCTTCTTGTTTTCCTTTTCTTCAATGTAAATGCATTTACCGACCCCAAAAAAAAAAAAAAATTGTAAATGCGTTTATTTCCATGATAATTTTATGATGAAGAAAAATAATTGTCACAAAAATAATTTTCAAAAAAATGATAATTTTTATTTATATAGTGATTTAGGGAAAGTGATTTTCTTCGGGAGAATTACCAAAAAAATCCTAAACTTATTGCAATTGTGCTAATTTAGTCATAAACTTTTTTTTGGCCAATTTAGTCCTAAACCTTTTACTTTTATTCCAGTTTAGTCCATCCGGCCAAAATTGGTCGGCTGGTGTTGACGTGGCAGCCGGTCGACGCCGGCGTGATTTTTTTAATAATATTTTATTTTCAATATTTTATATTATTTTTTTCCTTTTTTTTTTTTTGCCTCCTCTTTGTTCCCCTTCCTTGGGCTCGGCCGGCAAGGCCCCGCCGGATCGGGCGAGGGCTCGCCTCGCCCGGCCGACCGCGGGAGTCGAGCCCGCGCATTCGGCGAGGGGGCTTCGCCATTGTTGGGAGCGAGCTCGGCTCGCGGTCACCGGGCGAGGCGAGCCCTCGCAGATCCGGCGAGGCGAGGGCTCGCCTCACCCGAAGAACCGCGAGTCGAGCCCTCGCCATCGCCGGGTGCAAGCTCGCCGGGCGAGGCGAGCCCTCGCTAGACGCGACGGCGAGCCCCCCTTGTCGGATTTGGCGAGGGCTCGCCTCGTGCGGCAACTGCGAGGCAAGCTCGCGCCCAGCGACGGCGGGGTGAGGCAAGCTCTCGCCAGACGCGACGGCGAGGGGGGCTCGCTGTCGCGTCTGGCGAGGCCTCCTTGCCCGCCGAGCCCAAGAAAGGAGGAGAGAAAAAAAAAAAGAAAAAGAAAATATTAATAAAAATAATAAAAATATTATTAAAAAAAGCTCGTCGGCATCGGCCAACCTGTCACGTCGTACCGCCCGGCTAATTTTGGTCGATGGACTGAACTGGAACAAAAATAAAAGGTTTAGAACTAAATTGGCAATAAAAAAAAAGAGTTTAGGATTGAATTGGCACAATTGCAATAAGTTTAAAACTTTTTTGGTAATTCTCCCGATTTTCTTCTTACCGGCATGGAAAGTCGTTGTCACCAAACTAAACCGATTGTTTTGTGGCAGTGAAAAAAGTTTTTCTGCATCAATTAAGTTCCGGTCATCTAAACACCAAAAAGTCATTAGACAATTTCTAGGAAAACATTTTTGCTTCAAACAAACATTTATTAATAACTAATTATCTTAAACATGTCAACACATTCACAATTTAATTGAAGCGACTTTCACAATTTTCCAAGGTTGGAGTCAACAACAATAATCTAAAAAAAAAATAATCGATCGAAATCACGTATGGAAAAAATGAAGTTGCCGTTCGTTTAAAACACAAAAGCTTCGCATCGTCATGAAAATACAAAAACGTCTGTATTAATCAAAATAGTGATATTTTATTGCATTGCCTTATGTGGTTTTTCCCTCTTTTTGGCTTATTAATGTGCTCAGGCTGATTTCTACGAAGGATTTTTCGTGGTGAGTAGAAACCCTATTGGTGATTTTCATTGAATTAACATATCTTAAGTATAAATTATAATCATAAGAAGCTTACAGTTTTAACCAAAGAATTCCACTAAAAAGAACACTTGAGCTAAAGAATCGAATATTTGCCAGGTGCTGTTTAAAATTGAACATTAGAGAGACATTTTAAATCAATGTAATTTATAAATATACACTTAATTAGAATCCGATCATTAGATTTATTATGATACTTGAATCTTAGATGGTCTGTCATAAAAATGCGATGAACATTTAAACTTCTCTGATTTGAATATAAAAAAAAAAAGTAACAGTTTAGGAAATATTTATAAAAAAAATTATTAGATTAATAGGTCTACATTTAAGAAATATTTGTCTTATTTTATCAATCTTACTCCTGATGAGCAAAGACAGCTACATTGAACTATTTGATCTTTAGGATGCTATATAAGAGGCAGGAACAACGTGAGCTTTTTTTTTTTTTTAAATCTAAAATAACTTTTAAGAAGATATGGAATTAATTTTTATTTAGAAGTAAAGAATATTGGGCTGAACTGCCATTTAGGTAATTCTTTTATTTGATAATATCAGTATTTAATACAACATAGTGGAGGGGGAAAAAAGCCAATGATGGCCCATACAACTTAAACTAACACTCAACTGTATCCTAGGAGTGTATGGTACACATCTAACATATCTACAAATAATTTGATCTCAGCTTCAGCAAAGAAAACTATACATAGAAAAAAATCAATTGCACAAAGAATGATCTCTAGGGTTTCTGATTAATCTTCCCAAAGAACACGTTTATTGGAAGATGTCCGTCCGAAGGCAACGACTTGCGCTTCTTGTGTTTTTTTCTGCTTCCAGTCTGCATCTGTGTCGACCTGAAACAAGTCAAAGTTAACCAGAGTATGGCATCTGATAAAGAATGACAAAAAGGGTAATAAGTCATCCTTTTGACAGTCATCAAAGTTGAGATGATAGTTCATAAATTTGATCAATATCAGACTAACATAATTGACGGCCGTGACTCAACGTCAGCATGAGCCCCAATGACTTCACTTTCTCCACAAAGTAAAACCTTTCTTTTTTCCTTGCTTATTTCATTAGAGGTTTATGGTTCCATAGAAAGATGAAAAATACACGAGGAAAATTCGGCAATGCCTTCTAGATCATGTCTTTGACTATTATATGGAACATATGTCGGCTAGGTTTAACAGTTAAACTACTAATGCTAACTCTTCTCTGGAAACATTACCACTGCAATTCAGGATATCGGGAAACTTCAAGATAAATGAGCAGTTAATAGTAACAAAGCGCTGCAAACATTATGGAAAATTATACAACAGAGTATTGTCAAGGAAAATCACAATAACACCAAAGATGACAGAATCCTAGGTTAAGATTCTTCAATAGTGAGCAGAAAGAAATTGAGAAAACACAAGTCATTTAACAAAACTACAAAATCCAAAACAATCCAGCCAATTTTGTTTTAAGGAAGAATCGTTTGGCTAGTGAAAAAAATGTTAGATGATAGATAAAGCAGTATCAGCATGCATCAGAAAGAAAGCATAAGGTTCTGAAAAATATTTCTTAGGAACTCATCATGCCGCTTGATGTGTATTGGGCCAAATGCCACCCTACCTTTTCCCTGCGATGACTGTTCTTGAATCCATGCCTGATTCCTCTTTTGAAGTCTCTCTGCAAGATGAAAGTCGGCATGTTCTTGCCTTTCCTCCACAAAAGATGACGGCAATTCAATCCCACAAAGTGAACACTTGTAGTCATTCATCCACAGAATCTGCTCTTCGTGTCGAGATGATGTTTCACCTTGGAGCCGATAATGATTGTTATCCTCCTGATTTAGGCAGCTGCTCATCTCAGACATGTGAGGTAAAAAAGAATCTGGTCCCATTCTGTTCCATTTTTCGAGTTGACGAGATTTTAGGTCACTCTCCTTGGTACAAGCATCTGCCTGATGTGGTAGCAAAAATTAAAGGAGACACCAATAAGAAACATATCTAGACATCAAAGATTCTCATTTGTAACCAGAGCAGATTATTATGAGCCCCTTGCTCAAATATATTTCTGGGGTCAATATGAAGTTTGGGCTTTTGCATACCTTGTCCATGGTAGAGCCATTTATATGCTCATGCATTCCCTTGGTTTTGCCAGAAAATTCAATCCAAGTGCAGTTCCTTGTTGGATCAGATGCATCATTTTGGTCAAATGGATTCTCACTTTCACTTTCAATTGTCTCATCAGTCTCTACAGAAATATCCACTCCCAAGTCATTCATGAAGAGAGTACTGCTAGTTTCTGATCCCAATGAGCTCTGTCCTTTGTTAAAGTTTCCAGAAGCATCCGCTGACATGAAGCTCAGCAGAGTTTTCTGTGTTGGATCAGATGGAGCACCCACCTTATCTTCTTTAAACTGAGACACCCTAAGTCCTGAAATGTTTGACACCTACTGAGTACTACTAGTAAATTCAGAGCTTATAAAGATGACAACATACAGATTTCTCTATAATAACTAGTCCTCAATTTAAAAACTCGGCTCTTCAATTTTGAGTTGAAACGAATAATGCCTATAATCTTACAAAATACAGAGATAGATCCACTATAATGAATGTATCAATCTTAAAGATCTGGGAATTTAAAGGAGGAGGATGATAACAAATTTAAACTACCTATCAGTCTTAAAGATATGGGAAGTTCAGCCTTCAGAAGCTTCGATGCATATTTATAGATATCATCCTGTGAGGATATGTAATTCTGTAGAGTTAAAGCTCTGGTTCGAACCTGCAGATATTTTTCAGTGAATAAAGAAACAAAAGAGAATAAAAGATAAGCATATCATGAGCAAAAGAAGGGTTCTATGAGTATGAACATAGAAGAAGAATATCGTGTTCTGAGAAAGTTAACAGTATTGAAATATCATCAATCAAAGTGACTATAAAAAAAAGATTTTATGTCTGGGAAATTCCTAGTGTGTTGTAAGTATCCTACATCACTTGTTGTCTAAGGAGTTTATAATGGCCTTGTATTCACATAGCCTGCCTGCACTTAATAGTTAAAGTTTTTGGGTTGGACATTCTAACGTACACAACTATTGAGAAAAAGAAAAGCCAATCAAGCACAGAAAGTACCTCAAAAGATGAAGTTTTCAGTTTAAGAGTTAATGTCCGGCCATGAAGACCTTCCTTTTGCATATCACTAGAAAGCATCTCTGCAAGTTCATCTGTAAAAGTAAAGCTAATAATCAATTGACAGCAGTTATTTCATCTCATACCTAACTATCTTAAAACTAAATGTAAAAAATCAAATTGCTCCATAAATTTAGTTAACAACATTCCACACGTTCACCGGATCAACTGAAACAAAATAAATAAATATCTTCAAGACTAGAATATACTTCAAGACTAGTCATTAGAGGCATTGGCTTTCTTTTCTGTTCACAAGGTAAGTTCAGGAAAGAGGAGCTATGAGGCTTAAAACAGAAATGGTCAGGCTTTAACTTAATCCTTGCAGATCAGTCATTTTCCATTCTTATAACTTAGATGGAATGGAAAAAGAACAAAAGAGTATAAAAAAAAAAGACATGGAAAGACAGCTTTAAGATGCTCAGGCAAGCCCATAAGTGAGCATTCTTCATAGAACCATTACTTGTATATCCATTCTTAAATGGAAAAAGGAAAACACAGAAAATGGATAGGAAGAAAACACCGAACCTATCTTTTGATACAGCAAAGCCTCATTGTCTGTGGCTTGAAATGTTCGCTCATTACTGATACTCTTTCGCAGCCTCATTTGTGGAGGATCCGTCCCCCCAAGACCAAGCCCCACGGAGAGAAAAAAGTCTGCCAGAACTTCCAAATTGTTGATACTAATGGACAACACGACTGGAATATAATTACAAATATAAGGCATGCTGAATTCATAAAAGGCAACCCTTAAGTTTAAGAGAAGAAAATCAGAGAGCAACACTTGATGGAAATACTGAACAAAACATCCCACATATAAAGAAAAATAAAAAAGTTGCTACTGAAAAATGATTGAGATAAATATCAGTGTCAAGGTTTTAGTGCACCTAGGTGTAATCTAAGTAACAATTGGAATTGACCATTAACAATGCCAAAATCTAATTACAAACTCTGCCAGCCTATATACCATAAACTAGAGAGCTGTCTGGCACAAGAAACACTGACTCCACCCCTCATATAGATGCAACAATTTACAACCTGATGCAGTACATAAAACTTGAATATGTTGTATCAGCAAAATGCACACAATCAGAAATCAGATAAGCTATAAGATAAACAATGATGTAGTAAAACAAAACGTGTAAATCAGAAAAAGCATTATTGTGTTAGGGAGATAAGTAATAAGAAAAGGACAAAGAGGGTACCAGCTGAGGAGTGAGAAAAAAGAGCACAAAGGTACCCTCCCTTTTGCAGCATCTCCTCACAGGTACTAATACCAAATACATCTGTTAAGATATGTTCTGTAACCTTACCAATGCCTCCAATCTGTGAGTGGTTAAAACATCGCATCAAGACTACCGCAAACACAAAGATTGGCACAAAAGGGTCTAACTATGTTGAGATGTAACTATGAAGATTCCAGCTGCAAACCAGAAATAAGTACGTTGTACCTTTCGGATAGGAAGTGAGGAGATAAATGTCATGACAGCCAGCCGTTCATTAGGCAAGACAAACTGTCCATTTGGCTTGTTTATATCAGAGCAAACCTAAGCAGAAATGGTGGAAAAGGTTATTGAGAACTTTAAGTAGCAAGAAAAATGGCCATGAGGGGAAAGAAAAGGTAAAAAATGCAAATAGAGGAGCAATGGCAAGAGGTATCAGCACTTAATTTGACAACATACCACCTAAACTCCTATCATCCTTTCCTTCTTTATAATTTTAGACTGCTCAAACTTTGATGCATTGGGAGCCATAACATGATTGGCATAAATCTATGGCTTAACAGTCCTTAAAATTGTGGGACCAAATTTTTTCAAACTCCATTGTGAATTCGGCAATTAATGAGTCAAACCACTACAACAACAAGAACACCATCAAACTAAGCCAAATCCTTCTAAATGAGGTTGGCTATATAAGTTACTTACCCCACTGGACTTGATCCTGTATCAACTCAAATAAAAGGTCAAAGGGTTCTAGATCTTTCTTTTATCATCTCTTTCCATGTCTTTTAAATTCTTCCCTCACTGCTTATTACTAAATTCTCTATCTCATGGTTATCCCTTCTTATTGGACCATTTGATTGCTTAATTAGTCATTTCCATATCATTTATTGAACAAGAAGAACAACACTCAACTAAGACACTAAAATTAATCAAATCAGTACATAACTATAAGGTGAGATGATGTATCCACAATTAAATGACAGCATAAGGCAAAAAAGGGGCAATAGCTACATTGTCCTCTCTCATTGAATGCAACATATTTCCATGAAAGCTGTAGATGCTAAATACCATAATGAAATTAGAGAGACCACTTAATTCCTCCAGAAATGAAGTCTCAAAGAGTAGTCAACTTCCTGCGGTTCTTCCTGTGGTTTTTCATTCAAGCTGCTTGTGATTTTCAGAAAGTTGGACACCTATTCATCTACATCCCCCCTCCCCAGCAAACCCACAAACTGCTGGGGCTTGATGGACTGTACAGAAAATCATTCATTTTTTCAACAAAACCAGAGATGAGAATTTTCCACACTAATGTAACTCCCAATCATGTCTGAAGGGGCGGTGTTTCCTGCTTTCTAGGAAAATGAAAAAAGCACTTTGAAAACCCCTAAATAAGCAATTTGACTGGACCTCCAGCCAAAAAAGGGTCCAGCATTATGGGGTAATAATACTGTAATGAAATTTATTGGTTATAACATTTAGTCACACAAAACAAACCTTTACCCATAATTTGTAACTTAATTGGATTCAGTACCTTAATATATAAAAATAAAAAATAAAAATAAATCAAACAGTTCTTTCAAACAAAAGATGGTAAAATGTTTATGCTAGGCTACTTAATCATACCCAAGAAGATACTTAAGGTTGCAGATACTTCTAGAAAGCTTCCCATACCTTGGCAAGCAAGCGGTTTGCAGCAACTCCAGCACTACAAGTGAGGCCAGTCTCCCCAAACACAGTATTTCTAAGTTCTTCAGCAATCTTAAGTATAAAGGAGACAAATTAGATGACAAAACTAATAAATGGGCAGTCTAAAATTCAGTGATACATGAATGGCATACTTCTCCACCAGAGACACCTCTTTCCTTGGAGACCTCGGTTATATCAAGGTAAGCTTCATCCAAACTACCAGCAATAAAGTTGGGATCATACCTCTGGAACACTAGTAGAAGATACATATGTTCTTGAATTATGTACTAAACAATAGTCAATCTGCCAATATAAACAGTTATACAAGTAAGGGCCTGACCTTTTCGAGTTAGACCACTGTAATAAGTATACTTTTTGAAATCTACCGGAACCAAAATTAACTCTGGACATAATTTACGTGCAATAAAACCAGGCATTGCTGCACGAACTCCATATCGCCTTGCCTACAACATCAAGAAGCTTGTATCAATGGAAAATAAAGCAAGATATTATTAAGCATGGATTCTCTTCAACATTTATTTCCATCTAAGCTTTGAATGTTCACATTCACAAAAAGATCAGAAGAACCAAAAGAATTTAATTGGGTGCATCCGACAAACCATCGGTGAAGTAAATCAAACCTCATAGTTAGCAGTTGAGATCATAGACATGCCGCCAACTGCCATTGGTTTCCCTTTTAAAGAAGGATCGCTTAATGTTTCTGCAGCTGCATAAAAAGCATCCATATCTACATGCAGCCAAACCTTTGAAAGGTCTCGTGTAGCTTCCAGTTCTAGGATTCTTTTGTCAGCCACCTGAATAATGGTCGGTGCTGAGGATAAAAACATGAACAGGAGGACACACCTTCTCCGAATTTTCTAACACACGACATATTCATGAATGGTAGAAACAGAGAACTGATCTGGAAACTTAAGGTTCATTAATTTGCAAACTAATTAGTGGCCTTGTCCTGCTTGGGCATTAGACAGACCAGATAAAAATGTATTTTCCAACACCCATGACTTAAATGGTGTCACAGATATCTTTCAATGGCTTTGCTTAAACTATGTAAAGACCCTCATACCAAGGGACCAGTATGAAGGAAGTAAAAGCAGTTAGAATCTGTTTCTTATGACAGCAAAATGGTGAAAATTTCAGAATCTCCCACCATTCCTTTCTCCAACAATAAAACTGCACAGAAGCCATACACAGTGATTTGCAAATTCCATCAGTCGGTTTCATGGATAGCCCCATGAAAACCAATTCACCCAACAACAATCTGTCCTATCTAGATGACAGTTTCTAATTTGCACACTTCAACCTGGAACAACAAATTCCAAAGCCCCTCAAAAGAGCAATATCATCATGGCACACCCCAAAAAAACAGAGACCCACTACCCTGCAAGACTTGAAAAACTTTTCACCATACCGTCTGATAGTGAGCCAACTCCGCGGCAGTGAGCTTCGCGCTCCGAGCGCGCATCCGCTCTATCTTCTGCCTTATGAAGGCCTCCTTCCGCTCCTCGTTCTCGAAATACTTGGACCCTTTGCTCATCTCGTACACCACCCTCTGCACCTTCTCCTTGTCCACCCCCTCCATACCTACCAAAAAAAAAAAAAAAAAAACACCCGCACCCATCAAACCCTGCCTCGAAATTCGCCACAACTACCGCGAAAATCCGCAAACCCACATCCGCTTTCGCCGATTCCCCAGGCCTAGCGACGGAATCGCGAGAACCCATGTCGCCAAACTCGAAAAGACGCGCGATTGCCATCGAAAGGAATAAGCTTGCGGCACGGCGGCGGAAACTCACCGGCTTTGGCGTTGGTGTAGACGGTGTGGTAAGACTGCCAGGGACGAGGGCCGTCGCTCGACGCGCTCTCGCTCTCCTCCTTCTTCTTCTCCTCCGCCGCCATGGAATCTCTCTGCGGCTTCGGTTGGCCGGAGCGGAACCGGCCGCCTTCTTCTTCTTCTTCTTCTTTACCGGGAAGCGAACTCCGAGCAACGGCGGAGGGGAATGCGTATTGAGCCAAAGCTTGCGCAGAAATATAGCGCGCCAATTTCGTGCGATCTGAATCGTGCTAAGAAAGCCTGAGACTCGTTTGTCGTAAAAGTATAATTTTTTTTTTTTTTTTTTGGGTCATAAAACGGGTGATTACTTTCATTAATTAATACAATAGGTACATGATAGAGGTAAATATACTACCGAATATAAAATATTCGGAAGAGGCTGGGGATGGATAGACACCCAATTAAATGGAAGATTTTTGCTTTGGTGAGCTTTTGCTACCCAGTCAGTGGCTCGATTTTCTTTTCTTAAACGATGGGCCGGCTTGGCTTGGCTAAATTGGTTTAAAATGCGTTTTCCTTATTTGATTATGTTCCTCATAGCCCATGGGGCTTCTTCACAACCCAATATGCTCGCCACAACCACTAAATGGTCACTTTCACACATGTAATGTAGAGGTTTTGTAAAGCTTTCGAAAAGTACAATTAAGTCATAAAATTTATCAATAAAGTACAATTGAGTCTTAGAACTTTTAAAAAGTATAATCAATTTTGAAAACTATTCACAAAAGTCCATATGAGTCATAAATCTTGTCAAATTGATCAAATCAAATCTTTCAATTGATAATAGTTTTTGAAAGTTTTAGGATTTAAATCACTTTCATGACAATTCTTAGGGCTTCATTGCATTTCTTTTTTAAATTTTAAGTTTTAATTGCACTTTTATAATAAGTTTTAAAATTTTAAGTATTATCTTTTTTTTTTTTTATCGAGAGTCATGCTAAGTCCTTTTTTTTGACATCACAAAATATCTCAAACTTGTAAATCTTTGATAAATTTACCCAAATTAATTTTTTGATCACCAAAAAATTCTTTACCTTGTTAATTTCTGTTTAATTAGATTAATACCATGAAGAATCACTAGAAGTCCATTAATTATTATGTGTCATTCAATTTAGTAATTTGACATAATGAAAACTAACGGAGGGTAAAATTGTCACATGTGTATCAATCTAAAAGTTTTTATCATAAAAAAAATTAGTTTGAGATAGTAAATCGATTTGGGGTATTAACGCTTTTTATTTATTTATTTAAGGAAATTGCCATTTGAGTTTCCTATCGAAAGTTAAATTATATTTTTGTAACCCTACTTAATTTTTTTTGAGCGATTTTAAATGCCAATTAAAATTTTTTAGGTAGTTAGACTAAATATATATTTAAAGGGTTAAAGTAAAAAAAAAAAAAGTCGAATCCTTGCGAATTAGTACGTGCATGTTGGTTGAAACGTCCATTCTCGTAATAAGTTGTCGACTACACCATCTACACTACCTAAGGACAAAATTGTATCGTACATTATAGCCTATTGACTTTTTTATCGGTCGATATCAATAATGGTGGGATTGGTAGATGGTACAATATTACATTGCAAGAGTGCAAAAAAATGACCAAACATTATTTAGTCAATATCGACATGATTTTTCTAGGTCATGATTACACATGCAATGCATTTTTCAACAAAAAAAAAAAAAATTGGCATTTAAGGACCCTTATATCTACCCTCTCCGATTAATCTTAATTTAGCAACTATCAATCAGTAATCAAAGCCCTATCCCTAGCTCCAAAGGAGCTTGTAGCTGACAATTCATCGGTAAATTTTCTTGAAGCTATCTTTGGTCACTTCAAATCTTGAAGTGGAAGAGGAATTTGAGATTGGATCAGTGATGGTGATCTCATACTCCCCATGGAGCAGTGTGGTGCTGAAGAACCCTCCGTCGTCGGCACGAGCCGCCAAGTCCTCGGATCTCCATTCCTGTATCAGCTGGTCCACAACGTCCCCCGCCGGCGTGTTGTCGAAGTTCATGTCCGCCAATGCGGTGGAGTTGAAGCCGGCATATGCAGGGCCGGCGAACATTATGATACCTTCCACGCCGGGATGGGAGTAAGCCTCCCTGAGCACCTCCTCCAAGTACTGGGCCTGCAATATTCCAGAAAACCTTAGAATGCATTGCAGAGTGCCAATCTTTTGATATTTGCACTTCCATTTATTGAAAGATGGAGATAAATGCAAAATCACGACTTAACCTCTTGGCCGTTTGTCAAGTTTCATTTTGTTCAATTTTGAAGATCTTAGAAAAAGCTTCACTCGCTTCTCGAGATCTCCATCGGTGGAATTCAGGTATCGGTTGCTACGTGTCATTTCCAATGTCTAAATTCCATCGACGGCGGGTTCAAGATCCTATCATGGCCTCAAGTCTTCAATTGACTAATGGCCAAAAGCTTTAAGTCATATTTATGCTCTTCTCCTATTGAAAAGTTATCGAAATATGCAACTATGAAATTGATGGGGTTCGAATGGGCCAAGATGAGTGGGCCGGGCCAGCCGCAGAAAGCGAATCGCTCGCCCGACCCGACCCATTTTGCCTTTGGGGCCTGCCGGACCAGGCAAGCTGCCAAGGGCATGATTACCTCTTTTCTAAGAAATGCCAATACCTGGTTAGCTCCTGGAGCCACAGACACTTCTGTAAGCCAAATGGGCACGCCAGTTGTGGCCAGAATGTCTAGGCTAGATCTCATGTACGCCAAGTTTGGCTGGCCAGCGCCGAAATGGCCTTGCACTCCTATTCCGGCCGGTATGTCCTTGTTCCCGGGGTACGAAAATATCTCCTGGAACCTCTTCTTGTAGTTCCCCGGGCTCACCTTCTCGTCCCCACTGTACTCGATGGTGTTGTACTCGTTCAGGAACATTCTCGGGGTCGGGTCGAGCTTGTATGCTGTCAAGTAATACATCGAGGAAGCATTTTCCCCTAGGTTGTCCTCAAAGAAGCTGAAGTGCAGGTTCTCATTGACCACGTCCCAGGCAATCAGTTCTCCTGAGTATCGCGAGACGACGGAATTGATCCTCTTCTCTGCCGCCTTCCGCAGATCATCGGGCGAAAGGGTCCTGACCCAATCGGGCTGGTACTTGGGATCGTCCCAGAAGACATTGTGGCCTCGGATCGAAATGTTGTTATCTTGCGCGAACCTCAGCATTGCGTCGGCCACTGAGTAGTCCTCTTGGCCTTGTTCCTTCTCCGTGCTGTACCACTTCATTGCGTTGGTGAAAGTGGCGTATCTGAATCGCGATGCGAACCAGTTCTGGTAATCGGCGCTCTCGAGGATGTGGAAGTTCATGCCGCACCCGAATGGAAAGCCCGGTTTGATCTGTTTAATGAGAACATTGGCTCCTCCGACCCCGAGTCCTCTTTCGTTCGCAGAAGTTATCTGGAACCTCACTGTGCTCTTCCGTACCTGTGAGATCGAAGTTCGCGATGGTCCTTTACGTTTTTCAAACTAACTAGGCACAAAATTTTCATGTTACCTTCTCTATGTTTTCTTCTTGGTGATTCCTCCATTGCTTCTTCGAGAACGGCTGCAACGCGACATTGTCAATCCATATCTCCGTCGAGGTATTCTTGCTCTGCAGCAACAAAATCAGAATCAATATATGCCTGGAATTATCAGCACTCATGTACCTTGCAATTTTTCAATGATCTGGACGAACAAAAGAATACACTAGACCAGCTTAACTCAGTCGAATTCTCGTCTTTCTGAAGTAGATTGTAACCGAAATTTGAAGGAGCTTCACCTTGAAAAGAACATCAGCTGGGCTCGAAGAATTCGCAGCGATGCCTCCTTTCAGCAAAGACCAGCACCCCTGCTTGGCCACAACACTGCCTCCGCAGACAAACTCTCCATCTCTAGTTCGAAACACCACCGCTACCGTCTCGCTTCCTTGACTGACTTGTACCCAAGCTGCGAAAACAGCAAGAGATCATCCTAGCTTCGTCGTCGATCGCATTTTCACATTTCTTTATGTTGTGATTCGCAATTCTTCACAAATAAACAAAACTATACAAGTATATCGGGTGAATGGGGAACCCAGATATCACATAATTTACGGCTTCACATGAACAGCTCCGACGTAACCATCCTCACTGGAAACAGCAGATCGAGTAATTACCGGAAAATGCGTAGAACATTCCCTTCTCGAGTTGGACTTTCTGAGAGAAACTGTCTGTTGGGCGTTTCCTATCGCGTGCCACCATGAACCTGTTGTTGGTATGCGATATGTGCACTTCGGTCGCTCCTTCCCCAAGCACAGTCCATCCAGAAGTGCCGTGGATGAACTCCGGGTTCAGTATGACCCCACCTCCATACATAAGACTCCCTGGCTCTGCCAAACACTGCTGTAATCGAATACGTAAGACGCCGATCACAGAATCTGCTCAGTATCTTTCCTGGAAACTCTTAACTATTTCTTTTTCAAGGCCACGATGAAATTGCACCGGTCAGCAAATCATTGGAGTAATTCATTCAACTTGTTCGTTTTTCAGATGGCAATCTCGAGTTCTGATCGCCCAATTTCGTGGACAAGTTCTTGAATTGACTCAACAGCAGTGCTCATGAAATACGAATGTGCTCAAATGTGGCAAATAGTGTGTAGGATTTTGATCTTGCCTGTGTTGTTGCCAATGAATCGTAATAATCATTGAAGACAGTCTGCATGATTTGCCCTGAAATGGTTTCAAAGAGAAAGCATTAGCTCAATTGTCCATGTTACATTACAATTGGTAAACCAATGTCACAGTCAACTTCATTGAAACAATCAAGAAAACTTATCAAACACCTGGAGCAAGGGATGCTAAAACTCAAGCAAAAATGCTCTCCGAGGTCAATGATCAAGCGAAAACAATTTGAGAAGATGGAATGAACGAGAGAAATCGGTACCTGATCCTAAGGACAGCAATGCAAATGCTAGAGAAAGAAACAAGAACATGTTGGATCCTGGCGAACTTCTCATCGCTCCAGCAATTGGAGCAGTCCTAGAAAAGCCTGGAAGAATCATAGTCATGTCAGAAGAGCAAAGGTCTCATGTGAATGCGAAGAAGCATGCAACAGCCTGTCAACCTAGAAACAGGTATATCCTCATTTCCTGAAATGGTGACCTGATGAAGCTGATCATCCTTATATGTCCCGTGACTCTTTTCTCAAACCCATAAATATATGGCCCCCTTGAAACTACATTATACAAGTGACGTGGAATACTTTAATATGCTTTTTTTGCACAAAATTGATGAATAAGGAACCTGATACCGGGACAAGATCCGGCTCTAATACATGTCATAATGTCCAATCAAAAGTTTGCGTGAAGGAGGATACATGAATAGGAGGCCTATCGAAACTATACAGGTATGTGATGTGCGATTCTTTAGCAAAAGTTCTAATCGAATGCGGGGGATAACAGGGTCCATGTTGCTGCTGAGATCAAATTATATGATGTGATGTGAATTTGAAGAGCATTAAGAAAAGGGGTGGTCATTCACAAAAATTAAGACCGATTCGCTAAACAAGTACACTTAGAATGATGCGATAAACTGCAAGTCGGCATTGAAATATCATGTCGATATTCACCGCCCAACAAGAGTCTAACTTATCACTCAACAACTCTTAGCAGTTAAGCTTGCTCTCAAGGAAATATAACCCAAAGACAACGACACTGCTGTGAATTGCAAGCAAGCTTTTCCTTCCGTTTTACTGTTGGATTGCGCAGCTCTGCTATCTTGAAGGAATTCTTTCTTGGATGAATATGTTGATTGCAATTTTCTGACTGTGACACCCCATCAATGCCTACACGTCACATAAATATTATTTAAAAATAAATTTTAAATAAATTTTAGATATATGTTAATTTGAGAAGTTATTATATGATCTATAAATATAATCTCGACAATTAATTATGCGGACCCCTTTATATTTTTCTTTGCAATTTCAGAAGAAGGGACAAATTGCAATCCTTAAATTACCATTGAAAATGTTGGAAAATTTTCTTTTTGGGCACAAAAGAAAGTGGACTTTTGCTATATTTGTTGCCATAATCTTTATGACGCTGATGCTTCCGTATGCACATTAAAGGGGCCTTTTTGTTATGATCTCGTGATGGCGGGGTATCTTGGAAATCGAGGAGGGGTCGAGTTTGGGAAAAAGTTAAACTTGTGGGGGTATATTTTGAAAAGCATTTGGAGTGTTGAAAAAATATGGCTCTGAAATGGGTTGAACAATAAAATCGGATCGAGTAAAACAACTTGGATTTTGAGGCGTGATATCACTATCTTTAAGGATTTATTTGCCCCACAACGTTACTAATGGTCACAGGCAAAAATCCTCCAGGATACAACAAAGTCTCGGATGAGAATGCTAGATAGCAATTCTAGTATTTCTCCAGGGTCTTTATAGGAAACAATCGAAAAATTGGCTGCGATTTTTTCAGAAAGAAGACTCGAAAAATGATCACATTTTTTTCCGAAAATTGACAAGTATATATATAAAACAGTCTTGCAACTCTTCGTGAAAATTGCTAAAGAATGAACAAACATGACCTTTAGAAAAATTGTGCGGATAAACAAATGTGACTCTTCGGAAGAAGTCGAAAAACGAACAATTGCAATCCTTTAGGAAAAGTTAAAACCAAATAAGTAATTTTTCAAAAGTTGTCTTGAAAAGACACAAACAAAATTTGGAATAATAATAATAATTTTTTAAAATAGAATTTTGAATTTTCATTTTATATATTTTATTTTTGAAATTCTCAAAATAAAAGACAACCTTGAATTTACTAAAAATTAATAATAATAATAATAATAATAATAATAATAATAATAATAATAATAATAATAATAATAATAAATAACAAAAGGGATTAGTGTTAATTAAACCGCGGGCGTGCCAAGTGCTAAGTGCGCCAAAATCGCTCACCCGCACGCAGGTACGGTAGGGTCTAGCCCCACCCAATCATTCTTTTAAGTATTGAAAAAAAAAAAACCCAATCTTTTAAATTAGCCCACTCCCTCCTACTTTTCCTATGTGGGACAAAGAAAAAACACTTCGTTTGTTTTAACAAGCAAACCTCCAACATCGAGTCATCTAGTTAAGTTTTGGAAAGACGCGTTAAATGAAATGGAAACTAGTGAAGGTACATGGTTTCACAAGCATGATCGACAAAGTGTTTTGAATCTTTTGATCATGTGTACTTTGCTCATTTTCTAATCAAGTCAATGTAATTTTAATTTGTCTAATCAAATGCTTCTACTTTTACAAGTATTTTGATCATGTCACTCCTCCACCCAATCGGACAAAATTCAGGTGTGTCGGATGCTACAAAAGTATGATGCAGTTAAAATACGTGATCCTGGGAGGAAAAATTCAGTCAATGTAGACAGCTTTGGAGTATGACTTGGACAAAATCTAGCCAATATGGATGCCGATGTGGACATTTCCCCCCACGGTCCATGTCAATCGAGTTTGGCTGAATTTGGCGTCAAAGTGGTCTGATTAGAAAGTTTGTTAAAGTAAAAGGACTTAATTAGAAAAACTAAAATTTCAGAGACTTGATTAGAAAATGCGTAGAAGTATCGGGACAAAATGTAGAATTTTTCTTTTTTTCCACATTTATACCATCAATGTGAGATTGTTGCTATGGAACATTCCCCGTAAAAACAATTCCCTCAAGAAATGCTTTCGAAGAATAAATCCAAAAAATTATGGATTTATAGTCCAACTCCAATATATCCAATCTCTTTTTTTTTTTTTTTTTGGACAAGCCAATATATCCAATCTTACCTAGCCTGATCTCAAGCAATTTTTTTTGAAGAGTAATAATCGTTCCCCAGAATTGTAAATGCTTGGAGGCCATACTCATGTATAGATCATTTTCATTTTCACAATTTAAATTTGTGCGGAGGGACATAGGGCATGTGCATGTGGACTTTAATTGGCCCCAAGATGATCCTTCAAGTCAGGATGTAAGATCCTGTTCCTTGTCTTACACATTGACAATGGTTGGCGTGCACTTAAACATGGAGTACGACAAAGAGGGTTCCACTTGAAAAGAGGGGGAAAAAGCATGGATACGAGGGGTATTAAAGTCCCTAGGCACTGCCTGGGGACTTAAGTTTTCCATCATAAATAGTTTAGGACTCGTATGATATAATGAAAATGTTTAATATTAAATTGATATTTGTACATTAATTTTAGGAATTTTTTTATAATTTTCCGAAATATAAGTGTCAAGGTTGTAATTTTCATTCTGCAAGACCGCATCTAGAAAACATGTTTCAAAGGTGATTATTAACACTTTATAATATAGGTGGAGTGGACTTTAACTTTAATAGCACGCGCATGGTGTGTTGGACGGTTGCTTTAAATAGGGTGCATTTTCTCCATCAATTTTGGGTATATCCTTTGAAAATCCCTCATTAAGCTTGAGACGCCAAAGCGTTATTTTTATAACACTTTTATTGGTTAGTATCTTCTTCTCCTTCCAATAGCACCGAGGTCCTATTCTTAACATTGTCTACTTATCAACTTGTGTATCGAGAGGATCTCTATGCACTTAATTATATATATTAGTTCATACAAAGTGTTTAGTCATCTTGAAAGTAAGTAAGGAGTTTTTTTGACACATGTCACGAGGCTCAACCTCGGGTCAAGTGCTAGTTTTAGCACTATTATATGTTTACTAGTAAGATGCTCATGCATTGCACAAGTTTAAGACCATATTTCTTATGTTATTCTAAATGTTAGTGTGGATAGGAATCTTCACGAGACAAATATACAAACATGCATAAAATTATAGCAAAGTAAATATTCACAACAATCAAAATATCCTAGAGTTTAGGTGATTTCTTATTTAGTGTGGATCTAGACCCTTGGTTTATCCTCTCATTTAAAAGAAAAAAATGAGACATAAAATTTCAATTTTCATTGAATAGCAATATCAATACAAGGAATTCTTCGAGGGCATAAGTTCATTGAAGAATTATGCATAAGAATATAAGAAAAATTAGAAGTGCATTACCAAAATTTGCACAAGAATTAGATATTTGTATTTGTAATTAGGTAAAGCTCGCACGTGAATGTGCCCCGTGGCTTGTGTATTGTTGGAATTATATCGGTAAATCATATATGCAAATATGTTGGTTAAGGACTTTAGGATAAATACTTGACTTTTTATAATTTTTCTTTGAATAGATATCTAGGGCGAAATTAATGGGACATGACCTAGATGTGGTCAAACTGTAAGTTTGACAACAATAAAAAGCTTATACTATGAGTGGGTACCATTCCCTTTAAAATGTAGTTTATTGCATGTGATTTACGGTGGTTCCAAAACCAGTCTACCTTTCAAAAGTATGATATGCATTTTTCAAAAAATAGTAAATATATACATTGAGATACAAAAAATGAGACTTTTGTAATGTGAGGTCTGCGAAGATGGGATTCTTATCCCACTTCATAGATTTCCCTTCTCTTAAATTGATATACGTGTGACAAATTTACTCAAAATTAATTTTTTAATTATGAAAAACCCCAAACTGGTACATCTATGATAAATTTATCCCAGTTGATCATAAAAAACTCAAAATTAGTATATTTATGACAAATTTATCATAAACTAATTTATTCAACCGCCAAAAACCCTAAACCGGCATACTTGTGACAAATATACCATCTATTAAATTGGATTAATACCACAAAAAATCACAAAAAAATGTATAAATGTAACAAACAGAGAGTAAAATTGTAAAATTGGTACACCACTCAATTGTCACATGTCATTCAACTTTCTAATTTGACAGTAAAATTTTCCATAGGGTAAATTTATCATAAGCGTACTAGTTTGGGGTAAATTTGTCAAAAGTGCATCAATTTGGGGTTTTTGGTAGTTAAAAAATTAATTTGGGGTAAATTTGTTATACAAGTACCAATTTGGGGCTTTTCAGGGTATTAGCCTTTTTTTTTTTTTTTTTTTTTGTAAGAGATTATAAATATATAGGAGAAATGCCAAATGTACAAAATGTCATGGCATCGAAAACATACATTCAAGATAAGAGGACATAATGAGTGGACGGATGCTGAGATGTAAAAACAACAACACAAGGCAACTAGGAAAAGGAAGCCAATCTAACAAGAGACAAGCACGGCATGAACAACTGGCGACCAGAACACAAACTCATCAAAGGAGGAGGGAGACCACCGCTACAAAAACAACCACCGCAGCTTAGAAGAAAACCCCTAGCAATGGCATGGCAGGGTAAGGGGTCCCCAGAGAAAATAATCGGGTCAAGGCCCCAGCTCCGCTGCAACCTTCTGTTCTTGAAATTATCATCAATGTTTCTAAATGTGATAGCTTTATCTCTGACCACTTTGAACAAGTGGTTCTTCATAGCCAGAATAGTAAGAGGTTGAACCCTAAAAATGATGCTATTCTTGTTTCCCCAGATAATGTGACATAACACATCAAAAGAGAAGCAAGCGATGCACTTGTAGAAATCCTTACCCATCAAAAAAGTGGTGGCCCAACAGAGATTCTCCCTCCAAGACCTATTACGCCAGGGCAAATTGCATTTGGCCACCCAGAAGAAAGCAATACCGATCGTGACACGACATCTAAAAAACATATGGTCCATGGAATCAGGCAACTCATTTCAAAACGCACAAGAACCACGGTCAATTCTGCCATACGACAATAAGAGAGCTTGAGTGGGAAGTTTGCTCTTAGCCATAATCCAGAGGTTTAATTGGTACCGAGGAGTGATTGCATTGTTCCAGATGAACACATGCCAAAAGACACGACTCCTCTTCCACCTAATGGCCTCCCATGCCGACGCCACCGAGAACCGACCCATCGGGTCCACCCTCCAGCAAAATTAGCCCTTTCTTCTATTGTCCTATTACAAATAAAAAAAACATATTGATTGATAAATAATTATGATATTTCCATACCCATTTTATTGATGGGTATAGAAACCTTGTTTCTTCTATTACCCATTATACCATCAACTTTGCCCAAACAAAATTGCTGTAAAAATTATATAAATTTTTTTAAATTCATTGGATAGTGGTCAATTCAATTCTAAACATTTTGATTTGCTCAATTCACTACTAAGACTTTTAACAATTTATCAATGTAGTCATTTCGACAAATTTTTGTTAGAAATCACTAACGTAATGGTCCAATCAACGCTAACTATCTTACATGGCACAATTGGCATTGATATGGACAATTCTTGAATTTTTTTAAAAGATTTTTCCATTTTTTTTTAATCTTTATTTCCTATTTTCCCCTACTGGTCCTTGAGACCTAGGTGTTGGCTGGTAACTCACCGGCCATAAGCGAGGCCTGCGACACCCTAGCCTCTTGCTAGATTTGACTGAGGCGATGGCATTGTGAGCTTGTCTAGATCCAACGAGGCAAGTAGAACCAATTCCCTTGGGAATAGCCGGTTCCTGGCTCTTCTTGATTTTTTTGCACATCTCTAATTGCGACCCTCACCGGAGATCTCAATAAGGGCTTGCCTACGATTGGCTAGGGTTGTTGGCCACTGACCGAGGCCTGTTGACCATGGTTGACCCTCGCCCCACCATCATCGGCTCTTGGTGGGACAGAGGTAGCAAGGGCCTATGAGCTAGTTCGCTCTTTTAAAAAAATAATTAATTAAATTAATATTTATATTAAAAATTAAATTTGGATCAAAATGACATCATTTTGGAGTTATCTTGCTTGTTTTAGCCACATTAGCACCACGTAGGAGAGATGGAATAATAATAAAAAAAGCTACGTCAGCATTTCCTTAACCAAATTAAACAAAGTTAATGGAATGACTTGAATGCATCAATTTAACAATTTTTAAGACTTGATTGTATATTCTGAAAGTTTTAGGATTTATTTATACTTTGATAATAAGGTTTAAGATTTCTAGTGAATATATCCCATTATATTTTTATATTTTTGTTCCTCTACTTAATTTTTGAGTGATTTCAAATGCCAATTAAAAGCTTTTAATTGGTTAGACTAAATCTAAAGGTCAAAGCCAAAAAAAAAAAAAAAAAAATCGACCCGTTCCTTGTTTTTTGGATTTGGGATTTTTACGTGACGTAGAGTATCTCGAAATCTTGCATATTTAAAACGTGTATGTTGTGCGAAAGGTCCATTCTCATGATTAGTTGCCAACGATACTCCGTCTACAATACCTAAGGACAAAAATGTACCATTCGCCGTCCAGAGGATGAGATTTGTTAGCTTATTGGCCTTTTTTTATCTATTGGTATTATTAGCGGCGGGATCGGTACATGGTACAATATCACATTGCAGAAGCGCCCGAAAAATAACTAAACATTATTTACTTGGTATCGACATGATCTTTTTAGGTCATAATTACATATGCAACGCATTATTTGACCCAAAAAAAAAATGCTTGGCATTTAGGGGTCCTTATATCTACCCTCTCTGATTAATCTTAATTAAGCAACTATCACTCTGTTGACACCTAAATTTTGACTAATCATTTAGTAATTAATTGCATAAAAATTTAGGGATTAATCTTTAACCCCTAAGAAAAAATAGTAAAATTGCATTTCATGTAGCCGCATTTGCATTTGTACTAAGAGGACAACAAGAAGCAGGGGCTCGCGGTCGATTGCATGCACAAAAGGATGGTCTCTCTTTCGCTGGTCTGAACATGCATAAAAAAAAATAATGAGGAAAGAAGTTCTCGCACGTCCATTATCTATTCCTTATTAAGGCATGCACAAATTCGGTGGACGTGCGGATTCTGGGGAAATCTTCAAAGAAGCAAAAGCAACCCATAATATTATACAATATGTCAGCTTTGGTGGCACCAAGAAGAAACCTCCTCATTAATGCATCGCCATACACGCACGAAATGGGACAGGCGCTTGTTAGAATATTTCCTTGCTGAAGAACAGGGGGGGGGAAGAAGAGTGTCAGAGAGAGAGAGCTAAAAAAATATTCATTGGGAAGGGGCTCCTCCTTCGGACAAGAAAAAATGAAGTTAGGGGAAGATATTAAAAAAAATGAATGAAGGAAGAGTTTGTCAGAAGAAAAGAAGATTAAAAAAGGGCAAAGATTAAAAAAAAAGGGGGCAACGTTCAGCTTAAATTCTGGAAAAGTTGCGCTACATCTTGTCACAATAATATTGGCTATCTTCAAGAGGCAATGGACGGCCTATAAATAAGACCACAAGAAGCCGCGTCCAAGGGGGGAGGAACGAAAAAATTCACTGAAGAGGTTTTGTGAGAGCTATTAAAAAGAGAGCCCGTGTGGAGACACACGAGTTGAGAGAAGAAAGGGGATTTAAAAAAGAGAGACTCTCGTAAGAGAGAAAGAAGAAAAGAGGAAGTCAGGGGGAGAAGATTAAAAAAAGAAGTGAAAGGCAGCAGAGAGAGAGACGTGTAGCAGGTTGCTGTAGAGAGAAAGACAACAAAAAAAAAACAAAAAACAAAAAACCAAAAATGAGGAACTGTTCTTCTCCTTCAGGCTTTTTCCGCCGCCGGGACTGGAACCCAACGCCGCCCGCGTCCGATCGCCTCTCCTGCAGCGCCTTTAGCCGTCCATCTGCAGCCCTCGACGACCGCCGCAGCAGCTCGCCGCACCCGCTGGCGTCTCCTGCAGCTCCGACCCGACGCCGAGCCCCCGGAGCTTCGACGACACGCCGCCGCCTGCCCGAAGCCCACTCGCCGTTGCGCCACCGCAAGCACCGTCGCCGCGCCTTGCCGCCGACGCAGCAACCCCTCGACGCCGCTGCCGCGCGTCTCCGACGCCTACCACCGCGCCTCTGCACCCCCGACGCTACCGCCGGCCCCGTCTCTGTCCAGATCTGCCGCTCCCGCCTTTGCTGGTGACCCACGAGCGCCTACTCCGAAGCAGCTCACCCGTTCGTCGCTCTATTTTCACCGGTAGCCCGAGTTGATTGCCGCGCCTCCGCCTCGCCTACAACCCGCCGGTTTCACTGTGCCGCCCCGACGCCACCTCCGCTTCGCCTCCAGCCCGAGCAGACCCGCGAGCTCGCACCGTCGCCCTACCGTTCGAAGCCTGTGACCCGACGACCCGTGATCCACGATCCGCGCTCCGGCTCCGTCAACCCTCGCTGCCCCGCGTCGGACGTGCTGCTCGTCGTGCCCTCGCCGGAGCCCCCGCCGGGATCCTCGCCGGCAACACTCCTCCTCACCGGACCGGCCACCAGCCCCTCCTTCCTTTTTTTTTATAAAAAAAAAAAAGAAAAAGCCCAAAAATTAATTTAGGTAAATTTTGTTTTTCTTTTCTTTTATTGTTGATATTTCATATTATTTGCATTTTAGTGTAATTATCCCATTAATGTGAAATTGAAGTTCCATGGTATGAAATTAGTGATTGTCGGTCCCGATTTTTTTCAAAATCGACTCGCAATTACTTTAAAATCGCTAATCCGATCTCCCGCTCGAGATCCGATTCGTGATTTATGTGAAATTGGCCAACCCGATCTCACGCTCGAGATATGGTTCGTCGATTTGGGAATCAATAGGGCTTGATTTTTGTGGTGTTACTTAAATTAGTTTTCCTTAAAAAAAAATAAAAAAATGCATTTAGGATATTAGTTTTTTTTTTTTCTAGAAATGCACGTGTCAATCTAGAATTAGGCTTTTACTTCAAATTTTGATAAAAAAAAAATCCCAAAAAAATTAATTAATTTAGAATGCTAGGTTGCATGTTTAATTGTGCGCAATTTTTTTATATCGAATTTTATAAAAAAAAAAAAAAAAAATCATGCATTTTAGAATAGAATTACATGTCTCATTTTAAGATTAGATCAATTTGCATCTTAGGTTAGAAATTGCTAGATTAAAACGTCTTAGTTTAAATTAGGATTTAGCATGACTTAATCCTAAGTTTAAATTGGAGGAATTTTAATTTAGCTAGGTAATTTTTGCATTTGTCTTAATTTCGAATATCGTGGAAAATTTCAAAAAACTTGTCTTTAGATAAATTAGTTTCAATTTTTAGGATGAATTGCATTTTTAGGAATAGAAACATCATGTGTACGTCATGTGGGATTATGTTCATAAAATGTACGTCATGTAGAATTAGTTTCATTAAAATTGCACGTCATTATAATTAGGTCATTTTGATTTGCATATTTGATTATTGCATGTTCATTAAGAAAACACAAAAAAATATTTCACTCATGTCATGTAGTTTAGAACACATTGTCATGCCATTTCATGTTAGATTAGATGCACTACATGGTTCTCATTGAAAAAGTGAAAACAAAATAAAGAAATTGCGTGTTAAATTAGAAATCATATCTAGGGTTGTTGATATGAATTCCGATCTAACATTGCAGATGCTTTCGTTACTATGAGGTAATCCTATCATTTATTCACTGATTTATCTGGGTGTTAAATTGGTGGTTTGTGCATTCGCATGATCACTTCACATGTTAGGGAGGTAAATTAAAATCAATTCAAGCTGCCTGCAAAACATTTTTTTTAAAAAAGAAAAGGTACCGAAAGGGCATTAGACAAGTCTAGTGTAACCAAGTCCCCGAACTCATTTAATCTCTCGGTTCGTAGGAGTGAAGTAATTCTCCCATTACTTTACTTGGGTTTCTAATCGACCCACCGAAAAACAGATTAGTGGCGACTCCATGATAAAAATCATTTGCATGTTAAGAACTTAAACCCTAAGTCGCGAATTGGTATGGGCTTGGGAGAGCTCGAGCTAAGTCTAGGCTTAGCAATCCATTAGCCAAACCCTTAGGTGGTCCAAACCCGCTTCGGGGAGGTCGCGACAGCTTGGCGACTCCGCTGGGGACTCGAGTTGAAACTCTTAGTGGACTTAGGCCAATTTTCTTTTTGAAAAATATTTTGTTTGGTAGCAAGGATTCCAGGTATGTCCCTAACATTTAAGGTGTTAAATGTTCTTGCAGGATGGGAGGTATAAGGGGAAGTGTTTGCTAACCTTTGTTTTGTAGGGAGGTGTAGGAATGCATGGTTTATTTTCATAAACGAAGTGTTGTTTGATATAAACTGTTGTGCATGCCTATGCATTTACACTACACCATTGCACACACAACCCGCCGCCGGACCTGGGCCGCATAGGATCATCTAGGATGGTATTGAGATGGATACCACTTCGACCGCATGCCCGCAGTATGAGTCGCCCATCTCAATCCCGAAGTTTCTTTTCTGGAGTCAAGAGTACCCACCTCGGTTCGCATGCCCGCAACCCAGGTTGGCTCTTTGACCAAGCCGAAGTCATGAGGACCCGACTTAGTTCGCACGCCCGCGGCTAGTCTGATCATTCTTGTGGCTTCACTTTGTTAAGCCTGATAGACTAGAAACCGAGCCACTTACCATGCGCATGTCTATGTGATTGCCCTTTGTTTATTGGTAAAGTAAGTCTTCTAAATTCGCTCTCTTGCAAACTACTTACTTTATTATATCATTCTGTCGGTCCATGGCATTAGGATTGTCCTGAGTCTTGATCAATATACAATGGGAATACCGGACATTCGAATTATTCTCCCTCCAAAGGAAGAGCTTAGCGCATGGTGGGACAAGTTAGACCAAGCTGGCCGTCAATTTGTAGAGTCACACATTAGTCGACTACTCCCATTGCTGCGTATCAACATCCATGGCGGCCTCATCCAAGCACTTGCTCATTGTTGGTGCCCCGAGACTTCTACTTTCATCTTTGGCGGTAAGCATGAACTCACGCCCACCTTGGAAGAGTATAGCATTGCCATAGGAAAATCTTTGAAAGCTGAATTAATTAATCCACCTATCGGAATAGATCCCGTTGTGGCCTTATCCGATTTTCTGAGAATTAAGGAGGATAATGTAAGAAAGGTTTTAAAAGCTCACCGCAATACATGTCATTTATCTTTCCTAAAAGAATGTTTTGAAAATGGCAATTCATTTCAAATGAGAAGGGTTTTCCTTTTAGCTTTCTTTGGGTTTATAATTTTTCCTCATTGCAAGAATGCTATTAACCCTTTGATGGCTCACTTAGTTGAACAAGTGTTGGAAGGAAAAAATTTTGTAAACACTATTCTGGCCGAAACCTTTCTTTCCCTCACACGATTTAAAGGAAGCAGTGATAAGACTTTCCATTCCTCTCCTGAACTTTTGCAAATTTGGTTTCTTTCTCATATAAAAGGGTTTGGTGGTTCAATGACCATACATGATATTAGTAATTATAATCACCCTATTATGAGGTTTGAGAACAACCAAAGACATGCACCGGATCACCATTATTCTAGATGGCTAGCTTTCATGAAAAAAGCAACTTCCAAGGGTTTCCTATGGCATGCTAAGTGGTTCCAAGTTCGTGTGGCGAGACTTTCATGTGGAGGTGTTGGCCCAGTCCCTCTACTGGGATTCACTGGAGCAACGGAATACTATCCAACTAGAGTGACCCGTCAGTATCAAGTTGTGCAAGAGCTTCCCTCGGCATTGCAAGCAGATCCACTCCAAGCCAACTTCGTTGATGGAGACCAAGACCATGAAGATTCCATTCTCACAATTAAATCAATGTGGGATATGTGCCAGCCACGAAAACTCAAGTGGCCTGAGGAGGAGCTCAAGGGCAAAGAAATGAAGTATTATGCATCAATTAAGTACATTCAACAACACAAGATTCCAGAGGAGTTACTTCCAAAGATACCAAAGGTGCCGCTGAAGATCACCAACCGCGCTGAGAATAAACGCCTCAAAAGGGTTGCTGGAAAAGCTCAAGAGGAGAATAAGCGATTGCGCCGAGTGGTGTCCCGAGTGTATATTGATCAAGCTAGATGAAGTGTTTGAGTCAATCTTGTTGTTTTCATTTCTAGATTAATGTTTAGGAAGTTGAGTCATTTACTTTCCTAGTTTGTTTGTTTAGGGCATTTTGAGCTTATATTTCATTAATGAAGTGCTTGAATCAATCTTGCTTCTATTTTGTTAGGATTGTCAAAAACTCCATTAATGAATAAAATTTTTAGACCATTGCCATGGACCGGTGTATTTCATATGAGATACTTATTTTTGTCCATTTCTTCAAATTAGGTGATAACGGATCCTCCACGTTCGCCCATCATTACACGATCAAGAGCAAAAATGGCCGACCAAACCGAAATGCGTGATCGTATGACCACTATGGAAAGCCAACTCCAGCAGTTGCTCACTTTTATGCAACTTATGACAGATCAAATGCAATCCCTCAAAGTGAATCAGACTCTTGCACCCACTCTCCCCGAGATAGTAGTCCCAAAGCAGACGGACAAGGCCCAAATAGGTGATAATGACATGCCTGAGCTGGAGGATGACCCATTGTTCATCACAGCTGAAAAGGCTAAGCCCAACAATGTCCCTAAGGCGGAGCAAGATGAACGCTTCGCCAAACTTGAAGAGAAATTGAAACAATTGCAAGAATCGCAGAATTCACTCCCGTTCGACTTGTCAGTTTATGAGAAAGTCAAAGTGCCAAAGAAGTTTAAGATGCCGGAGTTCGAGAAATACAACGGTACTTCCTGCCCAAAAGCTCATTTGCAAATGTACCACGTACGCATGGCCCAATACGTCAAGAACGAGCCTCTCATGATCCAATCGTTTCATGCAAGCTTGACTGGGCCCGCACTCAACCGGTACATAATGAAAAATATAAACCTTCTCGACACGGAATGAAGTGGCGATGCTTTCCTAAAGCAAGTATAAGTTCAACATGGACATTGCACCTTCTCGAGAGGATCTTGAGCGGATGGAGAAGAAGAAAAGTGAGTCATTTAAGGAGTATCTTTGTAAGGTGGCGAAACTTGGCAGCTCAAATCACTCCTGAGCCTACAAACAAGGAGTTGATGAAGTTGTTCGTCTAGACTCTCCCGTATGAGTTCCGTAACCGGATGGCTAGTACATACGTCGAGAACTTCAACCAACTTATCCCAGTGGGTGAACAGATCGAGATGGGGCTAAGGGATGGATGGTTCAATGAACCGACTCATCAAGGCAAAAGGTTCACTATGAAGAAAGATAAAGAACCAACCACTGAAGTCAATGTTGCATATGCGCAACCAGCCCCTAGTAAGCCTCCGATGGTTCGTGTCCCCGGGAATTAGCAAGATGGAGGCCGAGTGCATGCACAGCGGCAATTCACCAGAAGGCAGTTTTCTCCTCTTCCTGGCCCTCTATCTCAGGTCTTGCCGATACTCCAAAAGAAGGGATTGATCTCTCACGAACCAAAGCGGCCCAATGCTGAAAAATTCTCCAACTATGATCCCTCCAAAAAATGTGAGTATCATATGGGAGAGGTCGGCCATTCAACTGACGAATGTTTGACTTTGAAGCACAAGATCCAAAATTTGTTAGATACTAAGGCATTCTCTTTCCGTACCACCCAACCGAATGTCAAGAAGAATCCGTTGCCGGAACATCAAGGAAACGTGAATGCAATCTTTGAGTTCAATGCTGGTAAAAAGATGAACTTGAAGGTGTCTGTCAAAGATATCTATAGCGGATTAGTTAGAGTTGGTTACTATCCGACATATGAGAATCCTCCCTTGCCTACCATGAAGAAAAGGGTTCAAGAAATGGTTAAGGCTGGCATGATCGTGTATGCTGACCAAGCTGGAATAGTGTCAACTATCTCCGAAGTCGTCATTGATTGGGAGAAAGAATTTGCTAACCTAAGTGTTGAAAAGAGTGAACCAGATCCATTGATCAAGGACATGCCCCCACTTGAGGACGCCTCCGACCATGAAGAACTGATAGTGGAAGTGCCTTCAACTGATGAAGAAATAATTATTGAGATGCCCCATCTGTATGAGTACAAGGATAACAAAGCGGTCCCTAGTCATACGAGCTAGATGTTGACCGATTACAAGGTCCTGGTCGGACCTATGCTCAAGCTAATACCCAACCTACAAAGCCGATCGATGAAGAGGCTAAAGAATTTTTAGCTATAATCAAAGCAAGTGAGTATAACGTGGTCGACCAGTTGCGGAAATTGCCCGCTCAAATCTCTTTACTTGAACTCTTACAAACGTCTCCCACACATCAAAAGTCTCTAATGAAGGTTTTGAGCGAAGTCCGTGTACCAGAGACGATCGAGGTAAACAGGTTGGAGGAATTTGTAGGGTCGATTCTTCTTAAGGATTTAATAGCCTTTTTCGATGAAGAATTCCCTCTTGAGGGGAGGGGACATACTAAGGCGTTATATATATCCGTCAAGTGCAAGGTTTCCCATGTGGCTCGAGTACTCATTGATAATGGGTCTGCCTTGAATATTTTTCCATTGGCGACTCTTCACCGCCTTAAAATAGATCCTTCAAAAATAAGTGCTGCAAAGACCTCCGTCCGAGCTTTTGATGGTACGAGAAAGGAGGTGATAGGGGAGACCCACCTTGAACTGCAAATAGGACCGGTGATGTTCAACGTCCTTTTCCAGGTGATGGACATTCCTACAGCATTCAATTTCCTATTAGGTCGCCCCTGGATTCATACTGCTGGAGCTGTGCCATCAAGTCTCCACCAAAGCGTGAAATTTGTTGTTAAAGGAAAGCTAGTCATTGTTCATGGTGAGGAGGATCATCGAATCTATCATGAGACGGCCATCCCCTACATCGAGCCGGAACGTAGGGAGGAGTCAAGTTACCAATCGTTCGAACTTGTATCCACTATTCATGCATCTCGAGGATCGACAGCACCTATCCCTGATATGTTGAATGCAGCAGTTATGGTAGCAAGAGTGATGGTTGGAAATGGCTTTATTCCTGGCCGTGGACTTGGTAAACAAGAACAGGGCATCCGGGATCCTATTGAAGCCCCTCAAAGGTTTCGTTCCACTGGATTAGGGTACCATGGAAGAGGTGGAGGACATGAACAAGAGAGGAAAAACTCATTACTCCTCGATATCCGCGAGACATTCCCGGGCCCTGCTAGAATGATGCATGATGAGGGAGGAATGATCGACACCCGAGGTATCGTGCTCGATGGATGGAATGGCATGGACGACCCGACAACTTCAAAGACAGAGGATCCAGATGATGGGATGGAAGGGATCACGACTCTATTCGATGATCTCCTCATAGGTCCCATTGATGAAGAACCATTGGAGGAAATGGGTGCTAGCCCACAAGAGGGCAGCCTTATGATAAGCAAAGAGGAGAAAATGGTCCAATCCAATGTCATGAGCGATGACGGTGATGACCCTGATGATCCAAATGGTGACTCCATTGGAGTACAACAAAGTTGGGAGCAACATGAAAAACCCAAAGTTCTCACCGCTGAGCAAACCGTCACTATCAATCTGAGTGATGCCGAGGAGCCCAAAGAGATAAAGATTGGGGCAAATCTTCCCAAAGATGAGGCCGAGCACCTGACTCAATTGCTAAAAGAATATCAAGATATCTTTGCTTGGACATACGCTAATATGCCGGGTTTAGATCCGTCGATTGTGGAACATTGTTTGCCCACTAATCCAGACGTGCATCCCAAGAAGCAGAAGCTTCGGAGGACTAAACCAGAGCTCTCGAAGAAGATAGAAGAGGAAGTAATGAAACTTCTCAAAGTGGGATTCATCGAAGTCTCGCAATACCCTGAATGGGTGGCTAACATAGTACCGGTCATGAAGAAAGACGGTCGAGTCCGAGTGTGTGTTGATTACCGGGATTTGAACAAGGCCAGCCCAAAGGACGACTTCCCATTGCCACATATCGATGTTCTCGTGGATAGTATTGCCGGATTTGAATTATTCTCTTTCATGGATGGTTTTTCTGGCTACAACCAGATAAGAATGAAGGATGAAGACAAAGAGAAGACGGCATTTATCACCCCATGGGGAACCTTTCATTATAAGGTCATGCCCTTCGGACTCAAAAATGCATGGGCAACTTACCAGCGAGCCATGGTCACGCTGTTCCATGACATGATGCATGAAGAAATCGAGGTATATGTTGACGTTATGATTGCAAAAACCCGACCTGAGAAAAGTCATGTTGAAACCCTCAAGAAGTTATTTGATCGACTTCGTGAGTTCAAACTCCGTTTAAACCCTGCCAAGTCCGTGTTCGGGGCAACATCAGGAAAATTACTTGGGTTTATGGTGAGTAGCAAAGGGATCAAAATTGACCCATCTAAAGCCAAGGCAATATGTGAGCTGCAACCTCCGTCGAAGTGAAGGAGGTCCGGAGTCTCCTAGGAGACCGAATTACATTGCACGATTCATTTCCCAACTCTCTGAGACCGCTAAGCCATTCTTCAAACTCTTGAGGAAAAACGTACGAGTTGAGTGGAATGATGAATGTCGAGAGGCGTTCGATAAGCTAAAGCAATATTTGATGAATCCACCAGTTCTTGTTCCACCAATATCGGGGCATCCTTTGATTTTGTACCTCACAATCCATAGTGAATCACTTGGCGCGATGTTAGCTCGAAAAGCCCCGTGGATCGAAGGAACGAGCCATTTATTACCTCGTAAAAAGTTCACTTTGTCTCGGAGCTAAAATATTCTCGATGCTGAAAAAACTTGTGCCGCATAGACTGCGACAAGTACACCTTGCATTACCAGGACGTTTTCGTGGATCGAGAACGATCCCATCAAGTATTTATTTAATCAACCAGCTTTGGTGGGTAAGCTAGCCAAATGGCAGGTCTTGATTTCAAAATTCGATGTGCAGTTCATGCCACAAAAATCAGTTAAAGGCCGAGTAATTGCTGACATATTGGCTGAGAATCCTAGAATCTTCAATGATGATGATTGTCCTTTGGATGATCGTATTTTGGCCATAAACGAAGATGCATGGTCTATGTTCTTTGATGGAGCTGTGAACTTGTCCGGTTCCGTACCTGGGCGCGGTACTAATATCCCCGCACGGACAACACTACCCGATTCTTTGCGAAATTAATATTTCCATGCACTAACAATATTGCTGAATACGAAGCTTGTATTCTCGGACTTGAGGCCGCAATTGAAATGGGAGTGGCCAAATTGAAAGTATATGGAGATTCTCGCGCGATCATACTCCGCATCGTAGGTGAATGGAAGACCAAGGATGCCAAATTACGCCATATCATAAGTACCTCGAAGAGTTGGTGAAGGAGTTTGACGAAATCTCGTTTGACTATTTGGCTAGATCTCATAATCAGTTTGCCGATGCCCTGGCGACGTTGTCATCTATGTTGCAAGTTACTGATGGTCTAGAAGTTGAACCTTTGAAAATTGAGGTTCTAGCCAAACCTTCTTATTGCATGGCCGTGAATGAAGAGCTTAATGAGAAGCCATGGTATTATGACATCATGAACTATATTCAAAAGCAGGAATTTCCTGAAGGGAGCACTCCAGCTGATAGAAAATACATAATGAAGATGGCCTCAAAGTTCTTCGTCAGTGGTAAGAATTTATACAAGAGATCTTATGATTCAGTTCTATTGAGATGCGTAGATGAAGCAGAAGCCACCCAAATCATGCGAGAAGTGCATGAAGGAGTTTGTGGCCCACACATGAATGGGCACATGTTAGCCAAGAAGATTATGAGACTGGGTTACTATTGGCTTGCGCTGGAAAGTGACTGCATACAGCATGTTAGAAGTTGCCATCATTGCCAAATTCATGGAGATAAAATAAATGTTCCTCCAACGGAGTTGCACCAGCTATCTGAGCCATGGCCTTTCTCAATGTGGGGGATCGATGTGATTGGCCCAATAAATCCCAAAGCTTCAAATGGGCACCGATTCATATTGGTGGCAATAGATTATTTTTCAAAGTGGATTGAAGCCACATCATATGCTAATGTCACGGCTCGAAATGTTGTGAAGTTTATTAAGTGTGACATAATCGCCCGTTATGGTGTCCCCGAAGCAATTGTCACTGACAATGGGACAAATCTGAATAACAAGTTCGTTGATGAGTTGTTCAGTGAGTTCAAAATCAAACATTTGAATTCATCACCTTACCGCCCACAAATGAATGGAGCTGTTGAGGCAGCTAATAAGAACATCAAGAAGATCCTAGCTAAGACAGCCGAGAATTATCGAGATTGGCATGACAGTTACCCTTTGCTCTAATGGCGTATCGGACATCGATCCGAACATCTACCGGGGCAACCCCTTTCTCCTTAGTTTATGGCATGGAGGCAGTCTTGCCTGTGGAAGTAGAAATCCCCTCTTTGAGAGTCTTATCCCAAGTGGAATTGTCCGAGGCATAATGGACACAACAAAGGTTCGAGCAGTTGAACCGATTGATGAGAAAAGATTAAAAGCTCTTTGCCATGGTCGGGCGTATCAACAAAGAGTAGCCAAGTCTTTCAATCGGAAGGTACGGCCGAGACACTTCAAGTGAATGATCTAGTTCTAAGAAAGGTGTTGCCGATTTTTCCGATCCCGGAGGCAAATTTGCTCCAAATTATAGCGGCCCATATATGGTGAAGAAGGTACTCCCGGAGGTGCCTTAATCCTTACGAAATGGATGGTCGTGAGTTTTCTAATCCCGTTAACTCGATGCTTTGTGAAGAAGTATTACCCTTGAAAGAATTTGTTGTGAATTGAAGGAACTCATTTCTTCGTTGAATTGTGTGAGAATGGATTGAATGAGATGAATATACATATCGAATTCATTCGATTCGGTATATCAGACGTGTTGACCTAGAGTCAGTTCAATTAAATAAAAAAAGAAATGCCCTGAGGACACCACCAGCGCCTCGGCCTGGTGGCACGGGGAATGAAAAGGTCCGAAAGCGACCAGGGTTCGATCCCTGGAAACGGCAACAAGTTTGCCAAAAAAAAAAAAAAAAATTTTACCAATCCTTTTCCTTTCTTTTTGAGCTGCAAACTCTTTGTGTTCAAAGCTGATGAGTTCATGAAGTACTTGTGACCTTTCAAAGGAGAATTTTGCATTGATAGTTTTACCTGTTTAATTACCAATTTCACTGAGGATTGTCACCATCGATCAAGTTAGTGAATGATGTGGAATGAATTGAACATGCTAAATGAGACATGTCAGGATGATGAAAGGCAAGCCCTATCCTATACACAGTCCCTTGCTCATATACTGGTGAGATGAGTGTAGGAAATTCCATGTTTCTAAGGAAAAGAGTTTTCTCGCGAAAGGTACGATGATTGAAATGATGAGAGGCGGTTCATTCTCTATCCCAAACACTACGTGATCATCCATTGTCTAAACCCTTTTGAGCCCACACACGTGGATAATTTTAAATTACCCCTGTCAAGAACCACCCCACATTGGGGCAAGCTAGAGGTAAGACGACATCATGAGGTGAGGAATTTGATAGGAATATTCTTGCTCTCACTTGCATCAATCTTCAGGTATTGCTATTACATTGAATTCATACGATAATTCAAGTGCCTTAGGATGATGAAGAGCAGTTCTTTCTTTATCCTACACACTTTATCCATTGCATAGCCCCTTGAGCCTGTAAATTCGTTTCATTTAAACCCAATTGGTGATCATCCCCCACACCGGGGCAAGGCAAAAGGCAAATGTTCAAGCAGCAAAATCCCAAGTGAAAAAAAAAAAACAAACAAAAACAAAAACAAAAACAAAACAAATGGGGCATGAAAAAGCAGTGTGCCTGGAAAAAGCAAGGCCAATGCCCATGGAAAATGAAAGAAAGAGTCAAGATAAAAAAATGGTGTATTCCCAGTGGAGTGGTACTCAAAGAACTCAAATGCCAAGTTTTTATAGTACCCACGAGGAAAATCCCGATGGTGAAGAAAAAGACCGGTGACAATGCCAAGATGATCACCAATTCTCATCCCCCTATACACATTTTGAGCCTAATGATCCGTTCACTTCCCAATCCATGAATTTAACCTACGCTACGTCCCTTACAAAGTCTCTTCAGATTAGGGCACCAAAATTAACGTAGGAATTCATATGCTTAAAAGCATCACTCGAAGAAGTGCGAGCAAGACCATTTCTATCTCATTTCGCAGGTTCCTTGACTTGTAAACCCGAAGATGATTGCGAAGTATTGTTCTTTCATTAGCCTTGACTCGAAGAGTCCCTCTTTGTTGAGCCATTGACCGAGCCTACATTACAGTCCTGATAAAGACCTCTCAGATTGACAAGGTCATACCGCTTGCGAGAATACTCGAACCCTTATTGACATGATGAAAGTAAGATTGAGTGATTCCTGTGATCCGACATTAATGGTCGGGACAAAATAGCCTTCTTAATGAGAGTGAGTGAAAGTCCTTTCTAACTGAAAGTCTCTCATTTGGTATTCTTGAAAATCCATGTCATGAGTGAAAATTGTCATAAACGATGATTCTCCCCAGTGGAAGTTCGGTGGTGCAAATTTGGTAAAACCATCATGCATAAATCTTGATTGAATGGATAAAAACTTCAGTGGATTTTGGAGTGTGCTGAATTGCTTACTTCTTTGGCAAATGCATGTATTTTTGCTCTAATCATGTCTGATAGGTAATGTTTCCTTGAAGACCCAAGAGCTCCTGACATTTATGTTGCCTTTCAAAAGCCTCGAGGTGAGAAACCTCCATGAATATTCGAAGTACATCCTCGATGTTCCAAAATTTCTGTTCACCAAGAGATAAGTGACCCTCACGAATATCCCAGGTTTGTCCTAGGTATTCCCAAATTCTTGATCTGAATGTCTCAAAACTCTTCGTTAAACATCTCACTCTGGATGTGAATGTTTTTCGATCTTTTTCGTTATACCTTAGTCTGGATCTAGGTATTTCGAATCATCTTAATCCAATATTCATCTCACCTAACATTGAGTGTCTATTGGTTAAGTTCCAAAATTCTTGACATCTCGCCTCCGGATCTGGATGTCTCAAAACTCTTCGTTAAACATCTCACTCGGATGTGAATGTTTTTCGATCTTTTCGTTATACCTTAGTCTGGATCTAGGTATTTCGAATCATCTTAATCCAATATTCATCTCACCTAACATTGAGTGTCTATTGGTTAAGTTCCAAAATTCTTGACATCTCGATCTGGATCTGGATGTCTCAAAACTCTTCGTTAAACATCTCACTACGGATGTGAATGTTTTTCGATCTTTTCGTTATACCTTAGTCTGGATCTAGGTATTTCGAATCTTCTTAATCCAATATTCATCTCACCTAACATTGAGTGTTTATTGATTAAGTCCCAAATTTTTTTTTTTTGACATCTCAGTCTGGATCTGGATGTCTCAAAACTGTTCGTCAAGCATTTCATTCTGGATATGAATGCTTTCTCTGGATCTAGGTATTTCGAACCCTCTTAATCCAATATTCATCTCACCTAACATTGAGTGTCTATTGGTTAAGTTCCAAAATTCTTGACATCTCAGTCTGGATCTGAATGTCTCAAAAAAATTTTCCCGTTTAGGCGACCGTAGAATGGTACGGGTCCTAAACACAACCAAGCAATGCCATACTGGGCGACCGTAGAATGGTACGGGTCCTGGGAAAGCAGTTTCTTTGTGAAGTCATGTTACTATTCTAGGCGACCGTAGAATGGTACGGGTCCTGGACATGTAACACCAACTATCTCGAGTTACTCTACCCTCCTCGAAGGTAAGTTATTCCAGGTAAGTTCCTTTTATCACTAGCATTAGCATTTCCATGCATCATATAAATTGCATTTCAAAAAAAAAAAAAAAAAAACAGCCAAAGTATCATCCATTGCATGTTCATGGTCAAAATTTAGGTATCATATCGTCTTTGAATGCAACCTCTGCGAGCTCACCTTCAAAGAGGGGCATTTGTTGACACCTAAATTTTGACTAATCATTTAGTAATTAATTGCATAAAAATTTAGGGATTAATCTTTAACCCCTAAGAAAAAATAGTAAAATTGCATTTCATGTAGCCGCATTTGCATTTGTACTAAGAGGACAACAAGAAGCAGGGGCTCGCGGTCGATTGCATGCACAAAAGGATGGTCTCTCTTTCGCTGGTCTGAACATGCATAAAAAAAAATAATGAGGAAAGAAGTTCTCGCACGTCCATTATCTATTCCTTATTAAGGCATGCACAAATTCGGTGGACGTGCGGATTCTGGGGAAATCTTCAAAGAAGCAAAAGCAACCCATAATATTATACAATATGTCAGCTTTGGTGGCACCAAGAAGAAACCTCCTCATTAATGCATCGCCATACACGCACGAAATGGGACAGGCGCTTGTTAGAATATTTCCTTGCTGAAGAACAGGGGGGGAAGAAGAGTGTCAGAGAGAGAGAGCTAAAAAAATATTCATTGGGAAGGGGCTCCTCCTTCGGACAAGAAAAAATGAAGTCAGGGGAAGATATTAAAAAAAATGAATGAAGGAAGAGTTTGTCAGAAGAAAAGAAGATTAAAAAAGGGCAAAGATTAAAAAAAATGGGGCAACGTTCAGCTTAAATTCTGGAAAAGTTGCGCTACATCTTGTCACAATAATATTGGCTATCTTCAAGAGGCAATGGACGGCCTATAAATAAGACCACAAGAAGCCGCGTCCAAGGGGGAAGAACGAAAAAAAATTTGACTGAAGAGGTTTTGTGAGAGCTATTAAAAAAGAGAGACCGTGTGGAGACACACGAGTTGAGAGAAGAAAGGGGATTTAAAAAAAGAGAGACTCTCGTAAGAGAGAAAGAAGAAAAGAGGAAGTCAGGGGGAGAAGATTAAAAAAAGAAGTGAAAGGCAGCAGAGAGAGAGACGTGCAGCAGGTTGCTGCAGAGAGAAAAAATAAAAAATAAAAAAACAAAAGAAAAGCAAAAAAGGAGGAACTGTTCTTCTCCTTCGGGGTTTTTCCGTCGCCGGAACTGGAACCCAACGCCGCCCGCACCCGCTGGCGTCTTCTGCAGCTCCGACCCGACGCCGAGCCCCCGGAGCTTCGACGACACGCCGCCGCCTGCCCGAAGCCCACTCGCCGTTGCGCCACCGCAAACACCGTCGCCGCGCCTTGCCGCCGACGCAGCAACCCCTCGACGCCGCTGCCGCGCGTCTCCGACGCCTACCACCGCGCCTCTGCACCCCCGACGCTACCGCCGGCCCCGTCTCTGTCCAGATCTGTCGCTCCCGCCTCCGCTGGTGACCCCCGAGCACCTACTCCGAAGAAGCTCACCCGTTCGTCGCTCTATTTTCACCGGTAGCCCGAGTTGATTGCCGCGCCTCCGCCTCGCCTACAACCCGCCGGTTTCACTGTGCCGCCCCGACGCCACCTCCGCTTCGCCTCCAGCCCGAGCAGACCCGCGAGCTCGCACCGTCGCCCTACCGTTCGAAGCCTGTGACCCGACGACCCGTGATCCACGATCCGCGCTCCGGCTCCGTCAACCCTCGCTGCCCCGCGTCGGACGCGCTGCTCGTCGTGCCCTCGCCGGAGCCCCCCGCCGGGATCCTCGCCGGCAACACTCCTCCTCACCGGACCGGCCACCAGCCCCTCCTTCCTTTTTTTTTATAAAAAAAAAAGAAAAAGCCCAAAAATTAATTTAGGTAAATTTTGTTTTTCTTTTCTTTTATTGTTGATATTTCATATTATTTGCATTTTAGTGTAATTATCCCATTAATGTGAAATTGAAGTTCCATGGTATGAAATTAGTGATTGTCAGTCCGATTTTCGATTTCAAAATCGACTCGCAATTACTTTAAAATTCCTAATCCGATCTCCCGCTCGAGATCCGATTCGTGATTTATGTGAAATTGGCCAACCCGATCTCATGCTCGAGATATGGTTCGTCGATTTGGGAATCAATAGGGCTTGATTTGCTGTGGTGTTACTTAAATTAGTTTTCCTTAAAAAAAAATAAAAAAATGCATTTAGGATATTAGTTTTTTTTTTTTCTAGAAATGCACGTGTCAATCTAGAATTAGGCTTTTACTTCAAATTTTGATAAAAAAAAAATCCCAAAAAAATTAATTAATTTAGAATGCTAGGTTGCATGTTTAATTGTGCGCAATTTTTTTATATCGAATTTTATAAAAAAAAAAAAAAAAAAATCATGCATTTTAGAATAGAATTACATGTCTCATTTTAAGATTAGATCAATTTGCATCTTAGGTTAGAAATTGCTAGATTAAAACGTCTTAGTTTAAATTAGGATTTAGCATGACTTAATCCTAAGTTTAAATTGGAGGGAATTTTAATTTAGCTAGGTAATTTTTGCATTTGTCTTAATTTCGAATATCGTGGAAAATTTCAAAAAACTTGTCTTTAGATAAATTAGTTTCAATTTTTAGGATGAATTGCATTTTTAGGAATAGAAACATCATGTGTACGTCATGTGGGATTATGTTCATAAAATGTACGTCATGTAGAATTAGTTTCATTAAAATTGCACGTCATTATAATTAGGTCATTTTGATTTGCATATTTGATTATTGCATGTTCATTAAGAAAACACAAAAAAATATTTCACTCATGTCATGTAGTTTAGAACACATTGTCATGCCATTTCATGTTAGATTAGATGCACTACATGGTTCTCATTGAAAAAGTGAAAACAAAATAAAGAAATTGCGTGTTAAATTAGAAATCATATCTAGGGTTGTTGATATGAATTCCGATCTAACATTGCAGATGCTTTCGTTACTATGAGGTAATCCTATCATTTATTCACTGATTTATCTGGGTGTTAAATTGGTGGTTTGTGCATTCGCATGATCACTTCACATGTTAGGGAGGTAAATTAAAATCAATTCAAGCTGCCTGCAAAACATTTTTTTTAAAAAAGAAAAGGTACCGAAAGGGCATTAGACAAGTCTAGTGTAACCAAGTCCCCGAACTCATTTAATCTCTGGTTCGTAGGAGTGAAGTAATTCTCCCATTACTTTACTTGGGTTTCTAATCGACCCACCGAAAACAGATTAGTGGCGACTCCATGATAAAAATCATTTGCATGTTAAGAACTTAAACCCTAAGTCGCGAATTGGTATGGGCTTGGGAGAGCTCGAGCTAAGTCTAGGCTTAGCAATCCATTAGCCAAACCCTTAGGTGGTCCAAACCCGCTTCGGGGAGGTCGCGACACACTCAATAATCAAAGCACTATCCCTAGCTCCATAGGAGCTTGTAGCTGACAGTTCATTATATGTGAAAATGGTAAATTTTCCTGAAGCTATCTTTGGTCACTTCAAATCTCGAAGTGGAAGAGGAATTTGAGATTGGATCGGAGATAGTGATCTCATACTCTCCATGAAGCAGTGTAGTGCTGAAGAGCCCTTCCTCATCGGCGCGAGCCTCCAGGTCCTCGGATCTCCATTCCTGGATCAGCTTGTCCACGACATCCCCGGCCAGCGTGTTGTTGAAGTTCATGTCCGCGAGCGCCGTGGAGGTGAAGCCGGCGTACATGGGGCCGGCGAACATTATGATCCCTTCCACACCGGGATGGGAGTAAGCCTCCCTGAGCACCTCCTCCAAGTACTGAGCCTGCAACGCCAGAAATCCCTTTATGGATTGCAGAGTGCCAATTTTTTTTATATTTGCACTTTCTTTCATTGAAAAAAGAAGCTGATACGTGCAAAATCACGACTTAACCTTTTGACCATTGGTCAAATGAGAATATAAATGTTTCATTTTGTTCAATTGAAGCTCTTAAAAAAAGCTCCACTCTCTTTTCGAGGTCTCCCTAGGTGGAATTCAGGCATCGGTTGCTATGCGTCATTTCCAATGTCTAAATTCCATCGACGGCGGGCTCAAGACCCTATCATGACCTCAAGTCTTCAATTGACTAATGGCCAAAAGCTTTAAGTCATGTTTATACTCTTCTCCTATCGAAAAATTATTGAAATGTGTAAATACGAAATTGATGGAGTTCGAATGGGCCAAGGTGAATGGGCCGGGCCAGCCACAAAAAGAGAATCGCTCGCCTGACCCAGCACATTTTGCCTTTCGGGCCCACCGGACCGGGCGAGCTGCCAAGGGCATGATCACCCCTATTCTAAGATATGCCAATACCTGGTTAGCTCCTGGATCCACAGACACTTCTGTGAGCCAAATGGGCACACCAGTTGTGGCCAGAATGTCTAGGCTTGATCTCATGTATGCCAAGTTTGGCTGGCCGGCCCCGAAATGGCCTTGCACTCCTATCCCGGCCGGTATATCCTCATTCCCGGGGTACGAAAATATTTCCTGGAGCCTCTTCTTGTAGTTCCCCGGGCTTGCCTTCTCGTCCCCGCTGTACTCGATTGTGTTGTACTCGTTCAGGAACATTCTCGGGGTCGGATCGAGCTTGTATGCCGTCGAGTAATACATCGAGGAGGCATTTTCCCCCAGGTTGTCCTCGAAGAAGCTGAAGTGCATGTTCTCATTGACCACATCCCAGGCAATCAGTTCTCCTGCGTATCGCGAGACGACTGAATTGATCCTCTTCTCCGCTGCTTTTCGCAGATCATCAGGTGCAAGGGTCATGACCCAATCGGGCTGGTACTTCTGGTTGTCCCAGAAGACATTGTGGCCTCGGATCGAAATGTTATTATCTTGCGCAAACTTCAGCATTGCATCGGCTATTGTGTAGTTCTCTTGGCCTTGTTTTGCCTCCGTGCTGTACCACTTCATTGCGTTGGTGAAAGTGGTGTATCTGAATCGCGACGCAAACCAGTTCTGGTAATCGGCGCTCTCAAGGATGTGGAAGTTCATGCCGCACCCGAATGGAAAGCCCGGTTTGGTCTGTTTGATGAGAACATTGGCTCCTCCGACTCCGAGTCCTCTTTCGTTCACAGAAGTTATCTGGAACCTCACTGTGCTCTTCCGTACCTGTGAGATCGAAGTTCGCGACGGTCCTTTATGTTTTTTGAACGAACTACATACAAACTTTTTGTATTACCTTCTCTATGCTTTCTTCTTGGTGATTCCTCCATTGCTGCTTCGAGAACGGCCGCAACGCAATGTTGTCGACCCATATCTCCGTTGAGATATTCTTGCTCTGTCACAACACAATCAGAGTCAACATATGCCTGGAATTATTTGCACTCAAGTGTCTTGCAACTTTTCAATGATTCAGAATTGTAATGGAAAGTTGAATGCCCTTCACCTCGAAAAGAACATTAGCTGGGCTTGAAGAATTCGCGGCGATGCCTCCTTTCAGCAAAGACCAGCACCCTTGCTTGGCCACGACACTGCCTCCACGGACAAACTCTCCATCTCCAGTTCGAAACGCCACTGCTACTGTCTCGCTTCCTTGACTTACTTGTACCCAAGCTGCAAAGACAGCAACGAATCATCCTAGCTCGGTCAACAATCGCGTTTTCACATTTCTTGATGTTGCAATTAGCAATTCTTCACAAATAAACAAAACTATACGGGTATCTCCGGTGAACGGCGAACCGGCATATCACATTATTTACAGCTTCACATGAACAATTTCAATGTGTACTCTCTCTTGAAACAGCAGAGCGCGTAATTACCAGAAAATGCGTAGAACATTCCCTTCTCGAGCTGGACTTTCTGAGAGAAACTGTCTGACGGGCGTTTCCTATCGCGAGCCACCATGAACCTGTTGTTGGTATGCGATATGCGCAATTCAGTTGCTCCTTGCCCAAACACGGTCCATGCGGAAGTGCCGTGGATGAACTCTGGGTTCAGTATGACCCCACCACCATACATAAGGTTCCCTGGCTCCGCCAAACACTGCTACAATCGAAAACGTAAGACTTGGATTACATAATCTGCTTAGTGTCGTTCCTGAAAACTCTTACTATATCTTTTCAAGGCAACAAAGAAATTGTGCCACTCAGCAAATCATTAGAGTAATTCATTCAACTAGTTCATTTTTTCCTGTGGCAATCTCGAGTTCTGATCGCCCAATTCGAAGGACAAGTTCTTGAATTTGACTTAGCAGCAGTGCTCATGAACTATGAACTGATATTCACATGTCAAAGTGCTCAGAAGTTGCAAATAGTGCGTAGGAATTTGATCTTGCCTGTGTTGTCGCCGTCAAATCATAATAATCGTTGAAGACAGTCTGCATGATTTGCCCTGAAATGGCTTGACGAAGAAAGCATTAGCTTTAGTCCATGTTACATTACATCTGGTAAACCAATTTCACAGTCGACTTCATTGAAAGAATCGAGAAAATTTATCAAACACTTGGAGCAAGGGATGCTGAACTCAAGCAAAAATGCTCTTCCAAGGTCAATGATCAAGCGAAAATAATGCAAGAAGATATAAATAAACGAGAGAAATCGGTACCTGATCCTGAGGACAACAATGCAAATGCGAGAGAAAGAAACAAGAACATGTTGAATCCTGGTGAACTCATCGCTCCAGCAATTAGAGCAGTCTTAGAAAAGCCTGTAAGAATCATAATCATGTCAGAAAAGCAAAGGTCTCATGCGAATGCGAATAAGCATGCAACAGCCTGTCAACCTAGAAACAGGTATATCCTCATTTCCTGAAATGGTGACCTGATGAAGCTGATCATCCTCAGTTTTTTATATGTCCCGTGACTCTTTTCTCAAACCCATAAATATATGGCCCCCTTGAAACTACATTATACAAGTGACGTGGAATACTTTAATATGCTTTTTTTGCAAGAAATTGATGAATAAGGAACCTGATACCGAGACAAGATCCGGCTCTAATACATGTCATAATGTCCAATCAAAAGTTTGCGTGAAGGAGTATACATGAATAGGAGGCCTATCGAAACTATACAGGTACGTGATGTGTGATTCTTTGGCAAAAGTTCTAATCGAATGCAGGGGATAACAGCGTCCACGTTGCTGCTGAGATCAAATTATATGATGTGACGTGAATTTGAAGAGCATTAAGAAAAGGGGTGGTCATGCACAAATATGAAGACCGGTTCGCTTAACAAGTACACTCAGAATGATGCGATAAACTGCAAGTCGGCATTGAAATATCATGTCGATATTCACCGCCCAACAAGAGTCTAACTTATCATTCAACAACTCTTAGCAGTTAAGCTTGCCCTCAAGGAAAGACACTCCTGTGAATTGCAAGCAAGCTTTTCCTTGCGTTTTACTGTTGGATTGCCCAGCTCTGCTATCTTGAAGGAATTCTTTCTTGGATGAATATGTTGATTGCAATTTTCTGACTGTGACACCCCATCAATGCCTATACGTCGCATAAATATTATTTTAAAATAAATTTTAGATATATATTATTTTAGAAGTTATTATATGATCTATAAATATAATCTCGACAATTAATTATGCGGACCCTTTTATATTTTTCTTTGCAATTTCAGGAGAAGGGACAAATTGCAATCCTTAAACTACCATTGAAAATATTGGAAAATTTTCTTTTTGGGCACAAAAGAAAGTGGACTTTTGCTACATTTGTTGCCATAATCTTTATGACGCTGATGCTTCCGCATGCACATTAAAGGGGCCTTTTCGTTATGATCTCGTGATGGCAGGGTATATCGGATAATCGAGGAGGGGTCGAGTTTGGGAAAAAGTTAAACTTGTGGGGCTATTCTGAAAAGCATTTCGAGTCATCTAGTTAAGTTTTGGAAAGACGCGTTAAATGAAATGGAAACTGGTGAAGGTACATGGTTTCACAAGTATGATCGACAAAGTGTTTTGAATCTTTTGATGCAGTTAAAATACGTGATCCTGGGAGGAAAAATTCAGTCAATGTAGACAGCTTTGGAGTATGACTTGGACAAAATCTAGCCAATATGGATGCCGATGTGGACATTTCCCCCCACGGTCCATGTCAATTGAGTTTGGTCGAATTTGGCGTCAAAGTGGTCTGATTAGAAAGTTTGTTAAAGTAAAAGGACTTAATTAGACAAACTAAAATTTCAGAGACTTGATTAGAAAATGCGTAGAAGTATCGGGACAAAATGTAGAATTTTTCTTTTTTTCCACATTTATATTCATCCCATCAATGGGAGATTGTTGCTATGGAACTTTCCCTGGAACTTTCCCTGTAAAAACAACTCCCACAAGGAACGCTTTCGAAGAATAAATCCAATAAATTATGGATGTATAGTCCAACTCCAATATATCCAATCTTTCCTAGCCTGATCTCAAGCAATTTTTTTGAAGAGTAATAATCCTTCCCCGGAATTGTAAATGCTTGGAGGCCATACTCATGTATAGATCATTTTCATTTTCACAATTTAAGTTGTGCGGAGGGACATAGGGCGTGTGCCTGGGGACTTTAATTGGTCCCAAGATGATCCTTCAAGTCAGGATGTAGGGTTCTGTTCCTTGTCTTACACATTGGCAATGGTTGGCGTGCACTTAAACATGGAATACGACGAAGAGGGTTCCATCACAGATAGTTTAGGACTCGTCTGATAAAATGGAAATGTTTAATATTAATTTGATATTTGTACATTAATTTTAGGATTTTTTTTTAATTTTCCGAAATATAAGTGTCAAGGTTGTAATTTTCATTCTGCAAGACCGCATCTAGAAAACATGTTTCAAAGGTGATTATTAACACTTTATAATATAGGTGGAGTGGACTTTAACTTTAATAGCACGTGCATGGTGTGTTGGACGGTTGCTTTAAATAGGGTGCCTTTTCTCCATCAATTTTGGGTATATCCTTTGAAAATCCCTCATTAAGCTTGAGACGCCAAAGCGTTATTTTATAACCCTTTTATTGGTTAGTATCTTCTTCTCCTTCCAATAGCACCGAGGTCCCATTCTTAACATTGTCTGCTTACCAAATTGTGTATCGAGAGGATCTCTGCGCACTTAATTATATATATTAGTTCATACAAAGTGTTTAGTCATCTTCAAAGTAAGTAAGGAGTTTTTTTGACACATGTCACGAGGCTCAACCTCGGGTCAAGTGCTAGTTTTAGCACTATTATATGTTTACTAGTAAGATGCTCATGCATTGCACAAGTTTAAGATCATATTTCTTATGTTATTTTAAATGTTAGTGTGGATAGGAATCTTTACGAGAGAAATATAAAAACATGCATAAAATTATAGAAAAGTAAATATTCACAACAATCAAAATATCCTCTAGATTTTAGGTGATGTTTTATTTAGTGTAGATCTACACCCTCGGTTTATCCTCTCATTTAAAAGAAAAAAAATGAGACATAAAGTACCATTGAAAATGTTGGGAAATTTTCTTTTTTGGACACAAAAAGAAAGTGGACTTTTGCTATATTTGTTACCAGTCTTTCTGACGCTGATGCTTAGGGGTGGGTTTGGGGGTGTTTGGGTTTCAAGTTTGGGAAAAAGTTCAACTCGTGGGGTCTATTCTAAAAGGCATTTTGAGTCGTGCGGGTAAGTTTTGGAAAGACGCGTTAAATGAAATGGAAACTAGTGAAGGTACATGATTTCACAAGCATGATGGACAAAGTGATGGTTTTATTTTAAGACAAAAAAGTTTTATTTTTCTTCTATGTACTTTTGCACCTTTTTCTAATCAAGTCCATGTGCTTTTAATTTGTCTAATTAAATCCTTTTACTTTCACATAGAAGTTGATTAAGTCCCTCCTACATCCAATCCGACATCACTCAGGTGATGTGTTCGTTGCAAAAGTATGACGAGGGAAAAATATGCGGTCGTGGGTGGAAAAGTTCAATTGATGTAGACTACTTCGGAATACAAGATGGATAAAATCTAGCCAACATGGAAGTCAACGTAGACGTTTACATTGAAATTTGTTTTTTATCCAAGTTGTACTATGATGTTGCCCGACGGTCCACGTCAACCGAGTTTGGTTGGATTTAGTGTTAAAATAGCTTGATTAGAAAGTTTGTGGGAGCAGAAGGACTTGATTAGACAAACTAAAAATTCAGAGATTTGATTAGAAAATGGCAAAAAAGTATCCAAACAAAGAGTAGAATATTTGCTTTTTTTTTTTTTCATATTTAATGGGAAATTGTTTTTTTTTTTTGTGACCCGAGAACTGTCGAACAGCGGGCTTGGGACAACTCGTAGGGACCCACCTCCCACGGGTCGCAGGTGAGTTGTGCAATGAGGGCAAGAAGTTTCGAACCTTTTTCCTGTCGGTTGAGGGGCAAGACGCGAACCATCTCGTCCACCGCGGAGTGGGTTTTAATGAGAAATTGTTGATACGTAACATTCCCTGCAAAAACGGTTGCCACAAGAAACGCGTTTGAAGAATAAATCCAAAAAAATTATAGATTTTTAGTCCAATACCAAGATTTCCAATCTTATCTAGCATGATCTCAAGCAATTTTTCTGAAGAGTAATAATTGTTCCCTGGTATTGTAAATGCTTGGAGGCCATTGCTCATGAATAAATTATCTTCATTTTTACAATTCAAGTTGTGTGGATGGACTTAGGGCGTGTGCTTGTGGACATTAATTGACCCCAAAATGATCCTTCAAGTTAGGATGTAGGACCATGTTCCTTGTTTGAGTTGCACATTGGCAAATGGCTGGCGTGCACTTAAACATGGGGTGCGACAAAGACTGTTCAACTTAAAAAGGGTTGGGAAAAAGCCATGGATAAGAGAGAGGATCAGTGTAGAAATACATAAGCGAAATTGTCTAATCAGTCATAAATTAATTATACGGATGTCAATTAAATCACAAACATTTAAGTCAGAACTTAGAATTACAATATAGTTATTTCAGTAAATTTTCATTGGAAATTATTGATGTGTTGATGCGCAATGTTGGCTGGCCTTCGATGATTAGACCATCATGTTAGTGATTCCGGCAGCAATTGACTGGAAGGAATACATTTTGTGTAAAGGTTTAGGTCTCAATGAGCAGGATTGGAAAGTTTGTAATTGAATTGACATCCGTATAATAGGTTCATGATTCATTGGGTAATTTTCTTGAGATAACGTATAAGCATACAAAAAATGGACTAACCACAGCAATTCAGAAGGACTGAACCGGTCGCTGAGTGAGATTCTAGAAATTTTCCCGAATACGCACACTAACAATCGAAATGGACATTGTGCTGCTTAAATGCAGTAAAAGTCGCGCTCTCGCGCAGAAATATCTTCATCTAATTGCTGAAAGTGAAGAGCTCAAGAGAAAAAAAGAATTAATCCGAGGTATATAGTGGTTTGGCCTCTCCATCCGGCCTACTCTACTCCCCTAACTCTAAAAAAATCAATTGGGCCGGGATTCCCCGTTAAGCCTTGATATGTTACAGCGATAGAAGATGCTTTTTTTCTACTTGTGACTTTTGCTTGTACAGATTCAAACGACTCTTACTATACTCTACAAATCCTTCTCCATATTACATAAACACAGCCTCTCCTTCTGCGTAGAACTACAATTAAAGCATTCTTTGTTTTCGGCCATCAAGGGAAAAAAACAGAGAATCGAATGCAGGGCTAAAGAGAAGCTTTGTACTTCATATCTATTCCTACAGCTATTTTGAACCATACTTAAAAGAGATTTTCCAACTCAATTTGATTGTTGGAGCCCTCGATGATGAGCCGATTAGTAAGTTGCTTCTCCCAAAAACTGTTATGCTGGACATTCTCTTGCTAGATAGGGGTGAAACCGAGCCGATTAGTTGACTTGCTACAGCTCATGCCAGACTTGATGACGATTCGAGATCGATTTGCCTGGATTTCAAGTCGAGCTTGAGTTACTTAAATATCTTATCAAAATGAGCTTAAGCGTGCCAACGCTCAGATCAACGCGCTTGCTAACCTAATCTAGTTTCTATTATTTTTTAGAAATGCCATATAATTCCAAGAAATGACATACAAGTCCTTACCATTATCTATAGTATCAGATACATGCAAATGCTGGGAAAACCTTGGAGCTTATTAAAACCGAGCCTGATCTCAAGTTCATACACAACTCCGAGCTGAGTCCAAGTATATGTATTATTATTTGAGACGTGCTAAACCTTAATTTTTACATACAATCAAGGTAGAGTTGAATTTCAAGTACTGAGTATGCAAGTCGAGTCAAGCTATCGACTCGATAACATCTCCACTACCAAGCATTCCTAGACAATTTCAATAAAAGAACAGTTTGCTTTTGCTGTGCAGCCTACACTTTTGTCTAGCCAAAAATGGCAAATCAGCAAATCATCCAAAAGTTTAGGATTCGACTAACAAAATTAAAAAAAGGTTTAGAACTCAATTGACATCATTACATTAGGTCTGTCTAAGATTTTTTTCTTGGTAATTTTCCCGAAATATACATGTCGAGTTTGTACTTTTCATTCTATAAGACCGCATCTAGAAAAACATGTGCTAAATATGATTATTAACACCTTATAATATATGTAATTTGGACTTTAATAGCACGTGCATGGTGTGGTGGACGGTTGCTTTAACTTTGGTGCATTTCTCCATGAATTTTTGGGTATTTCCCTTGAGCATCCCTCATTAAGATTGTTAGAGGAGTAGTACTCTGCAGAAGAAAGAGACACGGAGAGGGAATCGTGGGATTGTCGAGCCACCTTGAGAGACCCCGAAGTGGCATATTCGCTTGGATCCGCTGAGTTTTCGGATTTCCCTATATCAAACTCTACAGCTCCGTTACTCACTGTCCCTTGCTTGTTCATCGAAATCGAGAGGTCTTTGCAATTCTAATACTCATCAGTCGGTATCATATTCTCCATTTGCAAATCAAGGGAACTCTCCACCAGCACGGAGGTTCCATTCTCGACATCATCTGCTTATCAACTTGTATATCGAGAGGATCTCTACGTGCTTAGTAGTACATATTAGTCATCTTCAAAGTAGATAATGAGTTTTTCCAACACTTGCCACGATGCTCAACCTTTGTGCCAATCGCTAGTTTTAGCACTATTATATGTTTGCTCGCGAGATGCTTATACGTTTCACAAGTTTAAGACCATATTTATTATGTTATTCTAAATGTTAGTGTTAATAGGAATCTTCGAGAGAGAAATATATTAATATGCTAAAAATTGTAGCAAAGTAAATATTCACAACAATCAAAACATCAGCTAGAGTTTAGGTGATGTTTTATTTAGTGTGGATCTCGACCCTCGGTTTGTCCTCTCATTTAAAAGAAAAATTGAGACATAAAATTGCAATTTTGATTGAATAGCAATATCAGTACAAGCAATTCTTCGAGCGCATAAGTTCATTGGAGAATTATACATAAGATAATAAGAAACATTAGATGTGTATTACCAAAATTTGCACAAGAATTAGATATTTGTAATTAGGTAAAGCTCGCACGTGAGTGTGCCCTGTGGCTTGCGTATTGTTGGAATTATATCGGGAAATCGTAAATGCAAATAAGTTGGTTGAGGACTTTAGGATAAATACTTGACTTTTTATAATTTTGCTTGGAGGAGATATCTAGGGCGAAATTAATGGGACACGACCTAGATGTGGCCAAACCGTGTAGTTTGACAACAATAAAAAACTAAAACTATGAGAGTGGGTACCGTTTCCTTTGAAATGTAGTTTATTGCATGTGATTTACGGTGGCTCCAAAGCCAGTCTAATTTTAAAAGCATGAGCATATACATTTTTCGAAAAAATAGTAAATATATACATTGAGATACAAAATATGAAACTTTTGTAATGGGAGGTCTGCGGAGATGGGATTCTTATCCCACTTCGTAGATTTCCCTTCGCTTTAGTGTAGTTACCTAATGTAAAGCAGTCCTGAAATTATTCAACAACCGGATTAGATATTTTAACCCCAAGGCCTATCAATAGATAATGGGGTAAAAGAGGTAAGAATAAAATGACCATCGCAAGGAAATGGATACTGTAAAATAGGAATAGAAGGGCTATTGCACGGTTTGGTTTGCAGAATGGAATAACTACGTTTGTTTTTTGGTATTCCTAGAGTTACACGGGAAACAAGTTAGGAATGTGGAAGATATTACCAATTGTACCCTTTGATGAGATACAATCAAACCCTAGTTTCTTCTATTGCCATATTACAAGTGAAAAAAAAAATACTGATTGATAAATAATTATGATATTTTTCATACCCATTTTATTGATGGGTATAGAAACCTTGTTTCTTCTATTACCCATCATACCATCAACTTTGCCCGGACGAAATTGCTGCAAAATTATATAAAAATTTTAAACCTATTGGACAGCGGTGAATTCAATTCTAAATAGTCTGATTTGCCCATTTCACTCCTAAATCTTTTGACAATTTACCAATATATTTCTTTCAGCAAATTTTGGTCAGAAATCACTAATGTAATGATCTAATCAACGCTAACTATCTTACATGGCATGATTGGAATTAATGTGGACAATTCTTAATTTTTTTTACGAATTTTCCTTTTTTTTATCTTTATTTCCTATTTCACCCCATTGGTCCTCGAGACCTTGGTGATGACCAGTAACTCACCAGCCACAAGTGAGGGCTGTGACACCCTAGCCTCTTGCTAGATTTGAGTGAGGCAATGGCATTGTGAACTTGTCTAGATCCAGTGAGGTGAATCGAACCAATTCCCTTGGGAATCACCGATTCTGATCTACTTCAGTCCGATTTCAGGCTGTTCTTGATTCTTTTGCACATCCCTAGTTGCGACCCTCGCCTAAGATCTCGACGCCGGCTTGCCTATGATTGGCTAGAGTTGTTAGCCATTGGCTAAGGCCTGTTGACCATAGTTGACCCTTGCCCCACCATCGCTAGCTCTTGGTGGGATAGCGGCAACGAGGGCTTGCAAGCTGGTTCGTTTTTTTTTTTTTCTAAATGTAATTTAATTAATATTTATATCAAAAATTAAATTCAAACCAAAATGACATCATTTTGGAGTTATTTTGCTTGTTTTAGCCACATTAGCACCACATAGGAGAGATAAAATAATAGAAAAGGTTACATCAGTATTTTTCGTTAGCCAAATTGAATGGAGTTAATGGAATTACTTGATGCTTCAATTTGACAAGTTTTAAGACTTTATTGCATATTCTGAAAGTTTTACAATTTAGTTACACTTGGGTAATAGGTTTTAAGATTTCTAGTGAATATATTCCATTATATTTTTGTACCTCTACTTAATTTTTGAGTGATTTTAAATGCCTATAAAAAGGTTTTAGTTGGTTAGACTAAATACATATCTAAAGCTTAAAGCCAATAAAAAGTAAAAAAAGCTTTCGACCTGTTCCTTGTTTTTTGGATTTAGGATTTTTACGTGATGTAGAGTATCTCGAAATCTTGCAAATTAAAACGTGTATGTTGTTCGAGAGGTCCATTCTCATGATCAATTGTCGACAATACTCCGTCTACAATACCCAAGGACAAAAATGTACCATACGCCGTCCAGAGGATGAGATTTGCTAGCTTATTGGCCTTTTTTTTTTTTCATTTTTTTTTATCGATTAGTATTATTAGTGGTGGGTTTAGTACATGGTACAATATCACATTGCAGGAGTGCCTGAAAAATGACTAAACATTATTTACTTGATATCGACATGATCTTTTTAGGTCATAATTACGTATGCAATGCATTTTTCGACCCAAAAAAAAAAAAAAAAAAAAATTGCTTGGCATTTAGGGGTCCTTATATCTACCCTCTCTGATTAATCTTAACTTAGCAACTATCAATCAACAATAAAAGCACTATCCCTAGCTCCATAGGAGCTTGTAGCTGACAATTCATTATATATGAAAATGGTAAATTTTCTTGAAGCTATCTCTGGTCACTTCAAATCTTGAAGTGGAAGAGGAATTTGAGATTGGATCGGTGATGGTGATCTCATACTCTCCATGGAGTAGTGTGGTGCTGAAGAACCCTTCCTCATCGGCACAAGCCTCCAAGTCCTCGGATCTCCATTCCTGGATCAGCTTGTCCACGACGTCCCCGGCCAGCGTGTTGTTGAAGTTCATGTCCGCGAGCGCCGTGGAGTTGAAGCCGGCGTACATGGGGCCGGCGAACATTATGATCCCTTCCACACCGGGATGGGAGTAAGCCTCCCTGAGGACCTCTTCCAAGTACTGAGCCTGCAATGCCAGAAACCCCTTTATGCATTGTAGAGTGCCAATTTTTTTATACTTGCACTTTCATTCATTGAAAAAAGAAAAGGTGATATGTGCAAAATCGCAACTTAAACTTTTGACGATTGGTCAATTGAGAATATAAATGTTTCATTTTGTTCAATTAAAGGTCTTAAAAAAAGCTCCACTCGCTTTTCGAGGTCTCCCTAGGTGGAATTCAGGCATCGGTTGCTATGCGTCATTTCCAATGTCTAAATTCCATCGATGGCGGGCTCAAGACCCTATCATGGCCTCAAGTCTTCAATTGACTAATGGCCAAAAGCTTTAAGTAATGTTTATACTCTTCTCCTATTGAAAAATTTTCGTAATGTGCAAATATAGAGTTCGAATGGGACAAGGTGAGTGGGCCGGGCAAGCCGCAAAAGGAGAATTGCTCGCCTGACCCAGCACATTTTGCCTTTCGGGCCCACCGGACCGGGCGAGCTGCCAAGGGCATGATCACCCCTTTTCTAAGATATGCCAATACCTGGTTAGCTCCTGGATCCACAGACACTTCTGTGAGCCAAATGGGCACACCGGTTGTGGCCAGAATGTCTAGGCTTGATCTCATGTATGCCAAGTTTGGCTGGCCGGTGCCGAAATGGCCTTGCACTCCTATCCCGGCCGGTATATCCTCATTCCCGGGGTACGAAAATATCTCCTGGAGCCTCTTCTTGTAGTTCCCTGGGCTCGCCTTCTCGTCCCCACTGTACTCGATGGTGTTGTACTCGTTCAGGAACATTCTCGGTGTCGGATCCAGCTTGTATGCCGTCGAGTAATACATCGAGGAAGCATTTTCCCCGAGGTTGTCCTCGAAGAAGCTGAAGTGCATGTTCTCATTGACCACATCCCAGGCAATCAGTTGTCCTGCGTATCGCGAGACGACTGAATTAATCCTCTTCTCTGCCGCCTTTCGCAGATCATCGGGTGCAAGGGTCTTGACCCAATCTGGCTGGTACTTCTGGTTGTCCCAGAAGACATTGTGGCCTCGGATTGAAATGTTATTATCTTGCGCAAACTTCAGCATCGCGTCGGCTATTGTGTAGTTCTCTTGGCCTTGTTTTGCCTCCGTGCTGTACCACTTCATTGCGTTGGTGAAAGTGGTGTATCTGAATCGTGACGCGAACCAGTTCTGGTAATCGGCGCTCTCAAGGATGTGGAAGTTCATGCCACACCCGAATGGAAAGCCTGGTTTGGTCTGTTTGATGAGAACATTGGCTCCTCCGACCCCGAGTCCTCTTTCGTTCACAGAAGTTATCTGGAACCTCACTGTGCTCTTCCGTACCTGTGAGATCGAAGTTCGCGATGGTCCTTTATGTTTTTCGAACTAACTACGTACAAACTTTTCGTATTACTATCTTACCTTTACCAAAAAAAAAAAAAAAAAAAAAAACTTTTCGTATTACCTTCTCTATGCTTTCTTCTTGGTGATTCCTCCATTGCTGCTTCGAGAACGGCTGCAACGCGACGTTGTCAACCCATATCTCCGTCGAGATATTCTTGCTCTGTCACAAAGAAATCAGAATCAACATATGCCTGGAATTATTAGCACTCATGTGTCTTGCAACTTTTCAATGATTCAGAAGTAGATTGTGATGGAAAGTTGAATGCCCTTCACCTCGAAAAGAACATCAGCTGGGCTCGAAGAATTCGCGGCGATGCCTCCTTTCAGCAAAGACCAGCACCCTTGCTTGGCCACGACACTGCCTCCACGGACAAAGTCGCCATCTCTAGTTCGAAACGCCACCGATACCGTCTCGCTTCCTTGACTTACTTGTACCCAAGCTGCGAAGACAGCAACAAATCATCCTAGCTCGGTCAACAATCGCGTTTTCACATTTCTTGATGTTGCAATTAGCAATTCTTTGCAAATAAACAAAACTATACGAGTACATCCGGTGAACGGTGGACCGACACATCACATTATTTACGGCTTCGCATGAACAATTTCAACGTGTACTCTCTGTAGAAACAGCAGAGCGCGTAATTACCAGAAAATGCGTAGAACATTCCCTTCTCGAGCTGGACTTTCTGAGAGAAACTGTCTGATGGGCGTTTCCTATCGCGAGCCACCATGAACCTGTTGTTGGTATGCGATATGCGCAATTCAGTTGCTCCTTGCCCAAACACGGTCCATGCGGAAGTGCCGTGGATGAACTCTGGGTTCAGTATGACCCCACCTCCATATATAAGGTTCCCTGGCTCCGCCAAACACTGCTACCATCGAAAACGTAAGACTCGGATTACATAATCTGCTTAGTGTCGTTCCTGAAAACTCCTAACTATTTCTTTTCAAGGCAACAAAGAAATTGTGCCACTCCGTAAATCGTTAGAGTAATTCATTCAACTAGTTCATTTTTTCCTGTGGCAATCTCGAGTTCTGATCGCCCAATTCCAAGGCCAAATTCTTGAATTTGACTTAGCGGCAGTGCTCAGAAGTCGCAAATAGTGTGTAGGAATTTGATCTTGCCTGTGTGGTCGCCGTTGAATCATAATAATTGTCGAAGACGGTCTGCATAATTTGCCCTGAAATGGCTTGAAAAAGAAAGCATTAGCTTTAGTCCATGTTACATTACATCTGGTAAACCAATTTCACAGTCGACTTCATTGAAACAATCGAGAAAATTTATCAAACACTTGGAGCAAGGGATGCTGAACTCAAGCAAAAATGCTCTTCCAAGGTCAATGATCAAGCGAAAATAATTCAAGAAGATATAAATAAACGAGAGAAATCGGTACCTGATCCTGAGGACAACAATGCAAATGCGAGAGAAAGAAACAAGAACATGTTGAATCCTGGTGAACTCCTCATCGCTCCAGCAATTAGAGCAGTCTTAGAAAAGCCTGTAAGAATCATAATCATGTCGGGAAAGCAAAGGTCTCATGTGAATGCGAATAAGCATGCAACAGCCTGTCAACCAAGAAACATTTATATCCTCGTTTCCTTAAATGGCGACCTGATGAAGCTGATCATCCTCGGTTTTTTACAGGTACCCTGACTCTTTTCTCAAACCCATATATATAAATACTCAAACTGAGCAGTAGCCCAAAATTGGCATAGAAATTAAGTGTGGGAGGAGACTGTACAAATATAAGCCCCCCCTTGAAACCATATTCTACAAGTGACGTGGAATACTTTAATACCCTCTTTCGCACAGAAATGACGAACAAGGAGCCTGACTATATAGAGGACGAAATTTGGTTCCGACAAATGTCGGACTGTCCAATCAAAAGCTTGCACAAAGTAGAACACATGAATACGAGATTTGTCCAAACTATATAGATAAGTGATGTGTGATACTTTGGCAGATGTGTTAATCGAATGCGGGGGATAACGGTGTCCAAGTCGCTGTTGAGATCAAATCATATCATGTGACGTGAATTCGAAGAACATTAAGAGAAGAGATAATGCATATGTATTAAGACCAGTACACTAAACAAGTATACTCGGAGTGATGTGACAAATGGCGAGTTGGCATTGAAATACCCAACAAAAGTCTGACTTATCACTCAACAAGTCTAAGCAGTTGGCTTAGCTCTCAAGGAAATATAGCCAAAAGAAAAAGACGCTGTTGTGAATTGCAAGCAAGCTTTTCCTTGGCTTTTACTGTTGGGTTGCCAGTTCTGTTGTCTTGAAGGAATTCTTTCTTGGATGAATATGTTGATTGCAATCTTTTGACTGTGACACCCCGGCAATGACTATGTGCAACATAAATATTCTTTAAAAATAAACTTTAGATACATCTTATTTGGGAAATTATTATATGATCTATAAATATCATATCGACAATTAATTATGTAGGACCCATTTTATATTTTTCTTTGAAATTTCAGAAGAAGGGCAAATTGGGAATCCTAAAAGTACCATTGAAAATGTTGGAAAAATTTCTTTTTTGGACACAAAAAGAAGGTGGACTTCTGCTATATTTGTTACCATAATCTTTATGACGCACATGCTCCGTATGCACATTATGGGGGTCTTCTTGTTGTGATCTGCTGACGGTAGAACATATTGGAAAATCGAGGGGGGGTCGAGTTTGGGAAAAAGTTAAACTTGTGGGGTCTACTCTGAAAAAGCATTTTGAGTCGTGAAGGTAAGTTTTGGAAAGACGCGTAAAATGAAATGGAAACTAGGGAAGGTACAAGATTTTACAAGCATGATCGTTAAAGTGATACTTGATTTCATTTTAAGACGAGAAAGTTTTATTTTTCATCCATGTGCTTTTGCGCCTAATCATATTAATATACTTCAATTTAGGGTTAATACCCTGAAAAACCTAAAACTGGTTCATCTGTGACAAATTTACTTAAAATTATTTTTTTGACCATAAAAAACCCAAAACCGATATACATGTGACAAATTTACCCCTTGACTGACCATAAAAAAACCATAAACTGGTACATTTATAACAAATTTACCAAAAACTAATTTATTCGATCCAAAAAAATCTAAAATTGGTAAATTTGTAACAAATATACCCTTCGCTAAATTGAATTAATACCACAAAAAAAAATCACAAAAATTGTAAATTGTGACAAACGGAGTGTAAAATCTCAAATTGGTATATCGATCAATTGTCATGTGTCATTTAACTTAATAATTTGACAATAAAATTTAATAAAAACTAATAGAGGGTAAATTTGTTACAAGTATACCAGTTTTGAGTAAATTTGTCAAAAATATACCAATTTAGGGTTTTTGATGATAAAAAAAATAGTTTGGGGGTAAATTTGTCATAAATGTACAAGTTTGGGGTTTTTCAGGGTATTAACCCTTCAATTTATCTAATCAAATGTTTCTACTTTCACAAGGATTTTGATCATGTCACTCCCACACTAATTTGACAAAATTTAGGTGACATCGTGATTTTTGGACGATGCAGAAATATAATGCAATCCAAATATGCAATCATGGGTGGAAAAATTTAGTTGATGTATACAACTTCGGAGTATGATGTGGAAAAAATCTAACCAATATGGCTGCCAACGTGGGTGTTTACATTATTAAAAATTGTATCCAAATTGTACAATGACGTCACCTGACGATCTATGTCAATTGAATTTGGCCGGATTTGCCGTCAGAATGTCCTAATTAGAAAGTTTGTGAATATAGAAGGACTTAATTAGACAAACTAAAAGTTCAGACATTTGATTAGAAAATACATAAAAGCATCTAGATTGAAAGTAGAATATTCTCTCTGTTCCATATTTATATTCATCCCATCAATGGGAAATTGTTGCTATACAATATTCCCTGCAAAAATGCTTAAAGGTCGACTCCTCATGAATAGATCTTTTTCATTTTAGAATTTAAGTTGTGTGGATGGACTTAGAGCGAATGCTTGTGGGACTTTAATGGCCCCAAAATGATCCTTCAAGTCAGGATTATGTAGGATCGTGTTCCTTGTTTGAGTTACACCTGGCAATGGTTGGCGTGCACTTAAACATGGGGTTAGGAGCGTCAAAAACTGAACCGAAAACCGAACCGAACTAAATTGAAAAATTCAGTTTTTTCGGTTCGGTTCTCATTAAAAACCGAAATTTTTTTCCTTTTTTCCACATTTTTATTCATCCCATCAATGGGAGATTGTTGCTATGGAACATTCCCTGTAAAAACAATTCCCACAAGGAACGCTTTCTAGTCCAACTCCAATACATTCAATCTTACCTAGCCTGATCCCAAGCAATTCTTTTGAAGAGTAATAATCGTTCCCTGGAATTGTAAATGCTTGGAGGCCATGCTCATGCATAGATCATTTTCATTTTCACAATTTAAGTTGTGCGGAGGGACTTAGGGTGTGTGCCTGTGGACTTTAATTGGCCCCAAGATGATCCTTCAAGTCAGGGTGTAGGATCCCGTTCCTTGTTTTACACATTAGCAATGGGTTTTTTTTTTTTTTTTTTTTCTTTTTTTGAACTCGACACATTGGCAATGGTTGGCATGCACTTAAACATGGAGTACGACAAAGAGGGTTCCACTTGAAAAGAGGGGGAAAAAGAATGGATATGAGGGGATCGGTGTAGCATAGGCGGAATTATCTAATCGGTCATAAATTTTGTAATTAGGTCAAACTTGCACGTGCGTGCGCCCTGTGGCTTGCGTATTGTTGGGATTATATTGGGAAATCATAAATGCAAATAAGTTGGTTAAGGAATTTAGGATAAATAATTGACTTTTTATAATTTTGCTTTGAGGAGATATCTTGGGCGAAATTAATGGGACATGACCTAGATGTGGTCAAACTGTAAGTTTGACAACAATAATAATAATAAAAAAAACTTATACTACGAGTGGGTATCGTCCCATTTAAAATGTTGTTTATTGCATGTGATTTACGGTGGTTCCAAAACCAGTCTACTTTTCAAAAGTATGATATGCATTTTTAAAAGAAAATAGTAAGTATATACATTGAGATACAAAATATGAAACTTTTTTAATGTAGAGGTCTGCGAAGATGGTATTCTTATCCCACTTTGTAGATTTCCCTTCTCTTTAGTGTAGTTACCCAATGTAACGCAGTCCTGAAATTATTCATCATCCAGATTAGATATTTTAAACCCCAAGGTCTATCAATAGGTTATGCGGTAAAAGAGGTAAGAATGAAATGACCATAACCTGCAAATGGATATTGTAGAATAGGAATAGAAGGGCTATTGCACGTTTTAGTTTGCAAAATGGAATAACTATGTTTTTTTTTTTTTTTTTTTTTGGTATTCCTAGAGTTATACCGGAAACAAGTTAGGAATGTGAAAGATATTACCCATTGTATCCTATGATGAGATACAATCATACCCTCGTTTCTTCTATTGTCATATTACATATAGAAAAACATACTGATTGATAAATAATTACGATATTTTCATACCCATTTTATTGATAGGTATATAAAACCTTGTTTCTTCTATAATCCATTATACCATCAACTTTTCCCGGACAAAATTGCTGTAAAAATTATATAAAAAGTTTTAAATCTATTGGATAGCGGTCAATTCAATTTTAAACATTTTGATTTGTCAAATTCACTCATAAACCTTTTAACAATTTATCAATGTAGTACTTTCGGCAAATTTTGATTAGAGATCACTAATGTATTGATCCAATCAGCGCTGACTATCTTATGTTGCACAATTGGCATTGATGTGAATATGCAAAATATCGCTTCAAGTGTCAAAAGTTGACACAAAGGGACACTTAAGTGCCAAAAGTTATGAAAGTGACACATAAGTGCCATATTTTAAGAAAAGTGGGACACATGAGTGCCACCTTCGGCGAAGCCAGCCGGAAATCATACGTGACAACTAAATATGAACATTTCTTGCCGAGGTGGCTCGCTGGAAAGCTGACTCAGCTCTAATTCACCCAAAACGACGTCGTTTCTATAGTCAGCCAAAATAGAGCCCTTAAATTAGCCAAAACAACATTGTCTCTTCCATTGCCCTAAATCTAAAACCTTAAATCAAGCAAAATGCCATTGAAGTGCTGGAGCCCTAATCTCGAACCCTAATCAAATTGCCCCAAATTCTACAGTCGAATATTGGGAATGGATAGCAGGACTTTCAGCAGCAGCTCAAATTTCTCTCATCGAAGCAAAGGAGAAGGCGAGTGTTTATGTTTTTGTGGGTTATTAAGTCCAAGAAAAACATCGTGGACTCAAATGAATTCCGGGAGAAGATTCTATGGATGTGCCCGATATAGAGAAGGGTCAAAGTGCAAATATTTCAAATGGGTCGATGCAAAATTCTCTTACCGAGCCACAAAAGTGATATTGGACTTACTTGATGGATGTCATCAACCTCCATCTACGCCTGTGGACGACTTGGACGATGTTGACTCAATGCAAGTTCAAACATCTTTTACTAACCATTTAAAGAATGCAGTTTCAAAGATAAATATTGAACGGAAGTGTTACCAAGCGTTTATTGTGTTTCTGTTTTTTTTGTTTATCATGATGAAATGTAAAGTACTGGAAGATGAGAAGAAGTTTCTCCGACTGCCATAGTTGTAAATGAACGGAGAAATGTACTTGTTTTGAATGAAATATAACTTATTTTTTTGGAAGATGAGAAGAAGTTTTATGTTGTCTACAAGATCGTTGTGGCTTTTTATTTTTTATTTTTATTTTAGGCTGTCATATGTATTATGTATTACTTCTTGTGCTTGTGGGGAGATCAAGAAAAGGGAATGAATGAGATGTTGTTTGTACTATGTTTTTGCTTATTCTCGAATATAAATCAGTGATGATGGAATGTATATTGGGTTGATGTGTTGCGGTGACTTCTTTACTTAAACTAAATGTAAACTGGTAGCAATGAATTGAATAGAGTTGTTATAAGTTGAATCTTCGTATATATAAACTAGCAACTTCTCTGGTTTGCTGCAAACCACCATATATATAGGACAGACACGAGTGATTACTCGAGTGCTATAAGTTATATCTAGTGATCACTTAAGTGTCAATCGTGATAAAAAAAAAGTCATTTAAGTGTCAAGTTATTATTAAAAGTGATCACTTTAAGTACTAGGTTTTTTAGAATGTGATTAGTTAAGTGCCAATTTTTGTGTACGTTTCCTCTATAAATTGCACCAGCCATCAGCTATTACCAGCCACCACCATCGCCCACCACTAGCCATCATCAGCCTCCAGCCATCACCACCAGCCACATCAAGCATCCTAGGCATCCACTTGAGCCATTACTATGCTGGTGATATGCTACTGCAGAAGTTGCTAGTGCCTTACACCAGCTTGCACCAACACTATCTAGTGCAAGATGTGCATATGTACATCTTGCACCAAGTGCAGCACAAACCCCCAACCCAACTCCTATAATAGACCCACCATCAGTAGGCATTAGTAGTCACCATTGGCCACCACTACTAGCAACACCAGCATCCCAGCTACCACACCAGCACGTAACCATCACCATAGACCCACCATAAGCAGCTACTGTTGGTGGTGGGTCATGGGTCTGTTGCAAAAGGGGTTTGTGCAAGCTAGGCTATGCACACTGAACTCTTGCAACAGTACTAGTTGTAGCAAAAGGCTCCAATCCAACCCCCATAATGGACCCACCACCACCAGGCTTCACTAGCCGGCACCACCAACTACACAAGCACCCTAGTCACTACCACAGATCCACCACTAGAAGCAACAAGTAAAAGTAAAAAAAAAAAATTAAAAAAAAATGAGAAGCAACAAGATCGTTCCATTGATATTGAAATGAAGTCTCACAAACTTAATGACAAGCTATTAAAAAAAAAACATCCATAGTAAAACAATCAACTCCTCAGCCCCACAAATCATATCCCATCCCATTTCATCAATCAATATGCATAATGCCTCCTGTTCGTGCTCATTTTGATGTATTTCTTATTTGATTCATAATCCTTGTATTTTTTCTAACTGGATGTGAGACTTCTTCTTCAACTGTCTTGTGATACGTTGATTCTGATGGAATTGCAATCGTCTTAGGCTAAACCGATTTAGAAGGAGCTGTAATTGTCATAGGTTGAACTGATTTAGATGGATCTGCAACTAGGTTCTTTTTACTCTTCTTTCTTGTTGGCGTAGCCAATGTCTTCTTCTTTGTTGGTGTAGCCATTGATTCTTGAGTTTGGCCTTGAGAGATAAGAACATCTAAACTTCTCTCAAGCTTAAAAAAGAAAGCTCAATTATCAACAAAAGTTTGCACCATAAATTAAATTAAATAAAGCCTATAAAACTTACTTTAAGAATAACTATTCCAGAACGTTCATTTGTATAAAGGTCATAACCATATTGTTTTAGCCTCTTTCCAAGAGCTCCTTGTTCGAAGGGGAACGTCAGTTTAGGTACTTGTGATTGGTTAGCCCTTCTTCTCGCATGTGATTTCTTGGGCTTTTGTTGTGGTTGTTCAGCTACAACAGGGGCTTTTTCGGCCGATTCTTTAGCTAGGCGTCTTCTAGATAGCCTTCTTGTAGGTGACTCTTAATTTGGCTTTCTTTTGATTATTTTTCTATTTATTCATTCAACTTCAATGACATCTTTTGTCAGTTTTTGTGGTGGCCCTTGTAATGACCATTCTAGTGGCCTTTGTAGTGACCCTTAAGTTGGGCCCTCTATTGACAGCTAAGCTCTAGCTTGCCTTCTTCGAATATGAGAAAAAGGCAAAGGATATCATAAATATAACATCAGGCCATATAACAACATAAAGGAAAAGTAAACACAAATTATTGAACTTACCGGGTATTTTTTTCTATTGTAGTTGACGAACAGTCGACTTAACTAGCCTTTCAGTTACTTCGGCCAATCCTTGAGCTAGCTATCTTCTACCTTGCCTTGTTTAAACAGGCTCTTCAGTTTCAGGTACAATAAGGGCTTCAACCAATTCTTCACATGTCATTCTCGTGACCTGACAAAGATAAAAACATTACATACATGTCAATTATATCTATGTACATATTTGTTATAAACCATAAAGCAACATAAATAGAATTGTCATGACTTAACGGGGTTTATTGTCATCGACTAAAGAACAATCGACTTACTTTGCCTTTCTGTTTGTTCTTTTCCAACTGTCCATTCACTAGGCCCTTTGGCTGGCCTCAACTGTTCCTGCTACTTCCTTAATTGACAATCTTTAGTATCGTGCCCTACTATGTGACAAAAAGAGCACTTCATCTTTACACCTGTCCTACTCATCCTATGTTGACATGAGACATCTCCCTTCGTCATTCTTCATTTCGCTTTGGTCTTCCCATTCTCTTCTTTAGTGGCAAAGGTTGAGGTGCTTTGCGATCTGTTGGCTCCCAGAACTTGCTACTTCTGATTGGCTGCAACATGAGTTGGTACGAAGTAAGATATTTCGGTTTCTTGTACCAATCATTAATGTAGTCTTTTGTGTTGTGGCTCTTCAATTGAATGTCACATATGACATGTACACAAGCAATTCCACTTACTTGCCATGCTCTATATGAACACTTCCTCATACCTAAATGGACAACATGTTGGAGAAATCTTTCCAGAATATTTTGAAGCTAACAAAACGTTTCTATCAGTCTAGTCTAGATATTTGCAGACCGTCTGTTTACAGTCTGAAGACGTTCTGATCACTAGACTCAGCACTCAAGACTCAAGACTTAAGACTCAAGACTCAAGAATATTCTCATTGACAGTCTTTCTGATCCAGTGACGAAGGAAATCCAGAGCCGAAGTATATGGTTGGGGATTCAATCCTATCATCTGGAGAAAATCTCTTGGTTGGATAAATATATTGGATTCTTTTATTTAGATCAATTGAAGATCCGGTGGTCGACGAAATATTCTTGGAATGTTCTATTCTTGGAAACCAAGATCCTGATTGTATGGGCGAACATGATTGATGGGCTATCGTCAGGTTCCTTTTATAACTCGAATTATCTTTTTGATTGATTCCGTCCAACGGGTAGATTGGAGGAATTCCTTTGGTAAGTGCCAACGGTATGATGGCATAAATGAGTATAAAAAGGAAGACGTTCTAGTTGTGTTAGTAACGTGATCGATAGAAAAATTCAGTCCGAAGCATCTTGATTATTAGTCGATTCATTCGAGCGAAATTGTATACACAGAAAGTGTCTGTACTTGGTGATACCTTGAGCAAGTGTGGTAAATCATCTACACCTAGAAATCAAGGAAGATCAACGCTGTAACATCTCTTTGTTCATAGTGGAATCCAGCCAATTGGCTGTCAGTGCAGAAGAGTGGACGTAGGCTTGAATCAAGCCAAACCACTATAAACCGCGTGTTCAATTCTCTCTTTCCTTTACTTAGTCTTACGTTGATTATTATTTGCTGCAAATCCTTCAACTGTCTAAGTATTGTGCAATCATCAAGAAAAATCTTTTATATACCTATTCACCCTCCTCTAGGTACTCGTACTAGCTATATCAATTAGTATCAAAGCTCGTTTTCTTACTTTATTTGAAGTGTTTTACTTCAGAGTAAAAGATCCATGGCTAGTATGCTAGCACCAGGGCTGGTGGAAGGGCAAAGCAATACCAAACCACCCTACTTTGATGGAAATGATTACAACATCTGGAAGAACAAGATGAAAGCTTTCCTACGATCAAAGGATCCTCTGGAATGGGACGTTGTGGAAAGAGGAATCACTCCTGTTGCTGCATCAGTCTCTGAAAGAGGGAAAGAAATTGTTGAAACCAGCGAAATGACTCAGGAAGAGATAAACAAGAGACAAGCACTCGATGCAAAATCAATTTACTCTTTATATTATGCTTTGTCACCAACTGAATATAACAGAATATCTTATTGTGTTACAGCAAAAGAAATATGGGACAGATTACATATCACCTATGAAGGAACAGATCGAGTGAAGGAGACCACAATTAACATTCTCCTTGGTCAATATGAAGCCTTCAAAATGAAACCAGGAGAATCTATAACTGACATGTTTAGTCGTTTACTGAGATATTGTCAATGGTCTTGAGAATCAAGGTCAAAAAATTTCTGATCCCATGAAGGTGAACAAGCTACTGCGGGGACTCTCCAAGGATTGGAATCATATAAAGACTTCAATAAGAGAGACGCAAAGAATTATGCCACTATCTGTCGACGAGCTGATTGGAACTCTTCAGTCTTACGAAGTGAAACGAATTAATGAAGACGAAGATCCAAGAGGTAAGAAATCCATTGTATTAAAATCAAATGATGATTCTGATGATACAGATTCAGGAGATGATCTGGACGATGAGGAGCTTGCTCTCATGATAAGAAGATTCAGAAAATTAAATAGAAAAGGAAGAAGGTTCAACTCAAAGAAACAAAGTTTCCAAAGACAGCAGACCAAGTCTGTTGATGATGAGGAACCAAACAAAGATGTAGTTTGCTTCGAATGTAAGAAAAATGGACACATCAGACCTAACTGTCCTCTTCTGAAGAAGAAAAGAGGAAAAGCTGAAAAATTTCGAAAAGCTCTCAAAGCCGAAACCTGGAGTGATACAGAGTGTGAAGAAAGTGATAATGAATATGCCAACATATGTTTGATGGCACATTCAGACTCAGACTCAAATTCTGGATCAGACTCAGACAGTGAATTTGAGGTAAGTGATTTTAAAATTCCTATCAAGGTCTCTAAATACATTGATGAACTGTGTTTTAGTCTTAAGACTTCTCTCAAAAGAATTTCTAAACTTAAAAAGGAAAACTCAGCTCTAAAACAAAAGGAAAATATTTTAGAAGAAAGAGTTAAAATTTTAGACTTGAATGTTTCTACTCTTAAAGAGAAAGAAGATAATCTTTTGAAAGAAAACACTTTTTTAAAAACTGATTTATCAAATATTTCAAAGAAATTTTCGATAGGATCCAAAAAACTTGAAAAAGTTCTTTCAGTTCAAAGACCTTACTTCAATAAGTCTGGTCTGGGTATGACAGCAGAAACAATTCCATTGATTGATTTTCCTAAAGTAAAAGAAAGAATTAAGAAAAGACCGTCGAAAGAGGCTTACAAAAATCATTTCAAGAAAGTTTTTGTAAAGTCTGTAGGTCGAAATGCTCTCAGGTGTTCAAAGTGTAACAGTCAGGATCACTTTGAAAAAGAGTGTCCTATGGTTTGGAAGCTTGTTAAGAAATTATGGCCTAATAATGTTGATTCTACTAACACCAAAGGACCCAAAAAAATTTGGGTACCAAAGAAAGCTTGAGACTCTCTTTTAAATGTAGGTCTCTGTCAAGAAAAAGGTAAAGTGGTATCTTGACAGCGGATGTTCAAGACACATGACAGGAGACTCAAATTGCTTCATAAAGCTTGTTCAAGTAAATGGTGGAAATGTTTCATTTGGAGGAAACGGCAAAGGAAGCACTGTGAGATTTGGAACTGTGAAAATTGGAAATTTCATAATAAGCAATGTTTCTCTAGTGGAATGACTCAACTATAACCTTCTCAGCATTAGCCAATTGTGTGATACTGGTTTCAAGATCTCATTTCAAGAAGGAATATGCTCTGGAATCAGTAAAGACTCTACTCAGTCTTTCATGGGTCGAAGACATGGAAATATCTACCTCTTAGACATAAAACTAAATGAATCGCAATGCCTAATCTCAATTCAAGATGAAGCAAACTTATGGCACAGAAAGCTTAGTCATGTCAACATGAAGCAATTAGCCAAAATCTCATCAAAGCAGTTTGTTCGAGGTCTACCCAAATTACCATACCAAAAGTCCGATCCATGCACACCATGTATTCTGGGAAAGCAGGTAAGAAATTCATTTAAGCCAATAAATCATGTCTCTACTAACCAAGTATTACAGTTGCTGCATATGGATCTCTTCGGACCAACCAGAACCCAGAGTATTAGAGGTAAGAAATATTGCCTAGTAATTGTGGATGATTACTCCCGTTTTACTTGGGTATACTTCCTTGCAAGTAAGTCAGAAATCTTTTCGTATTTTGAAAAATTTGCTAAAAAGGTTCAAAATGAAAAATGATGTGTTATCTCAAGTATAAGAACAGATCATGGAGGTGAATTTGAAAATCAAGATTTTACAAAATTGTGTGATGAATCTGGATTTAAGCATGTGTTCTCCTCTCCATACACTCCTCAACAAAATGGAGTTGTGGAAAGAAAGAATAGATCTCTTCAAGAAATGGCTAGAACTCTTTTAATTGAAAGTAAAATTTCTTCACGATTTTTCAAGTGTTTCAATAGCATGCTATATCATCAATAGAGTATTCCTAAGACCTATTCTAGAGAAAACCCCTTATGAATTATTCAAAGGTAAGAAGCCCATTGTTTCATACTTTCATGTGTTCGGTTGCAAATGCTTTATATTGAAAAATGCAAAAGATCGAGTTGGTAAGTTTGAAGAAAGATCAGATGAAGGCATCTTTCTTAGATATTCTACATCAAACAAAGCCTACAGAGTCTATAACAAGAAGAGCCAGTCTGTGGAGGAGTCAATGAATGTCCAATTTCAAGACTCTACGCAAGATGAATCCAGTTAGACTCAGTATGAAGAGTCTGAACCTGCTCCAGATCCTCCAAAGCTTACAACTTAAGAAGTATCTCAGACTTTGGAAGACCAGCATCAAGATGTTCATGAAGATTCAAATAAAGAAAGAGATCATCATCCAGTCAAATCAACCAGTAACTGGAAGCATAAGTCCAGTCATCCTAAAGATCTCATTATCGGCGAAATTAATGAAGGAATTCGCATCGATCCAAAAGACGTGAAGAGTCTAGTCTTTGTGGCTCTCATTTCTGAAATTGAACCAAAAAGCATAGAAGAAGCTTTATCTGATGAAAGCTAGATCGAAGCTATGCAAGAAGAGCTCAGACAGTTCAACATTAATGATGTTTGGGAATTGACATCTAAACCGAAAGGTAAAACTGTTATTGGAGCCAAATGGGTGTTCAGAAACAAGATGAATGAAAAAGGAAAAGTCGTACGAAACAAAGCAAGACTCGTAGCCAAAGGATATACGCAAGAAGAAGGAATAGACTATGATGAGACTTACGCTCCTGTAGCAAGGTTAGAAGCTATTCGACTATTACTTGCGTTTGCTTGTTATAAAAATTTCAGGTTATTCCAAATTGACGTCAAAAGTGCTTTCCTAAATGGATTTATCCAAGAGGAAGTATATGTGGAACAACCACCTGGGTTTGAAGACCTAAAGAAGCCAAACTCAGTCTTCAGACTGAAAAAGGCTTTGTATGGTTTAAAGCAAGCACCTCGAGCTTGGTATGACAGACTAAGTAAGTTCTTATTACAGAATGGTTTTGTCAAAGGTAAAGTAGATACTACTTTATTTATCAAAAAGGAAAACAAAAGCTTTTTACTCGTTCAAATATATGTGGATGATATTATTTTTGGATCCTTTAGTGAAAGTCTATGCAAGAAATTTTCTAAGTCTATGCAGGATGAGTTTGAAATGAGTATGATGGGAGAATTAACATTCTTTCTTGGTCTTCAAGTAAAGCAATTGAAGGAAGGAACTTTCATTTACCAAGAAAAATATGCTAATGATCTCGTCAAAATGTTTGGATTGGAAAATTGCAAAAAGACTGATATACCAATGTCAAGTTCTTTGAAAATAAACAAAGATGAAGAAGGGAAGAAAGTTGATCAAAAGCTGTACAGGAGCATCATTGGTTCACTTCTTTATCTAACTGCTTCTAGACCTGACATTTTGTTGAGTGTTTGCATCTGTGCTAGGTTTCAATCAGATCCTAGAGAATCCCATCTCAATGCTGCTAAACGTATCATTAAATACGTTGCTTCATCTTCAAGCATCGGTCTTTGGTATCCTAAGAAGGAGACTTTAATCTTCTCGGGATATTCGAGATACAGATCTGGCCGGCTGCAGAGTCGATAGAAAGAGTACTTCGAGGAACTTGCCGGTTGCTTGGAAGCGGGTGATGTGTCTTGGTTTTCAAAGAAACAAAGCACTGTGGCTCTCTCAACAACAGAAGCAGAGTATGTAGCTCTTGGAAGCTGTTGTTCACAAATTCTATGGATAAAACAACAACTACAAGACTTTGTGATTGAAAACTCATGCACAGAAATCAAATGTGACAACACTAGCGCAATCAATCTCACCAAAAATCCAATTCTTCATTCAAGAGCAATGCATATAGAGATTCGACATCATTTCATCAGAGATCATATTCAAAATGGAGAAATCTCGATTCAATTTGTTGATTCAAAAAGTCAACTAGCGGATATATTCACAAAACCTTTGGAGAAAAATCAAATCGATTTTATCCGTTCCAGACTCAACATTTTGAAGCTCGAAGAAGTTAAAGTCTAGAGACTCTCCAACCCTCAGACTCAGAAAATTGATGATCATCATACTCTAATCTCTTAAACTCTAAATCCTCAGACTCAGACATTGATGGCTATAGACTGTAAGTTGCTATTTTATCTAAACTCGAAAAGGTATGATCTTTTGTTCAGTTATTTTGTAGTCTCCGTGAAAAACGAAATCTTGTCTTTTCAAAAGGATTAATTTTGGCAGTTATTGATTTTAAAAAGAAGTGTTCGTACACTTTCCTTGTGCCGATTGAACTTTCCTTTTTCAAAACTGAGTTATATATATAGACAGTTTTCATTTTCCAATCTTCAAAACCCTAAAAATCATTCTCCTCCCAATCCGATTTCTACTTCGTGTTCATCTTCGAGAAAGTTGTCATCTTTTCTTGGGAAAGCAAGCAAAGGAATCTTTCAGCGACAAGGAAGGATGTCTTCTTCGAGGAAGTCTTCAAGAATCGCGAACAGGGGACCACAGAGAATGAAGGAGGGACCTACCCATTTTGATCTCACCGAAGAGGAAGAATTATCGAGTTAGCAACAGAGCCCGATTCACTCTCCACCACGTCGCTCAACGCCATCTACCCCACAAGGTGCGAGTCAACAACCGAAGGAAGAGATAATCGAGGACGTAGACCTTGTAAGAGTCCAAAAACCCTCTTTTATTTACAAACTCTACTGTGCGTTGAAAAGTACTGGGACTTCGTTGAAATACGTGGATGATTTTCTCAAAGATAAGCATTATGGGAATGAGTATATCTTTCTGAGAAAAATGGAGGATTTGGGAATTGCTCCCAAGGGTAAAGCAGAGGAAGCACTTGCGAATATTCCCAGTGACCCTCGTATGTCGGGACCTAATTCGACTGAAGGAAACGACGATAATAAAATGTTCAGTGATTTTCAACCTAGAATGGGTATTGCTGCAAAGGTGAAGGGAAAGAGGATGGAGTTATTTAAATCAAAGGAACAAGAGAATTTGTTCTTCAGACTGCTGAAACGAGGGGTGATAAACCCTAGGAGTGTCGATTTCGATTTTTTGAATACTGTTAATGTGAACTTAAGGGAGAAGTTCAAACTGCTTCAACTTGAGCAATTTTGCACCGATACCATAGACGGTTATGCGCAATTAACAGCATATTTCTATTCGAATCTCAGCTTTCTAGATGCGAATAGAATATCATTCAGTGTTAGAGACCGGATTATGTGGTAGACGTGGACATGTTGGCGGACATAATTGGAGTTGAATGAGGACGTTATCAACCGATCAAAGTCTTAGTTGCTCGTGCCTCAATGGAACTTGTCGAAGATAGAGATATCGAGGGAAGAATCATTTATCCAAGGATGCGTGCCATCAATATTGTGCTGCACAAAATTGTGATCAATTGCATCAGGCCCAAGTCTACATCAAAGACTGATGTGTCTAATTCCGAAGCAAATTTGATGTACGCAATCAACTCAGGGAAGAAGTTCTTTCTCCCTCACACTGTTCTCTTTCACATGTACAGAGCAATGTCGAAGGACAAGGGTCAATTGCCTTATCCAGGTTTGGTGACCAAGATCTTCAGACACATGAATATTGAACCGCCACATTCACTTTGTGTTCGACCGTGCGATAAGATGGTGGTAGGTTTAAAGATGTTGACGAAGATGCGTCGAAAGAACTTTCCAAGGCAATGGAGAAATTCGAGTGAAGACTCGATCGTACGCTTCAAAGAGAAAAGGGAAGGAGGCCATTGGTGCCCCATCCAAAAAGAAGAAAACACTCATCTTGGAGGATGAAGATGATGAGGAAGATCTCACAATCACTGCCTTGATAAGGACCAGACGTTCTGTACCTCACTCGACAGAACTTCAAAAGAAACAGAGAGAAGAAGGAGAGCAAGAGAAAGAAAAGTCTGCAGCTAAATCTGGAGAGAAGGGGAATCAAGATACAGAAGAGCATGATCATCACTCTTCCCCTTTTGATGTCCTAGAGACAGGGGGAGTTGGTAAGCAAGAAAGGTCCACACCTCATGCTGCCATTAGTGAAGGTCTAAGACAATCTCCAGCAGATTCAGATGAGTTTCGGGCTTCTCAATTGCTTGAAGAAGGACACGATACATCAACACCAAATCTGCAAGATTATACAGAAGCGCCATCGTCTGCATTTACCCCATCTGAGAAAGCTAATGCAAGTACGCAGACGGACAACTCTGTAGATTTTCGTCGTATTCTTGAGGTTCGTCTGGAAATGTGGGGCTAAATCTATGCTCTGGACTGTGAAATTCAAGCCATGAAGGATGCTGGACAAGCATCTTCAGTTACCCTGGAGGACAAAATGAAAGACCTAGCTCTACAACTTCAAGCCAATGCCAAAGGAGAGGAGGTAGCTCATCTAAGGGAAGACTTGAAGAGGCTAGAAGGCATAGTCCAGTCCATGGGAGATTTCCAGATCATGCGCATTCCCAAGCAAACCTGACTCTTTTCTCACCTTTTTAATGATGACAAAAAGGGGAGAAGCAATTTGAACCAACCAACTTTAAACCTTGACTTTAAATTTGTTTTTGTGGTTATGTTTGTTTTTTAGTATAACTTGATTTGAGTGAACTTGAATTTGACTGAATTGGCTGTGGATTTTGATGCTTGACTATTTGCATTTATATCAAGTGTTGTCATATGGTATTACTTATGAAAGACTAACCAATTTTCTGTGGACGCAGAGTCTGGTTGTTTTATTAATTTTTATGAGATAGCCATATTGCTTGAGAAATGTTTTTGCAGGTCAAAGTTGTTCAAATCTACAGGAAAGTTTTGTCACCATAAAAAATGGGGAGATTGTTGGAGAAATCTTTCCAGAATATTTTGAAGCTGACAAAACGTTTCTATCAGTCTAGTCTGGATATTTGCAGACCTTCTGTTTCTGATCGAAGATGTTCGATCACCGGACTCAAAGACTCAAGACTCAAGACTTAAGACTCAAGACTATTCTCATTGACAGTCTTTCTGATCCAGTGACGAAGGAAATCCAGAGCCGAAGTATATGGTTGATGATTTAATCCTATCCTCTGGAGAAGATCTCTTGGTTGGATAAATATATTGGATTCTTTTATCTAGATCAATTGAAGATCCGGTGGTCGACGAAATATTCTTGGAATGTTCTATTCTTGGAAACCAAGATCCTGATTGTATGGGCGAACATGATTAATGGGCTATCGTCAGGTTCCTTTTATAGCTCGAATAATCTTCTTGATTGATTCCGTCCAACGGGTAGATTGGAGGAATTCTTTTGGTAAGTGCCAACGGTATGATGGTATAAAGGAGTATAAAAAGGAAGACATTCTAGTTGTGTTAGTAACATGATCGATAGAAAAATTCTAGAGTCTGAAGCATCTTGATTATTAGTCGATTCATTTTGAGCGAAATTGTATACACAGAGAATGTCTATACTTGGTGATACCTTGAGCAAGTGTGGTAGATCATCTACACCTAGAAATCAAGGAAGATCAACGCTGTAACATCTCTTTGTTCATAGTGGAATCCAGCCAATTGGCTGTCAGTGTAGAAGAGTGGACGTAGGCTTGAATCAAGCCGAACCACTATAAACCGCGTGTTCAATTCTCTCTTTCCTTTACTCAGTCTTACGTTGATTATTATTTGTTGCAAATCCTTCAACTGTCTAAGTATTATGCAATCATCAAGAAAAATCTTTTATATACTTACCCCCCTCTAGGTACTCGTACTAGCTATATCACAACATACTTATTAAAGCCCTTCATGATCTCATATTCTTCATCCCCATTCCAAATGGGATGACAATTCCTACTTGTAGCCAAGTTATCATCCAATTTCTTAGCAATCTTAGGACCACATTGCCTAGTCCACTTTGTAGCCTCATTCCTTTGTTCGTGTAGCCGAGTCATGACCATAACCCTTATGTCTTCAAGCATCGAGATTATTGGTTTGCATCTGGCATCTATTATCCTCTCATTGAATGCTTCACAAATATTATTATCGATGTTATCGCACTTGAATTCATCGCTGAAGAACGCCTTACACCAATACTTTGGTTCTATTTCGAATAGTGCATCATAACCTTCATTTGTCAATTGAAGCAGTTTTTCTTTGGCCATTCTAAAGTCAGCCATATTTGTGCTTTTTGCTAGTTGCCAAAATTGTGACTGTAGCTTGTCCCCTTTATAGTTCTTTGCCAAATTTGCGTATATGTGCCGTACACACATTCGATGTTCGGCATAAGGCAACAACTCAACTATTGCTGCAACCAGTCCCTGTAATAATTCAAAATAAGAAATGTAAGCAAATGACTTGTTGATATCAAAAAGCAAACAATTGACCAAATCTTTCAAAAAGCAAACATTACATTTTATTGGTCATTCATGAATGCCCACCCTGTACCATTTGTTATCTCCAAATCAGCTATCAAATTTTTTAGGAACCAAGACCAATTGTCCTTGTTCTCTACATTCACAACAGCCCAATCTAGTGGAAACATTTGGTTATTTACATCTCTTCCAATTGCGGCTAGCAATTTTCCCTTACACAAACCCTTCAAAAAATGCTCGTCTAATCCTATAATTCATTTACAACTAGATAAAAATCCTCATTTGCATGTATTGAAGCAAACATAGAACTTATCGAATTTGGTCCCAATATCAAGAAGTGGTCTCTCCACGACCTCTACATACACTTGACTTGAAGGATTTTGCAGCCTACACTCCCAAGCATAATCCCATAACTGTCCATATTTGCTGCTATACTGACTAATGAGTATCTTCATCACATTTTACTTCAATCTTTTGCATTGATTCCTAGATATATTGATGCCAACCTGCTCCTTCACCAACATCTTGAACTCAGTACTATTCATTTGAGGTATCAACTTAATCAAATCAAAGAAGTGCTTAGACAACCATACACTTGTTACCTTTTTATTTTCAAAATTAATAGAACAAGTATGTTCCTCTTTGTAGACTCTAATCTGGAAGGATCCACTTCTCCTAACAAATGTACTATAGATCTTCCATGGACAATTTTACTATGAACACCTAACTCTTACAAAGGTCTTAGTGTTTCTAATGAAATCAATATTCCTCTGTGTAGCAATGGAGTTCTTCAATATAACTTCCCTAAATTGTTTTGCATCTTGAAATTTCATACCTACCAACAAAGTAGGAGAGGCAACGAATGAATCATAAGAGGGAAACTTACTTTTCATTCTCCTTTTATGCACAGCTCCTTCATCTTCTTCAAGCTCATCTTGGGAAGTAGCATTCTCGAGGCTTTTCTTCATAATTAGTCTCCTCACCAGCAACATCAACATCTACAGAGCCTTCGACCTTGTTTGGAACTTCATCAGCTACCTGCAAAGCTGCAAACTTATATGTCAAAAAATCCTTTTGCTTTTTTCTTGATTGTACAAGTTCCTTGTCGTTGTTATCACTTATGAAATTTGCAGCAGGCAACCTTTCATTATCATCATCAATTGATTCAACTATTTCCCAATCTAATCCAGTGATTGTAATATCACCTATGTCATCATCACTTTGGGGAACAACATTTGCGCTCCTCTCCTCTCCATCATGTCTATCCTATCCTCCTTCGACCCTAACGTCAATACTACCTTGAATATCATCTTCTTCTTGTCATAGCGCTCTCTCCATCATCATCTTCGTCCTCACTTTCATTGTATTCAATATATATTTTTAGCTCTTCACTATGAAGATAATGGTATAGAATATCCCTAAAACTATTATCATCTTCTAAGCTTCTCAAACCATCTCTTAAGCTTTTCCCAGGAATATAATACAGCAACTTCTGAACTTTACAAGGCAAATAAGTTATTATATCCCTAACAAATCCTATATAAGATGTTTTCTTTATCTCGACAAAGATGGTGCCCTCATTTCCACCTTCATACTCCCACTCATCCTCCCCAATTACAAATTCCCCACCATAGCAAACTATGACAGCAACATAATCCTTGTCATAAGCCATTTCTACACCAAGAATAAGAAAAAGAATAATTAGTTTTTGGGACCACATCCACAAAGAACAATCCCCCCACTCTCATGGACTTTATTAAATATAAGTCCCCACACTGACAATATGCCCCTACATGACAACAAAAAAAGAGGTCGCCACTTTAATTATTTACCTTCAATTCCCTTAAAATATTAACCAAAAGCAGAGGTCCCCACACTTATAATATACCCCTACATGACAGCCAAAAAAGAGGTCGCCACTTTAATTATTTGCCTTGCCTTGCCTTCCCTTCCCTTAAAATATTAACAAAAAACAGAGGTTCCCACAACAAGCACAGTCCAAGCAATTTTGTCTACCATCTTTTGCTAAACTAAACTTGCGATGTGAGAATGTACATCAACTTAATCAAATCTATTTTTCCTGTGAAATCACATACAGAAAATTAAGGCCAGCTTGATGTAAAAATATAGGGTGCAAGTTCTGTTTCTCATCCAGCCAGGAGAAATCATACCCTACTATATGATGTCCGGTTATTAATATATTGTGTCAAGAGGTCATTACACAAACCAAGAGAAATTCAAAGGAAAATCCAAGCCCTAAATTTATCCATTGCACAGTAGACTGATACTACATGTCAAAAGAACTAATAGTTTATAAATTTTAAAAGGAGGTACTTACATATGGTTTCAAATTTGTCCATTGCAAGTATAAGAACTTATATAAAGTATCAAAACAAATTTTGCACTCCTCAATGTTCCCTACATATATGTTGACTATTTGATTAGAAACAACAATCAGGAAAGAAGACTAACAGAACCAAAAGATCATAATCAAGGGAACAAAAGTAGATTGATAGCAAAGTTGCATGCTCTTTGCAGAGCACTTGAGGGCCATTATTTCACGCCTTCCACCTTAATCTATCTTTCATATCCCACCTAATTCAATATTTCATTTCACTCAAACACACTAGTTTCTAGTTTCACATTAGTCAATATTTTGTTTCACTAGAGTATCGATTGCAAAATCATCAACTGAGGCAAGCATCTCCACACAAGGGAGTAGCCAAACAGAGTGCGCGCATTTCAACAGAATTTCCATTGGAGCCCTAACAAAATAATCGAGCCCTAATAAAATAATTGAGCCCTAATTTCATCATGGGGAAGGGGGAGAAGGTGGAGAAGGGGCCAAACCTAGAGGAGCGACGATGGTGAGCGGTGACGATGACTAACGATGGTGAGTGGCGACGACAACCAACAATGGCAACCAATGACCACCTCTGGGTGTGAACGGGGATGAAGAGAAGGGCTTGAGATCTACTATGAAAGCGGACGGGGAGGAACGGCGACGGCCAAGTGTGCTTAAGCCAAAATGACCTAAACGACGTCATTTAACACCAAGGAAAAATGACGTCATTTAGGTCAGCTCACTCAGTGTGGATGGACGATGTCATTTTGTCGTCCATGTGGGCTTTTTTTTTTTAAACGTTTGCCACCTCAGTAAAAGAAGTTGCCAGAAAATGACACGTATGCAATTTGGCCGGATTTTCTCGTCAGTGGCACTCAAGTAATCCATTTTGCTTCGATTTTAGCACTTAAATGTACCTTTCGTAAATTTTTGCACTTAAGTGTCCCTTTGTGCCACCTTATGGCACTCTAGAGGTCCGTGCGTCAATGTGAACAATTCTTGAATTTTTTAAAGAATTTTCCTTTTTTTATTATCTTTATTTCCTATTTCCCCCGGCTAGTCCTTGAGACATCGGTGATGGCCATTAACTCCTTGGCCACAAGCGAGGGTTGCGACACCTAGCCTCTTGCTATATTTGAGTGAGGTGACGACGTTGTGTGCTTGTTTAGATCTAGTGAGGTGAACCAAACCAATTCCCTCGGGAACCACCAGTTTTGGTCCAATTTAGTTTGGTTTCGAGTTGTTCTTAGTTCTTTTTCACATTCCTAGTTGCGACCCTCACCTGAGATCTTGATGAGGGCTCGCTTGCGATTGGCTAGGGTCGTTGGCCACTGGCCAAGGCCTATTGACCACGGTTGACCCTCGCCCCACCATCGTCGGCTCTTGGTGGGACAATAGTAGTGAGGGCTTGTGAGTTGGTTCGCTTTTTTTTTTTTTTTTTTTTTTAATTTAATTAATATTTGTATTAAAAATTAAATTTGGACCAAAATGACATCGTTTTGGAGTTATATTGCTTGTTTTAGCCACATTAGCGCCACGTAGGAGAGATAAAATAATAATAAAAAAGCCATGTCAGCATTTTCCGTTAGCCAAATTGGATGGAGTTAATGTAATGACTTGATTGCATCAATTTGACAAGTTTTAAGATTTAATTGCACATTCTAAAAGTTTTAGGATTCAATTACACTTTGGTAACAAGTTTTAAAATTTCTAGTGAATATATCCCATTAAATTTTTGTACCTCTACTTAATTTTTGAGTGATTTTAAATGCCAATTAAAATCTTATAGTTGGTTATACTAAATACATATCTAAAGGTTAAAGCCAAAAAAAAAAAAAAAAACTTTCGACCTGTTCCTTTATTTTTATTTTTTTTTTTTGGATTTGGGATTTTTATGTGATGTAGAGTATCTCGAAATTTGGCAAATTAAAACGTGTATGTTGTTTGAAAGGTCCATTCTCATGATCAATTGTCGACAATACTCCGTCTACCTAAGGACAAAAATGTACCATACGCTGTCCAGAGGATGAGATTTGTTAGCTTATTGGCCTTTTTTTATCGATTGGTATTATTAGCGGTGGGATCAGTAGATGGCCCAATATCACATTGCAAGACCGCCCGAAAAATGACTAAACATTATTTACTTGGTATCGACATGATCTTTTTAGGTCATAATTACATATGCAACGCATTTTTTGACCAAAAAAAAAAAAAAACATGCTTGGCATTTAGGGGACTTATATCTACCCTCTTTGATTAATCTTAACTTAGCAACTATCAATCAACAATAAAAGCACTATCCCTAGCTCCATAGGAGCTTGTAGCTGACAATTCATTATATGTGAAAATGGTAAATTTTCCTGAAGCTATCTCTGGTCACTTCAAATCTTGAAGTGGAAGAGGAATTTGAGATTGGATCGGTGATAGTGATCTCATACTCTCCATGAAGCAGTGTTGTGCTGAAGAACCCTTCCTCATCGGCGCAAGCCTCCAGGTCCTCGGATCTCCATTCCTGGATCAGCTTGTCCACAACGTCCCCGGCCAGAGTGTTCTTGAAGTTCATGTCTGCGAGCGCCATGGAATTGTAGCCGGCGTATGCGGGGCCGGCGAACATTATGATCCCTTCCACCCCGGGATGGGAGTAAGCCTCCCTGAGCACCTCCTCCAAGTTCTGAGCCTGCAATGCCAGAAATCCCTTTATGGATTGTAGAGTGCCAATTTTTTCATATTTGCACTTCCATTCATTGAAAAACGGAGATAAGTGCAAAATCACGACTTAACCTTTTGGCTGTTGGTCAATTTAGAATATAAAGGTTATATTTTGGTCAATTGAAGGTTTTAAAAAAAGCCCCACTGGCTTCTCCAAGTCCCTGTCGATGGAATTCAGGCATCGGCTGCCACGTGTCATTTCCAATGTCTGAATTTCACCGGACGGCGAGTTCGAGACCTTATCGTGGCCTCAAGTCTTCAATTGACAAATAGCCAAAAGCTTTAAGTCATGTTTCTGCCCCTCCTATTGAAAAATTATCGAAGTGTGCAAATCTGAAATTGATAGGGTTCGAATTGGCCAAGGTGAGCTGGCCGGGCCAGCCGCAAAAAGAGAGCCGCCCTCCTGACCTGGCCCATTTTGCCCTTCCGGCCCACCAGACCGGGTGAACTGCCCAGGGCATGATCACCTCTTGTCTAAGATATGCCAATACCTGGTTAGCTCCTGGATCCACAAACACCTCTGTGAGCCAAATGGGCACACCAGTCGTGGCCAGAATGTCTAGGCTTGATCTCATGTAAGCCAAGTTTGGCTGGCCGGTGCCGAAATGGCCTGGCACTCCTATCCCGGCCGGTATATCCTCATTCCCGGGGTACGAAAATATTTCCTGGAGCCTCTTCTTGTAGTTCCCTGGGCTCGCCTTCTCGTCCCCGCTGTACTCGATGGTGTTGTACTCGTTCAGGAACATTCTTGGAGTCGGATCGAGCTTGTATGCCTTCGAGTAATACATCGAGGAAGCATTTTCCCCGAGGTTGTCCTCGAAGAAGCTGAAGTGCATGTTCTCATTGACCACATCCCAGGCAATCAGTTCTCCTGCGTATCGCGAGACAACTGAATTGATCCTCTTCTCTGCTGCTTTTCGCAGATCATCGGGCGCAAGGGTCTTGACCCAATCGGGCTGGTACTTCTGGTTGTCCCAGAAGATGTTGTGGCCTCGGATCGAAATGTTATTATCTTTCGCAAACTTCAGCATTGCGTCGGCTATTGTGTAGTTCTCTTGGCCTTGTTTCGCCTCCGTGCTGTACCACTTCATTGCGTTGGTGAAAGTGGTGTATCTGAAACGCGACGCGAACCAGTTCTGGTAATCGGCGCTCTCAAGGATGTGGAAGTTCATGCCACACCCGAATGGAAAGCCCGGTTTGGTCTGTTTGATGAGAACATTGGCTCCTCCGACCCTGAGTCCTCTTTCGTTCACAGAAGTTATCTGGAACCTCACTGTGCTCTTCCGTACCTGCGAGATCGAAGTTTGCGACGGTCCTTTATGTTTTTCGAACGAACTACATACAAACTTTTCGTATTACCTTCTCTATGCTTTCTTCTTGGTGATTCCTCCATTGCTGCTTCGAGAATGGCCGCAACGCAACGTTGTCGACCCATATCTCCGTCGAGATATTCTTGCTCTGTCACAACACAATCAGAGTCAACATATGCCTGGAATTATTCGCAATGGAAAGTTGAATGCCCTTCACCTCGAAAAGAACATCAGCTGGGCTCGAAGAATTCGCGGCAATGCCTCCTTTCAGTAAAGACCAGCACCCTTGCTTGGCCACGACACTGCCTCCACGGACAAACTCGCCATCTCTAGTTCGAAACGCCACCGATACCGTCTCGCTTCCTTGACTTACTTGTACCCAAGCTGCAAAGACAGCAACAAATCATCCTAGATCGGTCAACAATCGCGTTTTCACATTTCTTGATGTTGCAATTAGCAATTCTTCACAAATAAACAAAACTATACGGGTATCTCCGGTGAATGGTGAACCCGCATATCACATTATTTACGGCTTCACATGAACAATTTCAACGTGTACTCTCCCTAGAAACAGCAGAGTGCGTAATTACCAGAAAATGCGTAGAACATTCCCTTCTCGAGCTGGACTTTCTGAGAGAAACTGTCTGACGGGTGTTTCCTATCACGAGCCACCATGAACCTGTTGTTGGTATGCGATATGCGCAATTCAGTTGCTCCTTGCCCAAACACGGTCCATGCGGAAGTGCCGTGGATGAACTCTGGGTTCAGTATGACCCCACCTCCATACATTAGGCTCCCTGGCTCCGCCAAACACTGCCATAATTGAATACGTAAGACTCGGATTACATAATCTGCTTAGTGTCGTTCCTGGAAACTCCTAACTATTTCTTTTCAAGGCAACAAAGAAATTGTGCCACTCAGCAAATCATTAGAGTAATTCATTCAACTAGTTCATTTTTTCAAATGGCAATCTGGAGTTCTGATCGTCCAATTCGAAGGACAAGTTCTTGAATTTGACTTAGCAGCAGTGCTCATGAACTATGAACTGATATTCACATGTCAAAGTGCTCAGAAGTTGCAAATAGTGCGTAGGAATTTGATCTTGCCTGTGTTGTCGCCGTGGAATCATAATAATCGTCGAAGACAGTCTGCATGATTTGCCCTGAAATGGCTTGAAAAAGAAAGCATTAGCTTAATTGTCCATGTTACATTACATCTGGTAAACCAATTTCACAGTCGACTTCATTGAAACAATCGAGAAAATTTATCAAAAACTTGGAGCAAGGGATGCTGAACTCAAGCAAAAATGCTCTTCCAAGATCAATGATCAAGCGAAAATAATGCAAGAAGATATAAACCGGTACCTGATCCTGAGGACAACAATGCAAATGCGAGAGAAAGAAACAAGAACGTGTTGAATCCTGGTGAACTCCTCATCGCTCCAGCAATTAGAGCAGTCTTAGAAAAGCCTGTAAGAATCATAATCATGTCAGGAAAGCAAAGGTCTCATGTGAATGCGAATAAGCATGCAACAGCCTGTCAACAAAGAAACAGGTATATCCTCGTTTCCTTAAATGGCGACCTGATGAAGCTGATCATCCTCGGTTTTTTCCATGTCCCGTGACTCTTTTCTCAAACCCACATATATAAATACTCAAACTGAGCAGTAGCCCAAAATTGGCATAGAAATTAGGTGGGAGGTGACTGTACAAATATAAGGCCTCCTTGAAACCATATTGTACAAGTGATGTGGAATACTTTAATATCCTCTTTCGCATGGAATTGATGAACAAGGAGCCTGACACTGGGACTAAATTTGGTTCTGACAGATGTCGGACTGTCCAATCAAAAGCTTGCACAAAGTAGAACACATGAATACGAGATTTGTCCAAACTACATAGATAGGTGATGTGTGATACTTCAGCAGATGTGTTAACCGAATGCAGGGGACAACAGTGTTTAAGTTGCTGTTGAGATCAAATCATATGATGTGACATGAATTCGAAAAGTATTAAGAGAAGAGGTAATGCATATGTATGAAGACTAGTACACTAAACAAGTATACTCAGAGTGATGTGACAAATGCTGAGTTGGCATTGAAATACCTTGTCGATATTCACCACCCAACAAAAGTCCAACTTATCACTCAACAAGTCTTAGCAGTTGGCATTGCTCTCAAGGAAATATAGCCAAAAGAAAAAGACACTTTTGTGAATTGCAAGCAAGCTTTTCCTTGCCTTTTACTGTTGGATTACCAGTTCTGCTGTCTTGAAGGAATTCTTTCTTGGATGAATATGTTGATTGCAATTTTTTGACTGTGACACCCCGTCAATGCCTGTCAATGCCTATGTGCAACATAAATATTCTTTAAAAATAAACTTTAGATATATCTTATTTGGGAAATTATTATATGATCTATAAATATCATATCAACAATCAATTATGCAGGACCCATTTTATACTTTTCTTTGAAATTTCAGAAGAAGGGCAAATTGGGAATCCTAAAAGTACCATTGAAGATGTTGGAAAATTTTATTTTTTTGACACAAAAAGAAAGTGGACTTCTGCTATATTTGTCACCATAATCTTTATGACGCTCATGCTCCGTATGCACATTATGGGGGTCTTTTTGTTGTGATCTGCTGACGGTAGGGCATATTGGAAAATCGAGGGGGAGTCGAGTTCGGGAAAAAGTTAAACTTGTGGGGTCTATTCTGAAATGCATTTTGAGTCAGAAGGTAAGTTTTGGAAAGACGCGTTAAATGAAATGGAAACTAGTGAAGGTACAATATTTCGCAAGCATGATCGACAAAGTGATACTTGATTTCATTTTAAGACAAGAAAGTTTTATTTTTCATCCATGTACTTTTGTGCCTAATTATATTAATGTACTTCAATTTTTCTAATCAAATGTTTCTACTTTCACAAGGATTTTGATCATGTCACTCCTACACCAATTTGACAAAATTCAAGTGACGTGGTGGTTTTCGGACGATGCAGAAATATAAGGCAATCAAAATATGTGATCATGGGTGGAAAAATGTAGTCGATGTAGACAACTTTGGAGTATGATGTGGAAAAAAATCTTAACAATATGGTTGCCAACATGACTGTTTACATTATAAAAAATTGTATCCAAATTGTAAAATGACGTCGCCCGATTATCTATGTCAATTGAATTTGGCCGGATTTGCCATCAAAATGGCCTAATTAGAATGTTTGTGAATATAGAAGGAATTAATTAGACAAACTAAAAGTTAAGACATTTGATTAAAAAATACATAAAAGCATCTAGATAGAAAGCAGAATATTCTCTCTTTTCCATATTTATATTCATCCCGTCAATGGGAAATTGTTGCTATACAACATTCCTTGCAAAAATGTTTGGAGGTCGACTCCTCATGAATATATCATTTTCATTTTACAATTTAAGTTGCGTGGATGGACTTAGGGCGTATGCTTGTGGGACTTTAATGGCCCCAAAATGATCCTTTAAGTCAGGATTATGTAGGATCGTGTTCCTTGTTTGAGTTACACTTGGCAATTGTTGGCGTGCACTTAAACATGGGGTAAGACAAAGAGTGTTCTGGAACCTTGAAGGGAGGGGTGAAAAAGCCATGGATCAGAGAGGATCGGTGTAGACATAGGTGAAATTATTTAATCAGTTATAAACTTATTATATGAATGTTAATGCAATCAGGGACTTTCTAATTTTATCAATTGAGTCTCATTCTTTTAAGCGAAACTACAATATATTTCTTTCAATAAATTTTCGTTGAAAGTTGCTGATGTGTTGATGTGCAACATATGATGGCCTATGACTGGATCGCCATGTTAGTGATTTTGACAACAATTGATTGGAAAGAATACCTTTTGCATAAAGGTTTAGATCTTAATTGATAAAATTAGAAAGTTAAAAACTGAATTGACATTGGTACAATATATCCAGGATTAACTGGGGAATTTTCCCGAGATAATGTATATGCATACTAATGATCGAAATGGACTAATCATAACGGTTCAGAGGGAGTGAATCGATTGCCGAGTGAGATTCTACAGATTTTCCCTACAAGCATTGGACACGTTGTGCTCAAAGTAATGTAGAAGTTGGGTGCTCGTGCAGAAATATCTTCTCCTTTTTACTGAAAATGAAGAGATCAAGAGAGAAAAAGAAGTAATAAACCCGGGTATATAGTGGTTTGGCCTTTCCATTTGGCCTACTCCACTCCCCTAACTCCATAGCCTCTCATTCTACGGAGGACTACAATGAAACCATACTTCAGTGCAGGGCTAAAGAGAAACTTTGTACTTCATTAATCTTTTACTACAACTATTTTGAACCATACTTGAAGAGATTTCCAACTCAATTTGATTGTTGGAGCCATTGATCGGTCGATTAGTAATGGCATGTTTGATAACATTTCTATTTTTTTGTTTTTCTGTTCTTTTTTTCTTCAAAACAGAAAAAAGAAAAAAAAAACACACACAAAAATCTGTTTGTGTATGTCAATTAATTTTCCTATGCATTGAAATAAATCAGTGGCCAAGGAATAGATTTGAAATGGAAACAAGAAGTTAAAAAAACTTACTTTCTTATTACAGGAACATAAAAAAGAGATAATGTCATTTTAGAGAAACAAGCTCAACATAACTTTATGCTCATCTTTACACAATCAACTTAAGGTTTGGGTGAGACTCACATCCGAACTTGGTCTACTAACCCGATTCGAGTCCCCATATTTCAAAATAAAAAATAAAAAATTCATGAGTTTAGAAATTAGATTTGACTAGTTTTACTAGATTTTAGTGTGGATTCTAGTTTAGAATTAATTTAGCATAAAAAATTGTGAAAATCTTTTGATGAAAATTTGATTCAAAATTGAATAATCTCATTGGGCTTTATCATATGGATCTTTGAATGCCTTTTTTTTTGGCAATGCTAGGTCACAATAGCTTGGTGACTTGATTGAGAGAATACGTCTTCTTCTCCTAAGATTTTATTGGAGACATCCTTTAAGATAATCTACAATTCTGTTTTAATAGAAAATTAATTGGCTCTAAACAAGTCATTTGTATTACCATTTGTCTTGTGTTCATCCCAATCGAATAAACCTATGTTCCTTGGATTTCTCATGTCATTTACTTGAAGGTTTCATGAGTTTGTGCAAATAAATGCACCAACTTCATGATCGCCTCTATCCACAGTTGTTTTGTCTTTACCCATTCCACCGGATAACGTTTGCTCTTCTTCTTGTACTTAAAAAGCTCAAAAGGTCTATGCACTTATTTATTGTAATGCCCAAAGATTTACTGTTAACCTCCTCATATTATGAGTTATAAACTAATGGAACTTTTCGTTACCATTTCTAGCCATCCATCTTTGACTAACTATTACGTTAGATTTTCCGAGGCTATGTTAGAATATCTTGATAAGTTAAGTCCTCACAAGAGTCCAATTTATCCAAACATGAATTGTTAAGTCTTCACTAACATTTTATAATTAATTAAAAAATATCAAGAATATAAATTTTTAGGGTCATACCAAACGCATTTATGTTTTTTTTTCTACTTTGAGAATAATTTTTTTCTATAGTTATCAAAAATGTTCTTCTACTTAGAAACTCATTTGGGGAATAGAAATGAAAAAAAAAAACTATTTCTAAACAAAAATTATTCCTGGAAACAAAATTGTTGCATATACATCTTAAGTTGCTCCCCCAAAAAATGGTTATGCAAGGTAATCTCTTGCTAGGTAGGGGTGAAACCAAGTCGATTAGTTAACTTGCTAACAACTCATGCTGGATTCGAAGATGAATCAAGATCAATCCACATGATTTTGAGTCAAGCTCGCGCTACTTGATTATCTTGTCAAAATGAGCTCAAGCTCATCAAAGCTCAGATCGATGGGCTTGCTAACCTAATCTAGTTTCCATCATTCTTTCATAAATGTTCTATCATTCCGATAAGTGACATATAAGTCCTTATGAATGTGCGGTATCACACAGAGCTTGAACTCAAGTTCATGCACAACTCCATTATAATTGAGTCAAAGTATATATATTAATATTGGAGTTGAGCTAAAACCTTAATTTTTACACACATTCAAGCTAGAGTTGAGTTTCAAGTACTAAGTATGCAAATCGAGTTGAGCCCGAGCTTGGCGTGTATCGACTCAATAACATCTTCACTATTGGGCATTACTAGACAACTTCAATAATAATAATAATAATAATAATAATAATAATAATAATAATAATAACAGCTTGCTTTTGCTGTGTGCCGGCACTTCTTCCTTTTAGCCAAAGCTGGCTAATAAGCAAATCATCAAGAAATTTAAAATTTAATTTGTGAAATTATAAAGTTTACAATTAAATCCACATCTACACATTAAGTTTAAGACTTATTTGATAATTTTTCTGAATATATGTCAAGGTCGTACTTTTCATTCTGCATGACCGCATCTAGAAAAACATGTGGTAAAGATGATTATTAGCATTTTATAATGTCGGTGGAGTGAACTTGACGCTTCACGATGTTCAACACAATTGTCGTGTGAACAGCAAATCCACTCATTTTCTCCATCGATTTTCTCAATAGTTCGTGCATGGAGTGGACGTTTTCTTTAAGAGCACGTGCATGGTGTGGACGGTTGCTTTAAATTGGGCGCAATTCCCCATCGGTTTTGGGTATTTCCTTTGAGAATCCCTCATTAAGATCGTCAGAGGAGGTGCTTTGCAGAAGAAAGAGACACGGAGAGGGAATCGTGGGATCGTCGAAACAGCTTGAGACCTCAAAGTAGCAAAGCGGGAATCTTTGAAGTGTCATAACTTGACATAAAGAGACACTTAAGTGTCAAAATTAAAGCAAAATGAATCACTTAAGTGCCAATCCGGCCAAAATGCTAACGTGTAAATTTTCCGACGAAATAAGTGCAAAATGGTGTCGTTTTGGTGTTGATATGGTAAAAAATTAATATAAAAAAAAATTTAAATTTATAAAAAAAAATTTAAAAAATTTATACAAATATTAAAAAAATTACAAAAAAAATTTTTAAAAAAAAATTAAAAGGGGAGGCAGGCCCCTCGGCCGCTGCACCGGCAAGGGTCGATGATGGAGGGGGAGGGTCGATTGGGGTTGCGGAGGACTAGGTCCGACCGACCGGTGGTGAGGGCCCACGAGCCCTCGCCTCGATCTGGGGTGAGTGGGGAAGGAAGAGGAGGGGAGGCGGTCGACAATTGAGGAAGAGGAAGGAGGAGGTAAAAAAAAGGTGGGGGGGGGGGGGGCGGGGGGGAAAGGAGGAGGAGGGAGGCAGCCGGTAGCTGAGGGCTCAGCCCTCACTACCATAGCAACCATCTCTCCTCCGTTGCTAGGGAGGTGAGGGAGGGTTGGCCGAGATCGTCGAGCCCTAGCTAAGAGCCGGCGGCAAGGGCTTGCATGCCCTCGCCCTTCCGACGACGGTAGGGAGGTGGTGGACGGCGGGGAGGTGGTGGCAGCAAGAGCTCAGCCCTCAGTTGTCGGTTGCCTTCCTTCTCCTCCGTTTTTTTTTTAATAATATATATTATTATTATTATTATTATTATTATTATTATTATTATTATTATTATTATTATTATTATTATTATTATTATTATTATTTTATTATTTACTACTTTGTTTTAAATTAAATTAAATTAATTTTTATATTATATTAAAAAAACAAAATGTTGTTTTGGGTGAATTAGAGCTGAGTTAGCTCTCCGGTGAGCCACCTTGGTAAGAAATATTAATATTTAATTGCCACGTATAATTTTCGGCCGGCTTCGCTGGAGGTGGCACTCAGGTGTCTCATTTTTATTAAAATGTGGCACTTAAGTGTCACTTTAGTAAGTTATGGCACTTAAGTATCATTTTGTGCCATTTGTGCCAAGTTATGGCACTTGAAGCGATATTTTACCCCAAAGTGGCATATTCGCTTGGATCGCTGAGCTTTGGATTTCGGTTTTGACGAGACTTTCCTCTATCGAACTCCACAATTTTTTCATTCATGTCCCTTGCTTCTTTGTCGAAATCAAGAGGTGCTTCCAATTCTAACACTTAATATCTTGTTCTCCATCTGCAAATCAAGGAAACTCTCCATTAGCACAGAGGTCCTGTTCTGAGCATTGTCTGCTTATCAACTTGTGTATCGAGAGGATCTCTTCGTACTTAATGGTACATATTAGTTTACATAGTGTTTTGTCGTCCTCCACGTACAAAAGAGTTTTTCCAACATGTGTCATGAGACTCGACCTTGCGCTAATTTCAGCACTATTATATGTTTCATTAGAGAGGTGCTCGTGCATTGCACGGGTTTAAGACCACATTTATTATGCTGTTCAAATGTTATTGCCGACAGGAATTTCCGCAAGAGACATATACTAATATGTAGAAAATTCTAGCAAAATAAGTATTCACAATAATCAAATTATCATCTAGAGTTTAGGTGGAGTGTTATTTAGTGCAGATCTGGACCCTCTATTTATCATCTCATTAAAAAATTAAGAAAATTTTAAAAAATAAATACATAAAAATTGGTTATTTTAGCATTGACTATGTCATATAAGAAAGTCAGCATACATGTCCACAATTTGTAGTCAAAAATTGGCTAAAAGGATTATATTGCCAAATCATTAAAATGTTTAGGACTAAATTTGTCAAATTGAATTGATCGCCGTACAATATGCTTATGTTTTTTTTCCCCACAATTATCTTCAAAATTTCAAGCATTGTAACTATCAAAATATATCATACACTGCTTGACTATAAGGTTTATATATTTTATGTGTGTGTGGGATCTCATTTTCACGTAGGAGCTCATTCTTAGTTCTATTCCCCCTTAATTCCAAGTATCTTTCTATATCACATCTCTTGACCTTCATTCCTAGTCTCTTTTACTAGACTGTATCATGAAGGCTACCATCGAGATCGCGTTGTTAGACCACAACGCCCACCATCATCTCATGTCTCGTTTCACTTGATCGAACCATAAAAATTGTTGTTGATCACGAGATTCCTTCTTTGAGATAGGCACAAAACACTGATATACATTGAGAGTGAGCCATCAATCAACCATCGATTTCCATACTATAGTAGAAGTCAAACTCAAAAGTGTAAAACTGCATTTTTTAAAAATATTCTAAAATTTGGATTGAACCCACTAAAAAACAATATTAAAGGTGGGGACTAGTTTTTTTTTTTTTTTTTGGTCAGAAGGGGACTAGTTCAGACTTCACCATATCATTCAACCATCTCTCTCCCGCCTACTCCCTAAAAGCTCATGTAATTAGCTTCACTACTTTCCATTTTATGTGAAGCATCTCCTCAAAATTTCCCATCACGACTCGAACTCTTTTCATGAAAAACAGGCCCATGAGAAAAGCTCTTTCCCAAAACTCAGACTCCCCACTAGTTTCCAATAGATCCAAGCGTCACAAGAACATACAAGATCATGACAATGATTATTCCCAAAAGAGAAATGATTGGGTATCAGTTTTTAATCTACTATGAGGATAGCAGTCTAGGAAACCTCGAATATCCCACTTGTTTGAATTATCCACATGTGCTCCATCACATCACTTAGCAAACAAGTTTAGTAGGATTACTCGTTTCTCGATGCTCTCTCTGCATCCAAGTCACATTCTTACTATTGACTTACAGAACGCTAATTTGGACACCGTTGGCACCTACCCGTCAAGATCTCCAGACCAGCCCTGGGCCAGTCTTTTGTTGGGTTATATATATGGGGTCGAGAGAAGAGTCACGGGACGTGCAAGAACTGAGATTGATTAGGTTGCTGCTTTTACATTCACAGGAGTTATTTTGTCTTTTGGACATGACTGATTGGTGCCTTACACGGTTTCTCTGGCTGGCATTTTATTGCAGGACTGGAAAGAGGCGATAAGCTCCTCTGTATGCACCATGCCACTGTTTCTTTGGCTCACATTTGTGTTGTTCTACTCCGGATCAGGTGCTAGTTTCTCTCACAGTTTATTCCACTTGCATTATAATTAGTATTATGTCATATCCCTCCAAGAACTTTTCAATAGAGTTTAGGATTTGTTGTTTTTTTAAAGATTTTTCTTGATGTACTTTGAATAAAGTTGACTGTCAGATTGGTTTTAGCTGTTCCAAATGCTTTTCTTAGTCACGTCGGTGATGACGTGAACGATTAAGCTAAATGCTTTCTATGTTTAGCCATTTCAGGGCAGATCACCCAGGCTGTCTTCAGTGATGTGCAATATGATGCATTGGCAACCACCCAGGTAAGATCAAAGTCCTGGACACTACTTGCAACTTTTGAGTTATGTTCACGTGTGAATGCCAATTCGATTTTCATAGTCATCAATAAGTCGAATGAATTATTATCAACCCAAGATCGCTGCCCCAAAGAGAGAAATATGATCAAACGAATCATTCTGTACGATGGCGTTCTTTTCATGTAGTACCCATTTTTTGGTTCCTGAAAGTCAATAGCTAAAAGCCTGCAGGAAACAATTTACGCTGAAATTAAGCAAAAAATTTTGGTTCATGCCCAAATTGTGATTTTGGTACTGATGAGAATTAACAGTAACTGGGATCCCTATGTGTCCAATAAGCAGTGTTTGGCAGAGCCTGGGAGTACTATGTATGGCGGTGGGGTCATAGTTAACCCGGAGTTCAGTAATGGCACCGCCGGATGGGCTGTGTTTGGGAAAGGAGTGATTGAAGAACGCGTATCTCGTAGCAAGAACAGGTTCATGGTGGCACGCAATAGGAAACGTCCCATGGACAGCGTCTCTCAGAAAGTTCGACTCGAGAAGGGCAAGTTCTATGCATTCTCAGGTAATTATCTGAAAAACTTTTCCTACAGAACATCTTTACAAGCCCAAGTACACGCACACGCCTTCACGTGCATGTCGGATTTTCTTCATGCGAAGCCAATAAACATGTGGTTTGTGGGTTCGCATAAACAAGACACTTGAATGTTTTTTATTTTTTTTCCTTTGCAAAGAATTTCGGGTCTCCAATGTCAAGGAATGCGCAACGGTATCTGTGGATGAAGTTTAAGATGATTTATTACTCATGTTGATGAGGGATTTTCGCAGCTTGGATACAAGTCAATGACGGAAGCGAGACAGTATCAGTGGTATTTGGAGTTGGAGATGGCGAGTTTGTCCCTGGAGGCAGCATCGTGGCAGAGCAAGGGTGCTGGTCTTTGCTAAAAGGAGGCGTCGCTGCGAATTCTTCGAGCACTGTCGATGTTCTTTTCAAGGTGAAGTGATGGCCACTGAACTGTTTTAGATTAATCTACTACTGAAAGAACACACTTCAACTAGTTTATGCCTTCTGAGGTGATTATTAAAAGATCAGCACATTCCAAAAATGAACTGAATTCAAGACAAGATCAGAGACTTGATGTATGATTGCCATTGTTATCCCCCATGTGCACAGTTAACTTCTCCAGTAATCAGCACTTTTTGAAATTCACCCTTCGATCGGGAGTAAATGGGCAGTGTGTTTGCCATATTCGTCCTGAATTTGGTCAAGATTAAACCTGTGTGAGAATACTTTCACTGAAAAGTTGGAAGCTACATTAGGTGGAGTGCTAATGTTGTTCTGATTCCTGATTGTGGCAGAGCAAGAATACCTCGAAAGAAATATGGGTCGACAATGTTGCGCTGCAGCCATTCTCGAAGAAGCAATGGAGGTTTCATCAAGATAAAAGCATAGAGAAGGTAAAATCAGAAGTTGTCCCAAGTTAGCTCAAAAAAAAAAAAAAAAAAACTGTTGTGAATTTTAATCTCGCAGGTACGGAAGAGCAGAGTGAGGTTCAAGATAACTTATGCGAAGAAAAGAGGACTCGCGGTCAGAGGAGCCAAATTTCTTGTCAAACAAACCAAGCCGGGCTTCCCATTCGGGTGCGGTATGAACTTCCACATCCTCGAGAGCACGGATTATCAAAACTGGTTCGCTTCGAGGTTCAGGTACACCACTTTCACCAACGCAATGAAGTGGTACAGCACGGAGGCGAAACAAGGCCAAGAGAACTACACAACAGCCGACACAATGGTGAAGTTCTCGCAAGATAATGGCATTTCAATCCGAGGCCATAATGTTTTCTGGGACGATCCCAAGTACCAGCCTGATTGGGTCAAGACCCTGTCGCCTGAGGACTTGCGAAAAGCAGCAGAGAAGAGGATCAATTCGGTTGTCTCCAGATATGCAGGAAAACTGATTGCTTGGGATGTGGTCAATGAGAACCTGCACTTCAGCTTCTTTGAGGACAACCTCGGGAAAAACGCTTCCTCGATATATTACTCGACGGCATACAAACTTGATCCAACCCCGAGGATGTTCTTGAATGAGTACAACACCATTGAGTACTGTGGGGACGAGAAGGTGAGCCCGGGGAACTACAAGAAGAGGCTCAAGGAGATATTTTCGTACCCTGGAAACGAAGATATCCCGGCAGGGATAGGAGTACAAGGCAATTTTGGCCGTGGTCAGCCAAATTTGGCTTACATGAGATCAACTCTGGAGATTCTGGCTACAACTGGTGTTCCCATTTGGCTCACAGAAGTGTCTGTGCATCCAGGAGTTAACCAGGTATTAACCATGCATGGCCACGCAAGTGGCTCGAGAGGAAAAATTGGGCAGGCTTGGGCAAGCATTTCTCTTCCTGTAACGAGCCGGCCCAACTTTGCCCGCCGACCCTGTCAATATAAAATAAAATATTTGATTTTCTTAATAATGGGCATCTACCCTTATCCTAGAATGTACTGTCCTGAACCAACCTAGAGTTGTGATTAGTGACAAATTGAAAGTGCAATATCAAAGGATTGGCACTCCCTAATGCATTAAAGCTTTTTTTTTTTTTTTTATCTGGTGTCACAGGCTCAGTACTTGGAGGAGATCCTGAGGGAGGCTTTTTCCCATCCTGCTGTGGAGGGGATCATAATGTTTGCAGGCCCTGCGTATGCCGGCTTCAATGTCACAACTCTCGCCGACATAAGCTTCAACAACACACCAGCTGGGGACATCGTGGACAACCTGATTGAGGAATGGAAATCCCCCGATTTCGAAGCCCACACCGACGATGGAGGGTTCTTTAGCACTTCACTGTTCCATGGAGAGTATGAGATTACGATAACCAATCCAGCCACAAATTGCTCCTCCACTTCAAGATTTGAAGTGACCAGAGATAGCTCAGGGAGAACTTTCCATTTTCAGATTGGATAAATACTCTGCTGGAAGCTCCTATAGATATCTGAGGATAGTGTTTGATGGTTGACAGATAACTGCTAATTAAGATTAATTAAGGAGGGCAAAAGCAAAAGGGTTCAATAAAAATGTCAGTAATTATTTGTATGGATAGTGAATAGCATGTAATTTTGACCTAGAAGATCATGCTTACTGATGACATACAAGTGATTTTGCACCTCTATGAGAATGCGAAAATTTCCCTTAGAAGAATGTTAATAATGCTGGCCGGGTCACCTCAGGCAATGCGGTAGTTGTGGGGTGGCGATGGTGATGGTCGCATTGCGAATGTTGTCTCTTCTCTCGGTCCATCAGAAGGCAAAAAAGATGATTGTTCCGTTTTATAGTGTAATATTTATGTTCGCATAAGTTAAAATATAAGATCGAGCTAGAAAGATACAACTAGTTCAAAAAAATTTAAGCTTAAAGTGAGCCTTGTAGGTCATTGTTGCAAAAATTCTTTAGTGCCAGAGACTGCTTGTTATATAGGTAGACATAGAAGCTTCAGTTAATTCTCTCATTAGCATTAAATTCACTAAACATCGAATTCAATAGCATTTAATATGCTTAGTTCAGGATTGCAAGTTGTTTCCTGGAAGCTTTAGCTACGTACTATCAGGAGACCAAAAATGTGAACTACTCGAAAAACCAATGCACAGAATAATTGATTGTCTAAGATCAATCTCTGGTTCTTTGTGCTTGAATTCAACTAAGCAATGATCGCGAAAATGACATTCTTTAAGTTCGCAAAAGGATATCTAGGAATTTGATCTCGCCTGAGTTGTTGTGGATGCATCATAGTAAACATCATTGAAGCCGTCCTGCGTGACCTGTCCTGGAATGGCTTAAAACAAGAAAGCATTAGCTTAATTGCCCATGACTACATCAGAACAGGTAAAACAATCCAACAGTCAACTTTTTTCAAAGCATCAAGGAAAACACAAAAGAATCATATAGTACCAAAGGGAGTCTGGTAAAGTGTTCTTGGAGGGCCATCTGATTTAGCAAACAAAGCAAACAAAGCAAACAAAAGAGGGAGATAAACGAGAGAAACTAGAACCTGATCCTGAGTAGAAGAGCACGAATGCGAGACAAAGAAGCAACGGCATGGTGAATCCTGAGAAAGCCTTCTTGTCTTCTAGCCCTGCACAAAGAGCAGTCACAGAAGTGCCTGTACAGATCAATCATCAATCCTGTCGAAAACTATCACGGGTCAGCGACAGTGCTGTCCAAACTTTACAGGTTAAGAACAAGCCAAACTAATTCCACAAAAGTACATGATCCATGAACTCCCTGATCAAACTACTCAAAATCTGCAAAACTGTAACTGGTTCAACCTAATTATGAATAATCAACTCAGACTGCAATGGGTTAGACAGTCATAAAGTTCGAATGAATAAAACAGTTCTGCACCAAATAACACAAAACATATATACATTACATACTTTCCACATGTTTCCATATCAGTACATGATCATAGTCAAAATGTACATATATGCGCATCTTGGCACCATATCAAACTCTCCTCAGTAGCCAAATCAGAGTGACAGGCCTCTTGGATCACATATAAGACTCAAAATTATATAGCCTAAGCAAATATAATCAAACCAAGAGAGAAGGAAATCCACTGAACTGATTCAGAAGAGCAAATCGACCGTGCAAATAATGTCTGCTGAACCTCCAATTATGTCTCTTGGCAAAACTTCCGAAGTTGCTACAACCTTAATGTAAATAAACGAGAGAAATCAGTACCTGATCCTAAGGAAAACAATGCAAATGTGAGAGAAAGAAACAAGAACATGTTGAATCCTAGTGAACTTCTCATCGCTCCAGCAATTAGAGCAGTCCTAGAAAAGCCTGTAAGAATCATAATCATGTCAGAAAAGCAAAAGTCTCATGTGAATGCGAATAAGCATGCAGCAGCCTGTCAACCAAGAAACGGATATATCCTCGTTTCCTTAAATGGTGACCTGATGAAGCTGATCGTCCTCGGTTTTTCACATGTCCCGTGACTCTTTTCTCAAACCCACACATATAAATACTCAAACTAAGCAGTAGCCCAAATTGGCATAGAAATTAGGTGAAAGGAGTCTGTACAAATATAAGGCCCCCTTGAAACCATATTCTACAAGTGACAAGGAATACTTTAATACACTCTTTCACACGGAAATGATGAACAAGGAGCCTGACACTGGGACTAAATTTGGTTTTGACAGATGTTGGACTGTCCAATCAAAAGCTTGCACAAAGTAGAACACATGAATACGAGATTTGTCCAAACTACATAGATAGGTGATGTGTGATACTTTAGCAGATGTGTTAATTGAATACAGGGGATAAATATGTCCAAGTCGTTGTTGAGATCAAATCATATGATGTGACATGAATTCGAAAAGCATTAAAAGATATGTATTAAGACTAGTACACTAAACAAGTATACTCGGAGTGATGCGACAAATGGCGAGTTGGCATTGAAATACCTTATCGATATTCACCACCTAACAAAAGTCCGACTTATCACTCAACAAGTCTTAGCAGTTAGCATTGCTCTCAAGGAAATATGGCCAAAAGAAAAAGACACTGTTGTGAATTGCAAGCAAGCTTTCCCTTGCCTTTTACTGTTGGATTGCCAGTTTTGTTGTCTTGAAGGAATTCTTTCTTGGATGAATATGTTGATTGCAATTTTCTAACTGTCACACCTTAAGTAGCTCCGATATTAACGGGTGATACGACACGATACAACACGCTGACACGTCATTTCTAAAAAAATAAAGAATTCCAACACGTTAAGACATGTTGTATATTAAATATATATTTTTATATATACATAATAAATTATCATTTTTATGATTGTTTCAATCAAATTAATTTGAATCAAATTCATAAATAAATAATTAAAAAAGCCTTAGAATGAATATACACTAAAAACATTAATCCGCAATTTATTAATATTATTCATTATTTCAATTTGACAAATTCAACTCTATTTCAATATTTCATAAAACTTGGAGAAAAACAAGCAATCTATATTTTAGATTCGTGCGTTAGATATGTTGGAAGAGGAGAAAAATAAACACAAGGGGGGGAATTGTATAGTACGAGAAGTGGGAGTTAGAAGAAAAGAAAAGACTAGGCTTTTCTTCTTTCTCCATTTATTAATTTTATTATTGTGTTTTATTTTTTCACATATATATATTTTGACCTCTCATTTATTGAATTTTTAAAATTGACCTTGATATCGGAATCACAAGTCTGAAGCTCATATGTCAGAATTCCAACTTGAGTGTCAAAGAGTGTTGATAAAGTTGACCAGGTATCGAATTTTTTGACACATGTTGACCGAGTGTTGGAGAGTGTCCGAGAGTGTTGAATATGTGTTGAAGTATTCAACATGACACAAAATTTTTTGAAGAGTGTCGATACTTCATAGTTGACACCCGGTCAATGCCTATATGCAACATAAATATTCTTTAAAAATAAATTTTAGATTTATCTTATTTTGGAAATTATTATATGATCTATAAATATCATATCGACAATCAATTATGCGGGACCCATTTTATATTTTTCTTTGAAATTTCAGAAGAAGGGCAAATTGGGAATCCTAAAAGTACCATTGGAAAATTTTCGTTTTTGGACACAAAAAGAAAGTGGACTTCTGCTATATTTGTTACCATAATCTTTATGACGCTCATGCTCCGTATGCACATTATGGGGGTCTTTTTGTTGTGATCTGCTGACGATAAAACATATTGGAAAATCGAGGGGGGGGTCGGGTTTGGGAAAAAGTTAAACTTTTGGGGTCTACTTTGAAAAGCATTTTGAGTCATGAAGGTAAGTTTTGGAAAGACGCGTTAAATGAAATGGAAACTAGTGAAGGTACAAGATTTCGCAAGCATGATCGACAAAGTGATACTTGTTTCATTTTAAGACAAGAAAGTTTTATTTTTCATCCATGTACTTTTGTGCCTAATCATATTAATGTACTTCAATTTTTCTAATCAAATGTTTCTACTTTCACAAGGATTTTGATCATGTCACTCCTACACCAATTTGACAAAATTCAAGTGACTTCGTGGTTTTCGGACGATGCAGAAATATAATGCAATCAAAATATGCAATCATGGGTGGAAAAATGTAGTCGATGTAGACAACTTCAGAGTATGATGTGGAAAAAATCTTAACCAATATGGCTGCCAACGTGGCTGTTTACATTATCAAAAATTGTATCCAAATTGTAAAATGACGTTGCCCGACAATCTATGTCAATTGAATTTGGCCGGATTTGCCATCAAAATGGCATAATTAGAATGTTTGTGAATATAGGACTTAATTAGACAAACTAAAAGTTAAGACATTTGATTAGAAAATACATAGAAGCATCTAGATAGAAAGCAGAATATTCTCTCTTTTCCATATTTATATTCATCCCGTCAACGGGAAATTGTTGCTATACAACATTCCCTGCAAAAATGCTTGGAGGCCGACTCCTCATGAATATATCATTTTCATTTTCCAATTTAAGTTGTGTGGATGGACTTAGGGCGTATGCTTGTGGGACTTTAATGGCCCCAAAATGATCCTTCAAGTCAGGATTATGTAGGATTGTGTTCCTTGTTTGAGTTACATCTGGCAATTGTTGGCGTGCACTTAAACATGGGGTACGACAAAGAGTGTTCTGGAACCTATGACTAGATCGCCACATTAGTGATTCTAACAACAACTAATTGGAAAGAATACCTTTCGTATAAAGGTTTAATCGAATTGACATCGGTAAAATATATTTACAATTAATTGGGGAATTTTTCCGAGATAATGTATAAGCATACTAATGATAGAAATGGACTAATCACAATGGTTCAGAGGGAGTGAATTGATTGCCGAGTAAGATTTCTACAAATTTTCCCTACAAGCATTGGACGTTGTGCTCAAAGTAATGTAGAAGTTGGGTGCTCGTGCAGAAATATCTTCTTCTTTTTACTGAATATGAAGATATCAAGAGAGAAAAAGAAGTAATAAACCCGGGTATACAGTGGTTTGGCCTTTCCATTTGGCCTACTCCACTCCCCTAACTCCATAGCCTCTCCTTCTACTGAGGACAACAATGAAACCGTACTTCGTTGCAGGGCTAAAGAGAAACTTTGTACTTCATCAATCTATCCCTACAACTATTTTGAACCATTCTTGAAAAGAATTCCAACTCAATTTGATCGTTGGAGCCATTGATCGGTCAATTAGTAATGGCCTATTTAATAACATTTCTATTTATTTGTTTTTCTGTTCTTTTATTTTTCGAAACAGAAAAAAAAAAAAACAGAAATCTGTTTGTGCACATCAATTAATTTTTCTATGCCTTGGAATAAATCAATGGCCAAATAATAGATTTGGAATGGAAACTGTCACGCCCCGATCCTCAGGCACGCACACATCCGTCTCACTTGGTCGATTTTATAATGCGATATCCCAGGACAATGTATCGCCGACCCTTTCATTTTTAAGCACATACGGAAGCAGTTAAAATCCCCAGACAATAAAACGATGGGATAGAAAAGCAGGGTCATATTTTTCATATTGAAATTTATAACCAAACTTTTATACAAACCACAAACCAGAACACTTCACAAACTTTTTATTCTAAACCCTATTCACATCAAAATGGAGATATCAAAGAAGATACAATCTCAGTCCATCTAGGCCGTACTCAAGGCCCCTCTCAGGATTATCTTCTTTTCCCAAAAATCCTTCTCCGACTCTTCCTCCTCAGCTCCTTAGCGGGGTCCTGAAATGTTTTTCCCCAAACTGGGATGAGACTACGTCTCAGCAAGTTCTACCCCACTAAGCCCAATTAGTAAACTATTATACTAAAGGCTGCCTATACACGCATGGGTCAGAAGACGTACCTTAGCATCAGATCCCACCTGCAAGTCAGTACAATTCACAATAGGCACTCAAGCAATCATATCACCGATCGAAGCATCGATCAAATCGACCTAGTCGATTACAAGCCGACCACTCACAGTCATTCCCATTCAGTCAATCAATTCACAACATCAAATCAAAACAATGATTAATCGATCTAGTCGATTACATGTCAGATGGACCATTCTAGGTCAATACTCTCGGGTGCCAAGTTCACCAATGTGATTTATCCACTAGACAATTGCGTGCGTTCTTTAAGGCGCCGTTTTCGCCAGTGACAACCTTAGTCACCGAACCACACATGCCTATAACCATGTACTCAAATAGACAATTGTGTGCGTTCTTTAAGGCGCCGTTTTCGCCAGTGATATCCCCAACCACCGAACCACACATGCCTACCATGATCTGTTCAATAGACAATTGCGTGCGTTCTTTAAGGCGCCGTTTTGATGATATCCCAAATCACCGAACCACGCATGCCTATAACTATGTACTCAATAGACAATTGTGTGCGTTCTTTAAGGCGCCGTTTTAAGGCGCGCCAGTGATATCCCAAATCACCGAACCACACATGCCTACAACAATGTATTTAATAGACAAGTGTATGCGTTCTTTAAGGCGCCGTTTTCGCCTTGAGTGATGTCCTTAGTCACCGAACCATACATGCCTATAACAATACGAGTACTAGACCGATACATGCGTTCTTTAAGGCGCCGTTTTCGCCAGTGATATCCCAATCACCGAACCACGTAGGTCCACAATAATGTATGTACTAGACCGATACGTGCGTTCTTTAAGGCGCCGTTTTCGCCAGTGATATCCCAATCACCGAACCACGTAGGTCTATACACTGTGTCTGATTGATTCAATCCCGAGTATTTCCAATTCTCTCATAACCCCATCCACTTTACAACTCAATCAAAGCATTATAAATGCTAAACAAACATACTCGGCCAGCTACCAATCAATCATTCAATCTCAATCAATTCCAAATCAATTTAGGGTAAATCCCTAAAATATCACAATTTATTTAATTCCATACAACGTAGAGCTCAAATAAATAAACGAACTGCACCACGACGATCAGCACGAGATTTCGGTCGTCGACCATCAAAATCTTAATTTCCGAAAAATAAATAAATAATTAATTAATTTCGAAAATTAATTATTAATTATTAAAAATTCCGTTTAGCTCAATATAAGGTCCAATTAAATAAACGGACTTCACCACGATCATCAGCATAATATTCCGGTTCCAGACCATCTCCCTTGAATTTTCGGAAAATAAATAATTATTTACTTTAATTCCGAAAATTAATATTTAAATGCCCAAAAATCTCACTTAGGCCCGAATCGTCAAATTGAAGTTCAATTAGGGTTCCGAAAATTCCCGAGACACTCCCAATAAATAGTAGACCACGTCTACTTGTTAATTGCACAATCAATTTATCTAAATCACATCACAATTGACTAATAATTGCTAATTACTTCTAATCTAACAACCTAAATATAATTAATTAAAACTAAACTAACCTAAAGCATAATTAGCCAACTAATCCAGGATTAGTGAGATTACTTACCAAATCGCGCGCAAATCGGATCAATCCGACGGCGGCAACGTGAGGAACGATTCTTCCCAAAGCGACTCGCGGATCCGGGGCCTGGAAATGGCCCAAAAGCGGGCCCGAACTAGCTGAAACCCATTTCGTGGGTTTCGGTTCAAGGCCTGCCGGAGCTAATCCGGCGGCTAGGGCAGCGAGCGGGAGGTCGGCGGAGGGTGAGGGAGCTCCGCGGGTCCGAACGGGCGGAGACGGGGGCGGGGTGGCGGCCGGAGGTGGCCGAACGGAGCCGGAACAGGGCCGGGCCGCGGGTTCGCTCGGGGAGGGGCGATGCGCCGAGCGACGGACGGCGGGACGGCGGGCGCACGGGCGAGCGGGCTGTCGCGGGCGTGCGGCGCGGTGCGGCGGCGGGACGGTGGCGATGACGAGCCGCTGCTTCGCTCCGGTTTGCTGGTTCGCTCGCTTGAGCGTGCAGAGGAAGGAAGGAGAAGAAGAAAGAGAGAGAGAGAGAGAGAGAGAGAGAGAGAGAGGGAGAGAGAGAGAGAGAGAAGATAAGCTTGGACTAGTCAAAGGGAAGAGAGAGAGAAAGTGAGCGGTGGGGAATTCGCACGAGGGGGAGGGGAGAGGAGAGAGGAGAGAGAAAGAAAAGAGAGAAAAAGAGAGGAAAGAAAGAAAAGAAAAGAAAAGAAAAGAGAGGGAGAGAGAGAAAAGAAATAAAACAATAGCCTTAATTTTCTTTTCTTTTCTCTTTCCCTTTCTATTTCTTTTCGGGCTTCAAATTTTCTTCCGATAATTTCTTTCTTGAAATTTCGGACTCGTCAATAAATTGACGAGCGATGAGACAGTGTCCTATTTATCCAGTCAAATTAAAACCCGAAAATCTGGATGTCACAACTCTTCCCCTCTTATAAAAATTTCGTCCTCGAAATTTAAACCTTTACCAACCCATAAACGAAAGGTGGGGGGTATTGCCGTCTCATCGAGTCTCACTTTTCCACGCTGATCATTCGGTCTTGTGGCGTTGTTTAACCACTTTGACCAAGGAGATCATCTTCGTACACGAAACCTGCTCTTTCGAATCAACAACCGAACCGAGCTTCTCACATAAGACATTCGTCATCCACATCGATCTCTTTTTCTCGACTCCCTAATAAACCTTCGAACCTCAACGATTCAAAATTTCTCGACAATTCGAGCAATTGTTACTCGACACCGATCCGACAACCGCAAACACCGATTCGAGCGACTGGCTGTAATCTTTCTTCACTTTCTTTTCATCACGAAATTCTATACTCTCGCTATACACCGCTTAATAAAGAACCCTCACGAAAACTCTGCCAACTTATAATCTCTGATCTAGATTCGAGATACAATTCATCATCGACACTCTATGTCGGTGAACTATCCGAGACACACACACTTCGATATACCCACTTGAGGAAAGATAGGATCTTCAAATTCTGAAATCGAATTTAGATTGGCGGTTAATTTCACTCCGACACGCTTTTAGTGAGACCTAGGCTACCAGGTAGTGTTCAGAGCTTTTTAGGACAAATGACCCGTGGTCGATTTTCTTCGAGCCACAATGAACCCACTCGACACATTGGCGACTCTCGATTGTCGTGAAAATCTCAAAGGTTCAAATACGAACACAGGGTCCCAAAACGATAGAAACATCAAATTAGTACCGGTCGATGAGAATTTTCCAATTTAGTGGAGTCACCCACGATCGGTCATTCATCTCGATCGAGCCGATCTATTTCTCGATTTCAAATCGATTTTATATTGTGCCGCAATGATCTCTAAAGATGAGCACGGTCGAGAAGTCGATCCATGGTCGAATTCTCAAGTCTATTTGCCTTAAGGTCCTTAATAACTCACCCAGCTAGTCTAGTTATCTCCTGAGTGGCCAACTCAGAGAAAAACACTGTAATCGCGTCGATGAAATGCCCAATTTATCTAATCGAAATCAGAGTCGAAATCTGGATCACACACTCAAAACAAGATATATTCGAACTGTACCAAAGTGAACCAACTCCATCTATCGATCAACCACTATTCTCAAATGGTATCAGTAATCCACTGAATCTTTAGTAAGCCTATCACAATGTTTCATTGTGATATATTTCCATTCTTACTTGGGACTCTCAAGTGATGGTAAAATTCTCCCGATTCGCATTCCACTTACTGACACCTCTGACACTTGCAACTTTGCTTGGCGATATCTACCTTCATATCGGTCTACCAATTTAGCGACGTCGATTCTAACTTACTTGCCCCATCGATCAAAGCGCAATCGTAGTGAACTTCTGACACGATCTTTTCCTTGAGTGCTAAACTGTCAAGTGCACTCAATTCCTCATGGAACCCGAACGTTCCATCCTCAGAAGTTTCAAAGTTAAATTCTTTCTTGCCAGTATCCTCTTATAAGATCTTCTGAACATCTCTTTCTGTCAACTAGGCGCCGATTCTAACTTGAACATTTGGTTCAATTTTGAGGGCGGCTATAAAATTTAAAAGGTAGCCTACCTCAAATTTGAAAACCAAATTTCAAATCCTTTTTAAGTAAAGTTTATACTTTAGCCAGCCTCTGCACAATTGAAGGCTCTTAGCTCAACACATCAATCACTCGATTCGTTCCTTCAAGGTGATAATCTTGTCCTCTGAGGTGATAACCTTATCACTATTATAGTTCTGCCAAAATTCTGATTTACGACACCGTTTCATATTCCACTTGTTAGGTCTCAATTGGCGGGACGATGATGCAACAATCTTCTCATGTTGTATCAATACGTACCCCGTCCTTTAAGCTCTGGAAATTATCCTCGTACTTGTCAATACCGATGAATTTCTCTTCTTTCTCAAGAGGTCAAGCCCGCGATGATATTGATGCTGAAAATTCTTTCACAAACCTTCCGTAGTAATCTGTCCAATCCCCACAACTTCTGATCTCTGACATTGATGTCGGTCTCGGTCCATGAAGATTCCTTTACCTGTAACCACACAACCATTCTTAGGGGCATCTCGTGATTCTCAACACTTAATGAACACCCTATAATGTCGTTACACCACACGATCACTGTTGATCTAGGTATTCTTTGAACACTCAATTTGTCAAATCTATGACAGCGGCTGAAGTGTTCACCAAGCCAAACGATCTTACAATACTCTCATAAAGACCATATCAAGTACGAACAGTTGTCTTTCTTACAACCTCCATCCTGGTTCATAACTAACGACTTCATAATCTCAAGTCGACCTTTAAAACATCAATACTCTTTATAACTAGTCACACCATTCATTGATCTTTGGTAAAGGACACTTGTCCTTGATCTTCACCTAATTGAGTTGACTATGGTTGATGCACACTCGCAACAAACCATCTTTCTTCTTTTCACAAACAAAACTAATGTTTCCCCAAAGTAATACACTAATATGCACGAATACCTCATTCATCAATCTTCACATCGGCATTTTCAATTCTACCAGTTCGGACAACAACAAGCGGTAAGAAACCTTCGAGAATAGCTCCATCTTGGTGCTAGCTCGATCGCACTTTCTATCTCTTTCTCTGACGGCGATCTGACAGTTCTTGTGATAACACATCTAGAAATTCTTAGACCACTGAGATGTCCTCCATCTCTAGTTCTTCAATCAGTCCTACCTAAGACAATCGCTAAGCCACCTTGGCAACCTCCATCTAACAAACAAGTTGCCTCCAGCCAATGAGATTAATGAAATCGAAGATTATTTTCAACTCCCAATAACTTCGACACTTTCAAATGTTAATGGACTAAACTGGCTTACTCCAAGATTGTGATTCATTATCACTAAATGCTGCTTGAGCCCACACTATTCATGCGGTGTCAAACTCACCTTAGCAACTAGTCAAGCACAACTGTTGATAGTAATTCCCTTCTCTTTCACTTTTACTTCAACAATTTAAGTTCTACTACTTAGCACAAAACTCTGCTGCACTACTCTGATAAAATCACCTTCAACACATTCTTTCTCTGATTGGTGCAAGGTCCATTCTACTCCCATTCCTTTCGCCATCCTAGTGGCGTTCTGGCCGCAATAGCAATGTCTATGCTACCTTAGACTTCCACTGACAGTCCTTCATCTGATGGTCATGCTAGTCATCATCACAACATGTTCTTGTCATATTCGGACCTTTGGATTTATCCATGCTTCAATCTACAATTCGACACCTATCGGGTGAGTCTTCTATCTCCTGCCAAGTGACAACACACACTCTTTCTGGTTGTCTCATCGGTCTGCTAAAACCACTCTCGGCCTCGATCTTTTCCCTGACCAATTTCCATTTCTGCCTGAACTGGATCTGTACCTCGGCTCGAATGCAATGACTCGCTCCTGGATCACATCTCCACTTTGGATCTCAGCAGGTGAAGCGACAACGGCGGTTGTAACACTAACGGCGGTAGTGATAACGACAACGACAGCGGCTTGATCTTGCGCTTACCGGCTCATCCAGTTCCCAAGGAACACTTGCATCAGAACGATCCTATCGAACTTAGGATCATTCGACGCTGCTACACTAGTACCAACCTGCTGTGGTACTTTTACACTCGAGCTGGCCAGAGCCGACACTCTGCCACAACCACCTCGGGTACTGACCTTTGTCAATGCATTATCCCGAGTCACAAAGGACATTGTCCTCTTACTAGGAGTTCTCAGCTCCTGCTCGCTCATGGTTCAGTCTTTACACTGAAACCCGTCTTCCACATCCACATTGGATTGGAAGATGAGCGATCCTCACACGACAATCAATTCTAGCATCCAGCTAACACAGACATGCACCAGCATGAATTTAAAGGCATTTCCTACTAACTATCCCATGGTCAACGCTCCTTATCACTCCAATCTTCAACTTCGCTCTGATACCACTTAAACAGGATGTCACGCCCCGATCCTCAGGCACGCACACATCCGTCTCACTTGGTCGATTTTATAATGCGATATCCCAGGACAATGTATCGCCGACCCTTTCATTTTTAAGCACATGCGGAAGCAGTTAAAATCCCCAGACAATAAAACGATGGGATAGAAAAGCAGGGCCATATTTTTCATATTGAAATTTATAACCAAACTTTTATACAAACCACAAACCAGAACACTTCACAAACTTTTTATTCTAAACCCTATTCACATCAAAATGGAGATATCAAAGAAGATACAATCTCAGTCCATCTAGGCCGTACTCAAGGCCCCTCTCGGGATTATCTTCTTTTCCCAAAAATCCTTCTCCGACTCTTCCTCCTCGGCTCCTTAGCGGGGTCCTGAAATGTTTTTCCCCAAGCGGGATGAGACTACGTCTCAGCAAGTTCTACCCCACTAAGCCCAATTAGTAAACTATTATACTAAAGGCTGCCTATACACGCATGGGTCAGAAGACGTACCTTAGCATCAGATCCCACCTGCAAGTCAGTACAATTCACAATAGGCACTCAAGCAATCATATCACCGATCGAAGCATCGATCAAATCGACCTAGTCGATTACAAGCCGACCACTCACAGTCATTCACATTCAGTCAATCAATTCACAACATCAAATCAAAACAATGATTAATCGATCTAGTCGATTACATGTCAGATGGACCATTCTAGGTCAATACTCTCGGGTGCCAAGTTCACCAATGTGATTTATCCACTAGACAATTGCGTGCGTTCTTTAAGGCGCCGTTTTCGCTTGATGACAACCTTAGTCACCGAACCACACATGCCTATAACCATGTACTCAAATAGACAATTGTGTGCGTTCTTTAAGGCGCCGTTTTCGCCAGTGATATCCCCAACCACCGAACCACACATGCCTACCATGATCTGTTCAATAGACAATTGCGTGCGTTCTTTAAGGCGCCGTTTTCACCAGTGATATCCCAAATCACCGAACCACGCATGCCTATAACTATGTACTCAATAGACAATTGTGTGCGTTCTTTAAGGCGCCGTTTTCGCCAGTGATATCCCAAATCACCGAACTACACATGCCTACAACAATGTATTTAATAGACAAGTGTATGCGTTCTTTAAAGCGCTGTTTTCGCCAGTGATATCCTTAATCACCGAACCATACATGCCTATAACAATATGAGTACTAGACCGATACATGCGTTCTTTAAGGTGCCCTTTTTCGCCAGTGATATCCCCATCACCGAACCACGTAGGTCCACAATAATGTATGTACTAGACCGATCGTCGTTCTTTAAAGGCGCCGTTTTTTATGATGATATCCCAATCACCGAACCACGTAGGTCTATACAGCGTATCGATTGATTCAATCCAGTATTTCCAATTCTCTCATAACCCCATCCACTTTACAACTCAATCAAAGCATTATAAATGCTAAACAAACATACTCGGCCAGCTACCAATCAATCATTCAATCTCAATCAATTCCAAATCAATTTAGGGTAAATCCCTAAAATATCACAATTTATTTAATTCCATACAACGTAGAGCTCAAATAAATAAACGAACTGCACCACGACGATCAGCACGAGATTTGGTCGTCGACCATCAAAATCTTAATTTCCGAAAAATAAATAAATAATTAATTAATTTCGAAAATTAATTATTAAATATTAAAAATTCCGTTTAGCTCAATATAAGGTCCAATTAAATAAACGGACTTCACCACGATCATCAGCATAATATTCCGGTTCCAGACCATCTCCCTTGAATTTTCGGAAAATAAATAATTATTTACTTTAATTCCGAAAATTAATATTTAAATGCCCAAAAATCTCACTTAGGCCCGAATCGTCAAATTGAAGTTCAATTAGGGTTCCGAAAATTCCCGAGACACTCCCAATAAATAGTAGACCACGTCTACTTGTTAATTGCACAATCAATTTATCTAAATCACATCACAATTGACTAATAATTGCTAATTACTTCTAATCTAACAACCTAAATATAATTAATTAAAACTAAACCAACCTAAAGCATAATTAGCCAACTAATCCAGGATTAGTGAGATTACTTACCAAATCGCGCGCAAATCGGATCAATCCGACGGCGGCGACGCGAGGAACGATTCTTCCCAAAGCGACTCGCGGATCCGGGGCCCGGAAATGGCCCAAAAGCGGGCCCGAACTAGCTGAAACCCATTTCGTGGGTTTCGGTTCAAGGCCTGCCGGAGCTAATCCGGCGGCTAGGGCAGCGAGGGGAGGTCGGCGGAGGGTGAGGGGAGCTCCGGCGGGTCCGAACGGTGGCCGGACGGAGCTGGGTGGCGGCCGGAGGTGGCCGAACGGGGCTGGAACAGGGCTGTGCCGCGCGGGTTCGCTCGGGGGAGGGGCGATGCAGCGAGCGACGGACGGCGGGACGGCGGGCGCACGGGCGAGCGGCTGTCGCGGGCGTGCGAGCGGCGGCGGGCGGCGGGACAGTGGCGGCAAGCTGCTATACCTGCTCCGGTTTTGGTTCGCTCGCTTGAGCGTGCGAGGAGGAAGGAAGGAAGAAGGAAGAGAGAAGAGAGAGGAGAGAGAAGAGAGAGAAGATAAGCTTGGACTAGTCAAAGGGAAAGAGAGAGAAAGTGAGCGGTGGGGAATTCGCACGAGGGGAGGGAGAGGAGAGAGGAGAGAGAAAGAAAAAGAGAGAAAAAGAGAGGAAAGAAAGAAAAGAAAAGAAAAGAAAAGAGAGGGAGAGAGAGAAAAGAAATAAAACAATAGCCTTAATTTTCTTTTCTTTTCTCTTTCCTTTCTATTTCTTTTCGGGCTTCAAATTTTCTTCGATAATTTCTTTCTTGAAATTTCGGACTCGTCAATAAATTGACGAGCGATGAGACGATGTCCTATTTATCAGTCAAATTAAAACCGAAAATCTGGATGTCACAGAAACAATAAATAAATAAAAATTTACTTTTTAGTTAAAGGAACAAAAAAAAAAGAGATAATGTCATTTTTGAGAAACAAGCTCAACATAACTTTATGCTCATCTTTACACAATCGACATAAGGTCCTGGTGAGACTCACATCCGAACTTGGTCTCCTCACCCGATTCGAGTCCCCATTTTTCCAAATAAAAAAAATCATGAGTTTAGAAATTAGATTTTGACTAGTTTTACTAGACTTTAGTGTTAATTATAGTTTAGAATTAATTTAGCTTAAAAATTGTGAAAACATTTTGATGAAAATTAGATTCAAAATTGAATAATGTCATAGGGCTTTACCATATGGATCATTGAATGCCTTTTTTTTTTTTTTTTATTTAATTAATGGTAGGTTACGATAGCTTGGTGACTTGATTGAGAGAATACGTCTTCTCTTCCTAAGATTTTATTGGAGATGTCCTTTAAGATCATCTACAATTCTGTTTTAACAGAAAATTAATTGGCTTTGAACAAGTCTTTGGTATTACCATTTGTCTTGTGTTCATAGCAGTCAAATAAACCCATGTTCCTTGGATTTCTCTGTTAGATGCAAATTGTGCAATCTCAAGATCTCTATAACCTAAACAAGAACATGCATAATTGAGTAGAAAGATTAACGCACCTGTTTTGGGATCCATCGTTTTTGAAGCGGAAGCGGAAAACCGATGTTCTACGCGCAAGCCCTTCTCCTCTATTGCTCTTCGTATTACTTGCTCAATGAGATAGCTACCTCACCCTTTAGCGCTAGGTTAACGCTCCTTATGTCCTCATGTGAGGATACATGTGAGAATTAGGGTTAGAGGAGAGACTTGAGCACTATTTATAGAGTTTCCAACTAGGCCCCCTTATTACAGGCCAAGCTCAACTCGGCCCACACTAGCTAGCCACATATTAGACTAATTAAGAAATCTTCTATCTCACATTAAACCAAACCTCATTTTACAATAACCATAAAATGATAAATTACAATATCAATTAATATAGCTCACATAAAAAAAACTCTTACATTCTCCCACTTTGGCTATATTAATTGAAATTGTATTGTATATGCGCACATTGGTCTAGAGATAATTCTTAATAGTCAATCATATCTCATAAAGTCTCAAACAACAAATCATGGCGGTAACTACATGTATACACACAGAGCCTTCCACGATCACAAGTGCTTTTTACTTTATTGATATAGATTCAATATGGTAGTATAGCAAATGGATAACAAATTTCATAGATAGATCCCATTTGCCAGTCACCATTCTCTTACCTTAAGCGTCACAAAAAACTTGTGCCACTAGAAAGTGGCTTTATGGTTTCAATGGACCTACATATACATTGTCTTTACAATTAACATTTCTTTATATATAACAAGATATATGCACAAGACTAATAAGCGAATACCCCTAGCATTCACTCAAGATTTATACAATACCTTGAGACTTTTATCAATATGTATTCAACATAATAACAACACATTCAAAAATATTTTATTGAATACAAAAGTTGATACATATCAAACCGTCACTAAGTGTAACGAACACATAAATAAACTTTATTAGAGTAAAGCCAAAATAGCTCACACTAAATAACAACATCTCATAATATTCTTAAGCTCATATTAATGACATGTCAATTAAGAACAGAAGAATAAAGTCATTTAGTTAATGAATTTGCAACTACATCATTCGTGGAAATATGCTCTATTATAACGTTACGTTTCTGTACCATTTCTTTATGGTCAAAAATTTAATTGTCATATATTTAGACCCCTTGAAACCTCTGTTGTTGATAAATTACTACAAATTTATTGTCTCACTATAACCGTATGAGTCAATCCATAAAGTTAAAAAAGGGTCAACTTCTTAATGAGCACCTGAAGCCAAATAGCTTGAGTAGCAATTGGAAAATATGCTACAAACTCTACTTGCATGGTAGAATAAGACATAGGGTATAAAAAAAAAAAAATCCTCTCACTAACCTCGTAGTATATAGAGAAAAAAAAAATTTCCTCCGGTTGCCATGTTTATTTTGAAAGAATCTTTAACAATATTAAAAAGAAATATTTATTTCTTAATATCTATTAACTGTCCACCCCTCTTTCAGAGTGAAAACTTTATCGCCTTTTATGGCATCCTTTTGTAGTGCAGTCAGTTGGTAAACCATTTTTCAAGTGTTTCTAAATGAAACCCTTCATTGACAATAAGCAAATTTTATTACTTTTTTCCCAAGCAACAAATCATATGTCTACTACTTAAAATTCGAACTAATAGAAACTTTAATAATAGTGGAGTTATTAATCACAAAAAATGTGACTGAAAAACAAATAATGTATATTTATAACTCTATAAAAATAGTTATTTTACCTATTTTAGGCAACAATTAATGCAATATCTATGAGACAATATTTGGATTTCCTTTTGATTATTTGAATTTTCCTTGTTTATGTAAAATAATGAGATATGGAGAGAATAAGGAAAAAAATGGCAACTATCAGAAATTCAAATAAATAAATAAAAACAGTAGAAGATGAATATCAAATCAGGAAATTCTTGATTTTGTTCCCTAATGTTATCTGCAAGCATTGGGAGATAGATATCTTGAATATATCCTATAAATAGAGGAACATGGAGAGGGTAGTTAGGTTTTTTGTTATATCGTTTTTAATTCTTCTGAGAGTTTTTCAAGTATTTTGAAGAGGAGACAAAAGTGATGACATAATTCTTGTTCTTTGATTCAAGATGCTTAGTTTAATTTTTATTTTTACTTTTTCTTCTACTATATTCTAATTTTCTTTCGTTAAGGCTACGATGTAACCTAACCATGATGATGTGAATTTCATGATTTTTATGTTTTTCAATTGATTTCATTCATGTGAGTTATATATTATTATGCATAATGTTTCTGAGTGATAGGCTACCACTTGAATGATCTGATGTGCACGTTTAAGACTGAGAAATGATAATATGCAATTGCTCATTATAATATATAACCATGAATTAAACGTGGATAGAAATATACTATGTTATTTGTGTAGTTTTCGATGATAAGGTGATCCAAAAGACTCATTATGAGATTGGAATATTCATAATTTTTAATGCACTTATATTTATTTTAATTCACATAGAGATATAGTGGATTAATAAACTAACTAGGTTTGCTATACCTAGAAATAGGATAATAAATTAATTAGGAAATTCCGCTATCACATGTTTGATATCGTTCTTGTACCCACAATAATTTGAAATTCATATCTAGTGGTTATGGTGAAATCGGATATTCTAACATATTTATCGGATTGATTTATTGCATTTAGTCTCCTAATTTTGTTTTTAATTTAATTCTAAATTATATTTTGATTTGTTAGATAAATTTTAGAATTAATCTATTTTAGTATTTAATTAGTTTATTAATCATCAATCTCCATGGGACGATACTTTTTCTTATCATATTACTTATTCGATACGTTCACTTGCCTTTAGAATTTTATGAACAAGTTTTTGGCACCGTTGCCGGGGATCGTTTGTTTAATACTAATTAATATTGATATCAGATAATTCTAAGTTTAATCTAGCTTTCATTTTGTTTTATTTTTCAGGGTGTACATCAGTTTATGACTCGTAGCCAACAAGGGAAACTTGTTAAGCTTGATCCAGAAATCGAGTGTACATTTAAAAGGCGACTTAGAGAACAGAGAAATCATGCTAAGAAGATGGCGGATGGTTTGAATGAAAATCCACGTAGAGTGTTAAAAGATTATGCTGTGCCAACAGTTCAAAGGCACCGCATCAAGTATCAGAAGACCTGCAATTCAAGCAAACAACTTTGAGATCAAGCTGTCACTCATTCAGATGCTTCAACAATTAGTGCAATTCAACGGGCTACCAAGCGATGATCCAAACACTCACATCAATGCTTTTCTTGAAATTTGTGACATCATTAAATATAATGGAGTTACAAATGATGCTATTAGATTGAGATTATTTCTATTCTCTCTTAGAGACAAAGCTAAAAGTTGGATTTATTCTCTTCCTGCAGGATCAATTACTATATTGAATGATATGGCTCAAAATTTTTTTGGTAAGTTCTTTCCACCTGCAAAGTCTGTGAAGATGCGTAACGATATTACTAATTTTATGCAAATGAATAATGAATCATTATATGAAGTATGGGAAATATTCAAAAAATTTCTTAGGAGATGCCCACATCACGGACTACCCATATGGATGCAGGTACAAGTTTTTTATAATGGCTCTAGTACAAATCTTTATTCTATGATTGATGCAGCTGCAGGAGGAAATCTAAATAATAAAACACCAAAAGAAGCCTACAATCTATTAGAGGATATGTCGTCCAATAGTTATCAGTGGCCTACTGAGAGATTACTAATGCGAAAAGTTAGCAGAGTTCACGAAGTGGATGCTTTTGCTGCAATTGCTACACAATTTGAAGCACTCAACAAAAAGCTAGATAATATGAGTGTTTCAGTCATGAAAATTCAGAATTTGACATATGATTTTTGTGGTGGAGGACATGTTAACACAGATTGTCAGGTAGGTAGTACTTTTAAATAATCTAATGAAAATTCTAATTTTGTTGGGAATTTTAATATGTCACAGAATAATCCCTACTCCAACACGTATAATCCAGGATGGCACAATCATCCAAATTTTTCATGGAATAATCAAAATGTGACGAGACCATTGGGATTCAAACAATCAGAAGACACAAAGTCAAATTTGGAAGATATAGTCACCAAACTTGCTAATACAACTCATGACTTCATCAAAAGCACATATGTGAGATTTCAAAACCAAGAGGCTTCAATCAGAAATCTGGAGATGCAAGTGGGTCAGTTAGCAAGCATGATGTTAGGGAGACAATAGAGTTCTTTGCCAAGCAACACAGAGAAAAATTCAATTGAAAACATAAAGGCTATTACCCTGAGAAGTGGTAAACAAGTGGGAGAAGAAGAGATTTTCAGAGACAAGGAAGGGGTGATCAATAAACAATCAAAAAAGACAAGCAAGAGTAAACTTTTTCCAGATAATCCCAAGCCATATGTGCCGTCAATTCCATTCCCTCAGCGACTCCAGTAGCACAAAATAGATAAGCAATTTTCTAAATTTCTTGATGTATTTAAAAAATTACACATTAACATTCCTTTTGCAGATACTTTAGCGCAAATGCCTAGTTATGCAAAAAAATTTAAAGAGATTTTGGCAAACAAAAGGAAACTAGAGGATTATGAAACTGTGAAGTTAAATGATGAGTGTTCAGCCATCCTACAAAGCAAATTGCCTCCGAAATTAAAAGATCCAAAGAGTTTTACTATTCTTTGCACTATTGAGGATTCTTATTTTGAAAAAAAAAACATTATGTGATTTAAGTGCAATTATTAATCTGATGCCTTATTTAGTTTTCAAGAAATTAGGATTGTGCGAGTTAAAAGAAACCACAATGTCACTTTAACTGGCTGATCGATCAATTAAATATCCAAGTGGTATTATGGAAGATGTTTTGGTAAAAATTGATAAATTTATCTTTCATATAGATTTTATAATTCTTGACATGGAGGAAAATTTTGAGATACCACTTATCTTAGATTGACCTTTTCTAGCAACGGGAAAAGCTCTTATTGATGTACAACAAGGGAAGTTGATCCTTAGAATTCAAGATGATCTTGTTTCATTTAATGTTTTTAAAGTAATGAAATATTTATCTAATGATAATTCTTGTTTTAGAATTGAGACAGTTGACAAGTTGGTGAATAAGGTTTTTCAGGAAAATATTTTTGATGATCCATTTGAAACATGTCTGATTCAACCAAGGGACAAAGATACTCATAATGAGGAGATAAAGGAGTATGCAAATCTCATGGAGACAATTCCATCATATTCAAGGTAAAAGGCAATTGAATTTGAGGAGTTGGAACAACACATTACAAAAACTAAACCATCAATTGAAGAGCCTCCAATTCTTGAACTCAAACCATTACCTTCTCATTTAAAATATGCTTATTTAGATGGAGTTTCTTCTTTACCGATAATTATATCTTCTTCTTTGATAGATTTGATGGAGAAGAAACTACTCAGAGTATTAAGAGAGCATAAGGGTGCAATTGGATAGAAAATAGCTGATATCAAAGGAATTAGTCATTCAATTTGCATGCACAAAATTTTGATTGAGGAACAATATAAACCAAATATCCAACATCAAAGGTGTTTGAACCCGAAGATGCAAGAAGTAGTAAAAAGCTGGGGTAATTAAGCTACTTAATGCATGCATCATTTATCCAAAGAAAGATTGTATGACTGTTAAAAAAAAAAACGACAACAATGAATTGATTTCAACTAGAATAGTTACTGGGTGGCGTGTGTGTATGGATTATAGAAAATTGAATTATGCCACTAGAAAAGATCACTTTCCTTGACCATTTATTAATCATATGTTAGAAAGACTTGCAGGACATGAGTTTTATTACTTTTTTGATAAATATTTAGGATATAATCAGATTCCTATTATACTAGAAGATCAATAGAAAACTACTTTTACTTGTCCCTATGGTACTTTTACTTTTAAAAGAATGACATTTGGTCTTTGTAATGCACCAGCTACTTTTCAGAAATGCATGATGGCTATTTTTTCTAATATGATTGAAAAATATATTGAGATTTTCATGGATGATTTTTCCGTTTTTGGCTTATCATTTGATTGTTGTTTAAATAATTTGGCTTTGGTCTTACAAAGATGTGAGGAGACTAACCTTGTTTTGAATTGGGAGAAGTGTCACTTTATGGTGCAGGAAGGAATAGTGCTTGGGCATAAAATTTCTCGAAACAAAATAAAAGTCGATCGAGCCAAAGTGGAGGTCATTGCAAAATTACCTTCGCCAACATTTGTGAAACTTGTCAGAGGATTTTTGGGGCATGCGGGATTTTACATGCAATTTATAAAAGATTTTTCAAAAATTGTTAAACCTCTTTATAATCTTTTGGAAAAAGATGCTCATTTTAATTTTTCTGTTGAATGCATGCAGGCTTTTAACACTTTAAATGAGAAGTTAATGTTAGCACCAATTATGGTAGCACCAAATTGGGATTTAGTTTTTTAATTGATGTATGATGCTAGCGATTCTGCAGTAGGAGCTGTTTTGGGACAAATGAAGAATAAAGTTTTTCGAAGTATATATTATGCCAGTTGAACCTTATCAGGTGCACAATTGAATTATTCAACAACATAAAAGGAACTTTTGGCGGTAGTATTTGCTTTTGATAAATTTTGTTCTTATTTAATTAGCTCAAAAGTTATAGTTTATTCTAACCACTCTACTCTTAAGTATCTGCTTGAAAAGAAAGAATCAAAACCCCTGTTGATCAGGTGGATTCTATTACTGCAAGAATTTGATTTGGAAATCAAAGATAAGAAGGGGACTAAAATTTAATTGCAAACCACTTATCAAGAATTCCAAATTCAAAGGAAGAGGTAAGACCAATTTTGGAAGAGTTCCCTGATGAGAATTTTTTTTTTTTTTATCAAATCCACAATTCCTTGGTATGTTGACTTTATAAATTATTTGGTAAGTAATGTTCTTCCTCATGAATTATCATATCAACAGAAGAAAAAATTCTTTTCTAATATTAAAAATTATTTTTGAGAAGAACCTTTCTTGCTTAAAAGTATGTGCAGACTAGGTCATAAAGAGATGTGTTTTAAACGAAGAAAATGCAAACATTCTACGTCATTGTCATGATAGAGAGGCGAGTGGCTATTTTGGTGCCACCAAAACTGCAGCTAAAATTTTACAATCTGGATTTTATTGGCCTACACTTTTAAAAAATGCATACTCCTATATAGTTTCATGTGATAGGTGTCAAGAACTGGAAATATTTCAAGAAAAAAATGAGATGCCTTTAAATAACATTTTTGTGTGTGAATTATTTGATGTTTTGAGTATTGATTTCCTGTGACCTTTTATACCTTCTTGTGGAAATTTATACATTTTAGTAGCTATGAAGCATATGTTTAAGTGGATAGAAGCTATAGTATTGCCAATAAATAATGCTAAGGTTGTGGTCAAATTCTTGAAAAAAAATATTTTTACCGATTTGACACTCCTAAGGCAATCATAAGTGATAGGGGGATACATTTTTACAACAAATAATTTGAGACACTTTTGAGTAAGAATGGAGTCACGCATAAGATTGCAACCCCTTATCATCTTCAAACTAGTGGTTAAGTAGAGGTTTTAAATAGGGAAATCAAGAGAATTTTTAAAAAAAAAAAAAAGTGAATGCCTCTAGGAAATATTGGTCAATAAAACTTGATGATGTACTTTTGGCCTATAGGACAGCGTTCAAAACTCCAATTGAGATGTCTCCTTTTAGGCTAATGTTTGGAAAAACTTGTCACTTACTAGTGGAATTAGAGCATAAAGCATATTGGGCATTGACATTTTTGAATTTTGATATGCAGTCTGCAGGTGAAGAAAAATTATTGCAACTAAATAAATTTGAGGAATTTCACAATGAGGCCTATGAAAATTCTAAGTTGTATAAGGAACGTACAAAAAGATGGCATGACAATCTCATATTTAGAAGAAAGTTTAAAATTGGTAAAAAAGTCTTACTCTATAACTCTTGTTTTAAACTTTTTCCAGGAAAGTTGCGGTCTCGATGGTCTTGTCCCTTTACAGTTATACAGGTATTCCTATATGGAATAGTTGAAGTTGCGAATGACACTGAAGGCACATTCAAAGTGAACGGTCAATGGTTGAAGCCCTACTTTGAAGGTGGTTACAACAAGCATAAGACCACCATTAAACTTCATCCTCTAGAATAGCGACATCTGAGATAGTTTGGCTGAAGATTATAAAGCAAGCGCTTCTTAGGAGGCAACCCAAGCACTTTAATTTTTATATATTATTGTTAAGTTTATGTTTTGTAAAAAGAAAAAAAGAGATTAACTTTTCTCTATTTTATCCAGGTTAATTTTCTAGGGATCTCGTTCAAAAGTTTAATCATCAATGTCATTTATGAACTTATCATATAACCAGGGGAGTTTTCTTCTTTCTTTTTCTATTTTTTCGCATTGAGGACACTGCTTCATTTAAGTTGGGGGGGAGACAAATTTTTTGGATAATTTTTTTATCATGAGTGCATTCCTGGTTGTGAATTTTTGCGATTCTTAGGAAAATTTAAATTTTATTTGAACTTGCAATTGATGTGTGAGTTAATTTTAATTCCGATTATGTCGATTCACTTACTGAACACTAAAAGTTCTTAACTTTTGAATTGTGTGTAAATCTAGAGAACATTCATGTGAAGTATATAATTTTCTTAAATTTCACCAAAATCTTAGAATTTGTTTGATTTTCTCTTGAGGCGAAATTCTAAGCTAAATCTAACTAAGAAAATGATTTGAATCGATTGAGCCTTTCAAGTTAACCTTGTTTATTTATCCCTAGTCACCCCATTGAGCCTTAATTATTACCCAATTTTTCATTGGCACCCATATATGTTTGGCCTAGCCATTATCAAATTATATCATTGTCCCATGCCTTATGAACACGTTGATTTTTTTTGGATAAAAAATTATTTGAGCTTAATAGAAATTTGGGAGAAAGGATAGAGTATGAAAAAAAAAAAGTGATTGCAATGGTTGTTTGGGGTGTATTAAAAAATTGCTTTTATAGTTCCCTATCCAACTTTCAATTGAGTGAGCCTTTTGGATACTCAATGGGTTGGAAATTTTCATGTTATATTATGAGAGACTTTGGAAGAAACTCCACCATAAAGTAATTAAAAAAAAAAAGAGAAAAAATGGAAAAAAGAAGAAGAAGGAATGATGATATATGGTGGCAGAAAAATTATATTGAAGGAGTGAAATTGGATAGTGACATTGGCTCTAATTAAATCCTAGAAATCAACATGTTGATGGGTGATTTGAGCTTAAAATTATTGTTATCTCACATTTAGCCCAGCCTTACATTACAAACCGAGAAAAGTCCTATTAATTTTTGGTTGGATAATTATCTTATATTAGTGGAGAGAGGAATGAAAAAGGCAAACCTATGAGATTTAGTCATAATTATTGAGAATTTTTGGAGGTTACATGTCAATGTGAATTTATTTGGACTGCATATAATTCGAAAAAGATGAGGATTCTCACATACACACTTGGATCACATAGTGAGAATTGGTCTTGACTTATAAATCAATTTCAATGTTTGGATGAAATTTGTGTTTTTCCTTGAATTGTGAAATTGAGCAATTATGGAAATATGTCATGGAGGAGGTTGTTAGCTTGACTATGTGTTATGTCTTGATTTTTCTTGAGGACTAGTGAAATATTAAGTTTGGGGTTTGATAACTCTATAAAAATAGAGTTATTTTACCTATTTTAGGCAACAATTAATGCAATATTTATGATAAAATATTTGGATTTCCTTTTGATTATTTGAATTTTCCTTGTTTATGTAGAATAATGAGATATTGATAGAATAAGGAAAAGAATGACAACTATTATGAATTCAAATTAAAAAAAAAAAACTGTGGAAAATGAATATCAAATCGGGAAATTATTGATTTTGTTCCCTAATGTTATCTGCAAGCGTTGAAAGATAGATATCTTTGATATATCCTATAAATAGGAGAACATGGAGAGAATAGTTAGGTTTTTTATAAGATCATTTTTCATTTTTCTGAGAGTTTTTCAAGTATTTTGAAAAGAAGACAAAAGTGGTGATATAATTTTTGTTCTTTGATTCAAGATGCTGAGTTTAATTTTTATTTTTACTTTTTCTTCTACTATGTTCTAATTTTCTTTTGTTAGGGCTACGATGTAGCCTAACCATAATGATGTGAATTTTATGATTTTTATGTTTTTCAATTGATTTCATTCATGTGAGTTATATATTATTGTGCTTAATGCTTTTGAGTGACTAGCCACCACTTGAATGATATGATGTGTATGTTTGAGACTGAGAAGTGATAATATGCAATTGCTCATTATAATATATAACCATAAATTAAATGTGGATAGAGATATACTACGTTATTTGTGTAACTTTCGGTGATAAGGTGATCCAAAAGACTCATTATAAGCTAGGAATATTAATAATTTTTAATGTGCTTATATTTATTTTCATTCACATAAATATATAGTGGATTATTAAACTGAGTAGGTTTGCTATATCTAGAGATATGATAGTAAATTGATTAGAAAATTCCGCTATCACATGTTTGATATCGTTCTTGTACCCACAATAATCTGAAATTCATATCTAGTGGTTATGGTGAAATCAAGATGTTCTAACATATTTATCAAATTGATTTATTGCATTTAGTCTCCTAATTTTTTTTAATTTAATTCTAAATTATATTTTGATATGTTAAATAAATTTTAGAATTAATTTTTTTTGGTAAAGGTAAGAATTAAATTAATTTATTTTAGTATTTAATTAGTTTAATAATCATTGATCTCTGTGGGACGATATTTTTTCTTATCATTAAATTATTTGTTCGATACGTTCACTTGCCTTTAGAATTTTATGAATATATATAATTAGCATCATGTGAGTACCGTGTAACTTGACATACAAGTATATATCCAAAGAATTACATGCAAAATCATATAATCACCTTTGGAAAAAATACATGTTATGTAATTGTACACTCTCCACATGATAGCGGTTATGAGAATATATTCCAATCTTTATGAATTCATCACCTTTTGGCATATGAATCACTAGGATCGGTTACTTCTCTACCATACCATCATATATCCCTCCATGAACTAAACTAATACATAATTACCTCTTTTGGGAGTATGACTACGCATTAGATCATGAGACATCCTAATCAATATACGAAACTGATATTTCTCAATCACAATCAAGTGTGCCACTTTGGTGGTTACTACTCAATTGAATCCTTAAAACTCTCTCATACTAGGATATAAACTTTACATCTCACATACACCATATACATGTATTTTAACTTTAATGATATGGGCAACATATCACTGAAATTACATATCATGTTAATTATACTGCCTTATTCATTAATAAAAATTAAACTTTATTGTATATTATTAATGAATAACACTTTTATAATGTTTATGTAATAACGTACCAGTAACCCAACATTTGTATTTCCAAAATCACAGAAAAATCCAAAAAAAATACGCGAAAATACACATATTTAGAGTTTCATATGTATTTTCACATCCATAAAATCATCAAAAATGTAAAATAAATATACCACAACATTGAAGATAAACATACAAGTCCAACGCCACCAACCATGCGCAAATCGAAGCCTCCACGTGCCCACACGCGCTGCCTAAGTGCAAGGCGCGTGGAGCTCACACTCGAGCGTAAAAGGCCGGTCAAAACCGGTCTGACCGGTAACAGTCCGACCGGCCTTGGCTCAACCGCTTGGTCCAACCGACCGGTCTGATCGGCTGACCAATCTGGTCCACCGTTGAGCGGGTCGGGTCGGGTCGGGTCAATGGTCAACGAGTCGAGTATCATTCAACAGTCAATGGGTTGAGTCGCGGTAAACGATCAATGGGTCGAGTCGGATTTGGTCACTGACATCACGATGACGTCAGCATCCGCACGTGCGTTGCAGGCGCAAGCTGCGCCCCATGAGTGGGGGCGCATGACCGTGCGTGGGGCGCATCTTCAACGTCCCCAGCGGCCCGTGGCCGCGCGTGGGGTCGCATGTGGCCTCCCCCGATGACATGCCGCCCACGGATCTACTCATCTCGTCGAGCCCAATCTGAATTTGTGATTTAATTTTATTTTTATTGAAAAAAATCACGAAAATCACAAATTATGGCAAAAATTATATGCGTTCGAGTTCTAGGGTTATGGGTGTTTTGATATCATTATGTTGGATGCAAATTACGCGATCCCAAGATTTTCATAACCTGAACATGAACATGCATAATTAAGTAGAAAGATTAACTCACTTGTTTTGGAATTCATCGTTTTTGAAGCGGAGACAGAAAACTGATGTTTCACGTGCAAGTCATTTTTCTCTATTGCTCTCCATATCATTGGCTCAATGGGACGGGCACCTCACCCTTTAGCGCTAGGTTAACACTCCTTATGTGAGGAAGCATGTGAGAATTAGGGTTAGAGGAGAGACTTGAGCACTATTTATAGAGTTTCCAGTCAGACCCCCTCATGACGAACCAAGCTCAACTCGACCCACACTAGCCAACCCCCATATTAGACTAATTAAAAAACTTTCTATCTCACCTTAAACTAAATCCCATTTTATAATAACCACAAAACGGTAAATTACAATATCAATTAATGTAACCCACATTAGAAAAACTCTTACATTCTTATGTCATTTACTTGAAGGTTTCATGAGTTTGTGCAAATAAATGCACCAATTTTATGATTGCCTCCATCTTTAGTTGTTTTGTCTTTACCCAGCGTTTGCTCTCCTTCTTGTACTTAAAAAGTTCAAAAGGTCTATGCACTTATTTATTGTAATGTCCAAAGACTTACTATTAACCCCCTCATATTATGAGTTATAAACTAATGGAACTCTTTGTTACCATTTCTAGCCATCCATCTTTGACTAACTATTATGTTGGATTTTCCGAGACCATCTTAGAATATCTTGATAAGTTAGGTCGTTAGAAGAGTTCAATTTATCCAAATATGAATTGTTAAGTCTTCACTAAAATTTTTATAATTAATTAAAAAATATCGAGAATAGAAATTTTTAGGGTTATACCAAATGCATTTATGTGTTTTTCTACTTCGAGAATAATTTTTTTTTATAGTTACAAAAAATGTTTTTTTCTGCTTAAAAACTCATTTGAGGAATAGAAATTTAAAAAAAAAAAAAAAACTATTTCTAAACAGAAATTATTCCTAGAAACAAAATTGTTATTATATACATCTTAAGTTGCTCCCCCAAAAACTGGTTATGCAAGGTAATCTCTTGCTAGGTAGGGGTAAAACCAAGTCGTTAACTTGCTAACAGCTCATGCCAGATTTGAAGATGAATTGAGATCAATCCACATGATTTCAAGTCGAGCTTTTGCTACTTGAATATCTTGTCAAAATGAGCTCAAGCTCATCAAAGCTCAGATTGATGGGCTTGCTAACCTAATCTAGTTTCCATCATTCTTTCATAAATGTTCTATCATTCCGATAAGTGACATACAAGTCCTTACGAATGTGCGGTATCACACAGACACAAGTGCTGGGTAAATCTTTGAGCTTGCTAAACCAGAGCTTGAACTCAAGTTCATACACAACTCCATTATAATTGAGTCAAGTATATATATATATATATTGGAGTTAAGCTAAAACCTTAATTTTTACACACGTTCAAGCTAGAGTTGAGTTTCAAGTACTAAGTATGCAAATCGAGTCGAGCCCAAGCTTGACGTGTATCGACTCATTAACATCTTCACTATTGGGCATTACTAGACAACTTCAATAATAATAATAATAATAACATCCTGCTTTTGCTGTGCGCCAGCACTTCTTTTATTTAGCCAAAACTGGCTAATCAGCAAATCATCATGAAATTTAAAATTTAATCGGTGAAATTATAAATTTACAATTAAATTGACATCTACACGTTAAGTTTAAGATTTATTTGATAATTTTTCTGAAATATATATGTCAAGGTCGTACTTTTTTTTCTGCATGACCGCATCTAGAAAAACATGTGGTGAAGATGATTATTAGCATTTTATAATATGGGTGGAGTGAACTTGATGCTTCACGATGTTCAAAACAATTGTCGTGTGAACAGCAAATCCACTCATTTTCTCCATCGATTTTCTCAATAGTTCGTGCATGGAGTGGACGTTTACTTTAAGAGCACGTGCATGGTGTGGACGGTTGCCTTAAATTGGGTGCATTCCCCATCAGTTTTGGGTATTTCCTTTGAGATTCCCTCATTAAGATCGTCAGAGGAGGTGCTCTGCAGAAGAAAGAGACACGGAGAGGGAATCGTGGGATTGTCGAACCAGCTTGAGACCCCATCGTGGCATATGCGCTTGGATTGGCCGAGCTTTGGACTTCGGTTTTGACAAGACTTTCCTCTATCAAACTCCACAATTTTTTCATTCATGTCCCTTGCTTGTTTGTCGAAATCAAGAGGTACTTCCAATTCTAACACTCGTCGGTTGGTATCTAGTTCTCCACTTGCAAAACAAGGAAACTCTCCATTAGCACAGAGGTCCCGTTCTTAGCATTTTCTGCTTATCAACTTGTGTATTGAGAGGATCTCTTTGCGCTTAATGATATATATTAGTTCACATAGTGTTTTGTCGTCTTCATAGTACAAAAGAGTTTTTCTGACACATGTCATGAGACTCAACTTTGCGCTAGTTTCAGCACTATTATATGTTTTATTAGAGAGGTGCTTGTGCGTTGCACGGGTTTAAGACCATATTTATTGTGCTGTTCAAATGTTATTGTCAACAGGAATTTCCGCAAGAGACATAGACTGATATGCAGAAAATTCTAGCAAAATAAATATTCACAACAATTAAATTATCATCTAGAGTTTAAGTGGAGTGTTATTTAGTGCGGATCTAGACCCTCTATTTATCCTCTCATTAAAAAATTCAGAAAATTTTTAAAAATTATAAAAATTGGTTATTTTAACATCGACTATGTCATTTAAGACATTCAACATACATGTCCACATTTTCCAATCAAAAATTGACTGAAATGATTATATTGGCAAATCATCAAAATATTTAGGACTAAATTTGCCAAATTGAAAAGTTTAGAATTGAATTGATTGCCGTACAATAGGTTTATTTATTTTTCATTTTTTTTTACAATTATCTTCAAAATTGCAAGTGTTGTAATTGTCAAAAGCAAGTGTTGTAATTGTCAAAATGTATCACACATTGCTTGATTATAGGTTTTATATATTTTGTGTGTTTGTGGTCTCCTCTTCACATAGGAGCTCATTCTTAGTTATGTTCCCCCTTAATTCCAAGTATCCTTCTATATCAACATCTCTCGACCTTCATTCTTAGTCTTTTTTACCAGGCCGTATCATGAAGGCTGCCATCGAGATTGCGTCGTTACACCACAATGCCCACCTTCATCTCATGTCTCGTTCCACTATACCGAACCATAAAAACTGTTGATCATGAGATTCCTTTTTTGAAATATGCACCAAACACCGATATACATTAGAAGTCAAACCTGAAAGTGTAAAACCGCATATTTTAAAATATTCTAACCTTTGGATTGAACCCACCAAAAAACAATATTAAAGGTGGGGACTAGTTCTTTTATTTTAGGTCGGAAGGGGACTAGTTCAGAGTTCACCATATCATTCAACCGTCTCCCACCCTCCTACTCCCTAAAAGCTCATGTAATTAGCTTCACTACTTTCCATTTTATGTGAAGCATCTCCTCAAAATTTTCCATCACGACTCGAACTCTTTTCATGAAAAACAGGCCCACGAGAAAAGCTCTTCCCAAAACTCGACTTCCCACTAGTTTCCAATAAATCCAAGCGTCAAAAGAACATAATCAAAACGCCTTTGCACGTACCAAAGCATTTCACAAGCAACATACAAGATCATGACAACGATTATTCTCAAAAGAGAAATGATTGGGTAACGGTTCTTAATCTACTGCGAGGATGGCAATCTATTTTGAAATAAAAAAAAATCAAATAACAAATAATTATAAATTATTATGTGACTTATTTTTTTAAGAATTTATAACTCAAAATAAGTTATTATTTTTATAGTAACTCAAAGGCTATTATGCTAGCAAAATCCTTACAAAAAGCATTACCTCGACACAAAAGCTTCCGTCCCGCATCCTCGTCATGCACTGAACTTCATGCCATTCCTGTGTGTCCGAAAGAAATGAAAATCTCCCAACGAATGCGGTGCCATGCCGCTTTTAAAGATTCCCATTTGTCTCTTCTTGTGTGTCTAAAAGAACCGTGTAAAATTACTGCAGAAGCGAACCACCCACCCACCCCCCCCCCCTCCCAAAAAAAAAAAATTACAATCTCCGTTATAAAAATCAAGAAAATGTCCTCGTTATTCACACCCGGTCAATTTACTAGTCGTCACTTCATCAGGGTTCATCCAAAAGAGGATTCCTCCAAGACAGCTGAACAGGCAATCCAAACAGTAAAGATCTCGAGACCAGCCCTGGGCCAGTCTTTTGTTGGGTTATATATATGGGGTCGAGAGAAGAGTCACGGGACGTGCAAGAACTGAGATTGATTAGGTTGCTGCACGCTTTCACATTCACAGCAGTCATTTTGTCTTTTGGACATGACTGATTGGTGCCTTACACGGTTTCTCTGGCTGGCTTTTTATTGCAGGACTGGAAAGAGGCGATAAGCTCCTCTGTATGCATCATGCCACTGTTTCTTTGGCTCACATTTGTGTTGTTCTACTTAGGATCAGGTGCTAGTTTCTCTCACCTTTTATTCCGCTTGCATTATAATTAGTATTATATCGTATCCCTCCAAGAACTTTTCAATAGAGTTTAGGATTTGTTGTTTTTTAAAAGATTTTTCTTGATGTACTTTGAATAAAGTTGACTGTTAGATTGGTTTTAGCTGTTCCAAATGATTTTCTTAGTCACGTCGGTGATGACATGAACGATTAAGCTAAATGCTTTCTATGTTTAGCCATTTCAGGGCAGATCACCCAGGCTGTCTTCAGTGATGAGCAATATGATGCATCAGCAACCACCCAGGTAAAATCAAAGTCCTGGACACTCCTTGCAACTTTTTGAGTTATGTTCACGTGTGAATGCCAACTCGATTTTCATGGTCATCGATAAGTCCAATGAATTATTGTCAACCCAAGATTGCCACCCCAAAGAGAGAAATATGATCAAACGTATCATTCTGTACAATGATGCTGTTTTCGTGTAGTACCTATCTTTTGGTTCCTGAGAGTCAACAGCTAAAAGTCTGCAGGAAACGATTTGTGCTGAAATTAAGCAAAAAATTTTGGTTCATGCCCAGATTGTGATTTTGGTACTGATGAGAACTAACTGTAACTGGGATCCTTATGTATCCAATAAGCAGTGTTTGGCAGAGCCTGGGAGTACTATGTATGGCGGTGGGGTCATAGTTAACCCGGAGTTCAGTAATGGCACCGCCGGATGGGCCATGTTTGGGAAAGGAGTGATTGAAGAACGCGTATCGCGTAGCAAGAACAGGTTCACGGTGGCACGCAATAGGAAACGTCCTGTGGACAGTGTCTCTCAGAAAGTTCGACTTGAGAAGGGCAAGTTCTATGCATTCTCAGGTAATTATCTGAAAAACTTTTCCTACAGAACATCACTACAAACCCCAAGTAGCGCACATGCCTTCACGTGCATGTCGGATTTTCTTTACGTGAAGCTAATAACATGTGGTTTGTGGGCTTGCATAAACAGGACACTTGAATGGTTTTTTTTTTTTTTTTGCAAAGAATTTCGGGTCTCCAATATCAAGGAATGCGAAACGGTATCTGTGGATGAAGTTTAAGATGATTTATTACTCATGTTGATGAGGGATTTTCGCAGCTTGGATACAAGTCAATGAAGGAAGCGAGACGGTGTCAGTGGTATTTGGAGTTGGAGATGGCGAGTTTGTCCCTGGAGGCAGCATCGTGGCAGAGCAAGGGTGCTGGTCTTTGCTAAAAGGAGGCGTCGCTGCGAATTCTTCGAGCACTGTCGAAGTTCTTTTCAAGGTGAAGTGATGGCCACTGAACTGTTTTAGATTAATCTACTTCTGAAAGAACGCACTTCAACTAGTTTATGCCTTCTTAGGTGATTATTAAAAGATCAGCAAATTCGAAAAATGAACTGAATTCAAGACAAGATCAGAGACTTGATGTATGATTGCTATTGTTATCCCCCATGTGTACAGTTAACTTCTCCAGTAATCAGTACTTTTCGAAATTCACCCTTCGATCGGGAGTAAACGGGTAGTGTGTTTGCCATATTCGTCCTGAATTTGGTCAAGATTAAACCTGTGTGAGAATACTTTCACTGAAGAGTTGGAAGCTACATTAGGTGGAATGTTAATGTTGTTCTGATTCCTGACTGTGGCAGAGCAAGAATACCTCGAAAGAAATATGGGTCGACAATGTTGCGCTGCAGCCATTCTCGAAGAAGCAATGGAGGTTTCACCAAGATAAAAGCATAGAGAAGGTGAAATCAGAAGTTGTCCCAAGTTAGCTCAAAAAACAAAAACAAAAAACTGTTGTGAATTTTAATCTCGCAGGTACGGAAGAGCAGAGTGAGGTTCCAGATAACTTATGCGAAGAAAAGAGGACTCGCGGTCAGAGGAGCCAAATTTCTTGTCAAACAAACCAAGCCGGGCTTCCCATTCGGGTGCGGTATGAACTTCCACATCCTCGAGAGCACTGATTATCAAAACTGGTTCGCTTCAAGGTTCAGGTACACCACTTTCACCAACGCAATGAAGTGGTACAGCACAGAGGAAAAACAAGGCCAAGAGAACTACACAATAGCCGACGCTATGGTGAAGTTCTCGCAAGATAACGGCATTTCAATCCGAGGCCATAATGTTTTCTGGGACGATCCCAAGTACCAGCCTGATTGGGTCAAGACCCTGTCGCCTGAGGACTTGCGAAAAGCAGCAGAGAAGAGGATCAATTCGGTTGTCTCCAGATATGCAGGAAAACTGATTGCTTGGGATGTGGTCAATGAGAACCTGCACTTCAGCTTCTTTGAGGACAACCTCGGGAAAAACGCTTCCTCGATATATTGCTCGACCGCATACAAACTCGATCCAACCCTGAGGATGTTCTTGAATGAGTACAACACCATTGAGTACTGTGGGGACGAGAAGGTGAGCCCAGGGAACTACAAGAAGAGGCTCAAGGAGATATTTTCGTACCCCGGAAACGAAGACATCCCAGCGGGAATAGGAGTAGAAGGCCATTTTGGCCGTGGTCAGCCAAATTTGGCTTACATGAGATCTAGTCTGGAGATTCTGGCTACAACTGGTGTTCCCATTTGGCTCACAGAAGTGTCTGTGGAACCAGGAGTTAACCAGGTATTCAACTATGCATGGCCACGCAACCAGGTGCACCGGGTCAGACCCGGTTGGCCCAAGAGGAAAAATGGGGCAGGCTTGGGCAAGCAATTCTCTTCCTGTAATGGGCATCCACACTCATCCTAGAATGTGCTGCCCTGAACCAATTTAGAGTTGTGATTAGTGACACACTGAAAGTGCAATATCAAAGGATTGGCACTCCCTAATACATTAATGTTTTTTCTTTTTCTGGCGTTGCAGGCTCAGTACTTGGAGGAGATCCTAAGGGAGGCTTTTTCACATCCTGCTGTGGAAGGGATCATAATGTTTGCAGGCCCTGCGTACGCCGGCTTCAATGCCACGGCTCTCACCGACAAAAGCTTCAACAACACGCCGGCTGGGGACATCGTGGACAACCTGATCGGGGAATGGAAATCCCCTGATTTCGAAGCCTGCACCAACGATGGAGGGTTCTTTAGCACTTCACTGTTCCATGGAGAGTATGAGATTACGATAACCGACCCAGCCACAAATTGCTCCTCCACTTCAAGATTTGAAGTGACCAGAGATAGCTCAGGGAGAACTTTCCATTTTCAGATTGGATAAATACTCAGCTGGAAGCTCCCATAGATATCTTAGGATAGCGTTTGATGGTTGATAGATAACTGCTAATTAAGATTAATTAAGGAGGGCAAAAGCAAAAGGGTTCAATAAAAATGTCAGTAATTATTTGTATGGATAGTGAATAGCATGTAATTATGACCTAAAAGATCATGCTTATTGATGACATACAAGTGATTTTGCATCTTTATGAGAATGTGAAAATTTCCCTTAGAAGCATGGTAATAATGCCGGCCAGGTCACCTCAGGCTATGCGGTAGTTGTGGGGGTGGCGATGGTGATGGTCGCATTGCGAATGTTGTCTCTTCTCTCGGTCCATCAGAAGGCAAAAACGATGATTGATTCATTTTATAGTGTAATATTTATGTTTGCGTAAGTTAAAATATAAGATCAAACTAGAAAGATATAACTAGTTCGAAAAAATTTAAGCTTAAAGTTAGCCTAGTAGGTCATTGTTGCAAAAATACTTTAGTGCCAGACACTGCTTGTTATATAGGTAGACATAGAAGCTTCAGTTAATTCTCTCATTAGCATTGAATTCGCATAATTTCGAGCTCAATCCCAATTTTTCTTTCTTTTTTCCTGCTTAGTTTAGGATTCCAAGCTGTCCCCTGCAAGCTTTAGCTATGTGCCTTTTAGGAGACCAAAAATGCGAACTACTTGGAAGGTCAGATGTGCAGAATAATTCATGTGGCCATTTTTCTTTTCCAGGCTGAGATCTTGGGTTCTGATCGTCTACGATCAATGTTCGGTTCTTCATTCTTGCATTCATGATAGTACTGATCACGCAATCAAATCGGCAATTCGCATGTCAACACGCAAGAAAGTCTCAAAAGGGCAGTCCGCCTATTTGATATTGCCTGTGTTGGTGCTGATTTGCCTTCCAATGGCTTAAAACTGAAAGCATTAGCTTAATTGTTTAGGACTGCGTCATCAGAACAGGTAAAACATTCTCAGTCAACTTCGTCCAAAGCATCGAGAGAAAAAAAAATAAAAAATCACTAATACCTGATCCTGAGCAGAACCCAATATGTAATGTTCCAATTACTCTCATTTCAGAAAAGTCTCCTAGAAAGAACGAAAATTGAAAAATATCGACTATTGCTCATGAAATCCTAAGATGAATTATCTACTTTTAAAAATACCTATACTATGAATTATAGCAGCATCAATCGACGCTCAAAAACTATCCTTAGGTGTATAGGAGCTTGTGGCAGACTATTCATTCCATCTGAATATGGAAGATCTTCTCTGAGCTATCCTTAGTCACTTCGAATATTGAAGTGGAAGAGGAATTCGTGATCGGATCGATTATTGTGATCTCATATTCTCCATGGAGCAGCGAAGTGCCAAAGAACCCTCCTTCATCTGTGCGAGCTTTCAGGTCATCAGATTTCCATTCCTTGCTCAGCTTGTCCACAATGCCTCCAGCCAGGGTGCTGTTGAAGTCCATGTCTGTGAGAGCAGTGGCAGAAAAGCCGGCGGGCAAAGGGCCTGCAAAGATTATGATCCCTTCTCTAAGCCTCCCTAAGTACCTTCTCCAAGTACTGAGCCTGCGATGTCAGGAAAAGATTTCTGCATATTAGAAAGTGTCAAATTGCCAGGTTTTTAAAACTGTGCTTCTAGTCACTGATCACAACTCAAGGTTGGCTCAGGACAGTAGATGTTAGGATAATGGATAGGCCAGGACTAATATCGGGAAAAGGAAACTGCTCTATATAAGATTGGAAAGGTTCGGCGGGTGGGATACGAGAAGAGAATTGCTATCCCAAGCCCTGCCCATTTTGCTCTTCAGGTTGAGCGGGCTGCCATGCATATGATCAGCTCTGTCCTAGGGAAAGGCCAATACCTGGTTAAGTCCTGGTTCCACAGATACTTCTGTCAGCCAAATGGGCGCTCCAGTTGTTGCAAGAATATCCAGGCTTGATCTCATATAAGCCAAATTTGGCTGGCCAGGGCCAAAATGGCCCTGCACTCCTATTCCTGCAGGTATATCTTCGTTTCCAGGATACGAAAGCATCCCCTCGAGCCTCTTCTTGAGGTTCCCGGGGCTCACCTTAACATCTCCACCAAACTCAATGGTATTGAACTCATTCACGAACATTCTCGCACTTGGATCGAGCTTATATGTCTTCGAGAAATAAATCGAAGAGGCATTTTTCCCGAGATTGTCCTCAAGGAAGCTGAAGTGCAGGTTCTCATTGACCACATCCCAAGCAATCACATCTCCAGCATATCTTGATACGATGGAGTTGATCCTCCTCTCAGCTGTTTCCTTCAGTTCCTTGGGCGAAAGGGCCTTGACCCAGTCAGTCTGGTACTTCGGGTCATCCCAGAAAACGGTGTGGCCTCGAATCGATATTTTGTTGTCCGTGCAAACTTCAGCATCGTGTCAGCTATTGTGTAGTTCTCCTGGCCTTGCTTCTTCTCTGTGCTGAGCCACTTCATTTCGTTGGTGAAAGCAGTGAATTTGAACCTCGATGCGAACCAGTTTTGATAATCGGTGCTTTTGAGAATGTGGGAGTTCATGCCGCACCCGAATGCAAAGCCTGGTTTGGTTTGTTTGATGAGAACTGTGGCTCCGCCAACTCCGGCTTTTGAATATGGATAAGTAACTTGCAACCTCACTTTGCTCTTCCGCACCTGCAATTATGAAATTTGCCGCAGTTTGTTATGGCACAAGATAGAATTCAACTCATAACTCTTACCTTCTCAATGCTTTGGTCTTGGTGAAACCGCCATTGCTTCTTCGAGAATGGCTGCAACGACACATTATTGACCCATATTTCCTTCAAGGTATTCTTGCTCTGCGACAATCAGAAATTGGTATCAATGTATGCTTAATATTAGCTCTGCACCTAATGTAGCTTCGAACTTTTCAATGAAATTGTTCTCGCAAAGGTTTAATCTTGACAAAATTAAGGATGAATTAAGGGTAAAATTGAAAAGAATTGATCACTCAACATGGAAAGTAAGAGTAACAATCATACATTAAGCGTCTGATTTAGTATCTTGAAAACAGTTCATTTTCGAATGTGCTGATCTTCTAATAACACCTAATAAAGCACTGACTAGTAGAAATGTGTTCACCATAATTAGATAGACCAAAAAAGTTGAATGCCTTTCACCTCAAAAAGGAGGTCGACGAGTCCTGAAGAGTTCGCAGCGATGCCTCCTTTTAGCAATGACCAGCAACCATGCTCAGCCACGACGCTTCCTCCTGGAACAAACTCGCCTCCTCCAGTTCCAACTACTGCCGATACCGTCTCGCTTCCTTCACTGACTTGTACCCAAGCTGCAAAATCACTACTTTCAACATGAGTAACATTCATCTTTAACTTCATCGAAATTCATGTTTTCACATCCCTTGTTATGTCACAAGCTTGTGGGCTTCACATGAACAACTCCAACATGCACGTATAGGCGCATACGTACGTGTACTGGGAGCATACTATAATCTTTGTGGAGATCACGGAGGGAATAATTACCTGAAAACATGTAGAACTTGCGCTTCTCGAGTAGAACTTTCTGGGAGAAACTGTCCAGTGGAAGTTTCCTATTGTATGCCGCCATGAACCCATTGTTGGTATGCGATACGCGTTCTGCAATCTCTCCTTGCCCAGATACAGTCCATCCATATGTGCCATAGGTAAACTGCGGGTTAACTATGATGCCGCCTCCATACATGGTAATCCCTGGCTCTGCTAGACACTGCTTATCGAATACGTACACATAGAAGCTTCAGTCAATTCTCTAATTACCATTGAATTCACCAAACATCGAATTCAATAACATTTAATATGCTTAGCTTAGGATTGCAAGTTGTTTCCCGGCAGCTTTAGCTACGTACTATCAGGAGACCAAAAATGTGAACTACTTGAAAAACCAATGCACGGAATAATTGATTGTCTAAGATCAATCTCCGGTTCTTTGTGCTTGAGTTCAACTTAGCGATGATCGTGAATATGACATGCTTAAAGTTTGCAAAAGGAATTTGATCTTGCCTGTGTTGTTGCTGATGCATCATAGTAAACATCATTGAAGGCATCCTGCGTGACCTGTCCTGGAATGGCTTAAAACAAGAAAGCATTAGTTTAATTGCCCATGACTACTACATCAGAACAGGTAAAACAATCCAACAGTCAACCTTTTTCAAAGCATCAAGGAAAACACAAAAGAATCATATAGTACCAAAGGGAGTCTGGTAAAGTGTTCTTGGAGGGGCATGTGATTTAGCAAACAAAGCAAACAAAAGAGGGAGATAAACGAGAGAAACTAGAACCTGATCCTGAGTAGAAGAGCATGAATGCGAGACAAAGAAGCAACGGCATGGTGAATCCTGAGAAAGCCTTCATGTCTCCTAGGCCTGCACAAAGAGCAGCCACAGAAGTGCCTGCACAGGTCAATCATCAATCCTGTCGAAAACTATCACGGTGGCGACAGTGCTGTCCGAACTAATGTTACAGGTTAAGAACAAGCCAAACTAATTCCACGAAAGTACACGATCCATAAACTCCACGATCAAACTACTCAAAATCTACAAAACCGTAACTGGTTTAACTTAACTATGAATCATTAACTCAGAATGCAATGGATTAGACATGTCATAAAGTTTGAACGAATAAAACAGTTCTGCACCAAACGATACATAACATATATACATTACATACTTTCCACATGTTTCCATATCAGTACATGGTCATAGTCAATATGTACATATATGCGCATCTTGGCACCATATCAAACTCTCCTCAGTAGCCAAATCAAAGTGACAGGCCTCTTGGATCACCTATAAGACTCAAAACTATATAGCCTAAGCCAATATAATCTGTCACACCCCAAAACCCTACAAGGATGGGGGGTAACACGGCCGTCCTTCCACCTGAAGAATGCTGCCTCAAACCATACCAAAAGTCTACCTCCAAAGGTCCCCATCGATAGCACTCTTTGACCTACTAGCTGCTAACCAAAGGACCTGAAAATGTTTGGAAATAGAGGGGTGAGCAACCACAAGCTCAATGAATAGCACGTACCATAAAAGCATATCAAACTTCCACATCCATATTTAAAACTCAAGACATGACTCATTATTGCCAAACAAAAATATGATAAACAAAATGCGTTATAAGTTACCTCAACCTAGCTATATCAAATAGCAAAATTTCTCATTCGTCCATAATAACAAAATCAGCATCACCAATTTTGTTCAATAATTGGGTTCATCTTATCTCATATCAATGGTTCATTTCCCGGTCAAAATCCAAACTCAAGGCCCTAGAGGTGACTCCCACGAAATTGCGTTATCGTGTAGCACTTAGTCCTTGACCACATATAGCGATAGTACAAGGCCCTAGAGGTGGCTCCCATGAAATTACGTTATCGTGTAGCACTTAGTCCTTTACTATGCATGTCGGTAGTGCAAGGCCCTAGAGGTGGCTCCTATGTGACTCAAGTCACCATGTAGCATTTAGCCCTTGACTACAAGGCCCTAGAGGTGACTCACACGAAATTTCGTTGTCGTGTAGCACTTAGTCCTTTACTTGTTCACAACACATTTGATTTCTTTAACACAACACATACCATGTTTCAATAATCATCACATAACCACATAAATCAGTTGTACCAAAACAACATGCATAACCCTTCAAGAGAGGTTTGTCGAATTATCCCACAATAACTCAAAAATTACCGAGCACCATATCCATCATTATACAACAAATAGGTCCCCACTTCCTTACACGAGTATATGTCGATTAATCTTACCTTAGTGCATGAGTTTCATAAAATCAAAATAAGACACTAGTACTACTCAACTGGGGATGCCCCAAAATCAAATAACTCACGTTATTTGATCCTTCGATTTCGCGATCCTATCAAATAAGCGAGAAACAACATTAATTTTGGGTAACACACTACGTCAACCATGAAACGGCTATAATATGTCTAAACGTTAACAAAACGATTCCTATGCGCTAATAAATTGCATAACCAAAGCGATTATTCAAGCCATTTGCAACACGAAGTTTAAGCGCAAAACTTGATCGCGCCTTAACTTTCTCCTCCGAACCTCAATCCGAACATACTTATAATTAATAGAAAGCCCTTCAAATATACTACAAGAATCCCAACTTGGCCGTCCCAAAATCAAGTCGAAAAATGACAAAATACTGGCCCAAAGCTGCTGTTCGTGTACTGGTCATTGCGCACAGGAAACTTTAAAATTTTGTTTCGGACAAACCATAAGCTCAAATCAAGATCCATAAAATCCCATGGCTCTACAATACCCTAAACTATCATTCTTGCAAAAATACACGGCTCAACGACTCCAAAATCGAACTTCGTCACTCGATTTTCCCAAATTCCGAATTTCAAACCCTAATTCCGAAGCTACTCCGACTGGAAGAACAAAAGGTGCGATCACTTACCGGGAGTTGTAAATAAGCTTGGTGAGTTGCCTATGGCGTGAACACACAAAGCCCCCTCTCTTCTTTCTTCTCTTTCTTCTTTCTTTCTTCTTCTTCTTCTTTCTTTCTTTCTTTCTTTCTTCTTCTTTCCTCTTTTCTTCTGCTGCCCGAACGTGGGCTTTCCTTTTCTTTTTATCTCTTCTCCTTTTTGTTTTCTTTTTATTTCTTTATTTAAAGTGGGTCCCACCACATTTTCTTTAACCTAATAAAAAAATCCCAAATATTACATCCTACCGTCCTTATAAAAATTTCGTCATCGAAATTTAGAAATACATCAATGAACAAACTTATGAGAATATCCGTGTCTTTCCTTTTTAAACTCCCAAATAGCTTCTTGCTATTAGATCTTCACATATATTCTCAGTATCTTTTCGTTGAGGATGTGTCTCATCCTCAACTAGAAATTCATGAATTACTCCATGCTTCAATCTTGCTACAACTTGGGATTTTTTTTTTTTTTTTTTTTTTTTTTTTTTTTAGAGTCTTGCCGCTCCATAATTCCTCTAATCTCAAGCACATTATTTGAATTTCATTTGGAAGCATATAGGGTTGACAATAACACGTAGAAACCATCATGGTCTAGTTGAAACTCATCGAGTTTTCTTCTTATCTTCACCCCCATTTTCAATGTCATCGTGCTTTATAGTGTACTTCATGAGCCAATCTGACCTCACACTTTTCGCTCCACTGCTGTGTATGGGAACCACATAGCGGATGGCCTTTTGCGGTGAATGACATGTGTAGGCCTCACTGATGTAGATGATTCGATGTACTCCAGCAACAAAGGTGTAGCCTCTGCGTATCTTCCGTAATCAACAAATAACTGAGACAAAGATACTGGGTTTGATTCATTTCCAGCCATACCCTAGCTCGTGTCCTTTCTATTGCCCTTGAACATACCCACTAACCAAAGTGGGAGTTCAATTTGAGAATCTGTACGAGGAAGAGTTTCAGCAATGAAAATAAGCAATCTGGCATGAAAGTCCTTATACCTTCCCAGATAAAGCTCAAGATTTTCCCAGTGAGAATTGCCCGTGTATTGTGGAGTTTGACTACCCATATCAAACAAACCAGGCACAGCTGCTTCATTTATTGTTGATGTCAGCAATAAACCTTGTCTTTTGAGATCTTTCCCGGTGACTGGTGAACCAACAGCATTGGGACAACACTTCAATGACATAGTAGAGAAAACTCTCTCCAATTCCCTTTTTAGGCCTGAATTCTCCCAAAATTTCAGGAGAACAGTAAATGCCATATCATATAAATTTGCTTGGACCAAGATATCGACCAATTCTAAAGGAGCAGCAGGATCTCCTAAATATGACCATTTGACATTGCTAAGTGAAAGCAAATATTCAGCTGATGTTATCACAAACTCCCTCTCACGTTTCTCAATGTCAAGATAAGGATAATATTGGGGTTGGATGGACTTAGCAGCAGTCTGTGGTTCAACTGCCTTTCTAGCCTTTTTACTCTGATAAGGCTCGTGCTTAAATGAGATATCTTCATATGGCGGTTCAATCCAAGCATGTGCCGGGTGAACAAGATGCAGTGCATTGATAGCAGCAGAAAGCCCATTCAACCGTTCTTGTAATGAGAGAAGAGACTGCTAATTATCTCTTGAACTGGTTTCAGTCCTCAAACGAGCTGTATATCGATACATATAACTTGCTGTTGCTTTTCGCCAATTATGCCTATGCATCTCAAAAGAATAAAGAAACTTGTATGGATTTTGCCTCATCAGAATATCCAACCGCTCTGCCTTCTAAAAGAGCTCATGCTCAACCCTTTCCATTAAACCAATGAATGGCAGTTGACCATTAGATAGAATCTTCAATGCACCATGCTCAAAAGAACATTTATGAAACGCCTCAAGCAGATGTGTTTGTTCTTCTCGTCAAGATTTGAGATAATAGCACAATATGCATCATAGAAGTGATTAAGATCCAATGTGAGCTTGAACACATTTGCCCAAAGTCGTCCACTGATAGCTGTCGCTGATTCATTTAATGTGTCCCCATCATAACCATTGATTCTTTGATTGAGAGCTACATCTACTTGCTCAAGTGCGGCAAAAGAAAACTGACAAGCACCTTCACTAATGTTATGTTGCTCGAAAATCAGCATGACCCATTGATAGCAATGAAGCTTCCAGGCAGCAAGTGACACAGAGTCAGAGAAACTAAGCGGTGGTAGTCCAGTTTCTGGAGATAGTTTCTACAGGGCCTAGGCTGCACCTTTTCCAAATGAAGCTCAATCGCCACTTGCATCCTGTAGACTGGTAGAACTGTATTCCTTTCGGGAATGGGCTTCCACTATGCTAAGAAGAAGCTCAGCAGCTTTATACTGCCCACGTCTAATCAATATTAAAGCAAGCTCAGTAGAATGACTCAAGAAAGCAGAAGAATCATCTCCATTCATGCCCCATATCATCCAGCCCGTAAATCTCCTTACAATACTCGTAACAACTTGAGGATCAGGAAGAGACATATCAAGACCTTCAGAAAAGCTATAACTATTTAACAAAGGTATAAAGGCCAAGACAAAGTCATTTCTGCCAAGCTTTTCCTTCCATGAGCCCTATCCGAGCTGTTATCAATCTTTAGTGATGACAGTTGACTACTGAAATCTTCAACCGCATAAGATTCGGACGGCGTAGCAGCAAAGAAATGAATAATCAGTCATTCAGCAATAATTTCTTGAATCATTGGAACCAACTCCAAACGGATTCTAGATACATCATCCTGGACATATTGATCTGTCCGCTTAGGTGAACAAGATAAGATAGGAACAAAAGAAGGTCTGATGCGGACTCAAACATTATCTTAGCAATTTGGGAAGTAGCCTGGACTACAATGGAAGTGCAGATATTTAAAGATACTCGATCATCCATTTTTTTTTGTACAACTTTGTGTGGCACAAGAAGTTTTAAATAGCCTTCTACAACTTCCAACACTTTACCCCATCATCTGAATAGCTAAAACTGAACTTTGCGATATCACTTATTTCATCCAAACCTACCAAACAGGTATAAACGGCAATATCACGTTCGTCATAGCAGAGAAATAGTTAAAACTGAAAAGACAACCTGAAAAGCTCTTGCTTTCTATCCAAGTAGAACAAAAGGCAGTTGGTAATATATTGACACAACTTGAAGTAAGGCATAGGTATCTGGCATACCAATGACAAATAGCTCAATTTCCTCCCATGAACAAAAGAAGGAAATTGAACTTCTACGAACTAAACCAACTCCACCACCAAGAAGCTGAGGAAGCAACCCTAACGGGGCATTGTTCTTACACCAGTAATGAAAATAGCGGTTGCTAGTCATAAAATTCAACGTCCTTAACAACAATGAGTAATGGTCATCGTTTCTTTAATGCCAATAAAACTTTCACAATCGAACCTCAAGGACCTTAAGATACATTTCCGATATCAAAAGTAATAACTCACTTACTTTTATTGTCCCTTAAAAATAAAGCATGCGACTCGTTGATCACTTGAACCCAAAATAAAACATACATCCTAGTAGCTAACAAAGGACTAAAGCATTATAAACTAACACACAATCTCACCACGTCCCATAAAATCTACACCCTAAAATCATAACCTAAGCTCTGATACCACAAGATGTCACACCCCAAAATCCTAAAAGGATGGGGGTAACACGGCCGTCCTTCCACCTGAAGAACGCAGCCTCAAACCATACCAAAAGTCTACCTCCAAAGGTCCCCATCGATAGCACTCTTTGACCTACTAGCTGCTAACCAAAGGACCTGAAAATGTTTGGAAATAGAGGGGTGAGCAACCACAAGCTCAATGAGTAGTACGTACCATAAAAGCATATCAAACTTCCACATTCATATTTAAAACTCAAGACATGACTCATTATTGCCAAACAAAAATATGATAAACAAAATGCGTTATAAGTTACCTCAACCTAGCTATATCAAATAGCAAAATTTCTCATTCCTCCATAATAACAAAATCAGCATCACCAATTTTGTTCAATAATTGGGTTCATCCTATCTCATATCAATGGTTCATTTCCCGGTCAATATCCAAACTCAAGGCCCTAGAGGTGACTCCCACGAAATTGCGTTATTGTGTAGCACTTAGCCCTTGACTACATATAGCGATAGTACAAGGCCCTAGAGGTGGCTCCCATGAAGTTACGTTATCGTGTAGCACTTAGTCCTTTACTATACATGTCGGTAGTGCAAGGCCCTAGAGGTGGCTCCCATGTGACTCAAGTCACCATGTAGCACTTAGCCCTTGACTACAAGGCCCTAGAGGTGACTCACACGAAATTTCGTTGTCGTGTAGCACTTAGTCCTTTACTTGTTCACAACACATTTGATTTCTTTAACACAACACATACCATGTTTCAATAATCATCACATAACCACATAAATCAGTTGTACCAAAACAACATGCATAACCCTTCAAGAGAGGTTTGTCGAATCATCCCACAATAACTCAAAAATTACCGAGCACCATATCCATCATTATACAACAAATAGGTCCTCACTTCCTTACACGAGTATATGTCGATTAATCTTACCTTAGTACATGAGTTTCATAAAACCAAATAAGACACTAGTACTACTCACCTGGGGATGCCCCAAAATCAAATAACTCACGTTATTTGATCCTTCGATTTCGCGGTCCTATCAAATAAGCGAGAAACAACATTAATTTTGGGTAACACACTACGTCAACCATGAAACGGCTATAATATGTCTAAACGTTAACAAAACGATTCCTATGCGCTAATAAATCGCATAACCAAAGCGATTATTCAAGCCATTTGCAACACGGAGTTTAAGAGCAAAACTTGATCGCGCCTTAACTTTCTCCTCCGAACCTCAATCCGAACATACTTATAATTAATAGAAAGCCCTTCAAACATACTACAAGAATCCCAACTTGGCCGTCCCAAAATCAAGTCAGAAAATGACAAAATACGGGCCCAAAGCTGCTGTTCGTGTACTGGTCACTGCGCACGGGAAACTTCGAAATTTTGTTTCGGACAAACCATAAGCTCAAATCACGATCCATAAAATCCCACGGCTCTACAATACCCTAAACTATCATTCTTGCAAAAATACATGGCTCAACGACTCCAAAATCGGACTTCGTCGCTCGATTTTCCCAAATTCCGAATTTCAAACCCTAATTTCGAAGCTACTCTGACTGGAAGAACAAAAGGTGCGATCACTTACCAAGCGTTGTAAAATAAGCTTGGTGAGTTGCCTACGGCGTGAACACACAAAGCCCCCTCTCTTCTTTCTTCTCTTTCTTCTTTCTTTCTTCTTCTTCTTCTTCTTTCTTTCTTTCTTCTTCTTTCCTCTTTTCTTCTGCTGCCCAAACGTGGGCTTTCCTTTTCTTTTTTATCTCCTCTCCTTTTTGTTTTCTTTTTATTTCTTTATTTAAAGTGGGTCCCACCACCTTTTCTTTAACCTAATAAAAAAAATCCCAAATATTACATAATCAAACCAAGAGAGAAGGAAATCCATTGAACTGATGCAGAAGAGCAAATCGACCGTGCAAATAATGTCTGCTGAACCTCCAATAATTTCTCTTGGCAAAACTTCCGAATTTGCTACAACCTTAATGAACAAACCATTGACATATATATATATGGTAAAAAGTTTGAGTTTGAGAAGATGTTGGTTCCAAGGAGTTATCTTTTGTTGAGATTAAATTTCAGTAAAAGGGTAGATAGAGAGTATGCCGAGTTATATTTCTCGTTCAGTTTAGACTTATAAAACAAATGGATAGATCGAAGAAACCACCTTTCAATTATACTCTTAACGATATGGCTTATTTCTAAAATAGTTTTGCATATGTACTCTTCAATGGTATAATCATTTATTTAATCAATATAAATTTTTCATTGAGCAAAATCTCATCAATAAGAAATGAATAATTTTTTTTTTTTTTAAAAATGAAGAGTTAATACCATTAAAAATCCTAAACTTGTATCTAATAACACGTTTACCCTTAAAGTAATCTTTGCCTCATAGGCTAGTACCTCTGATCCAAATCTACCATTCTTTAAAAAGTATATGTGTCAACAATGTAGATTTCCACATCGGATTTGTTGTTCTCTACCTTAGATTTATCTTATTATCTTCTACCACGTGTAGTGTATGAATTTTAATGGGATAGTGGATAGAATTCTAGATTTGGGTTAGGCGCACCAATTTATGAGATTGGATAAATGTGTTATAAGTACCAGTTTGGGATTTTTTGCATGACAAAAATTAGTGACAAATGTGTTAAAACCATAATTTGTTTTTGTAATACTTTCATCTTTTCTATCTACAATTCAAAAGTTTGAGTTTAAAATTGAAAAGAATAGATAGAGAAAGAAAAATACCTTCATATATATCCTTGAATGATGTATATCACTTAAAAAATTCTACTCCCCCCTCCCCTGGGGGGCGGGGCGGGGGCTCCCTTTTCCCAAAAAGAAAATGTACTTTTGTTTGTGTAAATTCTTAAAAATTAGAATCTTAGGGATGAACTGATGTGGACATCAAGCTATATCGAGGAGGAGGTGCTAAGGACCCATTATCTATTTCTACTGGTTCGATCACTCGAGCGCGGGCCAAGCAATTTAGGCAAGCTATTGGTGTCATGGTTCGTGATCTTTGGCGTGGAGATGACCTTGGATCAAATCTTGAAAAATCTTGGAAATCTTGGCGCAATTTAATTATCTGGTCACCAACTATTTTACCAATTCAAATAGGAATATTCTTCTTGTTTAGGAATATTCTAGAATATGACGCATTAGTTTTTTTTATGGTTGGTTTTAGGGTTTGTGTGGCGGCTTGAAGGCCTATATATATAAGACTGACTGAATTTCTTTGGGACAGAGATATATTTTATTTTTAAGGACAAGAATTGAGAGGTTTTTTTCTATTGCTCTTTTGAGGACTTGACCTTATCAAGATTCTCTTTGACGGTCGGTTTGACTTATCGAGCGAGATAGTGAATTCTTTCGCTCGTGGCATATATAACGTTGGTTGGTTGACACACGTTCGTCAATAGGTCACGTTCATACCGAGGTTGCCAATCACAGGTTTGATTGGAGGTCAAGGTTTGCAATTCGCACCATCTGGGCATTCGTAGAATGATCCTTCCGCAATGATTTACATCAGTTTGGTATCAGAGCTTGCTTCTACAAGGTATTTTATCTTTAATTTTTTGTTGATATTCAGAAATTTGAGATTTATTGAGCTAGGGTTTCGTTCTAGCTAATTTAGGAATCCGATTGCTTTTGTGTTTCCATACGTAGTTGTTTGCTATTAGGTTTAAATTTTCTTTTCTATCATCTTAAATTGTATCTGAGTTCGTAAAAAAAAAAAAAAAAAAGAAAAGAAAGAAAATGCACACAAAAAAAAAGTGCGCAAGAGAAAAAAAAAACAGCTTCGGCAAAAAAAAAATTAGCCGAACAAAAAAAAAATCAAGAAGGCGACTCGTTTGTTAGTAGACCGGATTGAAACAAAATCAGTAGTGATTTGCGTTTCAATTGGAATTTCGAAGGTTGTACTTGTTGGTTTGAAATTGTTACTTGCTAAATCAAAATCAATATTGATCTAATCTTGTTTGATTAGTTCAATTGATTGTCGTGAGAGGGTTGAGAGACAGGTTTTTGAGTCCGATAAAGAGCTTGTGAAAAGAGAATACGAGAGGAAAAAGACAAGAGTGTGTAAGCTTAATTGAGGGTGAAAAAAGCCTACACTTGAGTTAAACACGATGGGAGTGACAAACACTTTGAGAGAAACATGTGAGGGAGTATTGGTGAGGATTTTTGTGACTAACATTTACTTGCAGGTCTGAAATATGTCGCACGAAGAAAGTGTGAATTAAAAGGAGGTTGGCTCCATACGAAGGGATGAAGCGCTCGTGGAAAGCATCCAGCAATTGAAGGCCGTAGTGGAGGAGCTTAGTGGCCGAATGATGGGGAATGACGTGAGGATTGATGGTGACCGAGAGCTACCTTGGGAAAGGCCGCAACATCAGCGAGACACCTCTAGAACACGACATAGAAGGCAACGGCATTATGATGATGATGAGGCTGACATGGAGGATGATTGAGATGCTCGATTTGGAAGGTGGAATAGAGCCCGAGGGTTTAGACATCGAGAAGATAATGAATTTGGCAATATCAAGATGAAGATTCATTCTTTCCAATGGAAGAATGATCCCGATGCATATCTAGAATGGGAGAAACGCATGGATATGGTATTTGATTGCCAACGATACTCCAAGATCAAAAAGGTAAAAATTGCAGCTGATTATGCTATAATTTGGTGGGATCAACTTGTGACTAGTAGGAGGCGCAATGGTGAAAGACCGATAGAGACGTGGGATGAGATGAAAGCGGTGATGAGAAGGCGTTTTGTACCTAGTCATTACCATCGAGATTTGTTTCAAAAGTTACAAAATCTCACATAAGGCAATAAGAGCGTGGAAGAGTATCACAAGGAGATGGAGATTGCCATAATCCGTGCTAATGTGGTGGAGGATCGTGAGGCCACAATGTCAATATTTTTGAGTGGTTTGAGCTGAGACATAGCAAGGGTGGTGGAGCTGCAACACTATGTTGAATTGGAGGAATTGATGAACAAAGTTATCAAAGTTGAGCGGCAATTGAAGTTGAATCGAAATCACAAGAGTGGAGGAGGTTCAAATCAGAATTGGAGATCCAATTGGAAAAGAGATGAGAAGCCAAATTGGAGAGGAAACAACACCAAAACCAAAACCTCAAAGGAGAAGGAGAGGGACGGTAAAGTTGGAACGAATCCGGCTTAAGGTAAAACTGAAAACCCTAACACTAGAACTCGTGAGATTAAATGTTTTAAGTGTTTGGGCAGGGGTCATATGGCGAATCAATGCCCTAATAGGAGGGTGATGATCATGACTGGACATGGTGTTATTGAGTCTAAAAGTGAAAGGGAAGAAGAGGATGATGAGATGCCACCATTAGAGGATTGTAGTGATGAAGAAGTGGCTATAAAATGAGACTTATTGGTGGTTAGGCGTTCTCTGAGTGTGCAAGTAAAGGAGGAGGAGCATCACCAACAAAAAGAGAACTTGTTTCATAGAAGATGTGTGGTAGATGGTAAGATTTGTAGTATGATAATTGATGGAGGTAGTTGTGCAAATGTGGCAAGTTATATTATAGTGGATAAGTTGGGTTTGAAGACGACAAAGCACTCTAAGCCTTATAGACTTCAATGGTTGAATGATAGTGGAGAGGTGAAAGTATCAAAGCAAGTCTGATTCCTATTTGAGATAGGGAGATATAAGGACGAGGTAGAGTGTAATGTTGTACCTATGCAAGCAGGTCATATCTTATTTGGAAGACCATGGCAATATGATCGAAAGGTACATCAAGATGGGTGTACTAATCATTATTCATTGATGATGAATCAAAAGACTTATACCTTGGTATCAATGACACCTAGTGAGGTGTATCAAGATCAATTAAAGTTACAACGTGAAGTTGAGAGAGAGAGAAAATGTGAGAAATCCGAGGGCTTGCGTGGTGTGTCTGAGACGCAAGGAAAAAGAGAGGCCGAGAGAAGAATTATGGTAAAAACCGAGGGAAAAGAAGAGAGGAAAGAAAAGAGGCAAAATAATTTTTATGCAAAATCAAGTGAAGTGAGGAGAGCTTTAGTTCTAGATTGACCAATGCTTGTACTTGTGTACAAGGAGGTTTTGTTTTTTACTAACGATCTTGACCCAAGTTTGTTTAGTCCTATTGTGTCTTTATTGCAGGAATTTGAAGATGTCTTTCCTGATGAACTTCCTCGAGGGATACCACCGATTTGAGGCATAGAACATCAAATTGACTTGATTCTTGGTTTGCCATTACCTAATCAACCCGCATATCAAAGTAATCCCGAGGAGACAAAGGAACTTTAGTGGCAAGTTAGCGAACTTTTGGAACGAGGGTATGTGAGAGAGAGTCTTAGCCCGTGCATCGTCCTTGTTTTGTTGGTGCCAAAGAAGGATGGAACTTGCGAATGTGTGTTGATTGCCGAGCAATCAATAATATTATGGTAAAGTATCGACATCCTATTCCTAGGTTAGATGACATGTTGGATGAGTTGCATGGTTCTTGCATTTTCACTAAGATCGATTTGAAAAGTGGCTATCATCAAATTAGGATGAAAGAAGGTGATGAATGGAAAACTACATTTAAGACCAAGTATGGATTATATGAGTGGTTAGTAATGTCATTTGGATTAACTAATGCACCGAGCACGTTTATGCGACTTATGAATCATGTTTTGGGTGCTTTTATTGGTCAATTTGTGGTTGTCTATTTTGATGATATCTTGATTTATAGCCGAAGTCCTGATGACCATATTGAGCATGTGCGAGCTGTCTTGCAGGTTTTAAGGGCCGAGTAATTATACGCTAATCTAAAGAAGTGCTCTTTTATTACCAACAAATTAGTATTTCTAGGATTTGTTATTAGTGCTGATGGTATACAGGTTGATGAAGAAAATGTTAAAGCAATCTGTGAATGGCCAACGCCTAAAACCATAGGAGAGGTGCGTAGCTTTCATGGATTGGCGAGTTTTTATCGACAATTTGTGAGAAATTTCAGCACCATTGCCGCACCTTTAACTAAGGTTATCAAGAAGCACGTGGGTTTCACGTGAGGAGAAGAGCAAGAGAAAGCATCTAATCTGCTAAAAGATAAGTTAACTAATGCTCCTTTGTTATCTTTGCCAAATTTCAGTGCTACTTTTGAGATAGAGTGCGATGCTTCTGGTATAGGAATTGGAGCTGTGTTGATGTAAGGAGGGCATCCCATAGCTTATTTCAGCGAAAAATTGAGTGGAGCAACATTGAATTATCCTACCTATGATAAAGAGATGTATGCTTTAGTGTGAGCTTTGGAGACTTGGCAACATTATCTATGGCCAAAGGAGTTTGTGATCCACACCGACCATGAGACCTTGAAGTACTTGAAAGGGCAGCAAAAGTTGAATAAAAGACATGCCAAATGAATGGAGTTCATCGAGACTTTTCCATATGTGATCAAGTACAAGAAAGGTAAGGAGAATGTGGTAACCGATGCACTTTCTCGAAGGTATGCAATTCTAACTATTTTAGAAGCAAAGTGTCTAGGTTTTGAGCATATCAAGGGCTTGTATACTGATGATGATGACTTTGAGAGAGTGTATGAAGCATGTGAACACGCTGCATTTGATAACTTTTATAGGCATGAAGGTTATCTTTTTCGTGAAAACAAACTATGTTTGCCTAAGTGTTCTTTGCATGAATTGTTGGTGCGAGAAGCGCATAGTGGTGGTTTAATGGGGCATTTTGGCATTAATAAGACTTATGAAATGCTGTATGAACATTTTTATTGGCCACATATGAAGAGAGATGTCACACGTGTTTATGAGAAATGCATTGCTTGTAAGCAATCGAAGTCTACAACTAAACCGCATGGCTTGTATACACCATTACATATTCCAACGCATCCTTGGATTGATATTTCTATGGATTTAGTGTTAGGATTGCCTAGGTCTAAGTATGGTAGAGATTCTATTTATGTGGTTGTTGATCGGTTTTCAAAGATGGCTCATTTTATACCTTGTCATAAAACTGATGATGCATCTCATGTTGCTAATTTGTTCTTTAAGGAGGTTGTACATTTGCATGGCATGCCTAGATCGATTGTTTCAGATCAAGATTCTAAATTTCTTATATGCTTTTGGAAAACATTGTGGAAAAAACTAGGAACACGGTTGTTATTTTCTACTATTTGTCATCCACAAACCGATAGTCAAACTGAGGTAGTTAATAGAACTTTAGGGGTATTGTTGCGTGCTATTATTAAAAAGAACATAAAATCTTGGGAAGATTGTCTGCCACATGTTGAATTTGCATATAATAAGAGTATGCATTCTGCTACTAAATTTACACCATTTGAGGTTGTCTATGGTTTTAATCCATTAACTCCGTTAGATTTAACCCCTTTACCTATTGATGAGTGTGTGGATTTAGATGGAGCAAAGAAAGCTGAATTTGTCAAGGCGTTGAATGAGAAAACGCGCACAAATATTGAGCGCAAAACTAAGTAATATGCAAGGCAAGCCAACAAAGGGAGCAAGGAAGTAATGTTTGAACCCGGCGATTGGGTTTGGGTTCATATGCACAAAGAGAGATTTCCTGAGCAGTGACATTCTAAGTTATTACCGCGAGGGGATGGGCCATTCATGGTTTTGGAAATAGTTAATAATAATGCCTACAAGCTTGATCTTCTAGGTAAGTATGACGTTAGTGCCACATTTAATGTTTCTGACTTGACTCTTTTTGATGCCAGTGATGATTTGAGAGCAAATCCTTTGCACAGGGGAGGGAATGATGTGGACATCGAGCTATATCGAGGAGGAGGTGCTAAGGACCCATTATCTATTCCTACTGGTTCGATCACTCGAGCGCGGGCCAAGTAATTTAGGCAAGTTGTTGGTGTCATGGTTCGTGATCTTTGGCGTGGAGATGACCTTGGATCAAATATTGAAGAATCTTAGAAATCTTAGCGCAATTTAATTATCTGGTCACCAAATATTTGACCAATTCAAATAGGAATATTCTTCTTGTTTAGGAATATTCTAAAATAGGAATATTCTAGAATATGACCCATTAGTTTTTTTTAGGGTTGGTTTTAGGATTTGTGTTGCAGCTAGAAGGCCTATATATATAAGACTGACTAAATTTCTTTGGGACAAAGATATATTTTATTTTTAAAGACAAGAATTGAGATGTTTTCTTCTACTGCTTTTTTGAGGACTTGACCTTATCAAGATTCTCTTTGACGGTCGATTTGACTTATTGAGCGAGATAGCGAATTCTTTCGCTCGTGGTGTCTATAACATTGGTTGGTTGACACGCGTTCATCAACAAGTCACGTTCATACCGAGGTTGTCAAATCACAGGTTTGATTGGAGGTTGAGGTTTGCAATTCGCATCATTTGGGCCTTCGTAGAACGATCATTCTGCAACAATTCACATCATGAACTATACTAGGACTGGGATTCTCTCACTACCCCGTCAAGCCAATTCAAATCCAAGAGGGTTGTTTATAAGGATACCGTTTGAAATAATGGACAAATCGAATGATAAAGTTTTGGCCAAAGGAGAAAAATCGAATGATAAGGACAGCATGGGGACGAAAGCAACATCTTCACCCAAAAGCCAAACTACTATTCTTTTTTATTTTTATTTTTTCTCTCTTTGGAATATTTTTTGGATTAATTTCCCTGCGATGAGTGGAGTTCCCACGTTCGTTCCGTCTGAACGCATGATATTGATGTTGAACTTAGAAAAAGATTGATCATGGGACAAAACACTTTTTTTTTTTTTTTTTTTTTTTAATAAAGGTTCTTGTTGCCAAGAAATTAGATGATCTCTCCCTACAATTTTCCTCAAAATTAATGAGGGGATTGGCTTCGTTTATTCCGTGAAAAATGAATGATTTAGAAAGAAAAATTTCACGAAATTAATTGCTCAGTGTCAGTTGCAAAAATTAATGAATGATGAATATTTTCATCACATATAACAATAAAAATAAAAATTATTGGCCACTTATTTTAAATGGTATAAATGATTATTTAAAAAAAATATTTTCCGATTTTATTAATCGGGAGAGGGAAAAAGAAGATGAGTTGGTATCATGTGCCAACATGCGAAAGGTGGCAGGATGCAATTGGAAAAAGACATCATCCACTTGTGGCCATCTCCCAAGCGTTGTTTTCTCTTGAGGCGACTCCACAAATGCAATTTTATTCAAGTCAATCCAATAATTTCATATTGACCAAAATCTTCACCAGGCTAGTTTTTTTTTGGTTTTGGTCGAAATCCGCCACAGTAGTTGAGGTCGTGATAAACACGGGGTCGTGACTAGACTCTCGAAAGACTTGTGCTGCACTGCCGAGAGACATCTTAGTGACAACAATTGTTTAACGAAAAATTTAGTTTTTTGAAAATTTTATAATGTCTGAGATGTGAATGTAAGGCAATCACTATTATGAGAATAGAGAAAAAAAATTGATATCATTAAAGTACGGATGAAATAATTGACGAATTTATTATGAGACGTCCTCCAGATTTTCAAGGACCGCTGGGGGCGCACCGGACACCACACGACATGCGGTGCTCTTCCAGCCGACCCGGCCAGTTAAGGCCAGGAGTGTATTGCTAGTAGAAGGGACAAGCCAATCGGTGCCTCGGACATCGAACAGTCAACTCAGAACTGGTACGGCCAAGGGAAATCTGACTGTTTAATTAAGAACAAAGCATTACAATGGTTCATGCGGATGCTCATGCAATGTGATTCCTGCCCAGTGCTCTAAATGTCAAAGTGAAGAAATTCAACCAAGCGCGGGTAAATGGCGGGTAGGACGACGCGGTTGCTTCATTGAGCCACGCCACGGAATCGAGAGCTCCAAGTGGGCCATTTTTGGTAAGCAGAACTGGCGATGTGGGATGAACCGGAAGTCAAGTTACGGTGCCCAACTGCGTGCTAACCTAGAACCCACAAAAGGTGTTGGTCGATTAAGACAATAGAATAATCATCGAATTTATTTCACTATATACCCAGCCTAAATCCGAAAAATGGATGCATTGAACCGACGCGACATGGGATCAAACAAGGTGGAATCCACGATGACATGATTTGACTTTTTCTTGATTTCGTATATATCCTTTCTACATTACACCTTCCAAAAGAGCATGCGAATATTCCCTTCTTCAATCTTCTATTCCAACACACTACCGCACCCCAAAAGCAAGGAGGAAAATTTCTTCCCCCCACCCTACCACGCAACCCACTGCCACACGCCCAAATCGATTTACGAAAAGATCACAAAAGAAAAAGTGAAAAAGAAGAAGAAGAAGAAGAAAGAACAGTAATTACTCCATATAGTTTTACAGATTCTAACCCAATAATTTTACTTCGATTAACTCTCATATTTAATTGTTGTTAAGACAATCGAAACCCATTTTCAAAATCATTATCAGCTCGAGATTGAACTAATTAAAGTCAACGAGTATATGTACACAGGTGAGAGTACAAAGAAATGGGATTTGGTGGCTCTAGCACCATCTTATTGAAAACCCTATATAAGAATGATGCGAGATTATTTTTTATAACGGGGACGACGAGGTCAATTTTTGCGAGGATTTAAGCAGCATATTATGCAGTAAAGTACAACATTTACATAAACAAATACATAAACAACAATTCGAGAGTCAAATTGACAAAGGTCAATCCCCTTAACACTTTCAGTCTTCTTGCTCTCCTCAGCAGCAAGCGTCCAGACAACAGCAACAGCACAGTGCACCCAAACTGCAATTTGCACTCACCGTTCCCAAATTAGAATTTTAAAAAAAAAAAAAAAAAAACAAGATTAGCATTGATTTCCGGCATTTACCCACCAATAATTTTCCAAAAAAAGGGCATTTAGACCACAATAAAGGGTTACGCTACTCTTAAAACCTTAGTGTTTCAACCAAGATAATCGTTCGATTACATGAAAGTATACGATGCCGATAACATAGAACCCGATGTATACAACAGTAAGGTAAAATATATATTGATCCCGACTATCTATATTGACCCCAACTATCACTACCGCATTGCCCGCCCAACCAGGGAGCTTACCGAATGGATTGCATATAAAATGTATCCTCAAGCGATTCTGCAATTGCGATATCAAATTATAGATAGTCAAAATTGATTTTTATTTTATTTTAGTACTTATTATATCTGCTGCGGAATATTTATCCGGGGTTCTTGCACGCTTTCAGGGTTGCATCCCAAAAGGTGCATCTTATCCCCAGTTGAGCACTCTGCAATGACCCCGGTCAACCAACACCAGCATTGATCACGCACGCCTCTACGTCAAAGCGTTTCTAGATGGATAGGATAAGATAGGAACTCGTCCGGTGGTCCCGAAAGCTAAGTGAAGATTCCTCGGTTTTCCTGAGGCCATTTAACCCGTTTTTTTCATGCAATGTAAATTTGATTATCCATACCCGATCCGACCCATACTCGATCAATACCCGACCCGACCCATATTATCGGAACACATTTATATTTAAATCAATATAGTTACTTAAATAAAAACTTCATGCCAAATTTAAAAAGTAAATAAAATAAAAAATGTGAGAAAACCTTTAAATTGAAATATTTTTGAAGAACTCTTGATAAGAAAAAGTTTGATTAGCTAATAATTGACATGAAAATAATATTTGCTTATAACAAATCTTCTCGAATGCGAGAATGCATAGCTTCTTAATTGTATTTCTTTTTTTATTTTGGTTGATTTCTTGATTTTAGTTCACCAAGTTAAAAATTACATTATGATGTTCAGAATATCTATTTATCATTCTAAACAGCATCGAGCTTCCTCTATAAATACTTCTTCGGTATGTATGTGGATATCTATCTTCCAAATATCACTATAAAAAAATCGATTTTTTTTATACTGATATTTGGTAGATAGATATCCACATACATACTGAAGAAGTATTTTTATTATTCTAATTTTTTTGAAATTATTATTTTTTTCTTCTTTTCTCTGTTCTTTCTTTTTCCTCGTGTTTCTTCTCCCTTGTTACTCCTCCAACGGTGATTGGCCAAGCCACAGTCCGACGAGATCAAGGCTCCGCCTGCGAGCTGTCAAGCTCCGTCGCCGAGCTTGGGGCTCGACTGATCCAGGCGAGCCCAAGCTTTGTCACGGCTGGTGAGCTCGTAGCTCACCAGATCTAGGCGAGCCCAAGCTCAGCCAAGGCCAACGAGCTCGCAGCTCGCCTAAGGCTGACGAGCTCAAGATTTGCGATGAAGATGGCGACGTGATGATAGGGTAGGCGGTGGCTGCAATCGGTTGGGATCAGAAAGGAAGGGGGTGCTCTGCTCATCCAAAGATTTGCAATCGATGGAAGGAAAAGAGAATTGAGGAGACAGGGGAGGAAGGCCATGGGTTCAAAGTGGGTTTCCTAAAAATCCATTCAGATCCATTTCTTTTTTCGCTTTATTTTCAAAGACCCATTTGTCATCCATATTTAATTTTCACTTAATTCATATATGATCTATTTAACTAAGAATAAGTTATAATATGGGTTTATGACTCATTTTGCCAGCTTTAGGACTCAGGAGTTCCGGTCGCCATGGCCAAAAGACCCCCACGAAAAATTGGCGTCGAAACAGACCAGACTCTCTTTCACCCGCCAGATCGTCTGCCACTGACGGCCCGGATTGACGCCCTTAGAGCGGGACTCAACCAGACCCGTTCGGGTCAAACCGCGCGACCGGATGCATGTGACGGGAAAACTGAAGAAATCGCATGTTTGGCTACACGAATAATACCGATCCCAGTCGAGAGAACAAGAAGGGAGGGGGGGGAGGAGAGAGAATTAGGAGACTTACCAGCCTTCCACGAAGCCGACGCTGCTCGCCAAATACACCTTCGGTCTCGGTGACATACCGGGCGACGGCGGGGTGTACTCGGCGGCGTCGCCCTGCGGGGAGTGCCCGGGGGGTGGGTCTGCGTCCTCGGGATACCCCTCCGGCGGATAAACTAGATCCACGCAACCAAACAGAGTCAGATTCTTGACGAAGAACCTGAATCCCACACCCAGTTCCGTCGCCGGAAACCGCCGTCCGACGCGGATCCGAGGGAATAAAGGTCGGAAATTTCGCACAAAAAACGATGAACCATCCATCGACCGGTGCGGAAACCCGGCGAAATCGGAAAGCGAACAAGGAAAGGTGAAAAACGAAGAAGGGGGTCGATCGCGGGTCGGGGTTCGAGGCTGACCTTGCGGCGGAGGGACGACGACAGGGGGTTGCTGCTGGTTGTAGTAGCTCATTCTCGCGGCGTCGATCGGCTCCCGGTGGTGGTCGGAGAAATCACTTGCTCCTTGTCTGCGAGCAAAACCAGAACTTGTAGAGAGAGAGTGACAGAGAGATAGTGGGATCGGGGAGGTATTGACTTTCATATGTTTTTTTGGCGGGGGGGGGGGGGGATATTTTTTTTTCTTTTTCTTTTTTATCTTTTTAAATATTTTATTTTACGAGGATTATGACTAAATAAACAAGACAAGGGAGTGGTTGGTGCTGCAATCGAGAAGATATCTAGTGCTCCACTTATTTTAATCATATCTTTTTATATGTGATAATGACATTTGTAGGCGATTGAATTATATTATTAATTTTTCATAGAAATTCGAAGTCGAAGTCAAAATTTAGTCTTTCACGCGAAAAGGCTCGACCACGACGGAATCGACCCTTCCAAACCAATTTAGGCTAGTTTACACAAAATCAATGAATTCCTAATATAAAAATTGGGGAATCGGGTTTGATCGGCCGAGGAGGTCTTTTCATACAATAGTCAGTGTTCTACATATTATTTGCGTGGTATGATTTTTTACTTAAATTCAGGTTTAGTTCTCAAGCCAGACTCTAGAACCGCTTTGATGAAAATAAGTTTGGGATCGTTGACTGGGATTTTACCTAATTGTTGAATCAAAGACCCCTAATGTAAAATGGAATTAAAAAGGAAAACTGGGGTTGTAAGTGGGAATTGCTGAATCAAAAAAGGACGGGGGTCATCATTATCGTCCGAATCACGTTGATCCTTGCAAATTAGCAGTGGAAACCGTCATCATACTGATGAAGGGTCCTGATTTCACCACGTGGCGATCGGCGGGAGCTCCAGGGCTATGATTTGTGTGTGTTTTGTTGTGGAGCGAATCAGCATAAGAAGATGTGTTTGGGCGTGCATGGTTGTGTTTTTATTTTTTGTTCATGAACAGATTTTCTATTTTTTGTTCTCAGGAATAAAAAAGAACGGAAACAAGAAACAAAAAACTTATTTCTTATTTTTTGAACAATTTGAACAAACACTTTTTTTCTTTTCTTCTTCTTTTTTTTTTGGCCGGTCGCCGGGCTCGGCCATAACCGATGACCGGCCATCGAGAGCTGGCGATCTCGCTAGAGTATCACCGGCCCCCGGCGAGGCCGAGCATCGCCGGCCCCTGGGGAGGCCAAGCGTCGCTGGCGTGGGGTTAGGCTGGGCGAGCTCGACCTCGTCGGATCTAGGCAAGCCCGAGCTTGCTAGCCAAAGTGAGGCCGAGCCTTGCCTAACCACGGTGAGGCTCGACCTCGCCAGGGGCCGGTGAGCCTCGCCGTGGCTGGGCAAGGCCACCGGCCCTCATCGGCCGATTGCCAGCCATGGCCGAGGTCGGCGACCGGCCAAAAGAAGAAAAAAAGGAAAAATAAAATAAAAAATATTAAAAAATTAAAAGAAACAAAAAAAAAAACAAATTTACCATACATGTTTCTATTCTGTTTTTGAACGGGTTTACAAACGCGCTTTTTCGAGAAAAAAATAGTTCTAGGTAACAAAAATAGAAAAAATTTATGTTCCCTGGAACAATTTTTGAACAAAAATACAAACAAACGCACCATCCGTTACCGTTTCTTATCAAAAGGGAATATACTTAAAAAAATTTTAAAATTGAAATCAAACTGATTTATTTAAATTATTTATTAAAAAAAATAGAGGAAGAGAGAGAGAGAGAGAGAGAGAGAGAGGAAAAAGGGAAAGGCAAAACCCATGTATTTGACAAACGGGGGAGGCGAGCGTGGGCTAAGGCCTGTTTGGTAACCATCCCAATAGTGATTGATTCTGTTCTAGGAGTAGTTTAGGAACAGAATCACGTTTGGTAATATTTTTGTTCCCAAAAACAAATTTCTATTTTTTCATTCCCGGAAATAGTTTTGGAACAGAATCAAGAATAAAAAAAAGAATAAAAGTTAATTCTTGTTCCGGGAACAAATCAAAGAATCAAAACCAACTCTTCTTTTTTCCCTTTTCTCTTTTTCTTCTTCTCTTTTCTTTTTCTTCATTGACTGCCATCCTACGTTGCTGTCCACTGCCATTCGTCGCCGCTTGTCGCCGTTGCCGCTGTTCATCGCTGTCTACCGCTACCGCCGATGGTTGTCGACAATCGATCCAGCGAGCTCGCCGAAGGCAAGCCTTGCCGAGGCTAGACAAGCCTTGCAATGCCTAGCTCCACTAGTGGCTAGGTGGGCCTCGCCCAGCCTTGGCGAGGTCGAGCCTCGGCGGGGCTGGGCGAGCCTCGCCGAGGGCCGGCCACACTCCAGTGAAGTTGCCAAGCCTCGCCGAGGGTGATTGGCCACAAGAAGAAGAAGAAGAATAGGAGAAAAAGGAAAAAAAAAAAAGGAAAATAGAAAATAGAAAAGAAAAAAAGGAAAAAAAGTAAAAAAAGTAAAAAAATTATTTAAAACTTAAAAGAAATTGATTTAGAATATAATCAATAAGTATGGTACCAAACGCAATTCTATTCTAGAATAAGAAATTTTGAACAGTTACCAAACATCTTAAAATGCTTAAAAATTGTTATCGGGAACATAATAAAAAATAATCATTTCTTATCAGAATTTGTTCTCGGGAACAGAATTGTTACCAAACACGCCCTAAAAGGCGACTTGAGGGAGAAAGCATTGCGTGAAGCGTGCTTCTCTATTTGGGTCCTTTCTAAAGAATACTTTGGAAGGTTTCCAAAATTGACCATATAAATTAGATTTTTTCTTTTCTATTTCACAGCTCAAAAAATAAAAGAAAAAAGAAAAGAAAAAGAACAGCATATGCTTTGCGTTTGAAGAAGAAATGCTTGGAAAAAGTGCTGAAAACGTGATTTTTTTTTTTTTTTAATGTTCGGTCCAATTTTTGAGAATGTGATTCTATATCGTTTCTAAGTAAAAATTTGGTCGCACACATATAAGAAGGAAATCATCGAGGCTTCGTCTATGAAGAACTCAATGCAAGGCGGGCCAAGCAATTTTCTAATTTTGATCGGATGGGATCTCTCCACCTTTGAGGTAGATTAAACTGAATATTGATGGGAATTAGGATTTGCAAGTGTAGGGGGTTTATTATGAAATGAAGAGGGTGACTAACTTGGTGGTTTTGCCACATTCGAAAGAATATGTTTGTCAACACAAGTGGAGTTTTTGGTAATGTAGTTGGGACTAAACTTTGCAAAAACAACTTGATTTTCACAAGATCACCATTAAGATTGACTCTAAAAGCCATCACGATCTTTTTAGTCTAGAGGTTATGGTTGATAATGTTGGCCTTGCTTCACTTAAAAATATCAAAGACTATTGGCTACGTTTGGTGGTCGGGATAAAATTAAGGATATAATATAATTTTTCATATCTTGCGTTTGGTGTCTGCTTAAGACAGAATAAAGTCAAATATAAATGAGATATAGAGAATAAAATTATTCTATGAGGAATGTGAGATAAAGGTGGATAGGATTTTTAATATCTAAAATATGAAAATTATTTCGCTTGAATAACATATTTCTTAAATTAACAAATTTAAAATTATATTTCAATATAAATAATATTTGAATTCTAATATAAGAAATTAAAAATAAATTCAATCTTATTTTTATTCATATATTTGAATTTAACTTTATCGTATAAAATAAATTCAATATAAATACATATTTATTACATATTTGAGGTGTTTTAGTATTTTAGATGTATCAAGTACAATTTTCTATTTAAAAAATAATAATAGAGAATGGTGGAAGGGAAAGAAAGAAATAAAAAAAGAAATTACTTAAAAAAAGGAAAATAAAATAAAAATAAAGTAGACAGAAGTGCTATGAGAGATTTATACCATCTTCTTTTGTTAAATTGGTTGTTCATTTATATTGATATGTCATTTATACTAGATAATATATATATATATATATATATATATATATATATATAATATGATGTGAATATATATGATTTTATTACTCCAATACTAAACTGTTGATAGGATATAACAAACCCTAGATTTCATATCTTATCATATCAATTCTATCCTAGTTAGAAATTTGGATAACCAAACATAACCATTAAGTTCTCATTTTGGATTCAAAATGCAACAAGATTTTTGAGAAAATCATCCAACTAGCTTACTAATTTTGGAATTTATAAGTGCTTGAAAACTACGTTCTTTTCACTGCCTCTTAGAGAGTCACTTCATGTTTTATTAGTTGATAAAATAAGAATAATAAATCCATGAGTTAAACTTCTATATTCAATTTTAGCCTCCACTTCATACCAAAAACCAAGGCATTAAGATAATTGAATTCGTATAACCTTGGAAATCATCATGAATTCAAATTTGAATGATGAGAAATTCGTGGATCACTTAACAATCATCTTGATTATCGTAAATCATGGGTTTTTATCCAATTATGTAGCTATGAGTGTTGTAATTTATTTTAAATGTAAATATGGAATTGTCATGGATAATTGTTTTGTACAAGTTTAAGACGAAGTTTGCTATTGGGTTTGTCTTATTAGCAATGGAGATATGGCGGGTAGTTTCTCATGTTCATTAAGCTCTAGTGAAATTAATAATTAGGTTACCCTTTGGTTTCGATCAATCAATACATTAAATAGTCATGTTTTTTTGGTTGCAACTGATGCACTTTCATTAAAATACAGACAATTTGTTGGCAACTCACTAACAGAGAAGGGATGTGGCAATGACATGGCATTCTGAAAAATTAGTAGTGTGCTCATCACCTTTTGAATTGCTGATGAAAGTTCGATGCGCATTGCGTGCTTCATGGCATATTGGTCACATAGATGTGGACCAATCGATATGCCACTAATCGACTCTATGCACCAAATCATCCGATCTACATAGGAATGATCACGATGGATTTGATGCAACTGTTCAATTTATTAAGCACCTCGGTTGACCCGTTTAGCATTTGCAATCAAATATATTTGTGTCATTTACGATGCAAAAAAACCTAGAACTAGCTTGTACTTGACGTGCTGCGAATCACAAACACGCATTCATCTTTTTAACCCCTCAAAATCAGAAATATGAACAATCAATAATCGTGCTATTCATGAAAATGACACAACACGGCTGGAACCATCAATGGCTTCATCATGGAATGGCAAGTCAATCTCAGGTCTTTTTTTTTTTATTTGTCATCGGTCATCTTTGGTCGAACTCGGTGGGTCGACCTACCCCTCAGGTCATTGCATCTCGGTCATCTCTCTTGGCAATAAAATAGCATATTCAATTCATTACTTGTAATTGACAATACAAGTGGGTGAATTTAACCAGTATCTCTTCTTCATCCTTTCTCTCTCTCTTTCGTCTCTTCCAGGATTGACCTAGATCTCTCCCAGCCCTCCCAATTCCTTTTCCTTTTATTTCTTTTTGTTTCTATTCTAATTCTCCCGATCTAGTTTTAGATCTGAGTGTTAGACGCAAATTGCGCAAACCTCAAGATCTCCATAACTAGAACAAGAACATGCATGATTGAGTAGAAAGAATTGACGCACCTGTTTTGGGATCCATTGTTCTTGAAGCGGAAGTGGAAACACAATGTTCCACGCGCAAGTCCTTCTCCTCTATTGCCCTCCGTATCACTGGCTCAATGAGGCGGCCCCCTCACGTGTAGCGTTAGGTAAACGCCCCTTAGGTGAGGATACATGTGAGAATTAGGGTTAGAGAAGAGACTTTAGCACTATTTATAGAGTTTCCAGCCAGTCCCCATCATTACGGGTCAGGCTCAACTCAGCCCACACCAGTCAGCCCACATTAGACTAATTAAGAAACCTTCTATCTCATCTTAGACCAAACCCCGTAAAACGATAAACGTTAAACGGTAAATTACAATATCAATTAATGTAGTCCACAATTAGAAAAACTCTTACATTATCCCACTTGGACTATATTAATTGAAATCGTACCTTATGTGCGCACATTGGTCCAGAGATAATTCTTAATAGTCAATCATATCCCATAAAGTTTCAAACACCGAATCATGGCAGTAACTGCATGTATACACACATAGCCTTCCACGGTCACGAGTGCTCTCAACTTTATTGATATGGATTCAATATGGTAGTGTGGCAAATGGATAACATCTCTCATAGAGAGATCCCATTTGTCAGTCACCATTCTCTTACCTTAGGCGACACAAAAACTTGTGTCACAAGAGAATGCTTTATGGTTTTAATGAACCCACATATGTCTTGTCATTATGGTTAACCTTTCTTTATGTATCACAAGACATATGCACAAGGCTAATAACCGGATGCCCGGATGCCCCTAGCCTTCACTCAAGGTTTAAACAATACCCTGAGACTTTTAACAATATATATCAACATAATAACAATTCATTCAAAAACATTTTATTGAATGTAAAAGTTGACATATATGTATCAAACTGTTACTAAATTGTAACAAAATAGATGTAAACTTTATTCAAAGAAGAATAAAACACAGCTCCCACTAAATAACAGCATCCCAAGACGCTCCTAGGCCCATACTAATGACATGTCGATCAAAACACACGGGCGTAGGCCTTTAGTTAGTGGGTCTGCAACCATATCATTTGTATGAATATAATCTACTGCAACGTCACCATTCTGTACTGATTCTTTTGTGGTCATAAACTTGACCTCTATGTGCTTAGACTTTTTTAGACTTCTATTGTTATTAATAAATAACACTGCAAAGTTATTGTTACAATATAACTATAAAGGTCTATCCACAAAATCATAAACCGATAACTCTCTAATGAGGTTCCGGAGCCAAATAGCTTGAGTAGCAGCTGAAAAACATGCTACAAACTCCGCTTGCATGGTTGAAGAAGATATGGATTTCTGTTTCTCGCTCTTCCATGACACCGCACCTCCCGCCAAAATAAATATGTATCCAATCGTTGATTTCTTATCGTCTTGCCAACCAGCAAAATCTGCATCCGAATACCCGACTAGTTGCAGTGTCTGGAACATATCTATAAATCAACATATAATCTTTTGTTCTCTTTAAGTAACTTAAAACCTTCTTGGCAACAACCCAGTGATCGCGTCCTAGATTAGACTAATATATGCCTAGAAGCCCTATTGCAAAAGCAATACCTGGCCTAGTGCAAACTTGAGCATACATGATGCTTCCAAGCACACTAGCATAAGGTACATCCTCCATTTGAGCTTTCTCAAAATCTGAATTAGGACATTATGAAAGACTCAATTTATCACCCTTAACAACAGGAGCAATTCCTGGTTTGCAATCCTGCATATTGAATCTTTCTAAAACGCGATCAATATACGCCCTCTGAGATAAACCCAATGAACGGCATGAGCGATCCCTATGGATCTCAATGCCAAGAACAAAAGACGCCTCACAAAGGTCTTTCATGTAAAAAATTTTCTATAACATCCGCTTTATCTCATGCAGTAAACCAATGTCACTACTAGCAAGCAAGATATCATCTACATAAAGTATGAGAAAAATATATTTCCTCCCACTGACCTTGGCGTATATGCACTAACCTACTTTGTTCTCAATAAAACCAAATGAAGTAACAACACTATGAAACTTGAAATACCACTGTCTAGAAGCTTGCTTAAGGCCATAAATAGACTTTTTCAATCTACAAACAAGCTGACCTGAGTCATTTGCTACAAAACCTTCAGGCTGCACCATATAAACCTCCTCATCAAGGTCTCAATTTAGAAAAGCAATTTTAACATCCATCTGGTGTAACTCCATATCATAATAAGCTACCAATGCTAAGATCACTCTAAAGGAATCTTTAGAAGAAACTGGAGAAAATGTTGCTTCATAATCTATTCATTCTCTTTGAGTGAAACCCTTAGCTACCAGTCTAGCTTTAAACTTTTCAATCTTTCCTTTGGAATCCCTTTTAGTCTTGAATACCCATTTGCAGCCAATGGGTTTACAACCTTCAGGCAATTCAATAAGCTCCCAAACACCATTGTGTTTCATAGATTGCATCTCATCTTTCATCGCATTTAATCACAAATTTGATTGAGGACATGAGATGGCTTCAGTATAAGTCACGGGATCAACAACACAGCCTATATCATAATCATGCTCTCCCAGGTAGACTAGATAGTTTGGTGGTATAGCTGAACGTCTTTCTCTAGTTGATCTTCTGAGTGGAGCTACTTCATCCTCATTTTGAATTCGAGGAGCTTATGGAATTTCTTCAGGAACTATCTCAACAATAGGATCCTGGGCCACAACAGGCTCAAGTTGTGGCACATGAGGCTCCATAATTGTTTGCACAGGATGAGATAGTGATCCAGTAATTCCCACCATACTATCATCTTCGATAGCTTGTGAGCAGCTACTCTTTTCGGCTACATCAAATTCCAGAAATTTTGCAGCCTGAGATTCCACAATTCTTGTACCTCTATTAGGGTTATAAAACCGATACCCCTTTGAGTGATCTAGGTAAGACATGAAATAACACCGAGTAGTTTTGGAATCCAGCTTACTCAATGTTGGATTATATAACTTCACTTCTGCTGGACATCCCAAAACTCTAAGATGATTCAAGCTAGGTTTACGTCTAGTCCACAACTCAAAAAGAGTCAATGGAACCGCTTTAGTAGGAACACGATTTAGAATATAAATAGCTGTTTTCAAAGCTTCTTCCCACAGAAAATTAGGTAAATTTGTCCTACTAATCATACTTCTCATCATGTCCATAAGAGTACGATTCCGCCTTTCACCTACACCATTTTGTTCAGGACTACCGGGCATAGTAAACTGACTTATAATCCCAGAATCCTCTAAGTATTTAGCAAACGGCCCTTTAAGTTGTCCAGCATCACCGTGCCTACCAAAATACTTACCACCACGATCAGATTGGACAATCTTAATAACTTTTCCTAACTGTTTCTCTACTTCAGTCTGAAAAATCTTGAATTTGTCAAGAGACTCGGACTTTTCTTTAATCAGGTACAAGTATCCATATCTAGAAAAGTCATCAATAAATGTGATGAAATAAAAATTTCTGCACAAGATAGGCGGGTAAGGTCCACTAATATCAGTGTGAATAACCTCCAACAAGTTTGAACTTCGTACAACAGATTTCTTCTTTATCTTAGTTATCTTATCTCTACAGCAGTCTACGCAAGTCTCTTGATCACCTTTAAGAGTAGGCAAGATATTAGCCTTTATAAGCCTTTCTACTCTTTCTTTAGAGATGTGACCAAGACGTTTATGCCACAATGCATAAGACTGTTTCTTAGGTAGAGGCCTTTTGGAAACAACATTTTTAGCGGAATAAGCAACGCATATGTCGTTGGGAGATAAACTCAAACGATATAATCCATCGGATAAATTGCAACACCCAATCTTATTTGAATCATAAAACATGGAAATAGTATTACTCTTTATTTCAAAAGAGTATCCACACATGTCCAAACAAGACACATAAACTAAATTCCGCCTAAAAGAAGGTATGTAAAAAATGTTTCTTAACACTATTCGAAAACCAGAGTCTAAAATTAAAATAATATCTCCCACGAACTCTACGTCAACTCCAACATTGTTTCCAACAGTGAGCTTTGATTCATCCTGATTTGGCGTCCTTCGGTTTATGAACCCCTGAATGGTAAATGCAACATGATTAGTTGCACCACTATCTAGCCACCGAGAATTGGTCGGAACTTCAAATAGATTGGATTCATAAACAAATGCCAAAGAATCATTACCTTTAGGCTCACTCTTATTTTTCTTAGACAACCAAGCCTTAAAATTGCTGCAACGTCTCTTCACGTGTCCTCTCTCCCTACAAAAGTAGCAAAGAACACCATCCTTCTTGGTGATTGCCTTCTTAGGACCCAAAGTGTTAGAAGGACCTGCTCCTTCAGAATTTCCTTTATTGTTGGAAGGATCAACAACTTCTAAATTGCCTTTATAGGTATAAGTTTTCACCTTCTTACCCTTGTCACTAGCAGAACTAGAAGCATAAAGAGCAATATGTCCTTTATCTTTCTTCAATTTCTCTTCCTCTGCCACCAACCTTGCAATCAGGTCATTAACAGACCAAGTTTCATCTTGGGAATTATAATTGGTTTTAATAATCCCAAAATCAAGATGAAGAGTATTTAGAGCTTGATGGACAATGCAAGCAGTAGGAATTTCAACATCGAGAGCCTGAAGCTTTGTTTGCAAATCAACCATCCTCATAACATAATCTCTTACTCCACCAGAACCATCATACTTCATAATAAAAAGTGTTTGCATATGTGTCCCTATCTCAGCATTAGGCGACACACGGTTTCTAGCCATCAAAGCTTCCATCATTTGCCTAACATTGCAGTATGCAGGCAAACCACTTTTCAAGTGTTCCTGAATGGAACGCTTCATGGACAGCAAGCAAATTCTATTGCTCTTTTCCCATGCAGCAAAATTTGCTTTTTGAGCCTCTGTACTCTCGGCAGTAAAATCTGCCGGCCGATCAGTAGTAAGAGCCATTTGAACATCTACCATCTCCATAGCAAACAGAAAATCCTCTCTCCATATCTTAAAATTCGAACCAGTAAGAACCCCAATGGTGACGGAGTTACCATTTACAGAAAAGGTGACTGATAAGACAAGCAGTATATATAATTAGCATCATGTGAGCATTGTGTAACTTGACGCACAAGTACACATCCAGAGAGTTACATGCAAAATTATATAATCTCCTTTGGGTAGAATACATGACAAGCAATTGTACACTCCCCACATGATAAGGGTTATGAGAATATATTCCAATCTTTGTGAATTCATCACCTTTGGGCATATGAACCATTAGGATTGGTCAATCCTCCACCACACTATCATGTATCCCTCCATGAACTAATACACAATTACCTCATTTGGGAGTATAACTATGCATTAGACCAGGAGACATCACAATTAAATATACGAGATCAAAATTTCTCAAATTCAATCAAGTGTGCCACTTTGGCGGTCACAACTTAATTGAATCCTTGAAATTCTCTCATACCCGGGATATAAAATTTTCATCTCACATACATCATATACATGTGATTTAACTTTAATGATAGGGGCATCATATCACTCAAATCACATGTCATGCTAATTACATTGCCTTATTCATTAATAAAAATAAACTTTATCGTATATTATTAATGAATAACACTCATAAAGTTCATGTGATAACATACCTTTATCCCGGCACCTGTATTTTCAAAATCACATGAAAAATACAAGAAAAATACGCAGAAAATACACTAAAAAGCACGTATTTAAGGCTTTGCATGTATTTTCACTTCCATAAAATCATCAAAAATGCAAAATAAATACATCATGACGTAGGAAATAATCATACGAGTCCATCAACGCCGACCACGTGCGAATCAGAGCTGCCACGCGCCCGCACGCGCCGCCTGAGTGCGTGGCGCGTGGAGCCCACGCGCGAGCGTGAAAAACCGGTCAAAACCGGTCTGACCGGTAGCAGTCCGACCGGTTCCCGGTCCGATCCTCTGGTCCAGCCGCCCTGTCCGACCGGTTGACCGGTCCGGTCAACAGGTGATCGGGTCGGGTCCTTGGTCAGATCGGGTCGGGTCAGTCGCCATCGGGTCGGGTCGGGTCGGGTCGAGTGCATCCGAATCCGGGTCGCTGACGTCATCGTGACGTCAGCACCCACGTGCACCGCACGCGTGAGCAGCGCACTGCGCGTGGGAGCGCGTGAGGGCGTGTGGACGCGCGTGGGCGCGTGTCTTCGACGCCCGGTGGCGCGTGGCCGCGCGTGAGGGCACGTGGGGCCGCCCCCGGCGATGCTCCGCCCATGGTTTTGCTCGCCTCATCGAGCCCAATCTGATTTGTGATTTAATTTTATTTTTATTGAACAAAAAGTCTCGAAAATTATAAATTATGGCAAGATCTGTACTAATTAAAGCTAATCGGTACAAATTAGGGCAAAATCAATTGTGTTCGTGTTCTAGGGTTATGGAGGCTCTAATACCACATGTTAGACGCAAATTGCGCAAACCCCAAGATCTCCATAACTAGAACAAGAACATGCATGATTGAGTAGAAAGAATTGACGCACCTGTTTTGGGATCCATTGTTCTTGAAGCGGAAGCGGAAACACAATGTTCCACGCACAAGTCCTCCTCTATTGCCCTCCGTATCACTGGCTCAAAGAGGCGGCCCCCTCACGTGTAGCGTTAGGTAAACGCCCCTTAGGTGAGGATACATGTGAGAATTAGGGTTAGAGAAGAGACTTGAGCACTATTTATAGAGTTTCCAGCTAGTCCCCCTCATTACGGGCCAAGCTCAACTCAGGCCACACTAGCCAGTCCATATTAGACTAATTAAGAAACCTTCTATCTCTTCTTAGACCAAACTCCGTAAAATGATCAACGTTAAACGGTAAATTACAATATCAATTAATATAGTCCACAATTAGAAAAACTCTTACACTAAGAGCTTTGCTCTCCCAATCTCATATCTTGGAATTTTTTCTCTCGGATCTAATTCTAGATTTTTGAGTTTTAATGAATAAGTGCTCTGCTTCCAATTTCAATGGTGTTCACAATAACTTTAGTATCAAACTCTGTGCTTGTTCAAAGTATTTTTATTCAAAGTTTTGGCACTTCACATTGGTTAAAAGGCTCACTCTCACAAGTGTCAGATTTGAGATTTTTTAACGTGTTTATGTTGTTTTCATAGGTGATGGTATTGGAGACACCGCAACTAAACACACACTGCTAAAAGGCAAAGTCATAATTACAAATGGAAATCTCACCATCTGCTTATCATCGATGGTACTGTGTGATTCGGTGAATGGCCACCGGTCCTCTCACTTAGATTCAGTTACAAATCCATACTTGAAGGATAAGCTTGTGATGATCTCTATTAACCATACTCTAATGAAACACCTTGATTTTTGATTTTTTTGTTTATTTTGGAACTCTATGGGTTTGCTTTGTTACTTGACTTTTAAGATTGCCTTTCATGTACTAGTTTGGTAATGAATGGAAATTTCTTTTTTACCAAAAAAATTCATTACTTGTAATTGCTACAGCGGCCCTACCTGCCTTCCCCTCCACCTTAATGTCATTGTTTATTAGTGGTCTCACCATTCAATGAAAAAAAGCCATAAAAAATTGTAAACTATATCCATGATAATGCATTTACCCTGATTTTTTTTTTTTTTTTTTTTGGTTAAGGTAAGAAATATATTGATTTTGCAAAGAAAAACAAGTAAACGGGCCACGAGGCATCAAGAAATAAGCACTCTACAAGACAGTCCAAGAAGAGTGAAGGGGTGCCAAGGGACCAAAGGGAACAAAACAACCAACAAGCCGAGAGGCCGAACAACAAAGGGAAGAACTAAGACCTACAACCCTCTATTACAAGAAAATAGAAGGACTTAAGTCCCAACTCCGCTGCAGCCGTCTATTCTTCGGGATATCCACCACATGCTTGAATGTCATTGCTTTGTCTTTGACGGCCTTGCAAAGATGCATCTTCATCGCCGGGATAAAGAGGGCCTGATTTCTAAAAATCATATTGTTGCGTTCTTTCCATATGATATAACAAAGAGCACCATAGCTAAAACGAGCCGAGAGATTGATAGAATCCCCACCCGAGAAACGATTGGAGGCCCAATCAAGATTTTCCCGCCACGATTTATTGCGCCAACCGACATTAAACTTTGCAGCCCAATAGGAAGCAAGGTTACGGAACACGACAAGCAAAGAACAGATGATCCACGGAATCGGGTCCGCTCGAGCAAAACGGGCAAGAGGCTGCTGGAATCGCCGCCCAAGAGAGGAGCATAACTTGAGTAGGCAGCCTATTACGGGCAATAAGCCACAAATGGGTTTGGTACCTAGGCGGCATGGCAGTACTCCACACAAAAGAAGACCACGGCACCACATTTCCTTTCGGTCTAAAGAGGTCATACGCAGAAGCCGAAGAGAACCGCCTCGAGGGATGACGAATCCATTGGAAGGTCCTCGAGCTGGGTAAGTTGAGGAAGAGGATCCCACCAATCAGCCATAATATTAATGACATACCACCCAAGAGGCGAAGAAAATGCATCAGCCACGGAAGCGATTCGAGGAATCCCCGATCGTATATTTGCTGGTTGGAGAAAAGGAGGTTAAGCGGGCCATTAAGGTGCCACGGATCAAACCAGAAAGAGACAGCTTTGCCATTGCCTATCTTCCATCTAAAATGTTGTTGATACATGCCACGAAGGCGGAGGAGCCTTTTCCAGGCCCAAGAACAGTAGGTGGGGGTCGGGGATATCCAGAAGTTCTTCCTCGATAAGAAGACGGCATGAACCCATTTACACCAAAGAGATTCTTTATCAGAGAATAGCTTCCATATGTGCTTGAGCATAAGGGCTAGATTATTCTCCCTGAGCGTCCGAATCCCTAGCCCTCCCTCTCTTCTCGGGAGGCAAATGTCTTGCCACGACACTTTGGCCCCACCGGACCCAACGCCGGCCCTTTCCACAAAAATTGCCTACGAGATCTTCTCAATTCGATCCAACACAAAGACACGGGCGGGAAGAAAACGCTAGCCCAAAACACTTGAATGGAATGAAGCACAGACTTAATAAGCAAAATTCTACCCGCAAAGGATAGGAATCTATGAGTCCACGATTGAATCCGGGCTGTTATTGCATTAACCAACGTAACACAGTCAGCTTTCCCTAATCTTGTAGAAATGACAGGGACCCCCAGGTAGCGGAAAGGAAGAGAACCAACCTGGAAACCGAGAAGATTGACAATGCCATTCCGAAGACTAGTCGAGCCACCGGAGATGTACACTTCACTTTTGGTTAAATTTGGTATTAGACCACTCCAATTCGAAAAGGATTCAATTCCAGCTTTTAGAAGGCCAACCGAAGCCAAGGTGGCTTCGGAGAAGAGGAGTACATCGTCGGCGAAGAATAGGTGAGACATCTTCGTTGATTTGCATCTCCGAAGAATCCGAAGTCGATCGACTAGTCTTCGAATCCAAGATTCCGTAAGTACCTCCATCACAAGCGTGAATAAATAAGGAGACATCGGATCGCCTTGACGAATTCCTCTCCCACTAGAAAAGAATCCATGGAGCTCCCCATTTAGACATACCGAAAACTTGGGGGATCGAACACAAGTCATAATTCGGTCTATAAGAATCTGCGGGAATCCGAAAGCTTGAAGGCATGTTTCGACAAATTCCCAGCTAACCGTGTCATACGCCTTCTTAAAGTCGACCTTGATTACACATTTAGCTCGATAAGGATCATGATGAAATCCACTAAAAAGCTCCTGAGCGAGTAAGATATTATCGCTAATATGTCTCCCCTTGATGAATGCATTTTGGGGTAGGCTAATAATAGAGGGCAGGACCCGGGTCAAGCGATTAGCAATGAGCTTGGTTATACACTTGTAAATGGTATTGCAACAAGCAATAGGCCTGAAATCATTAACAGTCGAGGCATTGGGGATTTTGGGCACCAGAGAAATAATGGTAGTGTTGATTTGCTTCAAGAGTTCACCGTCACAAAGAAGTCCTTTCGCCATTATGACCGACTCACCAACAACATCCCAAGAGTGCTTAAAAAACTCCACATTGAACCCATCCGGCCCAGGGGCTTTACCGGGAGCAAGCGAGAATAGAGTATCACGCACTTCAGCATCCGAGACAGGGGCAGAAAGAAGACATACCTGGTCCTCATTAAGAGAATGCTTAAGCAACGCTTTGATTTCCTCCTTAACCGGGCGAACAGGGGTCGGCGAAGCAGCAAGGATAGATTGGAAGTGATGGACAAAAGTTCGCTGAATTTCCAGAGGATCAGAGGTAGAAACATCACCATTGGAGATCGACATAATTCTGTTTTGAAGATGGCGCTTGTTCACCATTTGGTGAAAGAATCTAGTATTAAGATCACCCTATTTCAACCATCTCACTCTTGATTTTTGACGATAGAAGGATTCCTCCTGGAGGCGGAGGTCCGTAAATACCTGGATCTGCTCCTTTTCTGTTTCCGCAAGAGCCACATTGAGAGGATTAACTTGCAACTCATCCTGCGTTGCTTGTAACACCCTTCTAGCCTCCGCAGTTCTTAAAGAAAGGTCAGAAAATGATTCCCTATTAACCTGCTTTAGTTTGCATTTGAGAAGGCGAAGCTTAGAGTATAGAATAAACATAGGTGATCCATAGAATGGAGAATCCCAAGTTTCCACAACCATCCTAGCATAATCCGGATGAGTCATCCAAAAATTAAAGAACTTGAATGGCTTAGAAGTCTTGGGAGTTGGCATAACCTTTACAACCATAGGCGTATGATCGGAGATACCCGGCGCTAAAAAGGAGGCCTCCGAGAATGAGAACGCCTGTTTTTTTTTTGTGAGATAAAAAAATCTAAATTATATACATTGTGATATATTTACCCTAAACTTTTTTGTGTCATAAAAATCCTAAATTTATACCTGCGTGACACATTTACTCTCTATCAAAGTTCAGTTTGATGATTTTTCAATCAAAATAATGTTGTTATTTGTGCCATGGAAACAAATTTGCTTTCCAGAGTATATGTAGGTAGATTTTTAACAGTGCTTATTGATGAAACCTTAGCGAATGGTAAATGGGTCACATAGGTATAAATTTGAGATTTTTTTGTGCCATGGAAACAAATTTATTTTAAATATATCGCACTTGGCATAGTTTTGTGTTTTGTGGCTTTTTTGGTTCTTTACTTACTTAAACGGCTCTAGAAGCAATCCGTCTAAATTTTTCATAATTTCTTTTGCAATCCGATAATTGAGGTCATAATGTCACTGGGGTTTCTAATAGTAGCTAATTCATCTAAATCTCTTCTATCAAGAAGGGTTTTGGACTCAGGCTGCGGTCAAATTTTATTGGGATTGATGATGATATCACTCTTAGATGTTAATAAAGTTTAAAAAAAGTTTACCTAGATTCGCACGAGAAGACATTTCTTGTGATTGGAGTACCATTTCTCCTATGTAAGAGTCTCTAGAAAGTTAGTTTAAAAAAAAAAAAAAAGAGTCTCTAGAAAGAGGCTTGGGTATTCCTAGTGCTTTTCCATGATTTTACCATCTATCAAGATATCATAAGAAATAAAGGACAAGAAATTTCCTAAAGCAATCTTGGACAAGATCCCATAAGGGAAAAAAAACTTGATTAAAGAATCTACAAATCTCCTAAGGCCCCTTTCCCCAATTTAGCTTCTTAGCCCTAATCTCCCCCATCGTCATCCCCCGCCAGCGCCCACAGTTCAGCCACCTTCGAACATCGTCCCGTCTCCAATGTCAACGTCGCCCTCTCTCTCTCTCTCTCTCTCTCTCCGCCCCTACCCCGGCACAAGCTTGGACTACTTGTAGTCGAGGTTGCCACGGCGATGACCTTGACTGAGGTGATCCATGGCTTCCATCACCTCTGGTCATCAAAGTTCAATGACCTCGAATATGAGATTTTCATGGCAATATGGGAGAGAGAGGCAATGCTAGTAATCGACATCAATGGGACAACAATGTTGGTAGGTGTGGAACTTGGTCTTGCAAAAGGGGGGTCTAGGATTGAGAAAAAGCCACCAAAAACTCCAAACTTTGCATCGAGTGACAGATTTACCCCAAATTTTATTTTGTGACGTGAAAAATTCTGAAGTTTGCTAACTGTGACACATTTACCCCAAACTTTTATTTGTGACACAAAAAATCCTAAACTTTCATTTGTGTGACACATTTACCCTAAATCATAAGGGTGTTTTGGTCTTTTTACTTTTTAAAATTTTTTTCTTTTTTTTCTTCTTCTTCCTTCCCTCCGCCGGCCATGGCGGAGGGAAGCCGGCGTCCGGCGAGGGCTGCCCTTGCCTGCATCGGGCGAGGGGGATGCCGGCGAGGGCACCCCTCGCTCGACGCAGCGAGTGTGGCCCTCATCGTTGTCGGGCGAGGGCCTCCCTCGCCAGATCTGGCGAGGGCATCCTCGCCCGAAGCAGGTGAGGGCGGCCCTCATCGACGTCGGACGAGGGCCTCCCTCGCCAGATCTGGCGAGGGCACCCTCGCCCGACGCCAGCGAGAGCACCCCTCGCTAGATCTGGTGAGGGCACCCCTCGCTAGATCTGGCGAGGCACCCCTTGCCGGTGTCAAGCGAGGAAGGCCCTCGTCCGACCTAGTCGAGGGCCTCCCTCACCTGACGTTGGCGAGGGCGGCCCTAGCCAGCCCAGGCGAGGGCGACCCTCGCCTGACGCCGAAGAGGGCAGCCCTTGCCAGACGCCGGCTTCCCTCCGCTGGCTCCACCATGGCCGGCGTAGGGAAGAGAGAGGAAGAAAAAGGAAAAAAGAAAAAGAAAAATAAAAAACAGAAAAAATAAGACGAAAATATCCTTAATGGGGTAAATGTGTCACAGTTAGCAAATTTTGGTGTTTTTCGCGTTACAAAATAAAGTTTGGGGTAAATCTGTCCCTCGAGGCAAAGTTTGAGGTTTTTGGTGGCTTTTTCCTCTAGGATTTTCATGCTAGTATGATGTAAAAGTAGTAGGGGCGCTTCTTAGGGAAGAAAGTAATGATTTAGTAAAGAAAATCACATGATTATTTAGTACGAGATGAACGATGACCGCTACATGTAACGAGCGAGGACGCAAATGTGTACTCTTGGGAGGAAATGATGTCAAATGTAATGGGAGTGAAGACTCCATATGCTTTTTTAACTTGTCCCTTCGTTAATGCAGTGTCATTGAATATATTAATATTTCTTGTTTACTAGGTCACTCCTCAAGCCGATCTTGGGAGCATACGGATTTTCTTAAATTTAAGAGATAAATATACTAAAAATCCAAAAACTTATTACAAACGTATAATTGAGTCTTCTTTACCAAAATAAAAAAGTATAATTGAGTCTTAAAATTTTCAAAAAAAATGTAATTACGTCCTAAATTTATTAAGTTGATGCAATCAAATCATTCTATTAACTTTGTAATAAGTTTTAGGACTTAAATATGTTTTTTAAAAATTTTAAGATTCAATTACACTTTTGTAACAAGTTTTAGGATTTCCAATATAGATATCCTCAATATTAAAGTGCACATTTAGTAAACTTGTTTTTAATCACATAAATGTAGTAGGGCAATCTAAGAAAGAAAGTGGCCGGACAAAATCTAATCGACCTCATTCTTTGGAATTTTTTTTTTTTTTTAAACTTGTCCCTCTGTATTTGTATTATAGTATATTCTCTTTATTTTTTTCTAAGAAATTAGGTGCAATCCGAACTAATTTTGAGGCTGTTTAAATATTTCGCCTTCCCAAGCGATCTTAAAAGCTAATGGATTTATTTATTTTTAAAAGACGCATTTTTAGAAATACGATCACTCTTTTTTTGTGTGTGGCTATTTTCTATGAAAAAGAGGACCTTCAATGAACCTTTTTGTTTTAATTTTTTTTTTTGTCGTTCTAGCAACTATTGTACGATAAAAACATCATAATTCATTAATAAATTATTGTCATGTCTAGCTCTCAATTCTTCGTCAAGAGAGCAGACGGTCCAACGAATCTATTGACCTCGTGAAGCGACTCGTTGAAGTCGTCGCAATCAGAATTTAATGTGGAAAAAATTACCAACAATAAACAAAGAAGTCTTGACAAATAATTAAACGTTTGCCGAATAATTATTTAACGAAGGCAATTCCTTTAGTTTCTTTTTTTATTCATTTTTCCTCCTCAACAAAATTAAAGGAATTTTAATAGAGCATATTCACTTTCTTTGTTTTTTATTTTACTAAGGGTGACAATATTTTACTTGCGTTCGTTCTTTGCGATTGGCACATACCATTTTGTAATTAACAAAATTGAAGAGAGTCTTAATAAAATGCATCCACCATACTTTGAAAATATATTTATTGAATTTAAAAGGAATATCTAATCCTGAAGTTTCTCTGGCATAATTGCATTCTCTAACTTATATCCAATCTAAGTATGCTAATTTTCTTCATTTGTACAGTTTGATCTCTCAATTTTAATTTTGTGCAATCAATTCTTATTATTTTCTCTATCTGCACGATTAAATTCTATGGCCAACTCCTCTTAGTAAACCATGAAATTCAATTAATGACGAGGCATTGCCGACCTGGCAGAAAATGGCGAGATGCTAATCCGACGCCTAATTAGTGCCATATTGGCAGAAACAACATGGGATAAAAAGACAAGTGAGAGCCTAATCACACAAATTGAGAAGATAAAAAAGACTTGACTGCGCAAAATAAAAGTTATGTGTGCAACATAAACATTTTTTTTGGGGTGAATAATTTAGGGTGAATAATTTTTTTTTTTTTCGAATTGTGTGTGCATATGTTTGCCTAGTCGAATTTTCGAATTATGATTTAGCCCATGGGCCAAAATCAATATAGTCCTTTCTTTTTAAGGTCCTCGGCCTTTTTACTATTCCTTTTTTACTACAAGTTGAACGTAATACAAGTAGATAAATCAAAACAAAAATTATAGTTCACTAATAATACATCCACATTATTCTTAATTTATTTTTACTGGATGGCGTGTTTCACATATATAGAACTACATAGATGAGATTACTAGATACTCTGAGATAACATAATTACAAAATGGGTTGTGCCAACCCCCGGACTGACGGATAAAGGGCGGCACGGCTCCTCTGCCAACTATTAACCGGGCCATTTCGTGTCATATACACACATGCGCAAGCCGACTGAAGATAACATCAAATTAAGGAGTCTTTTTGAACAAAAATATATGTTCACCACAAGGCTAATGTTATAATGTCCGACCAAAAAACTTAAACTTTTAAGTAGAGGGACATTGCTTATATCTAAAGAGCACATAAATCTCCTAGACGAGTGTTGACACCTAAATTTTTGGGATTAATTTTTACTAAAAAAGAGAGAGAGAGAAAAAAGAAAAAAAGAAAAATGGGGTATGGTTTAGAAACATTTTATTTTCATTTTTTGTTTTATTTTATTTTATTTTAGGCTGCCGGTGAAGGGAAGATTTTTCACATATTCCGTTCAAGCTTTTCATATTTTTAAGTAATATACACTAGGGGTGTATTTCGTGCAAAAAGGGAATTTTTTGGATAGAATATGTGAAAAATACAAAAGAGAATATCACATGTGGTGCAATGATATATTCAGAGAATTATGCACGAGTGGAATTGGAAATAAAATATGCTTCAAAGATCTAAAAAATTTTCCTATAAAAGGCGTTGCGCACGTACGGACAAAGGGTGGAAGGAATTTCAAAAAAAAAATTGGAGCAAAAGGGGGCTTCTTTTTGGTGAAAAAGAACACAAAAGAAAAACAAAAAGGAGAGAAAAAAGGTGAAAAGTTGAAAAGTGACGTGAGAGAGAGAGACCAAACAAAAAGAAAAGAGAAAAAGGAAAGCCCCCACGTTCGTTCATCGTCTTCTTCGTGGGGGTGTCCTCGCCTTCGCCAGCCCGCACCGTCGCCGCCTCACGAGCCGCCGCCCATCGCTGCTCCGCCGGTGACCCGCGAGTCCGCTCCATTCCACCGCGCACTCAGCGCCACTCGTCCGTCGTCACCGCGCGGTTCTCCCTCCCCGATCCGCTTGTGAAGCCGCTCCACCTGCAGGTCCGCGGCCCCCCCCGCAGCGGCCTCGTTCCGGTCCGACGCCGCCATGTTACCCTGGGGTCGCCGATCGCCCTGCCGCCCGAGCACCACGAAGCCCGCGCTCGGAGTCCTCCGCCCGTGACACCGCCCCCGACGGTAGCCGGTCCAGATCCGACGCCGCTCCGTGCCGATCCAACGCCGCCCCGTGCCGATCCGCGACGCCCGCACCTAGACCCACAAGTCCCCCACACCGGTCTCCGCCGTTCCTCTTGTTGCCGGAGCTCTTCCGCCACTGGTTTGCCCTCACCGGAACCCTAGCCGGCGATCTTTCCCCACCGGAGCCCTAAAACCAACGGCCAAGATCTCTTTTTCTTTCTTAAAAAAAAAAATAAAAGAAAATTTTACTTGGTATTTTTGCTTTACTTTATTAAGCAAGTTTAGGTTTTTTTTTTCTCTATTTTTGTATCATTATCTTTTTATGTGTTGTTTTCTTTGGTTGAAATACCTATCTATGCATAATTGAAAATCTCAATGTATCACCCGATTAAATCGCCAGGTTTTTTATTTCATCTATAAGGCTTTAGATGAAATAATTAATTAAGCGGGAATAAAATTGATGTTTTGATCTTTAAGGCTTAAGATCAAAGTATCGATTTTACTAGCGAAATATTATTCCTTGATCTGAGTAATATGTGATGTCCCTTTTGGGGTAATTTTGAATGGATTTCATCATTTTTTATTTATCTTGAGATATGTTTGAGATGGAATATCACACGTTTTAGGGTTATTTGCATATTTAGGCAAAGCATTCTATTTATCATGAATTTTCGAAATAAAAATCGGGTTAGATTAGATGCATGTTAGGATATTACTTGTTTTAGGGTTTGCATATTTAGAATAGGAATTTTAATTTCGAATTTCATAAAAATAAAAAAATTCAAATAAATCAATTTAGGTTGCTAGATTTTAATTTAGGTTGCATGCTTAATTACTTGGCAATTATTAATTTCAAAATTAAAAAAAGAAAGAAAGCAAAAACACAATAAAAAATCATCATACACTTGTCATGTAGAATTAGGGCATATTTTGCATGTCATTGCATATTAGGGTTAAATGGCACTTAGTTTAATTTAGATCATTTTTTAATTTATTATAAGCTTGGCATTTTTAGATATATTGTATTTTAGGATTATTTAGGTTAAGATAATATTTTAGTTTAAATTAGGATATGGCTCAACCTAATTCCTAATATAAATTAAATAGGGTCTTAATCTAATTAGGTAATTTTCACATTTCACCAAATTTCGAATTTCATGAAAAATACAAAAAATGTCATAGGTTAAATTAGTTTTATTATTTAGGATAAAATGCATTCTTTTAGGAAAAGAAAAAAATGTCATGTGCACGTCATTAGGGTTAGATTCATTGAAATGCATGTCATTTAGTATTTTTGCTAGGCTCATTTAATTAGAAATTACATGTCATTAGTATTAGGTCATTTAGTTAATATCGCATTGCATATTACATGATTTTCATTAATTAAGTGAAAAAAAAAATTGTGTGTTAATTAGAAACCATATCTAGGGTTGTTGATGTGGATTTTAATTTAACATTGCAGATGCATTCGTTGCTTGGAGGTAAGTTTTTGCAATTTATTTATTGTTTATTTGAGTGTTAAATTGGTGGTTTGTGCATGCGCATGATAACCTCATATATTAGGGAAATAGATTTAAAATAGACTCAAGCTGCTTGCAAAAAACATATTTTCAAAATAAAAGAAATGGTACCGAAAGGGCGTTAGAGAAATTCAGCGTAACCAAGTCCCCGTACCCAAATCTCTGGTTCGTAGGAATAAAGTAAATCTCCCGTTACTTTATTTGGGTTTCTAATCGACCCACCAAAAAAATAGATTAGTGGCGACTCCTAATTGAAAATTATTTGCATGTTAAGAACTTGAACCTAAAGTCGCGAATTGGTATAGGCTTGGGAGAGCTCGAGTTAAGTCTAGGCTTAACAATCCATTAGTCAAACCCTAGGTGGTTTAAACCCCGAAAAAAAAATTGGTCGCAACAGCTTGGCGACTCCGCTGGGGAAATGTGTTAAAACACTTAGTGGACTTAGGCCAATTTTCTTCTTTTGAAAAATGTTTTTGTTTGGCAGCGAGGATTCCAGGTACGCCCCTAACATTTAATGTGTTAAATGTTTTTGCAGATTGGGAGATATAAGGGGAGTAGTGATTGCTAACCTTTGTCTTGCAGGTTGGAGTTGGAGATGGATGTTTTAAATTCAAGTTATTGAAGTGTTGCTTGATCTAAATTGTTGTGCATGTCTTGCATTCAACACTACATTATTGCACACACAACCCGCCGCCGGACCTGGGCCGCACTAGGACATTTAGGATGGTATTGAGTTGGATACGACTTTGACCGCGAGGCCGCGTAGTAGAGGTTGCCCAACTCAATCCCGAAAGTTTTTCTTGGTGTTAAGAATGTTTACCTCTGCCTGCGAGGCTGCGTCGCATTGGGGTATCATTCTTGACTGAGCCGGAGTTAAGAGGACTTGGCTTAGTACGCGAGGCTGCGACTAAGTCATCCCATCCTTTTAACTCCACTTTGCTAAGCCGTCTAGATAGAAATTGAGCCTCACATTTCATGTGCTTGTCTATGTGGTTGCTTTAATCGTATGGTAAAGTAAGCTCTCTATCCTTTACTCTTGCAATTTACTTATTTATGTCTTTGGTCGGTCCATGACGTTAGGTTGGTCGAGTCTTGGTCTATAAATAATGGGAAGATCCGACATTCGATTCGTACCTGCACCAAAGGCTGAACTCAAGTCATGGTGGGATTGTCTAGGCCACGATGGTCAAAGCTATGTGGAAAGCAGACTTGGTCTTGTTCCCCTCCTTGACATTGATGTTCAAAGTGGCGCCATGCAAGCACTCGCTCATTTCGGTGCCCTCAAACATCAACGTTCATATTTGGTAAGCACGAGCTGGCCCCGACTTTGGAGGAATACAGCATTGCCATAGGAAAACCTTTAGAGTTGGAATTAATAAACCCACCTCTCGGAATAGAACCCGAATCAATTTTGTCTGACTTTCTTAGGATGGATAAGAATCAGATTAAAAGAGTGTTGAAAGATAATTGTCTTGCATGTCTTTTTTCCTTCCTGGATCGGAGTTTTGCTAGTGCTAACACTCTCTTAAAAAGTAAGATATTCCTCCTAGCCTTCTTCGGGTTCATTATTTTTCCCCTTCGTAAAAATGCCATTAATCCTGCTGTCGCATGGGTGGTTAAACAAGTGTGTGCTAGGATTAGTTTTGTCAACACTATTCTAACTGAAACATTTTTGTCACTCACTCGATTTAAGGAAAATGAAGATAAAACCTTTCATGCACCAATTGAACTCTTACAAATTTGGTTCTTTTCTCATATGAGTAAGATTAATATTCGCATGAACATCATTAATATCACCAATTCCCATCATCCTATTGAGGTATTCAAAAATCATCAGAATCGGACTCCAAATCTTTCTTACTCGAAGTGGGTAAAATTGTTGAAAAATCCCAATACCAAGATTTTCCTATGGCATGCTAAATGGTTCCAAGTCTCCAAGGCACGTCTCTTTCATGGTAATGATGAGCCGATCCCGCTATTGGGGATCACTGGTGCCACTTCCTACTACCCACTTCGAGTGGCCCATCAATATCGAGTTGTGCAGGATCTACCGCCCCCACTCAAGCTTGGTTTATTCCAAGTCCGATTCACCACCATGGATGGTGATCACAAGAAATGGCTCCGTTGTATCGAACAAGCTTGGCTTGCATGTCACGAGCAAAAGTTGAGCTTGCCTGAAGAAGAGCTCGAAGGGAAGGAAAAGGCTTACTATGCCACTATTCGATACATCCGTCAGCACAAGATTCCAACCGAGTATCTCCCAAAGGTCCCAGATGTGACTGAAAGGCCCACTCGGCAAGCAGAGCTTATTCATCACAAGAGGAAGATTGAAGAACTTGAGAAGCAAGCCAAGAAGGATGCCAAAGAGAAGAGGCAATTACGTCGAGCGTTGGCTTCCCATTTGTTTATGTATCGGGCCAAATAAAGTGGCTTGAGTCTATTTAGTTTTTTTTTACTTTACTTTAGCTTAATGTTTAGGAAGTTGAGCCATTTACCTTTTCGTCTAGGGCTTTTCAAGTGTTTTTACATTGTCAAATGTCAAACAATTTCATTAATAAATAAAAGTGATTAGACTTTCGTCATGGACCGGCATTGTTTTATACAAAATGCTTATGTGTATTCATTTATTCAATTTAGGTGATAACGGATCCTCCACGCTCACCTATTATCATGCGATTAAGAGCAAGAATGGCCGACCAAAGCGAGATGCGCGATCGCATGTCCTCCGTGGAAGGCCAACTCTAATAGTTAGCTGCCTCTATGGAGCTTATAACGGCTCAACTTCAATCCCTCCAAGTGAATCCGGTTCCTCCACCTGCCCTCCCTGAGATAGTAGTCCCGAGGCAAGCAAATAGGGCCCAAATAAATGATGATGAAATGCCTGGGTTGGAAGATGACGTGGTCCTTGTTGGAAAGACCAAGCTAGACAATGTTCCCAAGATAGATCAGGATAAGCGCGTTGCAAAGCTGGAGGAGAAAGTGAGACAACTGCAGGAGTCACAAAGCTCACTCCCATTCGACCTCTCGGTCTATGAGAAGGTTAAAATGCCGAGCAAGTTTAAAATGCCAAAATTTGAGAAGTACGACGGGACATCTTGTCCAAAATCTCATTTGCAGATGTATCATGTGCGCATGGCCCAACACGTCAAAAATGAGCCCCTCATGATCAATTGTTTCACGCAAGTTTGACTGGGCCCGCACTAAACTGGTATGTGATGAAGAACGTAAACCTTCTCGAAACCTGGAACGAAGTGGCGGATGTGTTCCTCAAACAGTACAAGTTCAACATGGACATCGCACCTTCTCGAGAAGACCTGGAGCGGATGGAAAAGAAAAGGAGTGAGTCATTCAAAGAGTATGCCGTGAGATGGCGAAATCTGGCAGCTCAAATCACCCCTGAACCTACTGACAAGGAGTTAATGAAGTTGTTTATCAAAACTCTCCCATCCGAGTTTCGTATACGGATGGCCAGCACGTACGTTGAAAACTTCAATCAGCTTATTCCTGTGGGGGAGCAAATCGAGATGGGGATAAGGGAAGGATGGTTTTCTGAGCCATCCACTAAAAGGTTCTCTGCCAAGAAGGAGAAAGAAGCAGCCGTAGATGTGAACGTGGCTTATAGCCAAGAAAGTGCCAAACATGCCCCGGCTATACAGGTAAACCCAAGACAGCAACAACCCACTGGCCGTCAATCATTCGCCCAAGCAAATAATAGAAGGCAGTTCTCTCCTCTCCCTAGGTCTCCATCCCAAGTGCTGACGGTCCTTCGAAAGAAGGGTTTGCTTACTAGCGAACCAAAGCGCCCAAATCGTGAAAGCATTCGTGGTTACGACCCGACGAAGAAGTGTGACTACCATAACGGTGAATGGGGGCATTCAACTTGTGAATGTTTCACCCTCAAGCACAAGATCCAGAATCTCCTCGATACAAAGGCCTTTTCATTTCAAACCGCTCGGCCAAATGTCCAAAAAAATCCGCTACCAGGGCATGAGGATACAGTGAATGCTATCTTAGAACCTGAAGTTGGACGGATCAGGAACTCAAAGGTGCACGTGGCTGATGCCTATAATAGGCTAGTAAGAGCTGGGTATTACCGAGGTCGGGAAGTTGTCCCTTTATCGGTGATGAGAGAAAGAGTTACCAAAATGGTGGATGATGGCATCATTGTGTATGCTGATCGTAACTGCATAGTTTATACTATCTCCCACCTCATTATTGATTGGGAGGAAGAGCAGGCTACACTTGATGCCGACAAGAAAGAGGTTGATCCTGCGCTTGTAGACATGCCCCTATTAGAAGATGCATCTAACGAAGAGATAGTGATAGAAGTGCCGCAGCCATATGAGTATGTCAATGATAAGGCAGTGCCTTGGACCTATGACCTGGATGTAGACCTTGTTACAAGATCTGGCCGAACCTATGGTTAAGCTAGTGCTCAACCTGCAAAGCCGGTCACTGATGAAGAGGCTAAGGAGTTTCCGGCCGTAATCAAAGCAAGTGAGTATAACGTGGTTGACCAACTATGAAAGATGCCTGCTCAAATCTCCTTACTCGAGCTCTTGATGACATCCCCCGTTCATCAAAAGTCGCTAATGAAGGTGCTGAGTGAAATTCATGTGCCAAAGACGGTTGAGGCAGACAAGCTGGAAGAATTTGTGGGATCGGTCCTTCTTAAGGATTTGATTGCCTTCTTTGATGAGGAATTTCCCCTTGAAGGCAGGGAACATAACAAAGCACTCTACATATCCGTTAAGCACAAGTCTTCTCATGTGTCCCGGGTACTCATTGATAATGGGTCCGCTCTAAACATTTGCCCGTTGGCCACTCTTCATCGCCTTAAGGTAGACCCATCAAGGATACATGCTGCGAAAACTTCGGTGCGAGCTTTTGATGGAACAAGAAAGGAAGTGATCGGGGAAATCCATCTCGATGTACAAATAGGGCCGGTCGTCTTCAACATTCCCTTCCAAGTGCTGGACATCCCTACTGCATTCAATTTCCTGTTGGGTCGACCATGGATACACACTGCTGGAGCAGTTCCTTCAAGTCTACATCAAGCTGTGAAATTTGTGATTGAAAGGAAGTTGGTCACCGTGTATGGTGAGGAAGACCACCGAATTTATCATGAGACGGCTATCCCCTATGTTGAGCCGGACTCTCAATTTGAATCAAGTTACCACTCATTTGAGTTGGTGTCCACTATACATGCTTCTTGGGGTTCATCACCACCTACCCCTGAAGTATCAAATGCTGCCCTCATGGTGGGAAGAGTAATGGTTGGGAATGACTTTGTCCCTGGCAATGGTCTTGGGAGAAATGGTCAGGGCATTCGAAGCCCCATTGAAGCCCCTCAGAGGTCCCGTTCTGCTGGTTTAGGGTACCATGGATGAGGTGGGGAAAGTTCTGAAGGATGGAGACAAGAGAGGCGGAACTCGCCACCTGATCAAAGGCGAGAGAGGCAAAACCCACTACCCCCGAGCATTCACGAAACATTCCCTGGTCCTCCAAGAATGATGCATGAAGAATCAGAAGTGATAGGCACTTTCGGGCAGCTTAGTGACAAGTTTGATTACCTGGTGAAGTATTCAACCCCTCCTAGCTACTACATTGATCCTAGTGAGATAGTCCCAGATGGATGGGGTGGCATGGATGATCCGATACCCCCGAACACAGAGAACCCTAATGATGAGCTGGATGGAGTTGCAAACTTATTCAACAACCTCATCATAGGAGCCATTAATGAAGGACCCCCTGAAGAAATGGGCCTTGGCCCACAAGAGTAACTCTTTTACTGCTTGTGCACATTTCCCCTAACGTGGGAATTTTTATTGTTTTCTGAGAGATGTTTTCAATTTCCTTTTCTTTTAGTGATTGAGTGTTGCTTTTTCCCATTCAATAAATGTAATTGATTGATGAATATCAATAAAATTGCAAGTTTTATTTTGAGGGCATGATGAGGTATACCAAACCAGCCCGGTGATGATATCCAGCCAACAAAAAAAAAAAATATCATCCATGGAGAAATTCTGAGGCCTGGGCTTCATCATGCTTCCTCATGTCAAAATGTTTCAAAAAAAAAAAGAGATTTTTGTCAAAGATTTTTCTTTCAATATAAAAAAAAAAAGAAGCAAAGATGTTAATTACTCTGTTTGTCTTTCTGATTTATCTACTTCATGTTTCAGGAACAATCTTACGACATGCAAATGTATGGAAATGGTCCAATCCATTACAACAAGTGCTGATAATGATGATCCTGAAGACTCGATCGAAGACTCCATCGAAGTACAACGTAATTGGGAGCAACATGATAAAGCTAAGCCTCTCACATCTGAGCAGACCATCACTATTAATTTGAGTGACACTGAAGAAGCCAAAGAGGTGAAAATTGGAGCAAATCTACCCAAAGACGAGGCTAAGCGCCTAACTCAGCTACTAAGGGAATACCAGGATATCTTTCCATGGACCTATGCTGACATGCCTGGTTTAGACCCATCGATCGTCGAACATTGCTTGCCTACTAATCCGGACGTACCACCTAAGAAGCAAAGGCTCCGGAGAACTAAGCCCGAGCTCTCGAAGAAGATAGAGGAAGAGGTGATGAAGCTCCGAAGGTGGGATTCATTGAAGTCTCACAATACCCCGAATGGGTGGCTAATATCGTGCCGGTGATGAAGAAGGATGGTCGAGTTCGAGTTTGCGTCGACTATCGAGATCCGAACAAGGCTAGCCCAAAGGATGATTTCCCGCTGCCTCACATAGATGTCCTCGTGGATAGTACTGCCGGATTCGAACTATTCTCGTTTATGGACGGGTTTTCCGGGTACAATCAGATAAGGATGAAGGAGGAAGACAAGGAGAAGACTGCATTTATCACCTCGTGGGGGACCTTTCATTACAAGGTCATGCCCTTTGGACTCAAGAACGCAGGGGCAACTTACCAGCGAGCCATGGTAACACTATTCCATGATATGATGCATCAGGAGATTGAAGTCTATGTTGATGATATGATCGCAAAGACTCGGCCTGGAAGAAGCCATGTCGAAACCTTGAAGAAATTGTTTGATCGACTCCGTGAATTCAAGCTTCGGCTAAATCCCACTAAATGCGTGTTCGGGGCAACATCCGGTAAATTACTCGGATTCATTGTAAGCAGTAAGGGGATTGAGATTGACCCATCCAAGGCTAAGGCCATATGCGAATTGCAATCTCCATCAACAGTGAAAGAAGTTCGGAGCCTCCTGGGAAGACTGAATTACATAGCCCGGTTCATTTCCCAACTTCCTAAAGAAGAATGCACGAATCAAATGGGATGATGAGTGTCGAGAAGCATTCAACAAGTTAAAGCGATGCGATGAATCCACCAGTTCTTGTCCCACCATCACCGGGCATCCCTTGATTCTCTACCTCACCATTCATAGTGAGTTGTTGGGTGCAATGTTGGCTCGGGAAAGTCCTTTGGATAAAAAAGAGCGAGCTGTTTATTATCGAGTAAAAGTTCACCGTATCGAGCTGAAATATTCGATGTTGAAAAGACTTGTGTGGCATTGGTGTGGGTATTGCATAGATTGCGACAATACACACTACATTATCAGACATTTCTCGTAACTGAAAACGACCCCATCAAGTATTTACTTGATCGGCCAGCTTTGGTGGATAAGTTGGCCAAATGGCAAATTTTGATCTCCGAATTTGATGTGCAGTACATACCACAGAAGTCGGTTAAGGGTCAAGTGATCGCCGATCTATTGGTTGGAAATTCACGAGTCTATAATGACGATGACAGTTTCCTTGATGACCGTAGCTTGAGTGTAAATGAAGACTCATGGAAGATGTTCTTTGATGGAGCTGTAAACTTGTCTGGTTCTGGTACTAGAGCAGTTCTGATATCCCCAGATGGACAGCACTATCTGGTAGCTGCAAAATTGATATTCCCATGCACTGAGGCTTGCATCCTTGGACTTCAAGCTGCAATCGAGATGGGTGTGGCCAAATTAATGGTATTTGGAGATTCGGCACTGATCATATTACAGACTGTAGGTGAGTGGAAGACCAAGGATGCCAAGTTGCTCCCGTACCACAAGTACTTAGAAGATCTGGTAAAGGAGTTTGACGAAATTTCATTTGAATACTTGCCAAGGTCTCATAATCAATTTGCGGATGCACTCGTGACTTTGTCATCTATGTTGCAAGTCACTGACGGGTTAGAGGTTGAGCCTTTGAAAATAGAGGTTTTGCCAAAGCCGGCTTATTGTATGATCGTGACTGAAGAACCTGATGGAAAACCATGGTATTACGATATCATGAATTACATTAAAAGACATGAATTTCCCGAAGGAAGCACTCAGGCTGATAGAAAATACATCACGAAAATGGCTTCAAAATTTTTCGTCAGTGGTGAGAATTTGTATAAGAGATCTTACGACTCTGTTTTGCTGCGATGCATAGATGCAGTCAAAGCCACTCAAATCATGCAAGAAGTACATGAAAGAATATGTGGCCCTCATATGAATGGGCACATGATGGCTAAGAAGATTATGAGATTAGGCTACTATTGGCTCACATTAGAAAGTGACTGCATCAAACATGTACGGAGTTGTCATCATTGCCAAATCCATGGTGATAAGATACATGTTCCTCCAACCGAGCTACATCAGTTCTCCGAGCCATGGCCCTTCTCAATGTGGGGCATTGATGTGATCGGCCCAATAAACCCGAAGGCTTCCAATGGGCACCGATTCATTTTAGTGGCCATAGATTATTTCTCCAAATGGATTGAAGCTACGTCATTTGTAAGTGTCACAGCTCGCAATGTTGCAAAGTTCATCAAACGTGACATAATTGCCCGCTATGGTGTCCCTGAAACAATCATCACTGACAACGGAACAAATTTGAACAACAAGCTTGTTGATGAGTTGTTTAGCGAGTTCAAGATCAAGCATCTGAATTCATCCCCTTATCGCCCTCAAATGAACGGGGCTGTTGAAGCGGCCAATAAGAATATTAAGAAGATTTTGGCTAAGACAGCCGAGAATTACAGAGATTGGCATGACAGGTTACCCTTCGCATTAATGGCGTATCGAACATCGATCCGCACTTCCACCGGGCAACCCCGTTTGCCTTGGTGTACGGCATGGAGGCAATTCTACCCGTAGAAGTGGAGATTCCTTCTCTCGAGAGTTTTATCTCAAGTGGAGTTGTCGAAGCCGAGTGGTCGCAACAAAGACTTGAACAAGTTAAACTTGATTGATGAGAAGAGACTGAAGGCTCTTTGTCATGGCCAAGCTTATCAGCAAAGAGTTGCCAGATCCTTCAACCGAAAAGTGCGACCGAGATATTTCGAGGTAAATGATCTTGTTTTAAGAAAACTGTTGCCAATTTTCCCTGATCCTGGTGGCAAGTTCGCCCCAAATTATGGTGGTCCATATGTGGTGAAGAAAGTACTTCCTGGAGGTGCCTTGATCTTGGCAGAAATGGATTTTCGTGAGTTTTCCACTCCAGTTAATTCTAATACTGTCAAGAAGTATTATCCATGATAGAATTCGCCATGTCTTGTCTCAAATTACAAGTATTTTATGATATATTATACTTCAGCTGAATTGTTCAAATTTGTCATAAATTTTGCATTTTTCCTCCTTGATGAATTGTGTGAGATAAATTGAATGTGTCAAATGAGATACTTTGGAATGATGAAAGGCAAGCCTTGTTCCATACACTATCCCACGCACTAATCATCGGTGAGTTGTGTGAAGAAATTCCATGCCCACAAGGAAAAGGGCTATCTCGCAAAGGGTACGTCAACCAAGATGATGAGAGGCATTCTTTTCTCTATCCTAAACACTATAAGTGATCCATTGCTTAACCCTTTTGAGCCCATACACTTATAGATATTCTTTTTAAATTACCCCTGTCAAGAATCACCCCACATTGGGGCAAATGGGAGATAAAATGACAGCATGACGTGAGGAAAATGAATTGAAATTTTCTTGCTCTCACTTGCATCAATCTTATAGTCTTGCTATTACATTGAATTCATGTGGTAATTTAAGTGCCTTAGGATGACGAAGAGCATTTCTTTCTTTATCCTACATACTTATATCCTTTGCATAGCCCACTTGAGCCTGCAATTTCATTTCTTTTAAACCCAGTTGTTGATCATCCCCCACACTGTGGCAAGGCAAGAGACAGATGAAAACCTTTGAAAGTTTGAATGTCATTCAAAGTGTAATTACTTGACACTTGCATAGAAATCAAAATATAATTAAGGGGCATGAAAAAGCGGTGTGCCTGATAAAAGTAAGGCCAATGCCCATGAAAAAAAAAAAGTGAAGAAAAATGAACAAGAACTAGGGGCATGAAAAAGCGGTGTGCCTAGTAAAAGCAAGGCCAATGCCCATAAATGAAAAAGAGAGAGTCAAGATAGATGACTGTCAATTGCTAGAATTAAATCTCAATGTAGTAATACTCAAAGAGCTCAAATGTTGAGTTTTCACAATCAATGGGGCATTTCATGAAGACAATCCTTGATGGTGAAAAAGAAAACTGGTGGCAATGCCAAGATGATCATCAACTCTCACCCTTAACACATATTTTGAGCCTAATGATCATTTCATTTCTCAACCCATGAACCCAGCCTATGTTACGTCCCTTGTAAAGTCTCTTCTAATTAGGGCACTTGAATTAGTGTATGAATTCACATGTCATAAGCATCGCTCGAAGGAGTGTGAGCAAGATTATTTCTTTCTCATTTTGCAGGGTTCCTGACTTGTAAACCCGGAGGTGATTAAAGAGTTGTTCTTTCAATAACCTCGACTCGAAAGAGTCCCCTTTGTTAAGCCGTTAACTAAGCCCACATTACGGTCCCTTTTAAAGACTTCTCAGATTGTTGAAATCGTACCACTTGCGAGATTGCTCAGACCCTTGTTTGGCATGACGATGGTGAGATAGAGTGATTGACAAAATCCTGCATCAAAAGTCAGGATGAAATTGCCTTTTTAATAAGGATGAGAGAAAAAGTCCTTTCAGACCAAAGAATCCCTCATTTGACACATTCATGACACTCATGTGTTCCGAATGAAAATTAGGTGGTGTAAGATTAATGAAAATCATCATGAACCTACATTATATTGATGCATGTTTTCAAATGCATGTTGCCTCTCCTACGACCATGTTTTGCAGGAGACGTATCCCTGAAGATAGGAGATGTTACCAGGTAAGTATATCTCCATCTATACCTTGAATATTTGTCATTACACGGGTATTCCCTTTTAAGCATACCGACACTCAATTGAGTTGTCCCCCAAAGATTTTTCCTCTAGATTCAATTTGATTAAGGCGACCGAAGAATGGTTCGGGTCCTAGCCAAGCAAAACCTCAATCTAGGCGACCGTAGAATGGTACGGGTCCTAGACAACATTTATTGCTCTAACAGGCGACCGTAGAATGGTACGGGTCCTGGAAAAGCAATTTCCTCATTCAGGCGACCGTAGAATGGTACGGGTCCTGGAAAAATAATTTTCTTTGTTGAGGCGATCGTAGAATGGTACGGGTCCTTGACAACACCTATTCCTTATTCAGGCGACCGTAGAATGGTATGAGTCTTGGAGAATGAATCCCCGTTTAGGCGACCGTAGAATGGTACGTGTCCTAGACAAAACCTTTCTGCCGTACTGGGCGACCGTAGAATGGTACGGGTCCTGGAAAAGCAGTTCCTTAGAAAACTCTTCTGCCGTATTGGGCGACCGTAGAATGGTACGGGTCCTGAGAAAGCAACTCCTTTCTGCTATACTGGACGACCGTAAAATGGTATGGGTCCTGGGAAAGCAGTTTCTTCACAAAGTCATGTTACTGTTCTAGGCGACCGTAGAATGGTACTGGTCCTGAACAGGTAACACTTACTACCTCGAATTACTCTATCTTCCTTGAAGGTAAGTTATTTCAGGTAGGTTCATCTATCATTTGCATTAGTATTTTGCATTAAAAATGGAATTCATGTTCCAACAAAAAATCATTCATTGCATGAGCATTCCCAAAATTTAGATCTCAATTTGTCTTTAAAGGCAACCTCTGCGAGCTCACCTTCAAAGAGGGGCAGCTGTTGACACCTAAATTTTTGGGATTAATTTTTACTAAAAAAAAAAGAAAGAAAAAAAAAGAAAAAAAAGAAAAATGGGGTATGGTTTAGAAACGTTTTATTTTCATTTTTTGTTTTATTTTATTTTATTTTAGGCTGCCGATGAAGGGAAGATTTTTCACATATTCTGTTCAAGCTTTTCATATTTTTAAGTAATATACACTAGGGGTGTATTTCGTGCAAAAAGGGAATTTTTTGGATAGAATATGTGAAAAATACAAAAGAGAATATCACATGTGGTGTAATGATATATTCAGAGAATTATGCACGAGTGGAATTGGAAATAAAATATGCTTCAAAGATCTAAAATTTTTCCCTATAAAAGGCGTTGCGCACGTACGAACAAGGGGTGGAAGGAATTTCAAAAAAAAATTTGGAGCAAAAAGGGGGCTTCTTTTTGGTGAAAAAGAACACAAAAGAAAAGCAAAAAGGAGAGAAAAAAGGTGAAAAGTTGAAAAGTGACGGAGAGAGAGAGAGACCAGAAAAAGAAAAGAGAAAAAGGAAAGCCCCCACGTTACTGTTCATCGTCTTCTTCATGGGGGTGTCCTCGCGCTTCGCCAGCCCGCACCGTCGCCGCCTCACGAGCCGCCCATCGCTGCTCCGCCGGTGACCCGCGAGTCCGCTCCATTCCACCGCGCACTCAGCACCACTCGTCCGTCGTCACCGCGCGGTTCTCCTCCCGATCTGCCCGTGAAGCCGCTCCGCCCGCAGATCCGCGCCCCCGGCAGCGGCCTCGTTCCGGTTCGACGCCGTCGTGTTACCCCGGTCGCCCGATCGCCCCGCCACCCGAGCACCACGAAGCCCGCGCTTGGAGTCCTCCGCCCGTGACACCGCCCCCGACGGTAGCGGCCCAGATCCGACGCTGCCGCTCCGTGCCGATCCGACGCCGCCCCATGCCGATCCGCAACGCCCGCACCTAGACTCGCAAGTCCCCCACGCCGGTCTCCGCTGTTCCTCTTGTTGCCGGAGCTCTTCCGCCACTTGTTTGCCCTCGCGTAACCCTAGCCGGCGATCTTTCCCCACCGGAGCCCTAAAACCAACAGCCAAGATCTCTTTTTCTTTCTTAAAAAAAAAAAAAAAAAGAAAAGAAAATTTTACTAGGTATGTTTGCTTTACTTTATTAAGCAAGTTTAGGTTTTTTTTCTCTATTTTTTTATCATTATCTTTTTATGTGTTGTTTTCTTTGGTTGAAATACCTATCTATGCATAATTGAAAATCTCAATGTATCACCCGATTCGCAACCGCGCCAGGGTTTTTTATTTCATCTATAAGGCTTTAGATGAAATAATTAATTAAGCGGGAATAAAATTGATGTTTTGATCTTTAAGGCTTAAGATCAAAGTATCGATTTTACTAGCGAAATATTATTCCTTGATCTGAGCAATATGTGATGTCCCTTTTGGGGTAATTTTGAATGGATTTGATCTTTTTTTTATTTATCTTGAGATATGTTTGAGATGGAATATCACACGTTTTAGGGTTATTTGCATATTTAGGCAAAGCATTCTATTTATCATGAATTTTCGAAATAAAAATCGGGTTAGATTAGATGCATGTTAGGATATTACTTGTTTTAGGGTTTGCATATTTAGAATAGGAATTTTAATTTCGAATTTCATAAAAATAAAAAATTCAAATAAATCAATTTAGGTTGCTAGATTTTAATTTAGGTTGCATGCTTAATTACTTGGCAATTATTAATTTCAAAATTAAAAAAAGAAAGAAAGCAAAAACACAATAAAAAATCATCATACACTTGTCATGTAGAATTAGGGCATATTTTGCATGTCATTGCATATTAGGGTTAAATGGCACTTAGTTTAATTTAGATTATTTTTTAATTTATTATAAGCTTGGCATTTTTAGATATATTGTATTTTAGGATTATTTAGGTTAAGATAATATTTTAGTTTAAATTAGGATATGGCTCAACCTAATTCCTAATATAAATTAAATAGGGTCTTAATTTAATTAGGTAATTTTCACATTTCACCAAATTTTGAATTTCATGAAAAATACAAAAAATGTCATAGGTTAAATTAGTTTTATTATTTAGGATAAAATGCATTCTTTTAGGAAAAAAAAAATGTCATATGCACATCATTAGGGTTAGATTCACTGAAATGCATGTCATTTAATATTTTTGCCAGGCTCATTCAATTAGAAATTACATGTCATTAGAATTAGGTTATTTAGTTAATATTGCATTGCATATTACATGATTTTCATTAATTAAGTGAAAACAAAAAAAAGAAATTGTGTGTTAATTAGAAACCATATCTAGGGTTGTTAATGTGGATTTTAATTTAACATTGCAGATGCTTTCGTTGCTTGGAGGTAAGTTTTTGCAATTTATTTATTGTTTATTTGAGTGTTAAATTGGTGGTTTGTGCACGCGCATGATAACCTCATATGTTAGGGAAATAGATTTAAAATAGACTCAAGCTGCTTGCAAAAAACATATTTTCAAAATAAAAGAAATGGTACCGAAAGGGCGTTAGAGAAATTCAGCGTAACCAAGTCCTCGTACCCAAATTTCTGGTTCGTAGGAATAAAGTAAATCTCCCGTTACTTTATTTGGGTTTCTAATCGACCCACCAAAAAAATAGATTAGTGGCGACTCCTAATTGAAAATTATTTGCATGTTAAGAACTTGAACCTAAAGTCGCGAATTGGTATGGGCTTGGGAGAGCCCTAGTTAAGTCTAGGCTTAATAATCCATTAGCCAAACCCTAGGTGGTTTAAACCCCGAAAAAAAAAAAATTGGTCGCGACAACGAGTAATGCAAGTTACTTCAACACATCTTTCTTCATGTGCAAGCTGGAGTATGAAAACAACATGAGATTTGACAAATGGGTAGCTGCCCATTCAATATAAATTGAGATATAATCCAATTTGAATATCACATTAAACCCAAAATCTTCAATTTATAGGTGAGGAAAGATTGTGTCTATATATATATAAAGAGTATAGAGACTCCGTACACAAGTTAAGTGGCATGCTTTCAACACCTAATGCCGATAAACGAAATAATTATAAGAAAGTTATAGAAAAAAAAAAAAAGGAGTGTCGTAAAAAATCATGGACTCTCTCTAATCATTTGTCACTTTTAAGCCAATCGAGAATACCCTTTTCTGATTTGGTGAGTTGGTCCGTCTTATTGCTCGATCGCCCTTCCACAAATTCGAAGTAGTCTTTGTAGTTTCTCTTGTAGTAGCTCTCCAGCCTCTAGAAGGAGAAAAAAACCAACAAAAAAATAAACAAACAGAGCCCCCATTCGAGGGGGAAAAATGTCATTTAGTGTAGTAATAATTAATTAACCCCAAATAATATCTATAACCATATTTCAAGGAAAAATTCGAGATAGAAAGTAAAAAATGAGAATTTCCTCACCTCTTTGTCGTTTTTCGCTTTGTTTTCCTCCGATTTCTTCAAATACTCTAAAATGAGTTAAAATGGAGCAAAATTAGTTACACTATTTAATACAAATATCACAAATGTGTCATTAGCTTTCAATCATGTTTTATTTCGCCTAAAAAAGAAAAATTTTCTCCGACGGCTGACAAATATAATAAGTAATTTTGCTTTATGTGTATGAAAAAAATCATGGGTACAAACTAGAGATCGGAAAGGTGAAGAGAATAGTTTAGAGAGTACTCTCGAGAAGCCCGGTCACCAATCCCCGGGGGCCACTGCGGACAGGAGGAGAAGACACCATCTGGTTCTGGCGTCTGATTGGTGGGAGTCCGCCCGCATGGCTTTCGGTTTCCGCTGCGGGCCTTCGCCTCTCGAACAGCCTGGACGTCGGACGAGATGAACTTGTTCACCATCGCGGTTAGCCCACGTTACTGAGTAATTTTATCTTAGAGATAGTGACACAAATGGTTCATAAATTTTGGCTTAATGTATAATGTCGTCTTTGGACTTTTAATCTACTCAATGTGGTCTCCAAATGTTATTCTAATGTGCGATGTCGTCCTTAAACTTTTAATTTATTCAATGTGACTCAAAAACTTTTGGTTTATGTTCAATCTAATGAAAATGTTAAATATTGTCTAGAAGACAATATTGAATATTTTCGTATAGTTTAGGGATCCCCTCCATATAATCACTGTAAGATCAAATCTAAATAAAACTTGATGATCCCGATTTATCATTCACAAGATAAATACATGCATCATTCGAGATCAATTTGTGGAAACATAAAGAATCGACATACCTCTAGCCATTTATGAAAATCTGCAAATGTGGAATATTCTAAAACCTTGGATAGATGCACAAGTGTGATCGATTTGCTGAACGTCTTGGTCTACTAGCCAATACCCTTCAACTGTGTTGGTGTGTTTTTGTAGTGATTGGTTTTGGACTAGACGACCTGACGTTTTATTCCGTTTCTTATGTTACCGACATTTTCCAACAAGACTGTTATGGTAACATATTAACAAGTGAATTACACATAATAAATGTGGATAATAAATTGGGTAATAAATCGGAATTAATTGAGAAATACAAAATTGGGATCACATTTAAATAATAAAATATTACAACATTCTCCTACTTGATCCCAATATTCCATTAAATGAAATATTAATCCAAATCCACATAAAATTCATGTTGAAATAAAACACATGATTCATGGCGATAAGTCTTCTTAGAGTGAGTATTATCTTCCGTATATTACAATGCATTTCATTAGCTCGTATGTGATAAAATAACTTAATGAACGAACTTTATGTTTACTCTAGGTTAAATGTAACTGTTTTTCTCATAATACTGAATGTATACAACTATATTGAGAAAAACATTGCAATTAAATAAAAGTTTCACAAATTCTTCCATATAAAGAAAACTTTATATGATTGGACTAATGCCCATTCTAAATAGATGATTCTTATAACTCATTGGTGGCATGCCTTTAGTTAAAGAATCGGCTATAATTAATTTAGTGTTTATGTGTTCTATGATCATTTTATTCTCTTTAACACGTTCCCCGATGACTAAATACTTGCTATCGATGTGCTTGCTTTGACTACCACTTTTATAGTTCTTAGCCATGAAAACGCAGCCGAATTGACGCAAAACATTCTTAATGGTCTAGCAATGAAATTCACAACTCTAAGTCCCGATATAAAACTTTTCAACCACACATCTTGTGAGATTGCCTCAAAACAGGAAACAAACTCTACCTCTATAATGGAAGTAGCAACCAAGGTCTATTTTGCATTTTTCAAAATACACCCTCGCCAGCAAACATAAAAATATATCTCGATGTTGATTAGCAATGTCTGAATCTGAGTAACCAACTACCTTCAAGTTGTTCGTCCGTCTACACATAAACATGTGTCCCTTCATTCCTTGAAGGTACCTCATTATCTTCTTTGCAGCTCTCTAAGGGTCCATACATGAATTACGCTATTACACTAGTATCATCCCAATATTCCCACAGTAAAAGAAATGTTAGGTCAAGTGCAAATCTGAGCATACATTAAGCTTTCGATAGCAGAAATATATGGGATGTTCTTCATTTGTTTCCTTTCAAAATCGTTCTTTGAGCAATGGTTCAAATTAAACCTATCACATTTCACAATGGGTGTTATATTTGGTGAATAGTCTTTCATTCAAAATCTCTCTAAGACATTATTGATATAGATTTCTTGAGATAGTCCTCCTCAAGGTCTATCCCTATGGATCTAAATGCCAATGACATAAGATACCTCACCCATATCCTTCATATCAAAACTCTTAGAGAGGAATTATTTCACCTCATATAACAACCCCTTATCATTGGTTGCAAGTAAAATGTGGCATCCGAAATTTTGTAACAACCCTTAGATATACGACAGTCCACGACTAAGTGACGAGAGTATTGTCGGATTATGACATTGGCTCATAGCATCGTTGGATCGATGAGTCACATATGGAAATAGTTTGATTGTCGAATAAACTATAGATTCATCAAAGTCTCCTTAAGGTCATTTGTGGGGCCAATCTCAGTCATGTCTAGCCGACCATGGAACAAGAAAAGAATTTGGATCATGAAAGAGTACATTTGATAAATTGTTGAACCATGAAACCATGGGATTGAGAATGCCCCATGTATGTGCAAGATTAAGGATTAATTCTAAGGAATTTGGGCCACTAATTTGCTGGCCCAAAACAGCCTAAAGATCCCCATACTAGTCGACACCCTAGTCAACTATGAAGGGAAATCATTGACCAATGATGCCACGTTACTTTCCCTCGGTTGGCCAGTAGATTAGGATTAAGAAGAGAATTAGTTAAATTGCTGAAGACATGTGGCAAGGAGGAGCAAGGTGTCGAAGGAAGAAATGCATGCTGGACATGTACGAATCCAGCTGCCCTTCATGCGGCCAAACCATGGAAAAACTCCCCTTAAGTTGACTGGTTTTAAGTAAAAACCAGCGGCCACGGTAAATTGTAATCGAGAAAATAAAGAAAGAGGGGGTGGAGTGATCGAGAGGGGAGTTCGTCTGAGAGAGAGAGAAAGAGGAGAGAAAGAGAAGGAAGAAAGGAAGAAAGGAAGAAGAAAAGAAGGAAGGAGGAGGGGCCGTGCGTCCGCCGTCCGTTGCCGCCGTGTCCCGTCACCGTTGTGCTCACAGTTTGCTCGGTCTAGAGGCAAGTGGGATCGCTTGATATACTCTTGCATGCTGTGCTTAGTGTGTGTGATTGAATAGTAAAAATTTCGGAAGTTTAGAATGTGAAAAATTGAAGTTATAAGGGTGGTGCTCTAGCCTAGTGTACTGTTCTCGAGAAAACAGCTTGACCTTGGATGTTCTAGTGACTTGCATGTGACGTTCGAGTTAGATTTTGGATTTGACTTATAAATGAAAGTTGTTAAGGACTTCTTTTAGTATAACATACTCAAATTTGGGACAAAAAAAAACAAGTATAAGTGGGTGAAATCGTTATTCTTTGGAAAGACTGGATCTGGAAATTTCGGTACTAGGAACAGAAGTCTTAACCCCCTATATTTAATTACCTAGGACGAATTTGACTTCGATGTCTTCATGAATTATTTACCTTATGGTCTTTTCTATCACATAGTCAAATTTCATGAGTTTTGAATGTCATTTGGGTATTTAATCGAAATTTTTTCTAAAACTGTGTAATCTGATGGGTTTGGACTTGGTAATGTTGCAATGCGTGGTCTATACCGTTTTGTATGAGATTCTTTTGGAAAAGTGTTCTGCATGAAATATCTTATTTTATGTCTTGCCTACAACATATTCAAATTTGGTAATTTTTAAAGTTCATTTGCCTATTTAACCAAAAATGTTTCAAAAACTGTGCAAGTGGAACGGACAGAATTAATAGTGCTGTGATGCGTGGTCTGTATTGAACTATATGGGGATATTTTGGTGTAGTGTTCTTCATGAAATATCTACCTTTATGTATTTACTATCACATGTTATAATTTCATAATTTTTGAATGCCATTTGGGTATTTAATGAAAAAAATTTCTAAAACTGTGCTAGCTGGATTGTGCAAATTTCGAAAGCTGTGATGTATGGACTATCCTGTTTTGTATGAAATTCTGGTGGTGTTGTGTTCTTCCTGAGATAAATGCCCCTAGAGTTTGTCTATGATGTACTAAATTCTTATAAATTATTAGAGACAATTACTAAATTTTAGGAAATGTAAATTAAAAAGAATGCATTCTGTTTTTTAAAATAATAGTAATTGATCTTGCTGCACATGTGATGATATTTGGCATTTCATATAAAATCAAAAGCTGAAATTGACTTTGTTGCCATCACATCATGTGCCATGTTGATATTGAGACACAAATGTGAATATAAATTATGATAAATGAGGATACCATCGGAGGTGTGAGCCGATGATGCCCTGGGAGTGTCGGGATGCCCGGAATGTGGGGGGTGTCGGATACCCGGAATGTGGGGGTGCCGGATGTCCTCGGGACTTTCGAGACGCCCGGTGGTATACGATACGTAATTCTAGGGGGAATTCCTGGTGGTATGTCAGTACGTAATCCCGGAAGCTCCGGAGGTGTGTGCTGGGGGAATTCCTCGTAGAGCTAGTTGGGATATGAGATACCCGGAGTGTGTGTGCCGGATGCTCGGAGGTGTGTGCCAGAGGCTCCTCGCGATGCCAGGTTAGATGCGAGCGATAAATTGTGGGATGCAAACATTGGTCCTTGGAATAAAAATGATGAGATCCTTGTGAAAGATAAATATTGAAATTGAATCATGTGCATGGGTGTGTGCATATGGCATGATGCATGATCTACTTATGATAGTAAATTGATGCTATTTGACATTGAGAATGCAATCATGAATGCTTGAATGGATCTCATGGGGATGTATACATGATAGCATGGATGATATGAATCATGCGTATGTATGTGCATATGGCATGAGATGAACCTTAAGGAAATGCAAGCATGAAGTGCATGGTGGTATGTGCACACGGTATGGTGACATGTATGCATGGCTGTATGATGTTATATGTACAAGTGCATTGGTGGCATATGCACATGACATGGTGACCTATATATATATGGATGTTTTGACGTAATATGCATGACTGAAAGGTGAGATATGTTTGATATGTATGAACTATATGTACTTTATGATGCCATGATTGATATGTTTGATGCATTGAGTAGTTTAATGAATCTTTTACCTGCTGAGTGGTTGTACTCACCCCTTTTGGGGACTAACATTTCAGACTAAATAAGATACATCTGCTATCACTGCCACCGGTAGATGGATCAAGTGGTTGGATATGACCGCGAGGAGGAGGATAGCAAATGAGGGAACTTTTGGACGCTGACACTTGTTGATGGATCTTAAGTATACGACTATTGGAAAAGATGTCGGTCATCTTTTGAAGTTTAGTCGAGTGTAGAAGAACTTGGTATTTCGATGTACCGACTAAAGATGTCCATCTGCTTTATGTAAATAAAAGTGTCCGGCTTTAACTTATATAAGATGTTTAGTTGGTGTGCATTGTTTTTTGAATATAGGGAAGGGAGTTGTTGGATACGCTTCCACCATATAAATTGCGCTGGGAGCTATCCAAATGATATAAACCCCCAAGACTGATAGACCTTTAGGTCAAGCAAGAAAATGGTAATCAAACTATGGCGACCCTAACGATTCGGGGTCATCAAGGGGTGTCACATAAAATGACATTTGTATATAGCATTAGGAAACAAATTTTGTTCCCACTAATCTTCTGGTGTATACATTGATCCAAGACATTCTCTACAAAACCGAATAAAGAGATGATTTCATGGAACCTTAAGTATCATTGGCGAGATGCTTGTTTCAGGCTATATAGAGACTTCTTAAGCTTGCACACCAAATGCTTACTAGCATTAGAGAATAATTCTTCTAGTTGTTTCATGTAAACTACTTCTTCTAGTTTATCATTGAGGAACTTCGTTTTTACATCCATTTGATGTAAATCCATATCAGAATGAGCAACCAATGCCAAAATAATGCGAGGAGAATTCTTCTTGGATATAGGAGAAAATGTCTCTGAGTAATTGATTCCCTCCTTTTGAGTGAATCTCTTGGTAACGGGTCTAACTTTGTATCTTTCAATGTTGCCTAATAAATTATTCTTAGTTTTAAAGACCTATTTATAACCAATGGCCTTCACACCATCGGACAACTCAAATAGATCTCAAACCTTGTTAAATACCATAGAACTCATATTTTCTTTTATGACATTGTATCACAAATTGGATTTATCACAACTCATGGTTTGTGTAAACGTCTCGAGATTATTTTCAGCTCCAACATTATAGTTAAATTCTTGTAGATACATAATATAGTCATTAGGAATTGCTGATTTTGTTTTTTCAATTCTAGTAGACATTCTTAATGTTGCATCAACATTCTTTCAAGAAGTTTGTTGTTTAACTGGAAGCCTAACAGTAACTGGTAAATGCTGAACAATTTGGTCTATCGGATCAATATCAGCATGTTATGGATCTTTAATGATTGGTTGTTCAATGGCCAGTTGAACTGAAAGGGGCGTTGTAGGCAACAACCAATCTAGTACCTAAAGTGGAAGGTTAAATATTTGAATGATCTTCTTTAGAAACGAGGTTCCTGAATTGATCACTCCGACTAATTAGGTCATTCTTGATGAACTTAGCGTTTCTCAATTCCACAAACCTAGTGATGTGAGATGAACAATAAAACATATATCCTTTGGACTTTTCGGTATATCAAATGAAATACCCATTTATAGTTCTTGAGTCTAACTTATTTTCCTATGGATTGTAGACTCTTACTTTAGATAGGCATATCCAAACACATACATATTGCAAACTAGGTTTTCAACCTTTAAATAACTCAAAAGGCATCTTTGGGACAGCCTTGGTCGAAACTCAATTTAAACACTACCAATTTAAAAGCCTCAATCCATAAGAACTTAGGAAATTTGGAGCTGTTAAGCATACTCCGCACCATGTCCAATAAAGCTTGGTTTCTTCTTTCTATTACAACATTCCAGTCCAGAGAACTAGACATGGTGTACTAGGCAATAATCCCATGCTTTTCAAGAAGCTTCACAAATGGACCAAGTGCTTGTCCATCTTTAGTGTATCTACTATAGTATTCTTCATTTCTATCTGATCTCATGATCTTAATTTGCTTATCGCATTGGTTCTCTACTTCAGTTTTAAATACCTTAAAGGCAATCTAATGCTTCATGCTTATTACGTAACTAGTAGAGATATTTGAATGGTGAATAATCGTTTATAAAAGAGATGAAGTATCTCTGATCATTCAAGTCCACATCTAGATTATAGACATCTGTATGTATGATTTCTAATATTTCTATATTCCTTTTGGCACTTTTCTTTGCTTTGTTCGTCTGCTTTCCCTTTATGCAGTCCACACAAGTGTCATAATTAGTAAAATCTAGCGTATTAAGTATTCCATAATTTACTAATCGCTTAATTCTATCCATAGAGATATGTCCCAATCTTTGATGTTGTGGCACCCCTCGACGGCCCCCGATCCGCTAGAGTCACCACAGTTCGCTTTTCATTTTTTTCTTTCCCAAATAACAAGTCACTCGATACCATTTTTAGTTGCGGTGGGTCCATACAACCATGGGGGTTTACGTCTTTTATTAACGGTCCCTTGCGCAATTTACATAACGGAAGCATATCCAACAATTCCCTTCCCTACATTCAGAAATCGATGCACACTTACTAAACATCTTATATAAGTTAAAGCCGGACACGTTTATTTACATAAGACAGATGGACATCATTCATCGGTACATCAAAATACCATAGTCTTTCTATACTTGGCTATACTTTAAAAGATGACCGACATCTCCTCCCACAATCGTATGCTTAAGGTCCATCAACCAGTGTCGGCGTCCAAAGGTTCCCTCCTTTGCTATCCTTCTTCCCGCGGTCATATCCAACCGCTCAAACCATCTACTAATCTGAAATGTTGGTCCCCAAAAGGGGTGAGTACAACCACTCAGCAGATAGGGAAATCCAATAACATCCCAATGCATCATGCATATCATCACACGTTGCAAGCATCACTTACCTTGTAATCATGCGTATCATGCATCATCACATCATATATATCATCATCATCATCATGCATATCATACCATTGATGATCATCATGTCACATCACACATCATCATCATGCATCATCAGGCATATATTATCATAGGTGATCATCATATCACATCACATGCCATCGTCCTCATGCATCATCATGCATATATTATCATAGGTGATCATCATATCACATCACATGCCATCGTCATCATGCATCATCATGCATATATTATCATAGGTGATCATCATATCACATCACATGCCATCGTCCTCATGCATCATCATGCATATATTATCATAGGTGATCATCATATCACATCACATATCATCACCATCATCATGCATATCATCATGCATATCATACCATGGGTGATCATCATATCATATCACATATCATCACCATCATCATGCATATCATGCCATGGGTGATCATCATATCATATCATATATCATCACCATCATCATGCATATCATCATGCATATCATGCCATGAGTTAATTTTCATCGTTATCTTTAAATTTGATCACCACATCACCCTTCCTCGATTCATCCATTTCATCTCATATTTTACACTCGCATCTCATGCGAGAAAAACCTCCGGGCATGTATCCAAGATACAACCGGGCATCCGGCCCCCCACATTCCGGGCATCTCGCATCCCAACTAGCATCACGAGGAACCTCCGGGCATGTATCCAAGATACAACCGGACTTCCGGCTTTTACCCTTCTAACCGGGCATCCCGCACCCAAATCCTAGCATCGCGAGGCATTCCCCTTCGGGCAAAGACCTCCGACAGGCTTCCGGAATTATGTACCGACATACCACCAGGCTTCCCCTGGAATTACGTACCGTATACCACCGGCATCCCGACACTCCCGGGGAATCTCTGGAATTATGCCACTCGGCCACCAGACATCATCCTCCACCACAACCTCTTCCTCATCCACATTTATCCTTTTATCTCAATTTAACATGGCAATTGGCATGGCATCAAACAAATCACACTTGCATTTCAATTCACATGTCATACACATGCCAAAGCTTTATCACATATGCATTTCAACTTAATACATGTACAAAGACCTCATCACACAAGTGCCACACAAATGGAATTGAATCCACAGCCAAATAAAAATCTATTTTATTTTATTTTATTATTATTTTATTATTTTATTATATTTATTTATTCTCATAAATAAATATTTAATATCTATGATTTTCCCAAAATCATAATATTCAACAATCACTAATAGGATCACAAATTCATATAAAATTCATGGCCAAATTGAATTTCTTATAATTTCACAATTTTCACATAATAGCACCTTATATTCGGATAATGGCCAGACTTGCACAGTTTCCGAATAAATTTAATTAAAATACTCATATGGCCTTCAAAAATTACGAAATTTTACAGGGTGATAGCCAACACATTTTCGTACCTTTTTTATTAAGAACTTTAAGCCAAATTATTTTTAGATTAATTTCCATAGCCCTACGAAGCTTCTGGAATCACTACCGCGACGTCCAGAACACACTCCTCCGTATTTCTTAGATTTCACCCATCAAATCTCTTTCGTTCCTTCTGAAATTTAAGTATGTTATGTAACAATGTGTTCTTTACAATTTTTATGAAGGGATCTAGGTCAAATAACCAGATTTTGGTCACCATTTTAACCCATGAAGTCTCGGGTGTCTCGGTACACCTCACCAGAATCAACCATCTCCAAGATCTAACCGATTCACCAAGTTATACTTGTTATTTTTGCTTCAAATTTGAGTATGTTGTAGCTTAAGGTGTTTCCTACAACTTTCAAGAAGACAACAAAGTGAGATCTCCAACAGAAATCATCATGCAACCAAGAAATCAACAAAAGGTCAGTGAAGATTTCGCAGATCTGAGGTCTCCGTATAACAGAGCTTTTGACCCCACATATCACCATCGTTTTCCATGAAATTCGAGTATGTCATACTAAAAGCTGTTAGCTTCAACTTTCATGAAGACACCGAAGCCAAAATCTCACTCCAAATACACATGCAAGCTCGACTAAGATACTGACTACCACAAACCGAACGAAAACAGTCACATAGCTTGAACACATCCAACCCTTACCTCGGTTTTTCGCCCAAATCACACCTAAAACCGAACATGCAACCAACAAAACAGACATGCAAGAGAAGTTAAGGACCCCACTTGCCTTAAAGATGAGCTAGCAACGACGAACGGCGACGGGATACGGCGAACGAACGGCACTCCCCTCCGGCTCCGCCTCCTTCCCTCTCGGCTTCTCTCCCTTTCTCTCAAACTCTCTCTCTTTCTCACCCTCTCTTTGGACGAAATGGAGCAAGTAGCCGGCCATTTCTCTCTCCTAACTCCTTTTATATCCCCATCTTCTCATCATTGCTTGCCTCCTAAATGGACCAATGCATGGCATCCTAGTCTAGGCCAATGCATGCTTTTGTCCCTTGCCACTTGGCATTTTTATTTTGAATTGATTGGGCTTGGGCTTAGGCCCATCCGGCCATTCCCCCTTGGGCTGGTCGAGCTCCCTCTTGGGCCCTAATGGGCCGACAAGCTTGGCCCACCAAGCTCTAGGCCAATGGGTCCAAGGCCCATTCCAAAAATAACCCTCTTTTTCTCTTTTTTTTTTTTTTTTTTGAATTCCTTCTATAAATATTTTTAAATTTCCATTTTCATCTTGGCCAAAGTCTTTGGGCATTTTTGTTCATTGAAATTTAATTTATAAATCTTATGGCCAAGCATAGATTATTAATTTATCCTATAGTCCTAAATTCAAAATTTATAAAAGACAAGCACAATAACACCTAGTCTTAAGAAAACTAATGGCTAGCACATAGACCATAGGTAATTTCATTACCTAATTATAGGCTTTAATTTCTCTAGAGGATGTCTTGAATTTTGGGATGCCACAGATGTCACAACATAGATGAATCCTTATTCATAACACATTGATTTATGCTCACATTATCATGAATGTGCATTACATTATAAATAGCATTGTCTTGTAAATTAATTCAAAAGAAATTGTCAGATAAAACACCACTCCCAATAATTTTAGATTTATACAATAAACTGAATATTGAACTTGAAAATTCAAAAGAGTATTTCCAAGGTACAAGTTTTGAAACTGAAATTAAATTCCTAGAAAAACTAGGAATAAAAATCATTTCTAAATTCAAAACATAATCACTATTGAGAACTAATATATATGTCTCAATAGTTTCCATACACGATCGCATCTTTTTTCCTAGATAGATGCTTTGTTTACTTTCCGATAGTTTCAATTGGTTTTGAAAATCCTACAAGGGATTCGAAATGTGGATTGTAGAACCAAAATCAATCCACCAAGTGCTATGCCCATATTAACCATATTAGATTTATAACAACCACATGAGAGTTGCTTACCTTTCTTATTAAGCTAGGCCTTGAATTTGGCGCAATCCTTTTTCATATGCCCCTTCATTTTACAGAAGAAGTACTCGGATTCCTTTTTAATGTCAACTTGGGGAGGTAGAGGTATCTTACCCTTTCCTTTCTACTTGCCTTGCCTTTTATACTTATCATGTGTTGCCATATGAGCATTTTCTCCTTTCTCCATTAACAACCTCTCTTCCTCTTGAACACATATGGTCATGAGTTCATTGATTGACCATTTAGTGTTATGTGTGTTGTAAGAGATCTTGAAAGGGGCATACTTTTGTGGGAGAGTGTTCTAGATATATTATACAAAAAAGGATTTTGATATCTCAACCTCAAGATTCTTCAGCCGAGCTATAATGTCCCTCATCTTCATGATATGCTTATGCACACCTCTTACATTGATAAGTTTCAATGATGAAAATTAGGGTCATGGCATGTGCCTTCTTTGAAGACTCAAATTATGCATCAATGGTCTCCAACAATTCTTAAGTATTGTTATGCTGAATACTGAACTGCGAATACTAGTAGAAAGTTTTATCTTTATGTACATCACATTAAGGCAGTTGGAATGCTCCCATTGTGCATAAAGAGTATATTCAGCTTTAGTGCTATCCTCAATAGAAACAAGTGATTTGTCTGACCATAGAGCATAATTAATATCCATGCATCCCAATTGGAAAAGAATTAACTCCCTCCATTCTTTATAATTATTTCCATAAAGCTCAGGAATAATTATACCAAAACTAATTGTAGATGGTAAGACCGCATCATAATCAAAGGAAAACTTATGTATCAATATATTTGAGGCAAATAAACTTAAATAATATTTTATTAATGTAAAACACGTTATAAAATATGAATCATATAACATTTAAAACTACCTAAGGGCGAAGTTTTTTATTTAAATATATTCATAATTACTTCAGGATGAAACTATCAAATTATATTTCATTCCTTAATCCCTGTGGGTAAATTGACAACGATAATCCTAATTTATCACATTAATATAGTGAAAATTCTCGTGGGATAAAATTTATAATATTAATGTGACTAATCACAATTAATGTCTTTGACTATATGTGATCCAAAGGCTCTTAATGTATATAATTTAATATAATCAAAGATGTTGTGGGTAATCTTCAATTAATTAAATATATACGGATCACTGGACATTTAATTTCATGAGACAATACTCATAAAAATGCACGTAAGAGCAAAACAGTAAAATCACGCGTAAAAGGGTTATAATTGGATTATACACACAAGGGCAGAATTGGAATTTCACTTGTAAGTGGTAAACAAGAATTTTAGGCCCAAAATGGAAAAATAGTACATTTTCATGCTTAGTGGAGGCAAAATTGAAATTTTATGCAGCCAAGGTAGAATCGTAATTTTCCTTAATACAGAGGGGTAAAATCGTAATTTAGGCTATACAAGGGTAGAACTGTAATTTTGCATGGCGGGGGCCCTACGGCATGCACGCCCATTAGCTGTGTAATCCGCACACCCACTACAGACCCATAGGTGCGTGCGATGCACACACTCGCTATAGGACTCTTGGGCATGTGCAATGCATGTGCCCCTCTATGCACTCGGGTGTGTGCATCGCTTGGGCACGTGCAACACACACCCCTGAGGCCTTCTTTCTGCAATTTTCTTCTTCCACCGTCCTTTGCTGTGGCCAACCTTCATTCTGCCACCTGGATCTCTAGCCATAGCCCATGTTCGATCAAATTGATTAATGGATCTAAAAGACAATGCAGAGATGAACGCATAGTTTCAAGATCCAGCAAAAATGACTAACAAATTGACTGGAATTAAGCCTAAAATGATCTACCTTAAAACCCTAACTACCAAAAGTTTCACAGCTTCATTTACCTCCAACGATCAGTGATATGCCGAATAATTTTAAGGGTTTTTCTTCCTAATGGCGGTGCGACTATGTAGATCTGTTATCGTGTAACAGGTCGCTCGAATTTGGCCAAAATTTGAAATTTTGTTCCAAGCCACAAAAGAATCGAATTTTACTCATACATAATTCAATGAAAATACAAAAATTCCAAAATTTTCATCACAGTAGGGAACATAATCATGCTATGTTACCAATTGTAAGACAAAATATAAATAAAACTTGACGATCCCGATATATCATTCACAAAATAAATAGGTGCATAATTCAGGATCAAATTGTGGAAACGTAAATGTTTGACATACCTTCAATCATTGATAAAAATCTATAAATGTAGAATACTCTAAAACCTTGGACGGATGCACAAGCGTGATTGATTTGCTGAGCCAATACCCCTCAAGGGTGATTGTGTGTTTTCTATAGTGATAGGGTTTGGATTAGATGAATTGACTTTTTATGTCGTTTCTTATGTTACCGACGTCTTCCATCAAGATAGTTATGGTAACATATTAACATGCAAATATCACGTAATAAATACAAGTAATAAATTGGAATTAATTGGGAAATACAAAATTAGGATCATTTAAATAATAAAATATTATAATAGTCACCCCTCTCGATGACAACAGACTCTCATCGGAGGTTAGTTCCCTTCTTCCTCTCTACCCCAGTCTCTCTCTCTCTCTCTCTCTCTCTCTCTCTCTACTACCTATCACTCGATTTCCACTGACGTCAACATCAAGGTTGCACTTGACCTCACGATGGAGCTCGAAGCTCTTTGTTGAAGCTCAATCTCTTGGATCTGGGGCTTGAGCTTGAAGCCCACGTCGAAGATTGAGCTATTCATGGTAGAGCTTGAGCATGCTGAATTTATGGTTCAAGCTCAATGAACACTGCAGATTTTAAAGAAACCAAGCTTCATTAGGATATTAGCGACCACAATAGGGCAGCCAGCTTGATGGTAGACTGAATAGGGCGAGGGGGAAGATGGCACAATGAAGTGGTGGATGTGAGGAATGGGCAGTGGTGGGTGTTGATGGATTTTTTCTTTTTGATGGGCCTAAGTTGGCCCGTCTGCCCATGTTGGGCCCAAAAAGGCCCGGCCAGTGAGTTGAGGGCCCATGGAGGAAAATATTATAGATAAAGAAAAAATAAGAGAGGAGATTAATCTGAGATTGAAAGGTTACGTATTTTGAAAAAAAGAGATTACGCTCTCTCTCGGTTACACACGTCCTCTCTCAGAAGTCATGCTCTCTCACCCCACTTTCCCCCGAAGAACAGTAAAGAAGAATACTTTGAACAACGGCATGGATTATTCCTCTTTGATTCGCAACACCGAGGTTTAGTCTGTGGAAACAAAGGTACATTCGTTTATGTGATGTGCCTTAGGATTGGTGATTCATGAACTTCTTGGGCTCGCTTCCGTTACATTTGTGTTCAATTCTGTGTCGAATCAGTGTTTTAGGGATCCGTTTCCCGAATATCAACCCAACATTGGTATCAGAGCCTCTTAATCATGTTTCCTGATTACCGTTTACGATTATAAACAAATTTTGATTGATTGTTTTTTGTTAAATGTCACTGTTAATCATTTTAGAGACGGAATAATCCCGACGCTGTACTGTTCCCCCTATTTTTGGTTTTTCTATAGATCGAATTGCGATTCTGATTGCTTAGGGTTGAAGTACTCAGCAATACGAGAATTTTGAGTGGTCGCTCATCACTGGACACCGCCAGATGCGCCGTCACATGGAGCCGAAGAGTTTGGCGTTGCACGCGCCGAGACGGTTCCTAGGCGCCTGCGACGCACGCGCGAGTGGTTGAAACCGTAGACGCATGCAACGCACATGCGTGGTAACCGCATGCGCGCGTGGCAACCACTTGTGCATGCAAGGCACACGCCGGCTGACGTCATCGTGACGTCGGCCGATAGTTGCCCACACACACGCAGTGCACGTGCCGACCTAACCGGCCCTGACCGGTCCGATCGACCCAACCCAACTCGGCCCATTCAACCCGGATGACCCGTTGACTTGACCCGGTCATCCGTTGACCGTTGACCATCGTTGACCACCATTGACCGTTGACTTTAAAAAAAAAGGGGGCGAGGAAAAAGAATGTGTTTCTTTTTTCATTTATATCTATGTGAATTATAAGTAATCCCTCTTTATGTTCTGCATTTGTTGCAGGAACTATGATGCGTTATGCACGCATGCCTGCATTTCCAAGAACGGACGAAGAGAAGGCAATAATTAAAAGGCTAATAACAGAGTTAGCTAACTATCGGTGGAATGATGGTGATATAGTATCACACGTGATCATGGTCAATCGGATGATAGAAGAAATCATCTGGAGTGGTTATCTTATGTCAGATTTTGAGAAGGTGTCGGCCTTATTGAACACTCTTCCACCTGAATAGCAAGTAGTGTTAGATCGTCTATGAGAGGTCAACGTGTTCCCGAATTATAAGAGGTTTGCATAAATTTTTGTAAGAGAATATTACAGGATTAAGTTGACTAAAACTTTAACCCTTGGATTGAGTGTCACATGGCGCAGAGTGAATGCGCCTTGGAGGTGGCATGAGAGCTCTCCAAAAAAATTTCCATGGTTGACCGATGTATCTTCAAATCTCTTAGAGAATATTACTGATAGATTAGATAAGACTTTCCCTACTTATTTTTTAGATGAGTATGAGATATTTTAGGTGTAGATATCTCTTTCTATGTTGATTTTTTTCTTCTCTGAATATATTACTTAGTGTAATGGACATGATTAATTATTGAAAGTTCAATGTTATTTATTGTTGTAAATTAGCATGTTAATTTACAATTCGTTGTGGGAAGTTCAAGAAAATTTTAGTGACTTTGCTGAACTTATTTTGCATAGAAAATTATATTAATGATAATTTCAAGTTAGGATTTTTAAATGATGATTGGAAACTAAGTGACCTTTTGATTTTGAAACCTAATTTGAAATTATTCATTAATATGATGGTTTTATGTAAAATAAATGTATAAATGATAGGCATTAATAATTTGTGCATATATGTCTGATATGTTCAGATCGATGGATTCAACAACTGAGAACGTAATTGCTGATATGAACGGCAACAATTGTCAAATATTGAATATGAAGATTCAATATGTGCTAAAAAAAAGCAAGAAGCACTATAAGCTCTTGACCATGTTATGGAAGATCTTAAGGATGCCATGCGCCATCTTGAGCTAGTAGAGGACCGCCTAACGGCATTTGAGCCAAAAAATAGATATTTGTTATGCTGGTTCTATCTCAGAAAGGGCTTTGAGCTCTAAGCGCAAGCGTATTGATTCGTTCAATATGTGGGAATGCAAAAGATCAAGTCCTCATTGCAAGAAATCAAGAGTTAACCAATACAAGAGAGGAAAACGTCCTCAAGTGAAGAAAATGTCAAGGGTGAGGTGTTACAATTGTGACAAGAAATGTCACTATGCTTGCAACTATTGTGAGCCGAAAAGGGTAAACACCTCTTGTACATTTGATAACTTTGCTTATGTGTCAAGTTCTGTATTATTAGCTGAATCCAATCCTTTGTGGACTATAGATTCAAGAGCGACAGACCATGTAGCAAAGGATAGAGAATCCCTCGTGGAATTCCGACGAGTATCAACTGGAACTAAGTGGATTTATATGGGAAATAACTCCAAAGCTGAAGTTAAAGGGATTGGCACATGCCAATTGAACATGCGTGGTGGACGCATCTTGTTCCTACATGATGTTTTATATGCTCCAATGATTTGTCGAAATTTAATGTCTGTTTTGGTGTTGGTTAAGCTTGGTTTTAGTGTGAACTTCCATAATAGTGGTATAGATTTGTATTTGGATACAAACTACTATGGTTGTGGTTATTTTCTGGATGGTTTCATTGTATTAGATATTAACTATATTAATGTAAACGTTTGTTATTCCCTTCTCACGTCTTCCAATTCATATGATAATGATGTGAATGTGTGGCATGCTAGACTTGATTATATTGGCCAACAATGTATGAATAGACTAGCCAAAGAGGGCTTGTTGGGCAACATTGAAAAAGTCAATTTGCCCATATGTGAGCAATGTCTGATAGGGACAACGATAAGGAAACCATTTGGAAAAGGTAAAAGAGCTGAATTTCATCTGCATTTAATCCATTATGACGTCTGTGGTCTAATTAATGCGAGAGGAAGGTATGGGGCTGTTTATTTCATCACTTTTTATAGATGATTATACTCAATTTGGATATGTCCATTTGATTTCTCATAAATTTGAAGTGTTAAGTTATTTCAAAAAGTATTGAGATCCGATTGAGGTATAGAATATTTGTCTGATGAGTTCAAAAAGTTATGTGATGAAAAAGGAATAGAAAGACAGTTGTCTATTCTATATACTCCTCAACAAAATAGTGTTGCGGAGAGAAGAAACAGAACCCTATTGGAAATGGTTAGGTCCATGATGGCGCATGCTAACTTACCTATCACTTTTTGGAGTGATGTTAACTACTGCCTATATACTTAACCGTGTGCCTTCCAAGTCAATTATTTCCACTCCATATGAGTTATGGACAGGTAGAAAATTGGACTTAAGTTTTCTTAAGCCATGGGGTTGTGCTGCCTATACTCATGAGCCATTTCACAAGTTTGGGAAATTGGGTCCCAGAGGAAAGAAGAGTATTTTCATAAGATACTTTGAACACTCGAAAGGGTATGTGTTCATAGGTGAGTAGGAAAGTTGAAGTATAACTAAATTTAAATCACGGAATGTCACATTCTTAGAGAATGAATTTTCTAAGAAGGGCGAAGTAGGTGAAGATTACTTCCTATTTGAAACCTTGGATCAAGATAATCATATTAGTGGAGTTCATCGAAGTGTGAGTAATATGAGAAGTGATGAATTGAATTCAACTCATTCTCAATTACAACCACACAATGAGACAACATTATCATTATCTAATCCTAGTGGGAGCATAATGGGGAATGATGTGCAAAGTGTACAATCTCCCATACAGCGAACAAGTCGCAAAAGTATTTCCCGTCGATGTTTTGACATTGAAGGGAAAACTTTCATGGTTACTCCACAAGATGAAGATGAGCCAATAAATGTTAATAAGGCTCTAAATTGCCCTAATAAAGAAAAATGGATTCTTCTAATGGAAGAGGAGATTGAGTCAATGAAGTCAAACCAAGTTTGAGAACTGGTTGATCTTCCAAAAGGACACAAAGCTATTGGGAACAAGTGGGTTCTCAAAATAAAACGTAAAGCTGATGGCTCGATATAAAGGCATAAGGCTCGCCTTGTGGCGAATGGGTATAATTAACATGAATGAATTGATTTTGAAGAAACATTTTCTCCTATAGTGAGATTTACCTCGATTCGCATTATTCTGGCAATAGTGGCTAATAAGGATCTTAAGTTACATCAAATGGATGTAAAGACTGCTTTCCTCAATGGAGAATTAGAGGAAGAAATATATATGAAACAACCTGCTAGTTTCATTATAGAAGGCCAAGAAGGAAATGTATGTCGACTTTTGAGATTGATATATAGCCTTAAGCAGTCGTCGAGATAATGATATATACGTTTTCATAATGCCATAATGGCATATGATTTTACAATGATAGATGAGATTCATTGTGTATATATCAAAAGATCCAAAAATCAATTTATAATCATATCATTATATGTTGATGATATACTAATTGCCGGAAGTAATATGGAATTTGTTAATACTGTGAAGAGTTGGTTATCTTCCAACTTTGAGATGAAAGACATGGGTGATGTTGTATACATTCTCAAAGTTAAGATTTCAAGAAATTGTTCAAAGAGATCATTGTCTCTTTCGCAAGAAACATACATAAATAGGGTTCTTGAACGATTTCATGTGCAAGATTGTAAACCCATAAATACTCTTATTACAAAAGGTGAAGGATTGAACCACAGATTGTGTCCAAGGACTCCACAAGAGAAGGAACAAATGCAATATGTTCCTTATGCTAGTGCTGTTGGGATGCTTGATGTACCCTATGATGTGTACAAGACCTGACATATGTTTTGCAATTGGAATGGTGAATAAATACCAATCTAATCCAGGTCAAGGACGTTGGAAAGCCGTTAAAAGAATACCGAAGTATCTAAAGGAAACTGCTGATTATACGATGAGTTATCAAGGAAATGATTTGCGATTCGAAGGCTATTCAGATGCTGATTGAGGAAGAGATTTAGATGAAAGGAAATCTATCTCTAGATTTGTTTTCTTACTAAATAATGGCACCATATGTTGGAGCAGTAAGAAACAAATGTGTATAGCCTTATCCACGATGGAAGCTGAGTTCATGGCATTATCAGCAGCAGTATAAGAAGGTGTTTGGCTTAATAGATTTTTTGGATCATTTAGGTGTTATAGGGTATGCTACAAATCCATTATTAGTTAACTATGATAGCCAAGCAGCTATAGCGTACACCAAAGATCCAAAATATCATGGCAAGACCAAACACATAGATACCAAGTATAATTTTGTCAAGGATATGATTGCACGAAAAAATGTGAACTTACAGTACATATCTACGCATAGAATGGTAGCAGATCCTATGACAAAGCCAATACCTAGAGATGTGTTTTATGGTCATGTAAAATCTCTAGGACTGCGTAGAGGCTGATGTACTGAATATTGTAATTTCCTGAAGTGTTCACATTTAATGAATTTGTGTTTTTTCATTATTAATGCCTATAAATCTTTGTTTGACGTTTATGCATCTTAATGCTCAATGCATTATATTAAGTTGAGAAAGTATATCGAATAGATAAAATATTAGCCCACTCACACGGGTAATCGCCTATTTTTACTGTGTGATAAATAGAGATGGTACGGTTTTTTAAGCTTATTATCTAGGTGATAATCGAGAGTTCGTGCTTAAAATAAATATGTCGCCTTAACTAAGTATTAAGATGATGATATAATATTTACTATGTACGAAAGTAAAATACCCCACATATTTTACTTTATCTGTCTAAGATACCGGATGTGAGTTATGATGAATTTTGTGAATGAGTAGATACGAGAACTCAAGTTAGACATTGGGTATGTCTGAACTATCATCTGTACGATATTGAAGGTGTAGACATACGCTCCATGTGAAATGAATTAATACCGTAATACGTATTTCATGCTACGTATGCATAAGATGACCAATAAGAGTGGCAAAAGTTTGATCTCAACTTTTATGCCGTGTAAGACTCTGTAGGAAAAAAGTTCCTCAATTTTAGTACCATCATGACTTTTACTTATTCTCAAGATTTCTATTTAGTATTTGTTATCTTAGGATGTTGCCAATGGTCATGAGTTGATTCGATCTAATGGGACATTTCTAGAAAAGTAAGCTGAACTGAAATTGAGAGTTTGAAGGAAAGAGGAAGATCGAATTTGGAGAATCACATTGTAGTTTTGTATTCACTGGTTAACCAATTATGACTGTCTTTGGGATAATCATAATTGTGAATACAATATATATATATATATATATATATATTTATATATATCATTGTTTAAAAGAGATCAAGAGATATATAAATGTGATTGATCGATCTAGGGTACTGCATACTAAATCTACTCAGGATGTGATGCACATTATGAGCTGCTATATATTCCTAACAAATGTATGGCAATGAGCACGAACTATTCACCAGTATGAATGTTGCAGTGAGGAAAAGAGGATTCTATTTAGCCCACCATGTCAAGTGGGAGTCTATGATGGTTTTTTCTTTGATGGGCCTAAGTAGGGCCCGTCCGCCCATGTTGGTTTTGGCCCACCATGTGCGAGTGGGAGATGATGGATTTTTTCTTTTTGATGGGCCTAAGTTGGCCCGTCTGCCCATGTTGGGCCCAAAAGGCCCGGCCCGTGAGTTGAGGGCCCATGGAGGAAATTATTATAGATAAAGAAAAAATAAGAGAGGCGGTTATCTGAGATTGAAAGGTTACGTATTTTGAAAAAGAGAGATTACGCTCTCTCTCGGTTACGCACGTCCTCTCTCAGAAGTTACGCTCTCTCACCCCGCTTTCCCCCGAAGAACAGTAAAGAAGAATCCTCTAAACAACGGCATGGATTATTCCTCTTTGATTCGCAACACCGGGGTTTAGTCTGTGGAAACAAAGATACGTTCGTTTATGTGATGTGCCTTACGATCGGTGATTCATGAATTTCTTAGGCTTGCTTCCGCTACATTTGTGTTCGATTCTGTGTCGAATCAGTGTTTTAAGGATCTGTTTCCCAAATCTCAACCCAACAGGTGTTAATAAGGACCGATATCTTTTGAGAGTTTTCGTGTCGTGTCGGACACTTCAACATGTGTCCGACACACTTCGGCACACTCCGACACATTCTGACACGTGATCAATTCTTTCTGACACACTCTGACACACAAGTCCGAAATTCTGACATGTGATTCTGCCATACACGGGGTCAATTTTAAAAATTTTCAATACTTGAGTGGTCATAATATAAATATATGAAAAAAATAATGAAAATAACAAAAATAAAGGGGAAATAAAAATATTCTCACGCTCAAGTTTCTCACTTTTCAATTATGACCTTCTCGTTAGTGACAATAGAATGCTTTTCTTCTCGCCAGCATTGCTCCTCTGACTGACATCACTCCACCGCCCTCACGACCTGCCCCACTAGCCACCACAGCCACCTCCACCCCAAACCAACTCACCCCCACCTCATCTCCGCCAGGTGTGTTTCAGTACCCTTTTCGCCTTGATTCAGCTGATTGAGGTTTGGAATTTTCTTGGAGGGTTGCTTGTCGTGTGCAAACTTATCCAACTATGTTGTCTGGTGGCCCTTTCTAGGAGATCCCATGTCATTGTGTGGTTGCATCTGGGAAAAATGTCGGATAGGGTTGACATTTGTTATAAGGAGTCAGATTCGATCAGAACTTGGAATTCGAGTAGTTTCGTTACTTTCAGAATGAGACCTAGTTGGGATATTCCATCATTTTGCTGGTTTGGGATTAGTGATTTCGAGACCCAATTGTGGGTAGTTGGCTTGGCTCATGGTCAGAAAGATTGATAAGAATGAAGTAGAAGAGACCCGGTATTTGTATCATTCATAGATTCATGAAAGCAGACTTAAAGTTGTGATTTTTCTTTCTTCTTTTTGCCTCTAGCAGGCGACTTTTGGTCTATGTCATTGGCTTGTGAGTCATCTCTCACATTTTCCATGACAGATTTAGTGATTTTCTTTTCTTTTGGTTCTTGTCTTGGATTTTCATTTTTCTCCAATCTTGTTTTGCAAAGGAGCTCCAAGCCACTCTTTATCAGAAACTCCGAACTCTATCTGGGACTATAAGAAATCTCACTAATCTTTGACAAGTGTAAGAAAACAAGACATGTTCCTTCAAGTTTACTCTTTTGTGTTTGCAATTTTTGAAATTTTCATTCAATCTCTGTTAAATTAAAACAATAAATGATATTAACAAATGTTGGATTAATGTTTTTAATATAAATTGATTATATACTTTTTTTTTGCATTTATATATTAAGATATATATTTAATATATAATGTGTCAAACGTATTAGAGTTCTCTATTTTTTGAGAAGTCGTGTCCTGTCGTGTGTTGCATGTCCGTATTGGTGCTACATAGGGTGGGTGGCGATGATATGAGGAGGAGAAGGTGAGCAATGGGCAGATGGTTTTTTTTTTTTTTTCTTTTTTCTAAAGGAAATTTCTATTCATTATCAAAATGATACATGACAAAATCTATAGAAAATTTTAGAAATAACCACAATAAAGCAAGCCTATAGAGTTGGTTGCAAAACAAACCAAAATCCAGAAATCAAAGTATATCATCAAAGATGGTTGACAGAGAAAAGCACATGCTGATCCTTTAAAAACAGATTCATGATTGCATCCAAACATAAGAATCAGCGGCTGATCACCTAATCACATAACATCATCAGTGATGAACACATGTAAGGGTTTCCATCTATAGCTATGACTATACCTTTCGGTGGTGTGCATTTAGGTTTGATGTACCCAACACCATCATCGTGCGGACACAACAAAAATATGTTGAACAAGTTCAAATTTGACAGTTGTTAGAGGGAGTCCTCTAGCAATGTGAGAAGCCCAAGCTTCTAACATGAACAAGCTGAAATGAGTATAGATCTAACATTAGAGCTGCTGTGAACACCATTAATACTGGAGGTGAGATACTTATTCATTAAAACTCTTAGATCTAGAATAGATTATGAAAAAAAAAAAAAAAAAAGCTCCAAGATTTAAGATCGAAAGAGCATTGTTTTCAGATCTAGATCAAGATTAGAAACAAGAGAAACCGGAAGTAAAAACAACCAAGAGGAAGTGGAGGGAGAGATTTAGGTTAAATCCCTTCCCTTTGGAAGTTGAAGAAGGGGAGAAACATTAAAACTCAGGTAAGGGAAGAGAGAGGGAGGGAGCGAAAGAGATTGGGGGGCTGGGTTGGGGTCTATGATGAATGGATGGATTTAAGCGATGGGATCCTCAAAACTGAAAGGAAAATAACAATTTCGTTGATAGAACCCAATGTAACACGCAATTTGAAATGGAGTGGGATACATGCGAATTATTGGTTTTCAAACTTGAGAAAGCAAATTGATATAGGGATGAAGAGCGGATATTATTTTTGCAAATTTCCCCAAAACTTACTTATAAGTTATTAGCCCTATTGAGTTTCAAAATGAAATTGCATAAAACAAGCAAATTAAGTAGGGACCTTTACACCGAACACTGTCGTTGGAAAAATCTACATTGACAAGCCGTCCTAAGCTAATGGCACCTATGCATTCAATTGATGATATATAGTCACCATCCATACAAGTCACTTGATAAACACCACTTCCACAAAAAATTATTACATCAACGATGTTCATAATATAAATCCACGAATTAAAAGGGAGCTACAACTGCAAACTAAAGGTAATAATAATCGAACCACCCATTAATCATTGCAAAAAATTCCTTGGGCTTGTATTATGGAGCTGCATGTCCTGCTCCCTGCACAAAGGAGTTCATTGTTGACATCTAAATTTTTTGCCCAAAAAATTGTTTCCAAAAAAATGAAAACTTGTTTTTCCACAAAAAAATTTCATGTCAAATTCTTGCATATAGATTATCTAGGTGTTTAGTGTAGTTTTTTTATTTTTATTTTAGGGTCCGTTCGTTTTGCGGAAAATATCATGTTTCTAGAAAACATTTTCCTAGAAGTCATTTTCTAGGAAAATGACTCTATTTTTCGGTGTTCGGCCGAAACCTAAACTTTGAGTGTAAAATACTTTCCACCGTTCGTTAGCTAATTTAATTATTTGAGAAAAAATATCAAAAATTGAATTTTATTATTTTTAATTGACCAAAAAATTATTTTTATCCTTATATTTTTTAAATAAATTTTTAATTATTTGTATTTTTAAAAAGTCGAAATTTTTATTATTTTTCCTTTTCTCTTACTTTTTTTTCTTTTTTTTTCCTTCCTCCTTCCTCCTCCTTCTACCAGCTCCTTCCTCCGCCAGCTCCTTCCTCCGCCAACGATTCTCAATCCACCACGATCGGCCGCCGCAATGGCATTGACGGCGGCGTGAAGACTTCCCGGCACTAATCAGCGGTGGTCGTCGCGCAAGGTGCTTTTCGTTTTCCCCCAATCACTGTCTCTCTGCCTCCCTTTCTTCCTCTGTCCAGCTTCGGGGGTTGACTTGGGGGATTGGCGATTGGGTCTGTCGGCGAGACGGCCGCCTGCCAGTGGGGAGTTGGTTGGTTTTCGCGTCACGATGGTTGATCCTCTGTCTTCTGCGGTTGCACCTACCCCTCTCTCTCCCTCCCTCCCTCCTCTCCGCGTTGGAGCTCACGATTGGCGAGCTCGCCTAGATCAGGAGATCGAGCTCCACCGCCAGATCCGGCAAGCTCGCAACTCGCGTGAGCCTGGCGAACCTCTGGTGAGCTCAGGCGAGGCTGAAGCCCCGCCCAGCTCACCAAATCTGGGGAGGCCCGAGCTCTGCCCCAAGTCGGCGACAGCTCCGTCTCGCTCGATCTGGCGAGGCCCAAGCTTGGCTTCGCCAGATTGGGCTAGGCGGAGCCTCGCTAGCTTGGGGCGAGGCTTAAGCTGGCTCGCGGCCATAGTCGGTCACCAGCCGCCATCGTGGCCGGCGACTGGCCAAGGCTAAGGAAGAAAGATGAAAAGGAAGGAAAGAAAAAGAAAAAAAGAAAAAATAAAAAGATAGCATAAAAATAAAACAAAAATGTGTTAGTGAAAAGAAGAAGAAGTTATGGAAAATGTTTTTTACTTTTCAAAAGTTGGATGATATGTGATAAGTGATGGGTGTACTTACATGTGATCTTATCTTCCACTTGTAATGTGTATCAGTTTGTGATTTTTTGTGGTATTAATTCAATTTAACGAAAATGAATAGAGAGTATATTTATTACAAACGTACCGATTTGAGGTTTTGGTAGTCAAAAAATTAAATGGGAGTAATTTATTATAAATGTACCAATTTGATTTTTTCATTATATTTACTCCTATGAATAAAAAAATATTGTGGCCCAAATTTAAAAAGAAAAGGTCTGATACTTACCCGGCACCAAGACCGGGGAGCTTCCAGCGTCGGCAAAAGGAGAAGTGAAGGATCTCGATTCATTGAGCTGGGGTCCCACGTATCACCCACCGTCCATTTGGAATCTGAGTCATGCAGTTCGGTTCCAGGATGTTCGACATATATATATATAGGCAAAAGAAAACAGATTGAATGTCCACCAGCCTCGGTCACAACTTTAAGATCGTCCAATATAAGCGTTGCTTTCATTGACATTTACGTAATCGCTGTTACAATTAGTGTCAGCTGACTGTGATGCATTGAGAAAGATAGACATTAATTTTTGGGTCGGATATTAAATAAAAATAAGTTATTAGTGGAGAAAGAATAGACATGGCAAAAAAATCCGAAAATAAGTAATTTTTTGCCTTTCGTTTTCTCGCTTTTTATGATATTTATCTTGCCAATTAAGAATGTTCTGAATTCGCATCACGTCTTAAAAATAATGATACGCCATCTATATCTATTAAACTATGTTTTTTGGCCATGAATTTTATAAGTTGAATTTTATTAAACTATGTTACAAAGTATTATGGCCATTTAAATTTGTAATTTGGTACCTTGTATAAGTGGGATTAAGATGGATTATCAAAAAATAAATATGGGCCATTTAATTTGGACCTTAGGCACAAGTGTGTTGGGCCTAAAGTGGGCCAAGAGGCCCGGCCCATAGAGCCCATGGGGTTGTCGACGCATGGAAGGGGGGGGAGGAGCCGAATGGCCTCGGCAAGGGAGACACTTGTCTCCTTCTTGGGAACAAGTGTCCCCCATGCAAAATGTGGATGCATGCAAGCTTTCTTTTCAACCAAAAAGAAAAGGGGGAAGGGGGTAGTCGGTCTAGGTGCCGAGAGAGAGGAGAGAAAGAGATAAAGAGAGGAAGAGAGAAGAGGAGGAGGTCCGTTCACCACCGATCGTTCGCTGCCGTTCCTTCACCGCTTTGCCCACTATTTGTCGTTGTTTTGTGCTTAAATTCGAGGCAAGTAGAGTCCTAAAACCTACCCTTTGCTTGCTGTGATGTGTGTGTAGAAGATGGTGCATTTTGGTTGTGGTAGATGTGATGAGAAATTCGTTGGTCATGCATGCTGTTTCTGGAAAGACCAGCCCGACCGTCCTTGAGCTTGTGTGTTGCATGTGACTTTTTAGTCAGAATCTTGTTTCAATCTTTTCATCAAAGTTGTAGAGAACACCTTTAAGAAAAACATACTAAAATTTGAGGCAAAACGAACAAGTATCGGTTAGTGAAACGATTTTTCTTTGGAGAAGTTAGATCTGGAATCCGTTGTGCTGACCTTTAGAGATTTCGTGGTCTGTAAAGTAACTTTTTAGTGAAAATCTCACTTTGATCTCTTAATGAAAGTGGTATTATACTTCTTGAGGTAGAACATATCAAAATTTTAGAGGAAATGAACAAGAATAGGTAGGTGAAATCATGGTCCTTTGGAGATGGTTAGATCTGGAATTACAGTACTACGAACAGGGATTTTAACCATTCATATTTAATTATCTAGGACTAATTTGACTTCGATGTCTTCATGAAGTATCTACCTTAGGGTCTTGTCTATCACATATTCGAATTTCATAAATTTTTAAGTTCATTTGTGTATTTAATCAAAATGTTTTCTGAAACTGTGCAAACAAAATTGTTTGAATTTTGAAATCTGTGATGCATGGACCGTACCCAATCTTGTAGAGTTCTGTTGGCATAATGTATTTACGAGATAAATACCTTTAGGTGTTTTTTATAATCTATCAAAATTTCATAATTTTTGGAGTCCGTTTAGGCATTAAATTGAAAGTATTTTCGGAATTGTGTATGATGCTTCATCCGAACATTCATATATTTTCAGAAAAATAAAAGAATTGGTTTCATGTGATGTGATGTATTGTGTTGCATATATGGTATCATATAGCATGGTACATAATTTCAAAAGTTGAAATAGACCTTGTTGCCATCACATCATGTGCCATGTTGATATTGAGACACAAATGTGAATATGAAATGATAAACGAGGATATTGTCGGAGGTGTGAGCCGACAATGCCCTGGGAGTGTCAGGATGCCCGGAATGTGGGGGTGCCGGATGTCCTCGGGAGTTTCGAGATGCCCGGTGGTATACGGTACGTAATTCTAGGGGGAATTCTTGATGGTATGTCAGTACGTAATCCCAAAAACCTCGAAGGTGTGTGCTGGGGGGATTTCTTGTGATACTAGTTGGGATACGAGATGCCTGGAGATATGTGTCGGAGGTTCCTCGCGATGCCAGGTTGGGTGTGAACGATAAATTGAGTGATGCAAATATTGATTCCTGGAAGAAAAATGATGAGATCCTTGTGAAAGATAAATATTAAAATTGAATCATGTGCATGGGTGTGTGCATATAGTATGATGCATGATCTGCTTATGAAAGTAAATTGATGCTATTTGACATTGAGAATGCAATCGTAAAGGCTTGAATGGATCTCATGGGAATGTATACATGATAGTATGGATCATATGAATCATGCGTATGTATGTGCATATGGCATGAGATGAACCTCATGGAAATGCAATCATGAAGTGCATGGTGGTATATGCACGTTGCATGGTGAAATATGCATGGTTGTATGATATAACATGTATAAGTGCATGGTGGTATGTGCACACGGTATGGTGACATGTATGCATGACTATATGATGTTATATGTACAAGTGCATTGGTGGTATATGCACATGACATGGTGACCTATATATATATATATATATATATATATATATATATATATATGGCTGTTTTGACGTAATATGCATGACTGAAAGGTGAGATATGTTTGATATGTATGAACTATACGTACTCTATGATGCCATGATTGTTCTGTTTGATGCATCGAGTAGTTTGATGGATCTTTACTGCTGAGTGGTTGTACTCATCCCTTTTGGGAACTAACATTTCAGACTAGATAAGATATATCTGCTACCACTGCCACCGGTAGATGGACCAAGTGGTTGGATATGCCCGCAAAGAGGAGGATAGCAAAGGAATGAACTTTTGGATACCGACACTGATCGATGGACTTTAAGTATATGACTGTTGGAGGAGATGTCAGTAATCTTTTGAAATATAGCCGAGTATAGAAGATTACGGCATTTTGATGTACCGGTGAATGATGTCCATCTGGTTTAAGTAAATAAAAGTGTTTAGCTTTTACCTATAAATGTTTAGTAGGTGTGCATCGTTTTCTGAACATAGGGAAGGGAGTTGTTAGATATGCTTCCGTTATATGAGCTGCGTAAGGGACCGATCTAAAAGATGTAAACCCCCAGGTTGTATGGACCCGCTGCAATTGAAATGGTATCAGAGTGACATATGATTAGGGAAAATGAAAGGTAAGCGAACTGTGGCGACCCTAACGGTTTGGGGGCCATCAAGGGATGCCACACTTAAGTGCTAAAATTTCGGAAATGTACAGGTTAGTGACAATTTCAAAGTAAAGTGGAACACTTAAGTGCCACTCCGGCCAAAATCCGGCCGAATGGCTAACATGACAATTTTCTGACGAGTTGGATGCAAAACGGCGTCGTTTTGCACGTTGACGTGGCGAGAAAATGCAAAAACGACGTCGTTTTGTGTTTTGATATGTAAATAATTAATATAAAAATTAATTAAATTAATTTTAAAATTAATTTTATTTAAAATATTCTTAAAAATTAAAATTTAAAAAACTTAAAACTTTAAAAAACTTATAATTTAAAAAACTTAAAACTTAAAAAAAAAATTTTAAAAACTTAAAACTTAAAAAACTTAAAATTTTAAAAACTTAAAATTTAAAAAACTTAAAATTTAAAAAACTTAAAATTTAAAATCTTAAAATTTAAAAAAATCAAAACTTAAAAAGCTTAAAATTGCCACCTCAACCGCCCCCTTGGCCCCCCCCCCCCATTTTTCTTTTTTTCTTCTTTAATTTTAAGTTTTTTTATTTTTTATTTTTAGAATATTTTTAAATAAAATTAATTTTTAATTTAATTTAATTAATTTTTATATTAATTATTTACACATCAAACACAAAATGATGTCGTTTTTGCATTTTCTCGCCACGTTAGCGTGCAAAACGACGCCGTTTTGCACCCAACTCGCTGGAAAATTGCCACGTTAGCCATTTTGCCGGATTTTGACCGAAGTAGCACTTAAGTGTTCTACTTTACTCCGACACTAGCACTTAAGTGTATCTTTCCAAATTTTTGGCACTTAAGTGTCCCTCCGTGCCAAGTTTTGGCACTTGGACTGTTCTTTTGCCCCTTCCTTAGATATTCATAAGATTCAGTGGCTGAAAGATTGTAGCTCTGCTAGTTATTTGCATAAGAGAATCCAGCTCCAACCGACTCATCTAGGAATATAATATTTGCCACCTCCGTGAAAATTCATTTGCAAGAGCTGATCATGAGACGAATGGCTTGCTAGCCCTTGCTCAAAACGGCAAGATTAGCAAATGGACGGTATCGAAAAAAAATTAATATCTAAATTTTATTATGAGCAGTTCGGGATAATAATTATTCAGTTTGATACTCACGTTGCCTCGCTTACTGATTAGGTATACTCAACGATTGTCCAATGCAATTATGAAGGTCATGTAGAAAAAATCACAGTTGGGAAAGAAAAAAAATTAGTTGCTGTTACCTTTGTCCATGAATATTCATGCAATTTTAAAGCTAGTCTGTCTCTAGTCGAATTCTCGTAATCGAACGTACTATAATTCATAAATTTCAAAAGCTAACAACATATACATTTTCTTTTAACAAGAATAAACAATTTGTATTAGGCCGTGATCAGCATTTCATGTTATTATTGTGATAATTACATAAAGTACTTTATCGCATACAAGTTACATTATCATGACTAAGTGCCTATTTGATAACTGAAGTAAATGCTGAAAATTGTACATTCAGCACTTAATGAATTTAATAAAATTTAATTAGATTATTCAATTAAGTAAAGAAATCACTTAATCTAGTAAGGAAGGGGTTATTTAACTATTGGAGTTTGCCCCGATAACCACCTCTTTCACATGGGAAGGGGGAGATGGGAGGTTTGAATCCCCACTTTTCGAGAGGTCGAGGTGAAGATGATTTAAAATCAGATGTGTGTTTTGACTCTCATACCCTGTAAGGAGGTGGGGTAAAAGTTTGAGAATGAGAATTGGAGCTGGAGTATAGTAGGATCGACCCAAAAAAAAAAAAGTAAGGGGTTAGTTGATTCAGTTAATAGAAAAATAATTTATAGTAATTAGAATCTTGCCAAATATATTGATAAGACCTACCAACAATAGTCTTTTTAATGTTTGGTAAGAGATGATTTATATCCTAATATCAATTTGTAATATCATCAAACCACTTTATAGTTCTATTTTCAACACCATGCTTGATATAAGTCAACAAAGAATGATAATTTGTGCCGACTGGCATGATCAGCCATTTAACTCATGTCCAAATTGGAGGGGAATACTTTTGTCAAGGATAATTGTTTCTTCTCCCATTTTAATATAATCATTTCGAGTTGAAAGAGTGCCTTTTCAAAAATTAGGGCAAAGGTTATAATTGCCATATCAAATTGAATTGAATTTTTCAGTTTGGTTCAGTTTGCTTTGGAGAGTAGTTAGATCAATTAAAACTTAACAGGCAAATGTATGACACTTTTTCATTGTCAAAGTCCATCTTCTTCTAGCCTTTTTCCAAATCGATTTTACGAATTTATTGCAAATTTTATCCTGACTCAATCAGTTCAATTTGATTTCATATATAAACGAATTGCTCAATTTATTTCGAGTCAATTTAGCTTTGTTGTAATTTTTCCATGCTGAATTTGTTAATTTTAATCCAATATGCCGTCCATTTCAAACAAAACTCAAACTAAAATGTACATCAAGCAAACAATAGTATCTAATAAGATCTTTGATTAATTTCATGTTTAAGCATTTCGCCAAAACTTTGATACCCATGCAAAATTATCTTGCACTTTGGTGTTAGGCTCAAGTAGCATTTGTTATGCACTTGTTGACACAAAAATAATGATCAACTTGTAATTATTATTGACAAATGACATATTGAGTCAATAAACAGTTTGGTTAAAAAATCAATAACTTGAAATAAATCGACAACTTTCCAATAAAGTCATTGACACCAAACATCAATTATCAATGAGAACCTTCACTAGTTGACAAAGTCATCAACTCCCATTGCATATTTTACTTAGGGTTGGAACTTGAAGGCAGTGATGATGAATTAAGGCTAGAACATAATTGATAGGTGGTTATTTTATAACTTATATTAGATAAGTGTTGCTTAATAGTGGGAGATTGGGGAGTAACTTCTCGTAATTGCGGATAGGATTAAAAAGTTATGTATCCTCTCAAATACAATCTATGATATCCTGAAATTCAACCCTTCTTGAGTATATGAAATGGTTATTTCATCAATGCATTGATAATAGAATTTACTTTGAACTGATCACTTATGAGTTAACTAATCTATTAGAAGAGGCCGCAAATGATTAAAACGTGAATGACTAGGGAATTTAATCAAAGATAGACTGCTTGACCATAAGGATCGACAAAGGACAATACTACAATGTTACAAGTCAATTAGTGAATGGATATAAATCGATTTGACAGAGGTACGTAGTCGGATTGCGGGTGATTCCGCATGATTACGATGCTTGTTGCGAACGACAATAAATTGATTTTCTATTGATCTTGTATTCAGGGTGAGTAATTGATTCCTCGTGATTACATGATAATCGAGGGTTATCCACAATTTGAAGAGGCACAAATGTGGATCGAAAATTATCAACCACAGGTCAAACGCGTGAAAACCCCTGAAAGCCACTCGATAATTAGGTTGTATTAAAATTGCATTTGATCGATTTTAACTATGGATTTTAATCCCATTTCGAGTATCGAACTTTCAAGGGTTCCAAGATCAACCTATCAAACGTTGCCTCATTTATCTATCAATTTATCAGTAAGCCTTAATCTTTGGACAAGGATTAGTAGGTCGAGAATTGGAAGTTGGAAAGGGAGTCGGGCCAAGCGAAGGCCCAATGGGCCTCATGCCCGAATTAAAGGCCCAAATTGGATGAGTTAAGCCCAAGTCCAAGTTTGTCAAGCCCAAACCCAAGCCCTAATGCATAGTGTGCGTGAATAGTAACTCACGTGAATAGTAACCTAGCCTCTAGAAGCCTAATTTTAGGCTTGCCTTCAAAGTTTTGATTCATTAATACCCTTTAGAAGCCATGATTACAAGAGACAAAGACTTTGGTCTTGCAAGAAGACTTGCCACCTTTAGTTTCTTAAATTCTACTTTGATTCCGGTTTTCGAAATTCTTGGATCCTCACTATTTTCCGATTTTATAGAACTTATTGTGGTTCAAATTTGGAGAAACTTCCTTCATGAAAGTCGTTCAAAACATCTTGCTATATAACATACTTTAATTTCAAATCTTAAGTCAAGGTTTAAGGACTTCTGTAATAAGTTTTCATCTATCTTTGATACTTACCGTTAGAACCAAGCTCAGTTGACAGCACTAACCATCCCTGAAGAAACTCCTTTTGAGCCAAGTAGTTGAGTTACAGAGGCAAAACAACAAGTGAAAGAAGATCACATTTCCCTACAAGCCACCATGAATGACATTGTTGATCTTGAAAGGGAAGAATATAATCTTGAAAGACAGAAGGCAATGATTGAAAGGAGATAGGAAGAAGTTCGCTAAGAGCTGGTGACCAAGTTTGATGGAGGATCCTAGAGTGAAGATCGATTGTGTAAATCTGTAGCTATTCTCAAAGAGATGAAGGCAGAGGATTATGCTCGTCAAAAGTAGCAAAATCAAAACAGCGTCGTATTATCAATGAACACCTAAACCATAACCTTATTTTTGACCAATTCATGTGTAATCTTTAGCAAGATGTGAAATCTTTCTTGTACTCAAGGCCTTTGTAATGAAATTATCTCTTTTGGAATTTTACTTTGCAATGCCTTTATTCTTAACCTTCCTCATTGTGTGCCCAAAATTACGGTAGAATTTTCCAATGCCACGAACTCATCCATGTTCTTCAAACATAGGATAGCGGGCTAAGTTGGTTACTTTTGAAGCCTATTTATACTCAATAATCTTGTTCTTTCACTAATACTTCTACTCATATACAATGGTAGGCCATCCTCAAAATTCCATAGGTGTTGAAGCAACCTCATTTTTACTACGCTTAGATGCACTTCATGCTCATGAGGAGAAGGGGAAGATCTCCTTGATATTTATGGACCAAAGCACTAGAACTAGTTGCATTACCTTGGGTCCTCATCTCAAACTCTTACCACCCCCTTCTCTATTTGTAGAGTGATTTCCTCACCATTGTGAAGAGATTCCGCCCATACACCAATCTTCAATATGTGCTCTAGCTTGGTCAACCCCCAATTATCACTTTCACTCCTATCCTTCTTTTGACAATCGATTTTTCAATTGGTATAAGAGGCTAAAGAATGAAGTTTCAAGCATGTGGAATGATGCCAAGTCGATGAGTGTTTGAAGTTTTGCTGCATATCTATTGACCCCTTGGAGTATGGACTGATTGGTACCCTTTGCTGTTTCTAGTCACCTTCAACTAACTAATTCTTCCTTCCAACTGGCCCAGTGGCCATCACCTTGCTAGATATTTGGTCATTGATTGGTTTGTTTCCTTTTGTAGAGCTTAATGGTCAACATGTAGACCCTTGTCCGCTCTTCGATAAAGTCCTTAATCTAGATGTTCCTTATGATGAATTCATGGATAGATTCGCTAGAACTAGTAGACCCATCTTTGCCAAAGAGCATGTTGCTTTCTTGTTATGTTAGCTTTGCAGGTATATCTTTTGTCACCCATTACTGATTGTGTCCCCAAATTTATTGATATGGCTTATGCATTATTAAAAGGTGTTGACATTAGGTTAGGTAGCATGGCTCTTGCAGCATTATATCAAAGCCTTAGGGATGTACAAACTTCATTATCTAGAGGTCATTTTGGACCTTCCGTTGGTCGTTTATGGATTTTGAATGGCTAGCTGCGCTTTTGTTTTCTCTAGCTATTTCATAAGAAGGGCCAGACTCCAATCCATTAGTCTAAAGTACATGAATCATCTATTGAAAGTGAATTCAAACTCTGGAAATTCTATCAAACACTTCGCCCTTTATCCAATGGCTTTTCTTCATTTGAATGCTTACTTAACACATTGCTATCCTTCACTAACTTTGACTTTTACAAGCTAGGAATTGATGACCAAGCTTGCTATCCTTCAACCATGCAATTCGACATATGCTTATTTTGGTTGTGTATCCTATCTTCTTCTGACCTTATGTTGAACTTTTCTTGTGGAGGGCAATTTTCCTTGAGTTTTGAAATGTATAACCACATTACTATGGAAGACAATTTGGACTAACCCAAGGCGTACCTACATCATTAGTGTATTCGATGAACTTTCCTTTCTCCAAATCACGCCTTGATCAAAGGAAGAACAGGGCCAATATCATTTGCCACACTGAAATTGCCCATAATGTCTTCGGTCATTTTCACTTTATCAACTTCTCAAGTTATCCCCATAGCTCTACATTCTTCGATGAATGGTAGAATGACTATCGTCTTCAACTGTTTCCTTGTTGTACTAATGGAGTCCTTTCCAAGGTCACCCAATTTCCTTTAGGCTTATTACATCCATTCAAAAGACCTTTGAGGCTATTTGAGCATCAAGCCCTAAGCAATTTTGAGACATTCAATCAACGATGGTAGCTTCTTTGTCTTTGTTTGTTTTTCACTTGTTTATCTTCTAAACTACCGATTCAATGCAAGTGATTCTTCTTCGTCCAATGGACAAACTATTGGTACCTTTGACAAGCTTATGTCTGATTCATTCATTTATCCAACCAATGTCAACCACATCCATTGATCCAATTTTCAAGAGGCACCATTGATCCAATTTTCAAGAGGCACCAGTGATCTTGGCTCACCACCACTCTTTTTTACCTAATGAACTAGTTCCATCCGAGGATCGTAACTCTACTCAAGTTAAATGGGCACACCTCCATGACTTATTGAAGAAGAGTTATGCTACCATATGTCAAGACATAGATATTTAGTATGAGGTCAAGACCTTCCTTGTTTTTCTGACCAACCTACCCTATCCTCTATAGTATCGAGCCCTTGAGTTTGCTATCAATGAATTTTCCCTTTCTTTTGGCCCCACTCTAGAGTCGTATAGGGTGAGGCCAAAGTAATAAAGGATATAGACAAGTTGGAACAGAATGCCTTTCTTAAAAGGGAGGAACTATCTTGATAGCATACCACATTCGACATCTTAAAGGCAAATGACCATACTCCTTTGTAGGCATTATTGATTCAATCTAGATTGATTACTAACCTAGAAGTAGCCTATGTTGCCTTGGAGCTTAAACTATCGGAGCTTAAGAACAAAAGGGATGAGCATTTTGAAGCCAATTGCAATAGTGAAATGCAACTCCATAGCTTTGTACTAGGGATAAAGCAACACTTAATGTAATTTTGTGTATGTTCTTGTTTGCATTCCTAGCTTCATGATCCTTATGTTTTAGCTTTATCTTGTAGAAAGAATTTCCCTTTTCATCACCTATCTATTATACATTTTCTTTTGTCCTTTTATTATTTATTTTCATAATTTTAGTATTTTTTGGCATTGTTCAATTCTCTGTAATATCTCCAACACCCTGTCACTATTGCTAAGGTACTCACATTCTTATCCTTCATCATGAACCAAGATTCATGCGGATCACTAGCAATCGGCTGTGTTCGTCTCATTTAATGACCAGCGGCTCCTCGTTTGTCTCATCACCTTAACAGACGGGAATTATCCACAATGGCCAGCAATCATGTCATTTCGATTTCCAATATAATCTTAATTACGTGCACTGTATCGATCTGTTATCCCATGATGTATGAATCCCTACTTTCTCAGCTGTACTGCAGTTATGCACATTAATCCTTGATCACACTGGTTTGTGAAAGATTGTGGCTATTCAACTTCCAAACTTGGCCCAAAAATAGTGTGATCCATAATGACAAAACCCCATCCACCACCTCAACCTTTAAATCTCTTGTGCAAACTCCTGAAGTTGAAATAGCGCCATAACCTTCTTCTTCATCCTCCTCTTCTTCCCTTATGATCGTCACTTCCGGCCTTGTGGAGGAAGATACTCTCCTACCTCTATCTTACATACATCTTGCTAACCACTAAGCCCAATGTCCTTGCGAGGCTGAAGAGCCTTGCGACCCAAGCTGCCCCTAAGAACCTCCCTAAGGGCAACCCGTTTATTGCTGATTATGAGGAGTTCATGGTGACTTTCAATCACGGTATTAAAAGTTACCCATCCAAGTTGGAGGACATCATTGTAAAAGTTTTCCTTATGTGGGCTACATTAATTAAGATTGTAATTACCATTTTACGGCGTTGGTCTAATAAGATAAGGCATAAAGTTTCTTAACAGTCGAATATGGGCCTGACTTATGTGGGCCGAGTTGGGCCCGACCCGTGATGAGAGAGCCCATCCAAAACTCTATAAAATCGCTAAGGTCTCTCCTCTAGCCCTCACTCTTCCAAAATTCTCTCTCAACTCACATAGGGTAATCTGTGAGTGACAGTCTCATTGAGCCAGGAACCGAGGGTCATAGAGGAGAAGATCTTCAGCATTGAAGGCTCGGATTGCTGTCATTTTGCTCCAAGAACGATGAATTCAAAATCAGGTACACAAATCTTTGTCTTCCCCTTCAGGATGTTCAATTTTCTAGCTATGTTAATCTTGGGAAGCCATTTAGATGGCCTACATTTGGTATCGGAGCCTGCATAAACTAGAACTCGAACATATGGAGCTATTTTGAAGAATTTATCCGCATGAAACTTGATTTTGACTCTATATTTGGATTAATCTTGTTGAGCTGAGTGTTTATATGCCTCTAACAGAGGTGAAATCAACTGCCCATACCTATTACGCACTTGACTTAAGTTTGGATCCTTTTGCTCATTTTTCATGATTTTTGGTCCGATAAAAGTGAAATTTTATTACATATATGGCTTCTCCTCGTCAATATGAGCATTTTGGTGGGTAGAATGTCTTTAGATGATGCCGAAAATGGCCGCACGTGCCTCCATGTGTCGTGATGGAGCTCAGAGGCGGTCCCACACGCTGCCGCACCGCCTCGTGTGCGCGCACACGCGACGACGTGTGGCCCGCGTGCACGCATGCGCGCCAACGCGTGGATTGACATGCAGCTTCGCGCGCGCGGACCACATCAACGGCATCGCCACCGCCAACATGTGTCGGCGATGACATCATAATGATGTCACATAAGCCGCCTTATGTGCGACCGCCACGTGGCATGTGACGTCACCGATGACGTCACCTAAGACTCGACTCGGTTAACCGTTGACCGGGTTGACCCGACCCGGTTGACCATTGACCAGGTTGATCCCACCCTGTTGACCGTTGACCAGGTTGACCCGACCCGGTTGACCGTTGATCATGTTGACCCGACTGTGTTGACCGTTGACCGGTTCGACCCATTGACCGGTCGGACCAGTAAACCTTCTTTGGATCAGATTTGTACGCCAGCACGTGCCTCTGACGCGCCGCTCACTCTAGCGGCGTGTGAGGGCTCGTGTGACGTCCGTTGGGCATGTGGTTAATGTCGGCATGCTCGTATGTGAATTTCCTATCTTGTGGTGTGCTTATTTGCATTTTTTTATGCCTGTAAGGATATGAAAATGCATGTGAAACCCTAAGGTACATGATTTTGGGGTAATTTTGGCATATTTTCATGTATTTTTGTATGGCTTTGGAAATACAAATATATGCCTATGATTATATCATCACTTGAGGAATATGTGTAGTGTTGATTTATTAAAAGTATGTATTAATGGATGGAGCAATGCAATTAGCATAACTTGTGGTTTTAGTGACTAATAGCCCCTGTCATCAAGTCTAAAATCACATGTGAAAGATAAATGTGAGTTATAAAGTTATATCCCTGATATGAGATAATTTCGATAATTCAGTTGGATTGTGATCGCCAAAGTGGCACATTTGATTGGTTTTGAGAAACATCGTTCACATATTGTAAGGGGGTGTCTCCTATTCTTATGCATGTTTATAATCCCAAAAGAAGTAATTGTGTGTTAGTTTATGGAGGGATACATGTATAGCATATGATTGAAAAGTGACTAGCCCTATTGGTTCATACACCTAAAGGTGGTGAATTCATGAAATGTTAGAATATATTTTCATGGACTGCTGTCATGTGAAGAGTATACAATTGCATGTCATGTATTCTGCCCAAATGTGCTTATATGATGATGTATGTATCTCTTGAGATATGTATTTAGCACTCACATGATGCTAATTATATGTATTGCTTGTAAAATCAGTCACATTCTCTTTAAATGGCAATTCCATTGCGATTGAGGTTCTTACTGGATCAAACTTCAAGAAATGGAAAGAGGATTTTCTATTTAGATAGGAGTTGGCAGATGTTCATATTGCTCTTACTGAGGATAGGCCGGTAGACCTTACTGATGCCAGTACATAAGTCCAGAAAGTACGCTTTGCTGCATAGAAAAAGAGTAATAGAATTTGCTTGCTCATTATGAAACGGTCAATTCAGGAACATTTGATGAATGGCTTGCCAACAAACTGTACTGTTAAGGAAATGATGGAAGCTTTGGAGGCTAGGTATCGTGTCTCTTCCAATGCTGAGATAGGTAAACTTATGCAATCACTCTTTAATATGAAGTATGATGGTTCAACTGGAGTTAGAGATTATGTGCTTAAGATGGTAGATCTTCAAAAAAAACTCCGAATTCTTCAAGTTGATATCCCTGAAGCTTGTATTGTGCATCAAGCATTAAACACTCTTCCTCTTGACTTTGGAATTATCAAGACAAACTATAGTTCGCAAAATGAGGCTTGGTCAATCAATGACCTTATAGTTAGAGTGGTGGCAGAGGAAGAGAAACTAAAGAAAGAAAGATGGCATTTTGCCTTGTATGCATCTAGTTCTACCAGTAGAAAGGGTAAATAGATTGCACATCATAGAGGAAATCCTAAAGCCATAGGGACTTCTAACTATATAGCTCCTAAAAGGGGAAATCCTGAAGCTACTAGCCCCTCCACCACTATGGCTCCTAGAAAGGCACCTTTTAAGAGGGAGGGTGTCCTTTGCTATTTTTGTAGGAAGAGGGGACACATAAAGAAATATTGTGATGGATATAAAACTTGGTTGTCTAAAAATAGGCATAAAGGTAATGATTCTTTGGTATTTGTCTGTGAATCCAACCTATCTAAAGCCTCATCTAGTTCTTGGTGGCTAGATAGTGGTGCGACTAATCATGTTGTATTTACCATACAGGGATTCACAAACATAAGGACGCCAAATCAAGATGAATTAAAGCTCACTGTGGGAAATAACAACAAGATCAACGTTGAGTTTATGGGAAATGTCATTTTGATTTTAGATATTGGTTTTAATATGATATTAAAAAACACTTTCTATGTACCTTCCTTTAGACGGAACTTAGTTTCGTATCATGTTTGGACATGTGTGGTTACTTTTTTGAAATAAAGAACAATACAGTATCTATGTTCTTTAGTTCAAATAAGGTTGGATGCTGCAACATGTTCAATGGATTGTACGGATTGTATTTATCTCCCAATGATATATACGTCGCTAATACAGTTGAAAGTGCCGTTCCCAAAAGACCTCTACTTAAGGAACAATCTTATGTGTTATGGCATAAATGACTAGGTCATATATCTAAAGAAAGAGTAGAAAGGCTGATAAAGACACATCCTATCTACTCTTAAAAGTGACCTAGAGACTTGCATAAACTGTTGTAGAGGAAAGACAACTAAGATAAAGAAGAAAACCGCAGTTCGAAGTTTTGACTTACTGGAAATCATTCACACCGATATCAGTGGACCCTATACTGCAACTTTGTGTAGAAATTTTTATTTCATCACATTTATCGATGATTATTCTTTGTATGGTTACCTATTCTTGATTAAGGAAAAGTCTGAATCTCTTGATAAATTCAAGATCTATCAAACTGAAGTTGAGAAACAGTTAGGAAAGATAATAAAGGTGGTTAGATCTGATCGAGGTGGAGAATACTATGGTAGACATAGCAATGTTGGGCAAATTAAAGGACCATTTGCTAAATACTTAGAGGATTCTGGGATAGTGGCTCAGTTCACTATGCTTGGAAGTCCTAAATAGAATGGTGTGACTGAAAGGCGCACTCGTACTCTCATGGATATGGTAAAGTGTATGATGAGTAAGACTAATTTGCCTGACTTTTTATGGGCTGAGGCTTTAAAAATAGCCCTATATATATTGAATTGTGTTCCTACCAAAGCTGTTACATCGACTCCTTTTGAGTTATGAACTAGACGCAAACCAAGTTTGGATCATTTCAAGGTCTGGGGATGTCCTGTAGATGTAAGATTGAATAATCTAATATTAGGGAAGTTGGAGGCTAAAACCGCTCGATGCTACTTTGTATCTTACTCAAAATATTCAAAGGGATATCGGTTTTATAATCCAGGTGGAGGAACAAGAATTGTAGAATCACAAATGGTCAAGTTTTTGGAATTTGATGTAGCCGAAAAGCATGATTGCTCACAAATTAGTGAACATGACAACATGATGAGACCGGCTATGTCTTTCTCCTTACTTATGCAGACAATTATGGAGCCTACTGTGCCACAAACTGAACCTGTTAATACTGAGAATCCTATTGATGAAATGGCCACAGATGAAATTCTTCAAGTTCCTCAGACTCAAAATGAAGTTACAATGGCTCCATTTAGAAGGTCTACTAGGGAAAGGCGTTCAGCTATACCACCGAACTATATAGTCTATTTAGGAAAACATGATTATGATATAGGCTGCATTATAAATACAGTGACTTATATAGACGCCATTTCCTGTCCTCAATCAAATTTGTGGTTGGATGCAATGAGAGATGAGATGCAATCTATGAAATATAATGGCGTTTGGGAGCTTGTTGAATTACCGAAAGGTTGTAAGCCCATAGGTTGTAAGTGGGTTTATAAGACTAAAAGAGATTCAAAAGGAAAAATTGAGAAATTTAAAGTCAGACTTGTGGCCAAGGGCTTCGCTCAAAGAGAAGGGATAGACTATGAAGCAACTTTTTCTCCAGTTTCTTCTAAAGACTCCTTTAAAGTGATCATGGCGTTAGTAACTCATTTTGACATGGAATTAAACTGCTTTTATGATCTGCTTTTCTAAATGAAGACCTTGATAAGGAGGTTTATATGGTGCAATCTGAAGGTTTTACAGCAAATGATCTAAGTAAGTTTGTGTGTAAACTAAATAAGGCGATTTATGATCTCAAACAAGCTTCTAGATGGTGGTACTTGAAATTTCACAATGTTGTTACTTCTTTTGGTTTTGTTAAGAACAAAGTAGATCAATGCATATACTGCAAGGTCAATGGGAGGAAATTTATTTTTCTTATACTTTATGTTGATGATATTTTGCTTGCAAGTAGCAATGTTGGATTGCTGCGTGAAACAAAACAAATGTTGTCAAAGAATTTTGACATGAAAGACCTAGGTGAGGCATCCTTCGTTCTTGGTATTGAAATCCATAGGGATCGTTGTCATCGTATGTTAGGTTTATCTAAAAAGGCATATGTTGATCGTATTTTGAAGAGATTCAACATGCAGGATGCAAACCAGGAAATGTTCCTGTCGTTAAGGGTGACAAGTTAAGTCTCTCACAACGTCCTCAATCAGATTTTGAGAAAAACCAAATGAAGGATATGACTTATGCTAATGTACTTGGAAGATTTTGTATGCTCAAGTTTGCACCAGACTGGACATCGCTTTTGTAATAGGGCTTTTAGGCAAATATCAGTCAAATCCAGGACACGATCACTGGGTTGCTACCAAAAAGGTCTTGAGATACTTAAAAAGAACAATAGATTATATGCTGATGTATAGATATGTCAATGATTTGCGATTGTTGGCATATTCAGATGCAGACTTTGCTAGTTGTGAGGATGATAGGAAGTCAACAACAGGATATATATTTATGTTAGCAGGAGATGCAATATCATGGAAAAATGAGAAACATAAATCTATATCTTTTTTCTACCATGCAAGCAGAGTTTATAGCATGTTTTCCAGCTGCCACTCAAGCAATTTGGCTTCGGAACCTCATTAAGGAATTAACCATATTTGATTTTGTGGATAGACCCATACAGTTATATTGTGATAACAATTCTGTTGTGTTGTTTGTTAATAACAACAGAAGTCTCAAAGGGTCTAAGTATATGGAGGTTAAGTTTTTGACCATAAAGGAAATGGTACAAAATGGTGACATTATAGTAGAGCATGTTCCCACGGATGATATTTTGGCAGATCCACTAACTAAAGCCTACACCCTTATGTATTTGAGCGACATATCATGAACATGGGCTTAAGAGAATCGATGGATATTATCGTTTAGTGAGAGCTATTTCAGGTTTGCTCTAATGAAGTTTACTTTTGTATTTTGTTACTTTTTGTAACGTTTCAATATATGTCAACTCCTTATGTATAAGTTGTTATTGAGTTGTGTACATATATCTAAGGAAAATCTCAAAGTACTGTGTAAATCTTGAGTAAAGGCTAGGGACATCCAGTTATTAGCCTTATACATATGTCTCAGTTACACATTAAAAAAGGTTAACCATAAAGATAAAACATATGTGGGTTCATTAGAACCATAAAGATATTCTCTAGTGCCACATCCGGTTTTCTGTAACATTTAAAGGTAAGAGAATGGTGACCAACAAGGGAGATAACACATAAGGTATTACTCTTTATGAGGTGTTATCCGTTTGCCACACAACCATATTGAATCTATATCAATAAAGTTGAAAACATTCGTGATCATGGAAGGCTCTGTATGAATACATGCAGTTACCGCCATGATTCGGTGTTAGAGATTTTATGGGATAGAATTGACTATTAAGAATTGCCACTAGACCAACATAAAGGTGCGCACATACAATACAGTCTCAATTAATATAACCCAAGTGGGAGAATGTAAGAGTTTTCTTTATGTGGGCTACATTAATTAAGATTGTAATTACCATTTTACAGCATTGGTCTAATAAGGTAAGGCATAAAGTTTCTTAACAGTCGAATATGGGCCTGGCTTGTGTGGGCCGAGTTGGGCCCGACTCGTGATGAGAGGGCCCGTCCAAAACTCTATAAAAAGTGCTAAGGTCCCTCATCTAGCCCTCACTCTTCCAAAATTCTCTCTCAACTCACATAAGGTAATCTGTGAGTGGCGGTCTCATCGAGCCAGGAACTAAGGGTCATAGATGAGAAGATCTTCAGCATTGAAGGCTCGGATTGCTGTCATTTTGCTCCAAGAACGATGAATTCAAAATCAAGTACACAAATCTTCGTCTTCCCTTTCAAGATGTTCGATTTTCTAGCTATGTTGATCTTGGGAAGCCGTTTAGACGGCCTACAATCATTACCTTCAAGATCATGGAACATGAGTACTAGAGCAAGAAGGAAGAGATCGAGAATGTTGATGCAGTATATCATGAACTTACATAGGCATAGGGGATCCTTCATGCCACCCATACTCATTTGTCCAAGCTGCAGGGAGTGGTATCCAACAAGGAGAAAGCGGTGAAGAAGCGACTAAAGAAAGGATTGGCCCCTAGTGAGCAGAGGGAGTTTGAGATCGATGAGGCTATGCTAGCCAAATCTGTATCCTTCATGGACTCCAACACCAAGAGCATCGAGGCCTTGTTCGAGAAAGCCAATGAACTGGTTGGAGAGTAATTGGTTCTCTTCCAACATCTGGAACAAGAGAGAGATGTCCTTGAGAAGGAGATGGATAAGCTGTAGAAGCCCAAGAAGCATGTTGAAAAGGCTAACAACCACCTAGAGTCACAGCTACGCCACTTCGTGATTACCTTTTGGCAACAACTTGGTTTGAGTAGGCTAAACAAGGGGCGAGGCTAGGAATGCAAGAGCAGGAAGGAAGGAAGGAAGAAAAAAATGAGAGAGAGAGGATGAGATAGGGAGGAGAGAGAAGGGGGAGACAGATGTCAGAATGAAAATAAATAAAAGAAATTTTTAGAATTTTTTGGCCTTTTACTTTTATTCTATCTCTCGCATTTCCCACGTAGTCAGATGTACTTCTTCAGGAACTTGCCATTAATGATCTTTGGAACTCTTTTCCATCCAAATCCATTAATCGATATGCATTTCCAATAAGCACATCACTAAGTATGGGCCTTATCAAGTTGATGACCATTTACCAAACCTTTCATTATCAACACTTGTTGATAAAATAATCTTTCAAACCAAATCACCAATGTCGAAATATTTGGGTTTTACTTGTTTATTGTAGGCTCCGGAAACCCTTTGCTTTTGGGTGACTAACTTTTCCAGTGCTAAAGCTCTACTTTCACCAAAGTCATCAACATTGGCATACATTAACTCATCATATTTTTCCATTGACAGGTTATCCTGTAACTTCACCCTAAATGACTATACTGTGATTTCAAATGGAAGGATGGCTCCTTGTCCATACGTTAACATATATGGGTCAACTCCAGTACTTGATCTTTTCGATGTTCGATATGCCCATAACATCGTCGATAGTAAAAAGTCTCATTCTCTTGGGTTTTCTTCCAAAAGCTTTTTAATAAGATTGATAATAATTTTGTTCGTAGCCTTAGCTTGACTATTTCCCACGTTCTTCATGGTTATCTTATAGAAACTATCCACTGCCTTTAGCAGTTTCTCATCCGTTTTCCTTATTTAATGGCATCAACCGCTTCCCTTTCTTGCTCTCTTCGATCTCCTCTTGCTTTATTCTACGTCATGGCTCGATGCATCAGAGCTTCTAACAAGGATGTATATCGCTCCAACGATTTCATGGATCGTCTTACCGCTTTGTATTGTCTTGAAAAGAAAGGAAAGCATCTGGCTAACTCTATCAATTTGACTATCATCCAGAAATTGAGGAAGATTCTGCTCTTAATCGCAGATTGGGCCTTACTTTAAGACCTTACCCCATGCTCCGTACTTTGATGAAAGTTTCCTCGAAACTATAAAGAGCAACTTCCATTTCAGCAAAGGATCTTTATTGATCATCAATGACCTCCCATAAACGGCACTCTCTCTTCAATTAATGTTTTTACTTATATTTTTCTTCTTTGTCTTTTTTTCCTTTTTCCTTCTTCCCCTTCCTCTTCCTCTTCCTCTTCCTCCTTTCACTCTACTAGAGACACAATGCCTCACCATCTCAATCCTCCATCATCATGCTCAAGCTCGACCGACAAACTTGAGCCTCAAATTTTGGATCTAAGCTCGAGTGAGCTCTAGATGGAGCGCTAGATTTGCGATCTAGAGCTCAACTTAACCTCGAATATGATTCAAGGTGGACCAAAAGTAGGTTGACGTAGGTAATGGACAAGGTGAAAGCGGAGACAATGCATGATTCGTCGACGCGGCGAAGGGCCTTGAGCTTTGGCCAACCCGACATTGACGCAAAAGGCATAGGAAGAGTTCGAAAGGTGGCGGCGGCGCTACAGGTTAGAGAAGAAGCTAGCGAACATGGTGGCAAAGATGGAGAAAACGTGCCAGAGGCGACGGAGTCTTGGGAGCGTCGGAGGACTTTGAAATACAAAAGAGAGAAGAGGGAGAGTTATGCAATTGAAGAGAGAGAAGATGAAACATTAATTGAAGAGAGAGATAAGTTGCGAGGGGTTTTTTATGGTGGCCCCCAAACGTGACACATGTCGTCCGGTGAATGAACTATAATTTTGCCACGCTAGCCTAAGAGCTCCACCCAATATTTTCTCCTACTTTTCCAGTAGGGGTCGCCTCTTTCCCGGGTTCCATCTTTGGGCCTATAGCCCTTCTCAGCCTTGCTTACATTTGTACATTTTCAATCCAAATTTCGAAAACCAACGTGGTGGCAAAAAAAATTTCTAGGGGTACTTTTCGCTATCTTTGGCTTGCCGCGTGGAGTCTCACATCGCACGTGCTGATAAAGCTCCTTATAGATCAACGACGAATTGACGCTGCACGGAGACAAGTCTAGGATTGAAGGGTTCAAAGTAATTTCACAAGTATTATTTACTTTAACACTTCTTGTCATGGGGGCATTTAATCTATGTTTCTTATCTTAAGGTTTGCGAGAATCCACCTTTGTTGCTTGTAATGGACTCATTTATTGACTCATTCGTGACTGAAGACCTTTACTCTTGCTTGGATTGAGGACTTTGAATAGCTTTTTTCCTTATCCGGTTTTATTAAATAACGTAGTGAAAATCACAACTCGCAAGATGGACACACAAAGCGTATAGGTACAAAGTGCAAAGAGTGACATATCTTGACTTTCAATATTTATGAAAAAAGGTAAACCGAACGACCTGATAAAACACAACAAATAAGCATAGTTGCAACTCTTTTTCTAGAAATTACAACTTAAAAAGAGAAATATTAAGAATATAGTTGCCGCCACCTAACTTTTCCATTTGAAGAGAAAAAGGCATAGGTTTAGGGGTATTGCCTAAACGCATGATGAAGACACTCAATCAAGAGTAGGCTCTCCTAAGCCCTTAGCTCGAGTGTTGTTTGGGTATTTGATGTTAAGTCAAATTGATGCTATAAGGGTTTTCAATCAATATATTGAAAGTGTGTATCAAGTAATAATCAAAATAAAAATGTATAGACAATGACCTGACATTTGTCTCTCAAAACGAACCACATCATATTGTAAATCCTTAAGGGCATCATTTAATTTCGAGTGAAATTTTTTTTTTGATAAAATATTTTTGTGCATTTGAAAAGAAAATTACTCAAGATCTAATTTCTAAGCTTCTTCCTAATTTTTAGAAAAAAAAATATTTTTTTTCTTATTTTTCTTATTTTTAAATTTTATGAATATTATTTACGGATCCTCCGCATGTCAAAACAGGCTCAGGTCCATGGCTGGACAAGGCTCAGTGGAGGAGCCCAATTCGACGACCCTAAAAGACAAAGCTGAAAGAAAGACATTAAGCCCCGCCTGGGACATCAACCTAGCCCAGCCACTAAACATTAACAAACAACAACCCGGCCCACAAACTAAACTAAGCTTATAAAACAAAAAATTGGCTCAACGAGACAAGGCCGGCCCCCCAACTGGCTGACCGGCGAGCCAAGCCCGACTTGACGAGGATTTGACCCGACAGCCAGCACAGCCCTCACTCCTCTTGCGCGCCCCGCCCCTCACGGCCTTGACAGAGGAATTGGCTTTTCAACGGCAATTCAAGTATTAGCTATTCTTTCAAATCATCAAGCTATTAACTGGGTATATGAATGTAAATGTGAAGAACTTCTTAATAGAACGGCTCTGGCCATCTTCTAAGTGAGTGCTCGATGAAGATGTTGCAAAGAGGCTATGCCGAAGATCGACTCCTACCCTCTCTCTATCACAGTTTTTTAGCAAGGAACTACCTTTGAGACGTACTCATTATTTCGGCATCCAAGATGAAGCCACTCGCAACATAATCCCTGTAGTGGCCTATGAAACACCGACACTCTCCAAGAACTTTCGTGTCATGTCGAACACTTGGACACGTGTCCGACACTTTCTGACACTCTCAGACATTTTCCAACACTCGGTCAACATGTATCGAAAAATCCGACACTTGGTCAACTTCGTGGAAACTCTCCAACACTCGAATTAGAATTCTGACATATGAGTTTCCGACACGTGATTCCGATATTGAGGTCAATTTTAAAACTTCAATAAATGAAAAGTTAAAATATGTCGCGACCAAATTTTCGGGTGTGAACCTAGGGTTTGGCTAATGGATTGCTAAGCCTAAACTTAATTCGGGCTCTCCTAAGCCCATACCAATTCACGACTTAGGTTCAAATATCTTAACATGCAAATGGATTTTATCTAGAAGTTGCCACTAATCAGTTTATGGTAGGTCGATTAGACACCTAAGTAAAATAATGGGAGAATTATTTTACTTCTATGAACCAGAGATTTTGGATACGGAGACTTGATTACGTTAGATTTCTCTAACGCCCTTTCGATACATTTCTCTTTTATTTTGAAAAAAATATTTGGCAAGCAACTTGAATTGATTTTAATTCCCTAACATGTGAGGTGACCATGCGGGTGTGCAAACCACCAATTTAACACTCAAGAAAGCAAATGAATAAATTGCAAGAACTTACCTCGTAGCAACAAAAGTATCTGCAATGTTAAATCAGAATTCACATCGACAATCCTAGATATGATTTCTAATTAATACGCAATTACCCAATTTTTGTTTTCGCTTTTCTTAATGAGAATCTAATCTACATGTAATGCAATGTTACTAATCTAACATGTAATGATATGGCACGGCAATATGACTTAAACTATATGACATAATTGATTAATTCTAAGGCAATTTTTTTTTGTATTTTCCACGAAATTCGAAATTAGAAAAATGCAAAGATTATCTAGCTAGATTAAGATTCTATTCAATTTGTATTAGGAATTAGGTTAAGCCAAATCCTAATTTAAACTAGAATCTTATCTTAACTAAGTAATCTCTAACCTAAAATGCAATCTATCGAAAAGGATCTATCTAGATAAAACTTAAACATGCAAAAGATGATTTTTTGCATGATGATTTTTTTGTATTTTTTCTTTGTAAAAATGACGTGCCAAGGATGCCCTAATTCTACATGATACATGCATGATGATTTTTTTTGTATTTTTTCTTTGTAAAATTCGAAATTTAAAATTGCCAAATAATTAAACGTGCCATTTAAATTAAAGAAAACTAACATCCTAAATGAACGCATTTTTTGGATTTTTTTATTGAAAAATTCGAAATAAGATTGCAATTCTAAACATGCAAGATAACCCGAAGACTAGAAATATTCTAAAACGAACCTAATTCTAATTCAAATTTTTTTTGGATTTTTTCTTTTACAAAAATAAAATTGACTCAAATACCATGACAGCAAATCAAGCAAGATAAGATTGATATCCAAAAATTGGCGAATCATATCTCGCGCATGAGATCAGGTTGACTAATTTTACAATTAAATCGTTAATCGAATCTCGGGCGTGAGATCGGATTGTCGATTTTTGCAAGTGATTGTGAGTCGGATTTCGGGCGCGAAAATCGGACTGTTAATCTCTAATTTGAGAGCTCCTCGAGTTGTGAATATCACGCTATTCCGAATATTGGCTCCCAAATTCCGATCCTTGAATGGCTACAGCTACTCGTGACGTGATATGGTAATGCTCGGCGAGGCTCACAGCTCGGACTTGGATGTCGGGACTAGATTTTGGTGGTGTTGAGGCTCACTGAATTGGACTTGAATTGCCCCAACAAACTGCCGAGGAAAGCCAGGATGCTCAGCGAAGTGGACTAGACTTGCGCCGGGTGATGTCACTTCGTCAAAGGATAGCGGCAAGCCTCGTGGTGGTTCAACGAGGTGCCCCTGGGTAGCAACCAACGGACAGATCAACAAAGCAGCGGTAGGCAATGTCACTACAAATCAGGGGGCGGCTCAACGTTGGGGTGGCACGTCTCGGGCAGCAGCGGCGTCAAGAAGGACTCGAGCAAGGCAATGGAACTATGTCGGCAAGGGTGGCATCCGATTTGCGGGACTCGTGGGGGTCTTGGTTGCGCTGCTGCGGTGGTCACGCGAAGGCGCAGCAACGAAGATGGAGCCAAGGTCTTGTGGGTAGCGTCGTGGAGAGAGAAGATTTCGTTCTCTCTTTAGTGCGTGTCGATCTTCTCGCAGGTTGAAGGATCCGGCTCCTTCTTGCACGAACAACCTCTCTATTGCCCTTCTTTTCTCTCACGTGTTTCCCTCTCACGTCTTCTGAAGCTCCCCTTGGCTGAATGTGTGCATTGAAGTCACGGCCATGCTTTCTATATGATGAAGCTTTGCCTTGTGGCCATGAATCTCTCTCTCTTTTCATGTGCGTGTTCAATGCGTTGTTGGGTTTTTTGCCGTGAGGATCTAATTGCCCCCCTCTTGTGTGGCCGTATGTATCAATATGTGTGGCCCCCTTCTCTCTCTCTCTCTCTCTCTCTCTCTCTCTCTCTCTAGTCACTCACCAGTCATCTCTCTCTCCAGACCGGTCACTTTTTCTCTTTTCTCCTTATTTTCTAATCACAAAAATATTTTTATTCTCCTTATCTCCTGAATATCCTCTATTGATTTTATCGCCTATTGCTGAAGATAAGATTGCAATGCGATTTTCTTAAATTTCAAAAAATTCATCCTAATATCACATCAAATCTTAATTTCTCAGAGGATAATTAATTAAAAAAAAAACAATGGGCTTGGGTTAATTTGCTCCTTTCGTGGGCCTAGCCCGGCCTGCCAAACTAGAGCTCATAAAACATAAATTTGAACCCATCCACCACCGATCCAATAAAATGCAAACAAAAAATGCAAATTAAAAATAAATGCACCTAAATCTATATGCTATGCAATTAATTATTTTTTCAGGAATAAAATCAACCTCTAATTTTCTATGCAATAAATAAATGACCGGATCACCAAAATTTAGGTGTCAACAAAATATATACTGTTTACATCTCTTTGATTGTTCTTGGCGTTGCCTACTGTTTTTTCCTTGCAGTTGAGTTTCCCAAATCCGATAGGGTCATAGGACTTATCCTGGTAGAGTTTTTTTGGATGTTGCTGTGGACCTCGTTGATATTTCCACGTCTCTTGCGGCTAATGCACATCCGAGTTGAATCCCGAGTTGATGCCAAAAGGAGACGGTTCAGCGACATCCTAGGATCAAATGAATAATTCGCATGTATTATTAACTTAACTACTCTAGTCGCGTGTGCATTTAATGTATGTTTGTAGTCTTGAGGTTTGTAGGAATAGGACTCTTCTGATCAGTTGCATGCAATGAAGTCATCTATTAATTCCTAAAGCCCACAAAGACCTTTAAGAGAGCATTTTCCCTAATACAACTTCATTAAAATGATGGTAGCAAAAACTAAAAGCACTAAGTGGCAAATTGAAAATATGAACGCCCGAAAAATATGTGCTTCTTAAGCAAAGAGAGAAATATCTTGATTTTTTGTATTTATTAAAAGAGGTGAACTGTGTGATTCTATAATACACGATAAATATTTAAGACTCCTGTTGTAAAATATTGAGTTGCGAATATATAATAGAGAAGATATTAAAGAAGAGAAAGCAAGTGAACACTAGAGATAGTAGTAAGATGAGAGAGCTTTATTTCTAGTATCTCACTGTCGTGTTTCTGTGTGATTGTATATTGTACATCAAAACTAAACTCCTATTTATAGGAGAACAAGAATGTACTTATCATTAATATCAATGTACCGAATGATACATGTACAGGATAAGGGAGATGAACTTTCATTGTATAGGGAGATGTACTTAAAACATTTGATACAAATGTACCATAATAAGTACATTGGATAAGATGAATATAATGAATATTCATTCATGTATTTCATAACACTCCCCCTTGAATATTCATCATATTCATTACGAATGTGCATCGAATAATAATGCCTCATTAAAAACCTTAAGCCGGAAAAACCCAGTGGGATAAAAACCGGACAAAAGGGAAAAAGAGTGCAGAGCACACATGTTATGATATCTCCCTTTTATGGATGCATTAATTGCCTCGTTAAAAAATTTAAGCCGGAAAAACCCTATGGGAAAAAAACCGGACACAAAGAAAAAAGAGTGCAATGTATATATAGCCACTCATGGGACTAATCATTATTGCATCTTGTGAACTAGTCGCATATCAATGCTGCAATGTATAGTTCATAATATCTCCCCCTCAATAGAGCCATATAGCCACTTCTGGGGCTAATTAATCTTACATCTTATGAACTCGCCTCATACCAATGCCATATATTAATTTCTCAAAACTTAATATCAATGCTGCAAGTTCATGAATATAGAAAAATTTCGGCGAGATATGCTTTGTCCTATCACCTTTGATATATCCTCCCCTGACTTGTGCAACACAAGCAGTATTATCTTCATAAATTATAGTTGGAGAATTTGTAACCGGTATTAAGCAACAAGAATTATGAATATTTGTTATAACGGATCTTAACCAAACACACTCTCTTCCAGTTTGATATAAAGCATAATCTCAGAGTGGTTAGAAGATGTAGCTACTAACGATTGCTTTGTAATTCATGAATATAGAAAAATTTCGGCGAGATATGCTTTGTCCTATCACCTTTGATATATCCTCCCCTGACTTGTGCAACACAAGCAGTATTATCTTCATAAATTATAGTGAGAGAATTTGTAACCGGTATTAAGCAACAAGAATTATGAATATGTGTTATAACGGATCTTAACCAAACACACTCTCTCCCAGCTTCATATAAAGCAATAATCTCAGAGTGGTTAGAAGATGTAGCTACTAGCGATTGCTTCGTAGAACGCCAAGAAATAGTAGTGCCGTTATAACAAAATAAATACCCAATTTGAGAGCGAGCCTTATGTGGATCGGATCTATATCCAGCATCAGCATATCCAACTAAACTAGAGTTAGTGGAATCCTTGGAATAATATAATCTCAAATCTATGATTCATCGGAGATAACGGAAAATATGTTTAACTCCATTCCAATGTCTCCGAGTTGGCTCAGAACTAAAACGTGCCAATAAATTTACCGCAAAAGTGATATCTGGTCTCGTACATTGTGCCAAGTACATCAAAGCCCCAATTGCATTGAGATATGATACTTTAGGACCAAGTATCTCTTCATCAGATTCTCTAGGACGAAATGGGTCATTTTGGGGATCTAGAGACCTTACAACCATAGGGGTGCTCAATGGGTGAGCTTTGTCCATGTTGAAATGTTTAAGCAATCTTTCAACATATGCTAATTGATGGACGATTATTCCATTTGCTTTATGCTCAAGCTCTAGACCAAGACAAAGTTTGGTTTTACCCAAATCTTTAACTTCAAACTCCATTTTCAAATACTTAGCAGTTTTAGCTAACTTTTTTGGAATTTCAATTAAATTGATATCGTCGACATAAACTGCTACAAAAGCAAATCCGATTCCTGATTTCTTAATAAACACGCATGAGTAGATAGGATCATTTTTGTACATTTTCTTAATTAGGTACTCACTTAGGCGTTGATACCACGTGCGACCAGATTGCTTTAACCCGTACAAGAATCTATGCAATTTTATTGAGAATAAATTGCGGGGAGTGCATGCTTCAGGCATTTTTAATCCCTCAAGAATTTTCATATAAATATCGAGTCTAATAAGCCATATAGATATGCCGTCACAACGTCTATAAGACGCATTTCCAATCTTTCAAAGATTGCTAGGCAAGTGAGAAAACGAACTATAATCACATCCATCACAAGTGAATATGTCTCATTATAATCAATCCCAGGTCTGCGGGAGAATCCTTGGGCAATGAGTCGGGCTTTATACCCGACAACCTCGTTTTTCTCATTTCATTTTCGAATAAATACCCATTTATATCTAACAAGCTTTACATTATCGGGGATACGAGTTATAGGTCCAAAAACCTTTTGTTTAGTTAGGGAAGCTAATTCAACTTTAATTGCTTCCTCCCACATTCAATAATAGATTGTGGTTCACAATCATCATCCATAATTTGATGAGCAACTGAGAATGCAAAAGCATCATCAATGATGATTTCATTTCAATCACAAATTTCATTACAATATGTAATGGAATTCTCAGTATTCCCGGGGCTAGTGCTCCTTTCATGGGTTTGCGCCTCTTCAGGGGCAATAAACTCTTTGGGAGCAAGCACAACGCCAGGCTCTTCTAGAGCAGATTCCTTATTCTTTCTCCTTCATTTTCGAGGAGCAGTATCTTTTGATCCTATCGGTCTGCCACGCTTCAAGTGCGGGGGATTTTGATCCATTTTAGCCTGTTCTTCAGGAACAGCTATCCTAGCTGGAGCATTTACAGCTGGAATATGAGACTTCGTTACCTTAGTAGCATCATTAAACGCGTCAGGAAGTCTATTGGCCATAGCCTGTAAATGGATTATGCGCTGCACCTCATTTTCACATTCAAGAGTCCTTGAGTCTAATTGAGATAAAGTTTTCTCATTCCAAGAGAAAGCCTTAACTGGTTTTTGTTTTGCAGTCATGGAAGTTGTAAGTATCCCAATTGATGGAAACTTAGTCTCATCGAAATGACAATCTGCAAACCTAGCAGTATAAAGATTATCAATAGATGGTTCCAAGAACCTAATGATAGATGGTGAATTAAACCTAACATAAATGCTCAAACGGCGTTGATGACCCATTTTCGTCCTTTTTGGCGGTGCTACGTACACTGCTTTGCACAACCAAAAGTGCGTAGATGTGAAATATCTGGTTCATAACCAAAAACCATTTGAAGGGGAGATTGTAAAATACTAGCAGTAGGGTGTAATCTTATTAGAGTTGCCGCATGCAAAACTGCATGACCCCATGCTGTATCGTTGAGATTCGTTCTCAATAGTAGAATGCAAGCAATGATTTGGATACGTTTAATCAAGGATTCTGCCAATCCATTTTAAGTATGAACATATGCAACTAAGTGCTCAACCTCGATTCCGAGTGAAGCACAATATGTATCAAAACTCTTTGATGTAAATTCACCAGCATTATCCATCCTTATGCTCTTAATTGGATAATCAGGGAATTGTGCCCGGAGCTTTATAATCTGCGCAAGTAAACGTGCAAATGCGACATTTCGCGTAGATAATAGGCAAACATGGGACCATCTGCAAATGCGTCCACTAATACCATAAAATATCTAAATGGTCCACTTGGTGGTTGTATTGGTCCACAAATATCACCCTGAATTTTTTGCAAGAATAAAGGAGATTCAAAATTAACCTTTGTTAGAGAATGTTTGATAATGAGCTTTCCTTGTGAGCAAGCCTCACAATTATAATATTTGGACAACAATACCTTTATATCCTTTAAAGGGTACCCTTTTGTATTTTGAATTATCCTACGCATCATTGAAGTGCCAGGATGACCAAGGCGATCATGCCACAGTCCAAACTTATCAGGGCTTACCAATCTCCGGGATGTGGTAGCGTAGGTTTCAACAGCTTTAACATGACACAATACAAACCCACAGAAGAAGCTTCTAGCTTCTCATGGATGGTCTTCAGGCCCATCTTATAAGAGGAAATGCCAACATATTCCTTATCTTGCTCATAAATAGTCTCAATATGGTACCAATTACGGCGTACATCTTTGAAATTGAGCAGATTCTTTTTTGATCGAATGCTTAGAAACGCATTATCAATATGCAAGATTGTGCCATTTGGCAAAATAATTGCAGCATTCCCAAAACCATCAATAATTGGAACAGGACCTGATATTGTATGAATTTATGCCTTACGTAATGTCATACTCGAGAAAAAGTGTCTACTACAAAATATAGTATGTATTGTTGCACTATCAAGTAAACAAACATCTTTCTTTTTCTCAGTATTTTCCATTTGCATTTATATTGACAACTTCAGGTGTCAAGTATCATAAAAGTTTTTTTTTGGTTAAGGTAAGAAATATATTGATTTTGCAAAGAAAAACAAGTAAACGGGCCACGAGGCATCAAGAAATAAGCACTCTACAAGACAGTCCAAGAAGAGTGAAGGGGTGCCAAGGGACCAAAGGGAACAAAACAACCAACAAGCCGAGAGGCCGAACAACAAAGGGAAGAACTAAGACCTACAACCCTCTATTACAAGAAAATAGAAGGACTTAAGTCCCAACTCCGCTGCAGCCGTCTATTCTTCGGGATATCCACCACATGCTTGAATGTCATTGCTTTGTCTTTGACGGCCTTGCAAAGATGCATCTTCATCGCCGGGATAAAGAGGGCCTGATTTCTAAAAATCATATTGTTGCGTTCTTTCCATATGATATAACAAAGAGCACCATAGCTAAAACGAGCCAGAGATTGATAGAATCCCCCACCCGAGAAACGATTGGAGGCCCAATCAAGATTTTCCCGCCACGATTTATTGCGCCAACTGACATTAAACTTTGCAGCCCAATAGGAAGCAAGGTTACCTGGAACACGACAAGCAAAGAACAGATGATCCACGGAATCGGGTCTGCTCGAGCAAAACGGGCAAGAGGCTGCTGGAATCGCCGCCCAAGAGAGGAGCATAACTTGAGTAAGTATCATAAAAGTTGCATATTAGTTATATAGTCGAATAAAATTTCAAAGATAAATATTATATAAGGTTCATAAGTATTTCATAAAGAACAAAAAGTAATGCATTTAAAGTGAAACAACATAAATTTCAAAATTCAAATTATTATTCACCGATCGATTCATCAAAGTAATCATAGGTCCTCAAAGAAATCGAGACATCCAATGATGCATTTGCTACTTCAGGGAGCAAGAGGAGTCCCACCAACGGAGATATTGTTGGCTTCAACAGTGGTTATGGTAGTAGGATTGATTTCAATGGCATGAGATTCACCACGCTTGCCCATATTCTTTAAAGATGCCTGGTATAGGTCAACAAAATGTTTTGACGTACGACAAGTACGTGACCAGCAGTCATGCCACAGCAATGACAAATACTTTCATTAATCACTTTCTTTTGCTTCTTTTCTTTGCCATGATTCAGGCCAAAGTTTGATTTCCTAGGGCGGTTAAATTTCTTGCCATCCCTTCTAGGATTATGTTCTTGCCTGTGCTTATAGCCCTTAAAACGGCCAGTATTTTTCTCGAAGTTAGCATGTGCTTTAGGCAATACTTTTGAGCTAGCAAGTCTAAGATCATGATTTTTTAGCAGCAATTCATTAGTTTACTCGGCAGTAAGAAGCACAGAAATTAATTCAGAATATGTGACAAATTGACGTTGTCGGTATTGCTATTGCAATACAATATTCAAAGCATGAAAGGTGGAAAAAATTTTCTCAAGCAATTCTGCATCAGTGAGTTTAATACCGCATAACTCAAGCTGAGAAATGATATCAAATAAAGCAGAATTATAGTCAGACACTGATTTAAAATCTTGCAGTCTAAGATTTTGCCAATCATATTGTGCTTGAAGGAGGATAACAGTTTTGGTATGATCATACCTATCCTTCAACCTCCTCCATAAGATATGCGGGTCTCGAACGGATAAATATTGAGTCTGCAGGCTCTCATGCAAATTACGACGAATAAAAATCAGCACATTTGCTTTATCCTTTTCATTTGAGGTTCCATTTGTTGGAGAAATCTTTTCAGAATATTTTGAAGGCGACAAAACGTTTCTATCGGTTTAGTCGGATATTTGCAGACATTCTATTTAGAGTCGAAAACTTTCAGATCACCGAGACTCAGCACTCAAGACTCAAGATTATTTTCATTGACAGTTTTTCTAATCCAGTGTCGAAGGCAATCCAGAGCCGAAGTATTTGGTTAAGGATTTAGTCCTATTCTCTGGAGAAGATCTCTTGGCTGGATAAATATAACGGATTCTTATATACGTAATCTAGATCGTTTGAAGATCCGATGGTCGACAAAATATTCTTGAAATGTTCTATTCTTGGAAACCAAAATCCTGATTGTATGGGCGAACAGGATTGATGGGCTATCATCAGGTTCATTTAATAGCTCGAATGATCTTCTTAATTGATTCCGTCCAACGGGTAGATTGGAGGAAATTCCTTTGGTAAATACCAACGGGTATAGTGGCATAAAGGAGTATAAAAAGAAGTCGTTCCCGCTGCTTTAATGCATGATCGATAGAGAAATTCCAGAGTCTGAAGCATCTCGATTATTAGTCGATACATTCTAAGCGAAATTGTATACACAAAGAGTGTCTATACTCAGTGAGACCTTGAGCGAGTGTGGTAGATTATCTACACCGAGAAATCAAGGAAGATCAACGCTGTAACATCTCTTTGTTCATAGTGGAATCCAGCCAATAGGCTGTCAGTGTAGAAGAGTGGACGTAGGCTTGAAATAAACCGAACCACTATAAACCGCGTGTTTAATTTTCTCTTCCCTTCTCTCCGTCTTACTTTGATTACTGTTTGTCTCAAATCTATCAACTGTTTAGTATTGTGCAATTATCGAGAAAAATCTTTTATATACCTATTCACCCCCTCTAGGTACTTATACTAGCTATATCACCATTCTCTATAATTGTATTAGCAAGACCTTGCTCTTGGAGTTGCATTTCCATGTCAAGGCACCAGAATAGATAATTCTTTCCATTCACTTCCAATATGTGGAATTTGGGCTTTTCAATATTTGCCATAGTCCTTGCAAAAATAAATCCTTAAATTAATTAAAAGGATTTCCAAATATCCACCACTACTTCAGGAGCAAAAAGATACTTTTAGATTTAAAATTTTGGCTTCGGGCCAAGAAAAATAAAAATGAAGAATTGATAGAAGAAGATGAAGTATAAGTTGATTAATAATAAGAATACTCACCTTGCAAAAATTACTTACTCAGTCAGTAGATCTTCATGCTTGCAAAAGTTACTTACTCAATCGGTAGATCCTCGTGCTGATAACGTGTTGTAAAATATCGCATTGCGAATATATAATAGAGAAGAGATTAAAGAAGAGAAAGCAAGTGAACACTAGAGATAGTAGCAAGATGAAAGAGCTTTATTATAGTATCTCACTGTAGTGTTTCTGTGTGATTGTGTATTGTACATCAAAACTAAACTCCTATTTATAGGAGAACAAGAATGTACTTATCATTAATATTAATGTACCGAATGATACATGTACAGGATAAGGGAGACGAACTTTCATTGTATAGGGAGATGTACTTAGAACATTTGATACAAATGTACCATAATAAGTACATTGGATAAGATGAATATAATGAGTATTCATTCATGTATTTCATAACAACTCCAACCTTTTTTTTCCCTTAGAATTTACTACTCGACAAAGTAACAGAAAAAGAAATCCTAGGAATATAACAGAAGCCTAGTAAAACCTTTAAGAACTATTAGATCATGTGGGATCTTCCAATCAAAGACAAGATATCTTCGTGCATTTTAAAATTTTAAAAAATAAGAATATTAAGTTCAACTACTATATGCTAAATGAACATCCTAAACTATCTTAATTAAAGAAGCAAATATCAAAATTCAAGATCCTAATTTCATCCAATAAAAGGAATAATTCCAAACTTGAGGTGTCCCCACATCATTCTCACGTTATTGACAAAAAAGCCAGACCTTGAGTATCCTTGAATTTTTAAAATGTGGGTCGTTTGGCAAAGCAAATCTACCACAATACTCTTGCAATTCAGAGCCATCTCTGCAAAATCAATCGAAATATTCTTGCTTTAAGAATAGATCCCAACCAAAACTTCACGATCGATTCGTCAATTGATACTGTAAATTTTCTGGTATAATGAAATCAATTATGGATCTTATGCAATTCTTTTGATTTTCTATGGCTTCAAATTTCTCTGTCGAAATCTCACCTTGTATCTAAATTCATATCAACGTGAGAGGGGCTTTTCTCCAAAATCACCTTTCCATCCTAATGAAAAAAAAAAAAAGCTCACCCTGTGATTCATCCCTTTAGCTCAAAATCCTTTAGCTCGAAATCTTCGTGGTTTGATGATCGAGCTGTTGTGCAGCAAAGCCAGTTTCATTATGGAAAAGATCGCCGTCTTGACAGATTTCCCATTAAATGGCACATGAAACTGGCTTTGCCTGCTCTTTTTCGTTCAACTTGCACTAGATCCCACAAGGGAAAAAAATCGTCTCCCTTCAATCTACAAGCTAAAAGATTTGCTCGTTAATATATGGATACGTGCATGCAATGGAAAGAGCGACCTCAAATCTTCTTTCTAGTTCAAATATCCATTAAATCAGGGAACCTTGCGCCCAATTCATGCAACTCTCTGGGACCAAGGTGATGGTGACTAGAGCCGTTAAACGGGTGGGTCGGGTCATTAATAGTCCGACCCAAATTGACCCATGAACCCATTTATGACCCATTTATGCTTAATGTAAAATTTTCAACCCAAACCCGACCCGACCCATACCCAACCCATACCCGACCCGACCCAACTCATATTTTCATATTTAACAAATTTAGAAAAACTTATTCCTATGTTTTTTTTTTAAATATTATATTATTAAAATACTTCCAAGCTTATATATATATATTATTTTTTAAAATTGTATTGCTAAAATAGTTTTATACAATATAGATTTAATGGAAAATTTTTATAAATTTTAAAATAATTATTTTAAAAAAATCGAAATTAATTTCGATTTTTTTAAAATACAATTTTTAATTATTTTTATTTTATTTTTTAAATATAATTTTCTTTTTCTCTTTTTTCTTCTCCTTCTTCTTCTTCTTTGGCCGGCCGCCGGCCACGACGACGGCCGGCGACCGGCCACAGGCGAGCCTCGAGCCTCACGACGTCGGCGAGGCCTCCGCCTTGCGGATTCGATGAGCTCGAGGCTCACCCGACACCGGCGAGCTCGAGGCTCGCTTGGCCAATCGCTGACCATCATCGTGCCGGCGACCTGGAAGGAGGAAGGAGAAAGGAAAAAAAAAAAAGATAAAAAAGGAAGAAAAATAAAAGAGAAAATAAAAAAAATTATAATTTCGATTTTTATAAAGTTAAAGAGAGAGGGAGGAATTATAATGTTTTTGTTGAAAATGAGTTTTCAACCCAACCCATTTAAAAACCCACTTAAGACCCACCTATCTTAAACCTTTAATTGTGAAACCCATTTAACTATCTTTTGTTATAAACAAGTGACCCATTTATGACCAATTTAAGATTTAAATGGGTCACAAATGGGTTTATGACCCATTTTAACACCTCTAATGGCGACAATTCTTGACAGTAATCCGCATGACAAGCTCCACAACATCGATCATCTATTCATCCTAATAATCGTGATCACTGTACAGTTTCGCCTTTCAGACTCCTCAAAATCCTTCCCATGAAATCTCTGGATATACAGCACATTCGGACCCCCGAAATAGATTCATTGAATGGCTGGCCCCGGGCTCCATTTTCGCTTGGCGTCACTTCTTTGTCCCCCACTTAGGTTTCTCTCCAGGCCCAGGATACCAAGTCAGTTTCCAATCTTTTCCATAATGAACTGCATCCCACCGAATTTGGTCGTTGAGATGCCTGCCGTCAAAGCCTGGGCCCCCGATCTTTGTCGCCGAGGCAATTTTCACCAGTGTCGTTGTTGCCAAACATCACAATCCCACGGTCTTCTAGGTTCTTATATTAACCAATGAATGCAAACAAAAAGCATGAGTCGCAACTCTCACGTAGAGCTGGCAAAATGGGTCATAAACCCATATTATGACTCATTTTTAGTTAAATTGGTCATATATTGGTCAAGTGAAAATTAAATATGGGTCATAAATGGGTCTTAAAAAGTAAAGCAAGAAAAGAAATGGATCTGAATGGATTATTAAGAAACCCACTTTGAACCCATGGCCTTCCTCCTCTACGGTAGAGGCTCTGCCTCAATTCTCTCTTCCTTCCATGACTGCAAATCTTTGGATGAGTAGAGCACCCCCTTCCCTTTCCGATCCCAATTGATTGTCGCCATCGCCTACCCTGCCGTCACGCCGCCATCTTCGTCGCTGATCCCGAGCTTGTTGGCCTTAGGCGGGCCGTGAGCTCACCGACCTCGATGGAGCTTGGGCTCGCCTAGATCAGGTGAGCCGCGAGCTCGCTAGCCGCGATGAAGCTCAGGTTCACCTGGATCAGCCAAGCCGCAACGGAGCTCAGGCTTGATAGATATCCATATACATACTGGAGAAGTATTTTTAGACAAAGCTTGATGTTATTTAGATTGATAAATAGAAATTCTAAACATCATAATGTAATTTTTAACTTAGTGAACTAAAATCAAGAAATCAACCAAAATTTAAAACAATTACAATTAAGAAGCTATCCATTCTCACATTCAAGAAGATTTGTTATAAGCAAATATTATTTTCATGTCAATTATTAGCTCATCAAACTTTTTCTTAACAAGAGTTCTTCAAAAGTATTTCAATTTAAAGGTTTTTCACATTTTTTATTTTATTTACTTTTTAAATTTGGTGTGAAGTTTTTATTTAAGTAACTAAATTGAGTTAAATATAAATGTGTTTCAATAATATGGGTTAGGTCGGGTATGGGTCATCAAATTTACATTACATGAAAATAGGTCCAAATGAGTTAAATGGGTCAATATGGGTCGGACCAATTTCGACCCGACCCAAACCCGACCCGACCCGACCCGACCCACCCATTTGGCAACCCTACTCCCCATGCACATGGGCCTTCAAGCGTGCATGCACAAAGGGCCTAGAGAAAACGCTCTTGAATTTCTGTATTTCTGAAAGGAGGCAAACAACGTATTTTGACAAAACCTAACAAACGAGTACGATTGCAACCCTAATCCTAGGAATTACTACTTAATATATTATAAAAAAAAATAGTGAGAGTTATAACCAAGTCTAGCTACACCTCGAAAAAACAATTAGATACCTTCCAATCAAAGACGAGATAGCTTAACAAATTTAAAAAGTTTAAAATAATGGAAACAAAAAATTCAGATGGTCCATACTAATTGAATACTCGACACTAACTTAATTAATGAAGAAAATATTAAATTCTTAAATTCCTAAATTTATCTAATGAAGGACATAAGTCAATATTTTGCAATTTGTTTTCGAAAATGTGTTGCATTGGGTGAGGCCACCCCTTGGCCACCCCTTGCCGGCGACCTAACACAAGTAAGATTGCAACACTAATACTATGGATTACTGCTTATTTAGAAACAAAAATAATAGTGAGAGTATAACCAAGACTAGCTAAACCTAGATTAAAAAAATAGATATATTCCAATTAAAGATAAGATAGCTTAACAAATTTAAAAAACTAAAAATAATAGAAACAAAAAAGTCAAATAGTCTATGTTATGGTCCGTTTTTTTTACGGAAAATAATTTCCTAGAAAACATTTTTCGAATTTTTCGGTAACGAAAAATGAATTTGTTAAGAAAAACGTTTTCCACTATTGAAAAATAAACATATTCACAAATGAGGAAAATATTTTCCACTTTTGAAAAGTGGAAAATATTTTCCATAACTTTTTTCACCTCACTTTCTTTAACCAAACACATTTTCTTTTTCTTTTTATGTTTTCTTTTTTCCTTTTTTATTTTTTTAAAGGATCGAGTTTTTATTTATTTTTCTCTTTCTTTTTTGCTTCTTTTCCTCTTCTTCTTCCTTAATTGGTCACTTGCTACGGCGACGGTCGGCTATTGCCCATTGGTGAGCTCCGACCTCGCCACAAACCAATGAGGCTGGAGCTCGCTAGATTCTGGTGAGATCAAGCCTCATCGGCTTGGGGTGAGGCTTTACCTCACATGATCTGGTGAAGCTAAGCTCGACCGAGACTGGCGAGCTCGAGCCTTGCTAGATCCAATGAGTTAAGTAGGGCTCAAGCCTTACTCGAGGTTGCTAGAGGTCGACGAGGGTCTAGCGACCTCGGGTGAGGCCTAAGCCCCACCCAGGTTGCCAACCTCGGGCAAGCTCGACATCGTTAGATTAGGGAGGCTCAACCTTGTCAGAATCTGGTGAGCTCGAGCCTTGTCGACCTATGGCAAGACCGGAGCTCACCAATGGCGAGTCGCTGGCCATCATAATAGTTGGTGACTGGTCAAGCCAAGGAAGAAAAAAAAATTATATAAATATATGAAAGGAAAAAATATTAAAAATTTAAAAATAGATTTTAAAATATAAAATAATTAAAAATTATTGAAAATAAGTGCATGTAGGAAAAGTTTTTCCTTATCGAACAAAGAAAAATATTTTCTAATTCATTTTCAAATTTTAGTTGAATACAAGAAAATATTGTTATTTTATTGGAAAATGGCTTGAAAAACAATTTTCGGAAAACGCCATATTTTCTATAAAAAAAAATGAATATTTGATACTAAGGGTGCATGTATTTTAGGGGTGAACATTGGTTCAGGGTCAACCATGGACCGACCTTATACCGACCCAACTCTGCCGGTCTTGGTTCAGTTCTTAGGGAGACTAGATCGGTCATTGGTCCTAGAATTCCTAGACCAACACTATACGGGTTGGTCTTCGGTCTTGAAAATTTCAGGTCGGTCAAAGCCGGACCAACCCTGACTATGTATATATAATATTATTTTTATATTTTTATATATATAAAACCTTAAAATAAACTGCGTCAACAACATTAAACAGTTTTGGTAATTTTATATTGTTATTTAATAACTTAAGTTTTTAATATTTTTTATGGCGTCAATAGTCATAATTTACGAAGGAGAATTTTTTTTTTTTTTTGTGAGAAGTCCTTACAGCGTCCACATTTAGTATTCGTTCTCTTCTGTCTTATTTGTCATTTTAATCTTCAATTTGCTAAAAATAAAAAAATAAAAAAACAACTTTGCTTGCACTCAACACTTGCCTTGCTTGCTTTGGGTCACTCGTGCCGCTCGACGCTCGATGCTCCCTTGGCTTGTTGCTCTCCGCTTGACATTCGATGCTCATTCTGTTCCACTTGATCATCACCTCGCCTTTCTTAACCGACCTTACTCATCATCGAACCCATACGATCATTGGTTGCATTTTCAAGGAGTACAAAAAATGAAATAAAAAATAATTGGTTAGTCCTGGGTTGATCTTGAAACCGAACCGAATTTATTGGGTCAATCTGATCATCAATCGCTTTTTTAAGGAGTACAAAAAAAGAAATAAAAAAATTATCAATTGATTCCAAGTTGACTTTGGAACCGGACCGAACCCATTGGGTCGTTCCAGTCCTTGGTCACAAGATTAATAGGGTCGGTTCTCGGTTCCGAAAATTGACAATCAACATTGTGCGGATTGATCCTAAAGTTAGGAGGTGGACCGGCCCAATCTGGATCATGCTCACCCTTAGTATATTTGGGGAAAAACTTCATGATAAAGAAAAATGCTTTCTTAAGAATTTTATTTCGAGAAAATGTTTAATTTTCTTTTATTTAGTGATATGTCAGCAAAAACATATTTTTTTTTCGTTTGGATTTAATTTTTTTTTTTTTTTTTTTTTTTGAGCAAGCGTTTGGATTTAATTTGAAAAATGATTTTTATATCATGACTTTATCCGGTGCCATAAAAAAGTTTGAGCGGGGCAATTTTCGGAAAATCATTTCCTACCCTACCCTACCACACAATAGACAAGATCCACCAACCCTGCCACACAGGCTCACATCCTAACGACTCACAGTCACAGCATTGACTATTCACAGAAAAAAGACGTCGAATTCCTATTTGCTCAGCCCTAGTCGTGACCCACATCACCTTAAAAAACCAGAAAAGAGAAAAAGCAGAAGAAAAGAGAGTACCGTGAGGTGAGAACAGCCCGACTTTCACTCCTCGGAAGTCGTTCCCTCGAAAAGAGAGAGCTCTGCTGGCGAGAGTTCTTACAGCTTTTGTGCTATCATCCAAAAAAACTTTCGGCATGTGATATGACCACTGGCCGAATAGAATCTTAATACCCAGCCCCGCGCGCAAAAGAAAAGAGAGAGTACGGCGCTGTTCCCAACGGGGTACTAACTTAGCCTAGGATTGGCAGTGCCGTAAGGCGTGTTAAGTCCGTAGTGGGTATTTCTTCCACCCCTACTTGACAATAGCCGGAGCAAAACTGTGAGGTGGAGTCTACCTTCCTTACTAATAGGCTTTTTAATTCCGTATTTATTTTTGTTTTCCCAACAAAAAAAAAATACAAAGGACAGCACGAGGACTCTCACCTTAAGGCGGTTATCCCGCCTGTTTCCTTCCTTAAGCCTTTTGAGGATTTGCTTAAATTCACGATGGTCATTTAATATGCCGAAGGTTTGTTTTTTCTTTTGGATGTCAGTATAAAAGCTACATGAACTCGCGGGCCGGGTAAACTCTTACCATCCAAAAAAACCTTCGGCATATTAAATGACCATCGACCGAATAGAATCTTGACCTTACCCAGCCGCACTAGTGCTCCTCACGCGGGGTCATGGGATTATCCCGTAGGTGACGGAGGAAATTTACCTCAGGTACTATTCCGCGAAGAAATCAAAAAGTAAACCAGCGTAGAGAGTACCTCGGGGTGGAGTGGATAGGAGAGGGTCGAATCGTGAAGGTCTCGAAGATCGAGCCGCTGAAGAGGGAGATTGAGTAACTGAGAAGGAGAAATGAGAGAGAGAGAGAGAAGCGTTGAGGCTTCTGATAGAAGAGTAGAAAGATCAACTTATGATTAGCGGTGAACCGGTTGAAACCTAGAACCTTGTCTTCCAAGGCCGGTTCTTCGGTAAAATCGACCTATTACGTGATGGAAAAGATTGGCTTAACATATCATTTGGCCGGTGCTTTCGCTTTGTTAAGTCAACAGGGAATGATTTAGTTCAAGGTTAGATTTAGAACACATGAAAAATAACACGTGATAATTTAGTTGAAATCAAGCATTAGCTTGTACGATCGCAATATCACCAATATATAAGATATGTTTCTCTTCGTCCCCTAACATTGTTATGGTCTATGTCTCCAATGGCAGTTTGAGAATCAACCCTCGGGGGGCGAGATACAAATTTTTCATTGAGTATATATACAGAATTTTTACTCCTTAAGTTAAAGGAAACTTTTATACCTAGAGAGGGGCGGGGTCACGACCAGCCCCCTAGGTCCATATCGGTATGTTTTTCCATCACTGATTCTTCCAATCAGGTCTACGATCGAACGGTAATAAATATTGAGTCACAATTATTTATAGTTAAACAACATGTGGGTGATATTTACATTATAGAATTCACCAATTAGAAACAATTTCCGCCAACTGTGAACGGAGGAAAATATAGTTCTATGAGTTATCATTTCTAGAATTTCTTTCCTATTATCAAGGTTGAAGCCTAAAATTATTGAGAAAACTCTTATCAGATTTTGAAATTGGCAAAACTTTCTGATTCAATTATCTATTTTAAGAACATAGTGATTATAAGTTGTTTCTGAGGATCTATCGAAGACTTTTGTCAAAGTCTATTTTATCCCAGAAGCATATTCCACTCTAACAAGATCAGAATGAGATCGTGTTGAGGTCAGAACGAGGGAGAGTCCAGAACTAGACTTAATATGGTGGCAATATAGATCCAAAATGAAGCTTATTTGAAAAATATTCTTCAATAATTAGTTTTCTGAAAAAGGATTTTACTTTATATATATACAAATAGTCAATCATAAATTGACAAAATCAATCCAGCGGTCTAGCAGAACAAGCAACATCATCCTCAGGCCTTTCCTGCATCGTTTCGTCACTTGTCTGAGTCAGTGCTTTACTTGAGTTTAGAGATGCGGGGTTCATCCTCGGGGAAAGGCTTACTGATATTTCTAAAGAGTACTGTGCATATGTGTTGACTCCCTAAACATGATACTGGCTTTTTATGATATGCCTGCCAATTAGTCTCATGTACTCCCCTCATCGTCTTGAACCAGTGAAGTCGGTGCCATGAGCATTTTGTTCGCTGTACTCGAACCGCCATCTCAATAAAAGAGTTCACCAAGTGACACTTTTATGCAATTCATTTTCGTTCTTGAGCATCCTCCCTGTCTCTCCAGCAGAGCATTAAAATCCATCCTTTCACTATCATTTTCCAATCGTGGGTATTTTATAGCTAAAGGTCAAGTCTTCATAGTCATAAGATATCAGGTCTTTAGATTTAAATATATAGCTTTGTTATTTAATTTCACGTTACGGCTATATTTTATTTGTTCTAAAATGTTATGTAGTACGCAAGAGTTCGTGAATCTTTTGTGTCAAAAGCTTTGAAATTAAAAGCAAACGAACTATTATAGCATTTAGAGGTGATTGATTTCAAGGTGGTTATGCTCTAGTCTAGAGATGTGGAATCTATATTGTTAGAGCCAATTCTTAGTTTTTGGAACTACAAATTGAACCGATCCTAAAACTAACTTGGAACTAGATTGGCTAATTTCAGGGTAAACCTGGGGATTGGCCTACATCTTTTTTTTTTTCATACTTAGTGTGAGGAAGATAATATACAAACACAACTATGTTTCATCCTTCACGAGAGATCCAAGTATTCCCTCTAGCAAGCCATGCCCATGCATCCAGTAAGGCTTAGAATGATGTAAATGATTGTCATCCACAGCTATCAATATATCCCATAATCCCAAGATGTCACGACATCAAGAAAAATATGTGATTCCATTCATCTCATACATCAAATCATGCAATGATTTTTAAAACGCAGATTCAAACCCAGAGGCTGAAGGGTTCTAATAAGCAATTAGATGCATCGATATAAGTACAAGAACAAGTTTTTCAAATGTATTTCACAACATTGAACTACAGGTGAAAGAGTTCAAGATCCCAAATTGTCCATATACCCAGAGCAAAAGAAACAGAAACTTCCTTCTGCTTTATAGATTTCACTTAATGTAAAGAGAAACTTCAATAAAGTTTGATTAGGCCAAAAAAAGACGCAGCCAAAGAACAACACATCCAACTCGCATTATTGTCAAAAACACTCCTAAATTTCTTAGAAGCCACATTGTTTCCACTATAGATAGATCATAGATCTGAATTTTACACACAACGGAAAAACTCCAAAGTAGACAAGGACCTCTACCAACTCTACCACACGGGGCTCACAGAAAAACTGCTCACGGACCAACTGCTCACTGTATGGAGTCTTCACAGTAAAAAGACACGGAATTCCAATTTGCTCACCCCTACTCGTGACCCACCTCCCATTGGAAAAAACTAAAAAAGAGAAAAGCAAAAGAAAAGAGAGAGCACTGAGACGTGAGAAAAGCCCTATTTTCATTGCTCAAAAGGGATTCTCTCGAAAAGTCAGTGTACAAGTGGCAAGGGTTCTTCAGCTTTAATGCTAAAAAATGCGGAAAAAACTGTCGGCACCTAACATCACCACTGACTGAATAAAATATTGACGTCACCGCGACCCACAAGTGTTCGTGTTCCTCACACGGAGTCGGGATTGTCCCGTCGGTGCCGGAGGAAAATTACCTCTGATACTATTCCACTATTCCACGAAGAAATCGAAAACGTGACCAACGGAGGGAGTACGGCCGAAGAGGGAGAGTGAGTAAATGAGAGAGAGAGAGAGGGGGGCAAGGCACCCGATAAAAGAGTAAAAGGATTGACTTGGGATTCGCAGTGGAACCTACAACTTCGTATTGCAAGGCCTATTTTTTGGTAAAATCCATCGGCTTGAGTAATAAAATTGGAAACCGAATTGATCAAAACTAGTTCCCAATCTTTTTACTTGGAAATCAAACCGATTCTAGTATGAACCAGCTTGCATCCAATAAGACTAGTTTGGACTGATTTCCGAATTAAATCGACTTGATTCCTCATTTTTATTAGCATCTATCTAATTTATGATTATGGAAAACTCAATTGTCAAATACACTAAAGAGGAACAAGTAATGAAGAACCCATTTATAATACACCAGTTTATAGATATTGATTTGATCTTCTTGACTGTAATAAGAGATTAGGGTAGAAAAAGACTTAAGTTTGGGTATTTGGTAAATTGAAGAGTTAAAGTTTTATTCTTTGGCCACTTGATGACCTAAAATTTATAAAAAAAACTCGTATCAAATTATTGAGTTTACTGTTAATGGAATTCAAGCTTCACACAGTTTTAAGTAGATACCATCTTTGCGAGCCGAGTGGGTGTAGTTGTGATTTATCTAGACAGCCTCAGCTGCTATCAACTTCAAGCAGCGGCGCGGAGATGGCACCCAACGATAAAAAAAGGAAAAAGAAAAAAGCGAACGACAAATTAGTGGGTTAGGATTAACTAAGCTTCTTCGATTAATTTAAATTATCTTGCTGACTGGGCTCCCCATTGCGAAACTTCACATATAATTTCTCCGACAGAGAAAGATCCCCAACTAGTTGCGTTGTTCCTACTTTATCAATTATTGTGTTGACAATGGCGCTATTTATGTTATTGCAAGTTTGCTACTCCTACTTCCATCCATCATCAACGAGCAAATCCCCTCTTCTCCTACATTCCCCTCCTCAAACAATGACCCTTCAACACGCAATAGCAGCTGATGATGTCAATGAACTATACAGCTTAATTGAGCTGGACGAAAAGCTCTTAGATGACAAATCCAAAGGCCCCTTCCCAAATACTCCACTGCACGATGCCGCGGGCGACGGAAAAACTAAAGTGGCCATGGAGATAGCCATCTTGAAGCCATCGTTTGCTCGAAAGCTGAATCGAGGGGGTTATAGCCCCATGCACTTGGCTTTGAAAAATAAGCATTATGGCACCGTTAGGGCACTGATGACCCTCAACCCCAAGTTGATTCGAGTCCGAGGACGAGGTGGGATCACCCCTTTGCATTTTGTAGCCAGGGAAAAAAGAGACAATGAAGAGGAGAACATGAAGCTATTGGAACTCCTGGCCGAATTCCTATTCGCTTGCAAATCATCCATTGAAGACTTGACGAACCAATGTGAGACTGCGGTTCACCTTGCCGTCAAAAGGGGCAATATCGAAGCATTCAAGGTTTTGTTTGGATGGCTTAAACGAGTTTACTTGAAAGAAATCTTAGATTGGAAAGATGAAGATGGTAATACCGTCTTACACATTGCTGCGTTGAAACAACAGCCCGAGGTATGGTTCATGTTGGTATAATTTATTGATTTTGTGACGTGCTTTTATTGTTCGATCCTTGAATTCAACATAATCTAAATAGATGATATGATAATGAAGTACCAAGGGTTGAAAATACATGGTTTTAGAAACACTCTAGAGACGAGATTTGAACGGGATCACCTTATTTGGTTTCTTTTGATGGAGAGGAGAAAAGGAATTAAAGGCTCGTTTAGTTCAGCTTTGGGAAATGACTTTGAGAAAAGACAAATACCTTTAAGGTAAAGGGGTTTTACAAAATACTACACTCTTTGGTAAATTGTATCCTTAGAGAACATTGGAAAATAGCATTGGAATAAATATCATTCGGTAAAACCCATATTTGTAAAGAGCTTTTGCTATTTTTTATTTTTTTTGGTCTGAAAATTAAATTCAGTCTAGACTAGCCACCGGCCAACCGTTGGACAGCCAGATCTGGCCTCCAGACTGCTAGATCTAGTAGACTGAGGTCGCGAAGGCTAGATATGGCTATTGGATGGCCAGATCTAGTGGCTTGAGATCGCAACCCCAAGCGACGCTGCCGACGTGGCCTATGCCTAAGGTCACGAAGGCCAGATTTGGCCTTCAGACAGCCAGATCTAGTAGGCACGACTAGATCATTTTCCTGAAAAGAACACCGGAATGTTTCACCGAAAATAACTTCCAGGATAACATTTTCCCCTCTTTTAGGAGACTTTTTTTTTTTTTTTCCTTTTATAGGAAATGTTTTGCACGATTATATCATATTCCATGAAAAGAACGTTGGGAAATTCAAAAAATATTTTCCTGAAAGTTATTTTCCGTGAAACAAATGGAGCTTAAAATAGATAAAACTTGTGTGGTAATCCTAAATAGTATCTAGCTTAAAAGATCCAATTCAATTACAAAATTCACTTAACCAAATAATTAGTATAATGGATAGTAAATGGAATCTTCCCAATTATATTTGTAAAAGCTATCAATAAATAATCGCTTTCCACGTTCGGTAAGAAATTAATCATATTCACTGTATGTAGTTTTTTTTTATCAAAAAAATCCTATTTCTACTTTCTGCACTTGAGATTATCAACACAATTTTTTTTTTCAGTTTTATGAAAAAAAAAAAAGCCCATATTTTCGTTTCCAAAACTGCTAGCGAGAAGACTATTTTGAGGTCATGATGCTTCCGATTTGAGTTCATTTTAATAGGCCAAAATGTTTTGGTTGGAAGATACAGCAGTTTACAGTTTATTTAGTGGAGAGAAAAGGTATGATTAATCGTGTCCGTGCGAACCCCGAGGAAACTCTGTTTTTAGTGATCTCCAAATTTGTCTAAGTTGCATGGTTTTGAATAAATAATTTCCTTCCAACTCTTTCCATCCTAGTCACTCCTACCATTCTTTTCTATACTTTTATTTGTCCTATTGATTAGCGAATGCGCTTCCTTGTTTCACAATCAGTCCATCCGTACTTATTGTACAAGACAGAAATTAACAAGAATAATCCGACACAATCAAAAAAAAATCACTTTGTGGATGGGAAAATTACTCCTTGATCAATTGAATCTTATGCATAAAGGATATACATTTTCACTTAAGGTAGTCTTTCTCTTCACAGCCCAAAAAAAAAAAAAAAATCATATACAAAATGTAAACTATCCTAAACCTTTCAATTGATGTGATTAAGTCCTAAAATTTATTATATTCATAATCATTCAAAGCATTACTTGCCTATGTTACAACTCACATGGGCAAATCCAAGCTATCACGTAAATAACTTCGGGTGCACAAACTAAATTGCACTTTTTGAAAAGATTCAAGACTTCTTTACATTCAGTTGATATGATTGCATTTGTTTAATAAGGTCTAGTAAATTTGGCCCCTTAGTACATCTGCCTGCATAACTAGCGTCATTCAAACTTATGACATGGGCTCACTTTGTGCATTATAGTAGAGCTTGTGACAAAGCAAAGGTGGAAAATTGAAGGGAACCATACTTAAGTTTATTCCCTTTACATTTCTTCTAGATCATCAAGTTGTTGATTGGGCATATGACTGAGATTGCAATGAACAACGAAGGTATGACGGCTTTGAAAATCTTCCAAGAGCATCCTTGTGGCGATCAAGATCTAGCGAAGATGTTACACCGTCTAGGACATATAGCAAGCTGGTTTCAACCCCTCTCTCTATCACAATATTTAAGGATGGAACTATCTTTCTTTCAGAAGAGCACATTATGGTTTGGCCTCCGAGATGAGTCCGCTCGAGACATAATTCTTATAATGGCTACCTTAATTGCGACTACGACTTACCAAGCCACTCTCAGTCCTCCGGGAGGATACTGGCAGGATAACTCTTCAAATCCCCTGCCCAATTCCACTGTGGTTAGTGCCAATTCCAGTGGCATTGCTATTGAAAAACCACATCGAGCCGGAAACATTATCATGACTGGCTCAGATCTATATATGTTCACGGCCCTCAACAGTACGGTTTTCTTAGCCTCCATCGGCACAATCTGGATCACCGCTATTCCACTATGGCCCCACACTTTCTTGGTTTACTTTTCTGTAATTTTTCTCTGCGTTGCTTACTTTACTTCCATTGCGGTCGAATTCCCGAAATCCAATCTTGTCGTGACAATTTTCCTAGCGGTGATTTATGTGTCCTTGGCGGTCGCCGTGCTGTGGCTCCCTTTCTTTGCGTGGATAAAGGACTTCCTTGTTCTGCACCGAGTCGATACCACAGGGAGACACCTCAAAGGTTTGAAGGTTCCGCTATGATTTGCAAGTACTATTTACGTATAACTATTCTTATTCCGTATGCATGTTATCGATGTTTCTAGTCTTGAGGTTTTGAAGAATTAGACCCTTTGCTAGTTGCATGTAATGGACTCATCTATTGATTCATTAATCCCGAAAGACCTTTGATCTTGCTTAAAGTCGGGACTTCGAACAGCTTTTCTCTAAATTCAGCTTCATAAAATGACGCACTAGAAACAAAAGCATTGAGTCACAACTTGCAAACACCAATGATAGAAGCATTCATTTTTTTTTTTTTTTTTTTGTATTTCTAAAAGAGGCAAACTACTTGATCCGATAAAACACACGGTTGCAATCCTTTTTTCTAGAAATTACTATTCCATAAAGTAACAGAAAAAAAAATACAATGAATGTAACTAAAGCCTAAGTTAAACTAGAAAAAACAACTAGATCATGTGGAATCTTTAAATTCATTTAAAAAGTTAAAATAGTAACAACAATAGATTCAAATATATCATATGTGAGTATCCTAAACCAACTTATTTAAATAAGAGAATTTCATATTTCAAAATCCTACATCCATCACATAAAAAACACAAAACCAAACTTTAAGATCTGCTACAATATTGGAGAAAAAGCTCAACCTATAGCTTTAAAAATGTAGGGTTAATATCTGCTACAGTATCGGCAAATCGATCAAGATTCCTTCCTTTGAGAGAAAGATCCTAACCAAACTTCAAGGTCAATCCATCAATGATTCTTTCAATTTGTTGGTATAGTGAAAGAATTTTGGATCTATTGTTACTCTTTCCAATTTTTGTCTTTTCAAATTTCTCCGTTGAATATCATATGTATCTAAATTTAGATTAAGGTGAGGAGGGCCTTTGGAAAACATGCTCACCCTGAAATTCTTCCTCTATTTCTCAAAAAGAAATTAAAGAACTTCGACTTCCCGCTCCTGAGGCTCAAGAACAACCCTATCAATGGAAATTATAGAATTGTCAACCTCTTATGGTGGTTGTTATCAAGGATAGCATGAAACTAGCTTGTTTGCATATCAGTTTGATCATCAATCCATGAAAATTGCTGCCTTAAAAGATTTCACATTGTATGCCACGTTCTAATCCGCGCTCTCCTTGCTCTTTTCCACTTAACCTGCACTTAGATCCCACAAATAAAAGAGCATCTCCCTTCAATTGAAGAGATTTGCTTGTCCCTATTTGGATAAGTATATACAATGAAAAACGTGATTTACCACTGCAAAAAAAACTTTTAGGTTCATCCGTTAATATAGTGAATCTTGCAAGAATTCATATAACTGTTTGAAACAATGGTAACGATCACAATTCTTGGCAACAATCTCCTTGACAAACTCCATCAGGTCAACTGTCGGTTTGTGGTAATAATCGCGACCATCGCCTCCAGGCCTTCTGGGGTGACCAACATACTGATTACCCTCCTCAATGCTCAACTCCTCGAGATCCTTTTCACTCGAATCTCAAGTCTCCGGATAAACAAGACATCCCATTGCTTTGAACCACGGCACCACTTCCGTCTCCCACCTAGGGTGCGATAGTTTGGGAGAATGTTTTCTGAGAACCTATTTTCCAAACTTTTGTCCGTTTGGTTTACTGAAAATGATTAGTCAATCGAAAACATTTTCCGGTCAAGAAAATGTTCATGTATAAAATTAAAAAAGTGAATTCCCTAATCTAAGAAGG